>OY987326.1:49484935-50684935 GCA_963920685.1 Polydrusus tereticollis | reverse complement strand
GTAACACCTGTGGTGTATACAATACTTTATTTTTCATTAATTTTAAAATATAAATAGTCAAACTCCTGCATTTTTTTAAAACTATTTTCGCCAATTTTTAGTATTTAGTGAGCTTTGATCGGTTGTCATAGAATAAGTTTGACGGTTGCTAAGGGTCGTTTATTTTAGGTGTCTTTAACGTTTTATAAACGAAAATATGGAAATTCCACAAAATATTTTAGAAAATGCTGAAAAAGGTAAGAAAAACTTATTACCGGCAAAGTCTAAAGCCCTGTACGACAAGGAGTATGAAAATTTCCTACAAAGTAAAAAACCAAATTATGGTGATTACTGAAACAGTAATGATGGCTTACTTTCAGGAATTGGTATGTAACCCTTTTGCTCATTGGTAATAACAATTTTTAATTATTTTTACTATATTAAAGTCGGAAAAATATACCCCAAATAGCCTTTGGACAAAATATTCCCAGGTGGAATCTGAACTTATAGTAAAGGAAAACATTAATATTTTAAGATATTGTTAACTAACAGCATATTTAAAAGTTAAATCAAAGAGATAACTTCCTAAAAAGTCAAAAGTTTTGGAAGGTGAACAAGTTTTAACTTTTATAAAAAATGCGCCGAATGATACCTTCCTGCTGCATGAAGTGGTACTCGTAATGGGAGTTTTTGGCGGCCTAAGAAGGTATGAGATGGTAAAAATGACCATTGATGATATTGAGGATAAGGGGCCTATTATGCTTGTCAAGGTACCAAAAACTAAAACTGCTACGCCAAAAAGTTTTACTATAATCGAAGGAGACCAAACCGATGCCTTAAAATTGGTTAGACAGTACCTTGCATTAGGGCCAAAAGGAATTAAGGAACGCAGATTTTTCCTTACATATTGAAATGGTAAATGCATAGCTATGCCTGTGGGTAAAAATACACTAGGACGTGTTTCTTCAATTATAGCAAAATTTCTTAATTTATAAAACGCCAAGGAATATACAGGAAATTGCCTACGTCAAACCTCATCCACACTTCTTATCGACGGTGGTGCTTCCCTTGCAACCCTTAAGCTACACGGAAAGTAGAAGACTACTAGCGTAGCAGAGGGTATAGAGAAAAGCATCACGTCGAAAAACCGAATAGCAAAAATGTTACCGAAAAAGAAAATATGTTAATTAATGTTGAAATGGAGCAGGAATCCGCATGCACATCGAGAAACTCAGCAATCGAATCGCAAAATTTCATAGTTGGTGCAGCTTCTTTCTCAGGAAAATTCAAAAATTGTACATTTAACACAGGAAAAACAGAATAATAATGTGTAAAAAAATTGTTAAAAATAAATACAAATTTTGTTCAATATTTTCTTTAATAATAATTACCTGGCATTACGAAAACACCGGGCATTATGAATTTTATCGCCCGCTAATATTTCCTATGATATTATGATGATGTTTATATTCTAAGGTATTATAAGTAAATAATTGACAGATGAAAAATAAATAAATAAAATGTCGAGCTTTGTTTATTCGACATAACATTTTTAAACACGTGTCACAAATCTCGCATATTATAATAAAATGAAAATCCATGCTTAACACGTTTGCTTGGGCTATAACAGTCGATCTATAATTTATCTTAAACCTAGAACAATGGGCGATATTCTTTTTTCCATTTTCTCGTGCTGTTTTTTGCCCCATGCGTTTTTTTATGATTGATGATCGGACAAAACAAAACAAGGCTTTCCCTTGGCAGATTTTTAGATTTATCTGTCTCGTAATATATAGGGATGTGACTTGCCGGATTTTTCAATCGTACATCGAATTAATTTATGTTTAAGCTAAGATGGATCGCTTACCGGGAAGTTCTAAAAAGTTCGACGTTCGTCTCTGCCTATTCCTGGGATGCTGGAAGTTTAACGGGCCCAAACCTTCGTTTGAAGCGTTGCTCATTATTGAGGAGACTGATTCTCTGGAACCGCGGGAACTTCTTCTGCTTGCTAAATAAGCTAAATTGCCCTTGGAACCTAAAATAAAACGTCATTAAAAGTAGGAGTATTAAGACGGAATTCCAGGTTTTGTGTATTTTCAATATACTTTAACTTATCAAAAAGGTAAACACTGATCTTGATAGAATTTTTTGCGTGGGGTTCAGTGGGGTAGTTAGTGGTTTTCTAAAACATTTATTTCTATAGTACACTGACAAAATGGTTTACCAATGTCGTGGGTTGCAGAATTAGAGTTACTTTAGCGCACATTACTATGTCGTTCATTTAAAAACGCTACAATAACTCAGCTTCTTTTGGTTCGCCTCAACACAGAAAGAAATTTTGTATCAACATTTTAAACACATTTGGGATGACCACAATCCCTCATTCTGTAACAATTTTATGAGTTACCTGAACTCAGTTTTTGGATTGGGAAAACTTACTAATTGATTTTAAATAGCCGTCTTGACCGGGACGTGCAATATTTTAACTCATTACCATGTGTACATTATTTTGGGTTGGAGTAAGTCATAAAGAGTGCTCTAAAAACCCATGTCGAGGGTAAATCACCGATCGAAAGGTCAGGAAAAGTTCCGAATTCGCACTAGTGCCGATTTGACGCCGTAACTTGGTCCCATTGTATTGTTATTAGTATCTCATGCACGTCGCGTCGCCATGGACCACATAACTGGACTTGCTATTCGCGCAATCGTTGATCGGCGGGATCTCTTAAAAAGTTAGTTAGTTTTTTAGAGTTTGTTCTCCTCATACAGGTGCGTAAAAAGTGAGGATACTCCAACTTTAGAACAGATTAAATATATAGTCGTTAAGTTAATTATCGTAAGCTAGAACAACTAAAAGGTCAAGTTTTGATAGCTTAAATCATGAATTCATCTAGCCCGAGTAGTAACGCATCACAATTCCCATATTGGTCTCTGGCAGCTGAACTTACCTTTATTGTTCTGTGTCTGGCAACCTAGTTACGATTAGCTCCGGCAGCCTTAGCTTACCAATAATTTAAGTCGGGTGCAGTGCATAAAATAACCCATCTTCAGGGCTATCATAACTTATGAACAGTGATTTGATGCAGTTTCTTCGATTTAGTTGCCGTAATTCACAGGTCTGAGCTGTCCCCTATTATTAGCAACACGCGTCGATCTAGGACAACTCATATTTTAGTTATATCAACTCGATATTTCGCTAAGTGTAGAAAATATCCAAACCTATACAGGGTGAGTTTTTTAAAGTGTTACAAGGCAATATCTAAATATATTTATGAAATTTTCGTGAGGTACTAGGGATATGGGGGACATATTCAACCATATTTTTACGTTTTACCCCTTTCTTCATATTGAGGGGGGGGGGGGGCGCGTTTAGAATTTGATATGAGATGGTGTATTTTTGTTGCTAAAATTCGAATCAGGTGTCACTAATAAGCAGGTAGCCATTACTTTGAGCACTACTTTACCATATATGCATGCACAATTTGCTGCACTCCCCAATATTCGCTATTCTATTTCTCAACTAGTCAGCAACGACTACCCTCTCGATATGCATGCATATATGGAAAAAGTAGGCCTTAAGAATCTTTTACCCCAATATAGTTCATGTGACTTGTCTTTTACATGGAATAAACCGAGTTGCACAAGCCGTCATAACTGAATATCCTTCAGTAAATAAATTAATCTCAAATGTAAAGGAGTGTTTCTAAAAGCACCTCTAAGAGTGCAGATGTATTATAAGGAGAGATTGCCAGGAGTTAGTTTACCTCCAGAACCTGTAATTACTCGGTAGAGAACATGGATTAGGGCCGCAATATTCTACGCAGAACATTTCGAAGCCATTAGAGAACTAATTTTGGATTTAGATGACGATTCGCAGTGTGTTGTGCAAAGTAAAGAGTTGGTTAAAAGTGCAGGTGTAGATAAAAATCTTGTTTTTATTATAGTTAATTTCAGTTCTATACCAGACACAATATCCTCGTTAAAGCGTAGAAGTTTAAGTTTAGGAGACTCGTTCACTCAGAGAAACATTTTCCGCTAAATGTAACAACATTTCCGGTAAAGTAGGAGGTCAAGTAAGGAACAATTGGATGTAACTGTAAAAAAAGAATGAAGGATTCAAATACTGAACTGAAGTAAAAAGCATTTATGAAGGTAAACAATCCAACGAGGTTGTATCTTGGTCCTATACTTTACTACCTAAGTTGCAGTATTGTTCAATTACATTAGTAGATGTTGAAAGAAGCTTCTTTTTGTATACACATATTTTTACTGATAGAAGGCAATCCTTTTTAGTTGAACATTTTGAAAAATATTTAGTAATAAATGCCTTTTATACAATTTCAGGTTAAAAACTTGTTTACTTTTCTTTTTCTTTGTTTTTTTTTAGTTTTGTTTTAAACAAACATCTTTTTTAGAAATCAGTGTGTTTCTTTGCCCTATTTTACTATAATAAATTAAGAAATATTGCATACCAGTATGCTTATGCATACTTGGTCAAAGAAACGCATATAACTGCATATTTTAAAGGCAAACAAGGCATATATATGGGAATATATTCCGCCCTTTAGTTATAACTGATTCTTGACTCATTCTAGAATTTCTAGCAAGTCTCCTGGAACCTACATGAGGGTCAATAGCTGCTGCTTCTGAAATACCAACTGCTATGTTTTCGTTCGCTTGAGTTCTACTCCGAACTCATGGTATCGCCTTTAAACTGCCATGGAGTACCTAGTACGTCATCTGGTTTCTAGCCTTTTAAATGTTAAGTTAGGTAACAACCTAACAAGGAAGCCTCTCTGCTCACACTAGTGCAGCTTCTCTGTAGTTTTTTCTGCACTTCCCCAAAATTAAGGGCATATCAACTTCTACATTTGCTTCTCTGTTTTGAGCAATAAACTAAGAAATAATTATTAAAACTTCAAAATCTTCAACTGACTTAAGTAAACATTACGCATTTCCATGGAAACGCATAGTAATTTCGAAATAAGTGATCTTGATTAACTATGTCTCCCATATCCCTTATACCTTGTATATTGATTTTTATGTTGATTAAGCATAATTTGAGGTTCTTAAAAATATGTAGTTATTTATATTCAATATTTAAACAGTAGACCATGGCCATAAGCAAAATCTTGACAATATTAATCACGCAAAAAAAAACTTCAAAAGTGAATTTTAATGTTTCTTTATATTTCAATTCTGTATTAATACTCTGTAATTATTACATTTTTTACTCGAAACAATCCTATTATTATAAAAACCAAGTACAACTGTAACGTTGTTACTTTCAGGTTGATCTAGTTATGTTTTATTTTGTGTCGTAGACCTGCAAGTCAGTAGATCTACCTCCGTGCGCAAAATTGCTTCTCATTTTAAGGTTATGTTCTCTTCTCTGTGACCTTTTAGGGTGGGTTCTTGGGTTTAACGGAAAACTGTCATGGGGATCATAATACCGTTAAACGATATTCTGACGACTGGTCAGACTCTTAGCCCTTGTGCGAAAATACAAAAAATCTTTTCCTATCCTTGTGTTTTCCACATCAAATCTTGTTTGAGGCACATATATGACCAGAATTATCTCTCTCTGTACTACACGTTTGGACCCTTGGATTTTCGACTTATATAGTTGGGGCATTTATGAAGGCTTGCTTACCCACGTTTCTGAGCAGCAGCAAAAGGCAATCCCTTAAAAGGACCAGCCGCCTTCAGGGGGACCGTGCGATAAGTACCTTAATTTTTAACTGCTAATTTCTAATTACCTTTCGTTTTGAACATAGCCAAGTGTGTTTTTTTGCCCGACCTAATATTTAGTTGCCTTTTTTTTTGGTTTCAAAGTCATAAGCTATTTTGTCTAACTATCTTTATATAACTTAACAACTACTTCAACCTATACAACATTTTAAGGGATTTACCTCATTAATCAATATTCAGATATTATTATGCTTATAGAGCGAGTTGTAAAAGGGTTGCAATCTTTTACTCTGTTATGAAGAGTGTTTTATTTAGCAAACTAATCCTTTTACCACTATTTTTCTGTTTAGGTAAATCAACTGATACATATTTTTCATATGTTGAATTAAGTGTTTATTATTTCCAATTTGAAATCACCTTTCTTTCTCATTTTTTCTTAATTGAATAACTTTTAAGCATCCATTTTTGTGTTTGTTTTGGTACTGTGTGTGGACCCAATTGTTTCACTTACAGGAATTTGGTATTGTTGTGTAAAGTTGGAACTAAAAGAGATGTGAATGGCGCTCAAAACCTAACCATATATCTAGGCTTGCACAACAACATCCTTTGTGGGTCACACTCGTACAGAATGTAGTTTTACTTGTAACGTAATAAAAGTTATTTCGTTACATTGGATTTTAAAGTATCTTTAGGTATTGGCGCTGCCATCTATGGATAACTCTGCATACTGCAGAATATCGATTCTTTAGACGAACTGTAAATTTGCCGTTCTATAACATAGATTTCTAGGGTATTCTTTAATATAGATTATCGATTTCTTACATTTAATTTAGTTTATATTGGCTCCGTGAATATAAAAACTCTACTCAGGGAGGTTAGTTTTTTGAGGTCACTTTTGGTTTTATCTTTTTACTAAATTCATATTTTATCTGATAATAAGTATGTAATTGAACTAATTGAACCATAAATATTACTTTCTAGAAACCCATGACCTTTTAAGCTATTTTTACACAAACTAAATTCCACATTTTTATGTTTTAACAAAATAAAGACATGCCGACCATAATGGCGTCATGAATTAATAATCTTTATTCATCTTATATATCCTTGTAAAGAATAGTGTTGTTGATAATCTAAAAGCATCATCTTAGCAGGCAGAGGGCAGTAATAATATTATTTCTTCAGTAAGTGTGGATTTCAATCAATATTTTAATAATTTTGCATTCAACTTAAATATCTTTTAGGTCAATCAACAGGTCATGGTTTTTGTTTGTTTTTCCTCATCAATTAATGTTTAAATTCTTAATTTAACTTTGTTTTCGGGTCTCTCTGTCGTTCTTTTACGTTTTAGCAAATATCGTTGGCCAGTTGGTGGTTTATTTAAGTTCTTGACGAACATTGGTGAGAACCAGATATAGGGTAAACCTGGCTGGACCATTTACAAGGAAATCGACAGATCCAGGCTCTACAGAACTGGTGACTGACAGAATATCCAAGGAAGCTGATATCGAGGAAAGCAGGTGAGTTTTTCTTTTGTTTCTAAGCTGAAACCTTAATTGAATTTGTTGAAAAACTCACCCAATTTCTCTCTGATATCTGTCAGAAATCAATTCTGATTTAATGTTTATTTTCTCTTAAATTTCTCACTCAATTAGCTCGACATGCTTGTACTGGATGGATAATACCTTAAGTCACACTGTATAAACAATTTCTCTTGTACCGTATCTTGAACTTATCTTGTTCGAATCTTACCTTGGGTGCCATAATTAAGACATTAGTCTGGTAAGCCAATATCATGTGGTAACGAATGTCTATAGCTCGTTAAACCACATATATCTTGCAAACGATTGCCTTTTGCTCGTGTTGTATATCGTACCTGCACAAAAGTTGGAAATACTTTTGAATGCATTTATCTCTCTAGCAAACGGTTGCCTTTTTGCTCGTTTATGCTATCGAATCTGCACAAAGTTGTGGATACTTTGAATGCAGTATTTTCTTCTAGTTTAGACATTAGTGTTATATATTTGTACATTTTGTAGTATATAAATTACTTAATTTTTATCTTGTTGGCATAATATATGCTTCTTTTGGATTAACTTAAAACTTAGATACATTTTGAGTCAATCAAATCATTTATTTTTTTTACTACCTTAACACGAAAGAAAATTTGTTTTTGACCTTATGTAATTAAACATGGTTATTTCATTTCTTAATTTAAACCTTTATGCATATTCACTTGAGTAACAGGGAGTAAAAACATCATGTGACTATAGTATAGAAATTTAAGTTACAACTGGTACTGTTTACCATAAGTATTCATTTTTAAACCTTTATTGCAATAATATTCGCTGGTCTAATGCCACTTTTCTAACACTACATGTAAACGAGCAAACCTGAGGCTGACAAACTGACAAGCTCATCTGATGTCATTACTCCTATCAATCGCTGTCACAAGAATTCAAGTCTAATCAAGTCCTGACGTCTTCCTCATCGTCTCCATTGCTGAAGTCTATGCATGGAACACCTTCTCCGTTGCTGAAGTATATGCATGGAACACCGAACACCTCATCGAGACAACTTACAGGTGAAGAGGACTAAATCTTGGACACACCTCATGGATGGCAAGCAGAGCTAAGTATTTGTCAGTCAGAAGGATAACTTTGTAAAGACCAGCAGACCATTGCTATATTTTCATTTTAATTTTCACCTTTTCATGTCAAAACTGTTTCTTCGGAAACCAGTAACAACAATCATTGGTAAGCAAATTTAGTTTAATAAACTACTAAGTGTTTGTAAAATTTTGTATTATTTCTGGTAGGATGGCGCCCTAAAAAAATTTGTCAGATAATAAGACAAACCCACACCTAACAAACAAAAAAAAAGTCTTTTTGGCCGAGGCAACTCAACATCATTTGAATGATTATCAATAACGTTACATACTGGCAAGAACCCTATTTAAAAGAACCACTCCGGTTAACAATTGCCACGAGCTTGAGCTATGTGAGGTAGGTAGTAACCTTAAATTCGATTTACATCAAAAATAACCTGTTCTATATTTTGTTACCACCTAATAAGGTTATACTACAAATAAAAATAAAAACACTGAGGATTAAAACAAGTTTTCTAAAGATGATTTTCAAAATGGTGACCATTTTTCTGAATGCAATTTGCACATTTTTGATATTCTTCTAATAATTGCATTCAAAAGAATGGAGATTTTACATTTACCTCCCGGAATTTCTAAAGAGCGTATGTTGTGTAAAGTAAAAAATGTAATAATAATAAGTGTTAATACACAATTATTGAAAATATAGAAAAACATTATTTTTTAAAGTACCTCAATATTATTGTTTTGTTTCAAATAAATTTACCATGGCCTACCATCACAAATAAAGCACATAATTAAAAATATCAAATTCAGAGATTGCTTTTCAACATAAATAATATAATGAATGGAAAAGCCCAAATAATGCTTCATCAATTTAAAAATATTATACAAGGAGTCGCATATAAAAAGTATAGGTTTCGTTAATAGGTACTATCTCAAAAAAACTTAAAAAATTCTATCAATATCATGCAGGATTTACCTTTCTGATAAGTTAACGCATAATGGAAATATACCTAAAAAGCGAAGATTTTTAAAATCACATTGCAGGTTTAAAACTAAGACAGCCATCACAAATTGGACTTCCGAGTCTTTTGTTTCGTTAAAAAATAGGTCACCAAAGTAAAAACCGGACGCTCTGTCTTTGGTAATGTCTCCAATACTTCCTAGAAGTCGCAAAAATTTATGTATAGTTGTTATATTCTGTAATAAGAACTGGTATTTATTGCAAGAACAATAAAAAAAGGTTTTCTAACAATAAAAATTTTCTGGACAGCTGCAAATTACAGTTTTGGAGGTAAATCACATTAAATATTTAGGTATAGTCTTTGACAAGCACATATTTATATTTGCATAAAAAAACTTAGATATTTAATAAACAAATTTTACATTTTGAGAGAAATTATAAACAATAAACTCATCATCATGGTATACAGCCTGTTCAAAATGAAGTCGGCACTATTGCCAACTTTCTTATTATAAGAGATGCGACGTCGGTTAAATTAGTAAAGATTTGTATTTTTATGTACTGATTATTATGGCGGTGACAAAAAAAAATTGAACATCAGAATCACGTGATATTAACAAAAATATATTTTTCTTTAATCAAATAGGGTATTTTTGCTATCACAAAATTAAAATTAATAATTTTTGATTAATAACTTATAATTTTATTATTTATAGTAATGAATTATATACAGTTCGTACAAATTGATTTTAGTTGCCATTAACAAAAATAAGATATTATAACGTCAAATTAAGTGTTTAAACAAATCACCTTCTACTTCTACACACTATCGAGCACATTTTAAAACTTTCCTCGTAGCCTTCAAAACTGTTCGCCCATCAATGTTATTAATACTGTTAATAATGGATTCTTGCAGTTCATCAACATTGTTGTACTGTTTGTTATAAATTTCGTTTTTTAAAAACCCTCAAAAACAAAAATCGAGGGGAGTAATGTCTGGTGAACGCGGAGGCCATAAAATTGGTCCGCGTGTAGCTAACCAACGTTATTCAAACAGTTCGGTAAGAAGATTGGCAACAACATAGGTATCTATTATGCGGCGGCGCACCATCTTGTTGGAAATATATTTCTTGCCGATCTTCTAAAATAATGTTATCCAAAAAGTCCTCCATTGTGTTTCTTATTAATTCTACATAGCGTTCACCTGTCAGGATACCTTCATAAAAAACAGGTCCAATTTTTTTTGAACCGATAAGACCACACCATACACTTAAGCTAAAACGCCTCTGTGGATTACAAGGCTGGTAACGCATAAGATTTTCGCGACTCCAGTATTGGATTCTCATTTACCGTAATAATAAAGCTACTGACAAAATTCCATACGTCTTGCTTGGTTAGTCTGTGTTGGTCTATACTTGTAGGGTAGATTCTTGTACTTTTTTAATATATTATGAATAGTTCCCAAACATAGTCCAAGATCTCGCACACAATTTCTTGTAGAGTTTTCGCGGGACGCTTTAGACACATTTATTTCAGTATCTTCGCTAATGATAAATACTTTCTTTGGCATTGACTTCTCAAAAACTTTTTCATTGCATCTAAACTTTCTGTATAATATCAAAAAATATCTCCGATCAGGCATATTTCTTTCGGGTAATACTGTACGATATCGTTCTAAAGCTCGTTCGCTATTTTTTTGGCACACTACCCCAACAGCATCAAATATTCATTAAATATTTTTTTAATGTTAAAGAAATATTATATGTTTTTTAAATATTTGTTATCTAAAAGAAATATTTATTAAATATTTGGTTTACAATATTTTTTATAAAATAATTTATAAATATTATTTATATGTTTGAAAAGTAATATTTGTTTTGTAACATATAGTAAATATTTATTAAATATTTTGTTTACAATCTTTTTTATTACATATTTCATAAATATTTTGTGTATGTTTGAAAAGTATTATTTATATTGTAACATTTAGTAGATATTTATTCAATATTTGGTTTACGATATTTTTTATTAAATATTTTATAAATATCTTGTATATGTTTGAAAATTTATATTTATATTGTAACTTATAGGAAACATTTATTAAATATTTGGTTAAGAATATTTTTTTTTAATATTTTATAAATATTTTGTATATGGTTGAAAAGTAATATTTATATTGTAACATTTAGTAGATATTTATTAAATATTTGGTTTACGATATTTCTTATGAAATATTTTATACATATATTGCATATGTTTGAAAATTCATATTAATATTGTAACTTATAGTAAATATTTATTAAATATTTGTTTAACAATATTTTTTGATAAATATTTTATAAACATTTGAAAAGTAATATTTGTATTGTAACACTTAGTAGATGTTTATTAAATATTTGGTTTGCAATATTTTTTGTTACATATATTTTATAAATATTTTGAGTATGATTGAAATGTCATATTTATATTGTAACATTTAGTAGACATTTATTAAATATTTATTAAATACATGGTTTACGATATTTCTTATGAAATATTTTATACATATATTGTATATATGTTTGAAAATTCATATTTATATTGTAACTTATAGTAAATATTTATTAATGATTTGGTTAACAATATTTTTGGATAAATATTTGATAAATGTTTAAAAAGTAATATTTGTATTGTAACATTTAGTAGATATTTATTAAATATTTGGTTTACGATATTTTTTATGAAATATTTTATAAATATTTTGTATATGGTTGAAAATTCACATTTATATTGTAACTTATACTAAATATTTATTAAATATTTGGTTAACAATATTTTTTGATAAATATTTTATAAATATTTTGCATATGTTTGAAAAGTAATATTTATATTGTAACATTTAGTAGATATGGGTTTCCCAATGGTTTACAAATAATTGCACTGAACTGTCCAATGGTTTACGAATTTTGCACTCGTGCCGCACTGATTTTACCAATGGAATTCGCCAAACACAATTTGAAACTTTTCAACTTTTTGCGTCTCTCATCATACTCACTAATCCTTGATTTTGAACCAATAAGCTACGATTGTCGCAAATAGACCGCCGCGCGCCGCCGCCGGTACGCTAAATTACTGCCAAAAGAACACTGCAGCGGATGGTGAGGCGATTGGGAAGCCATTTTGATGTTTGTTTTGTCAAGTTGAGGTGATAGTATCGTGAGATTCCGGCATTTTTACTATTTTTTACACTTTGTTGCCGCGTTTTATTGATTCTTGTCGTCTGTGAATGCTGTTGTAACGTACCTACTCATTACTTATCGTACAATAATATTATTAGTGGAAATTGAAGTATTTTATTGTGATTTTGTCATTGTTTTTAAAGCCCACGCCACGGTTCCGCCATTATTATCGACATCTAATAATTTTGCAAGTTATGATCTTGGATCGTTATTACTAAATCGTTATCTATATCAGTAAGTAGGTACCTAATGAATGTATATCTATATATTTTTCCTATTAGTTAAAGGATATTGTTAGTAATGGATAAGCAACGTAATTCTTTATATTGTAAAAAATAAAAAAAAAGTAAATAAATAAGTTACGTCTTAAATTATATAGCAATAACAAGAATGTCAAGTTGCAAACAATGCTTATTAGCAGGAGGGAATACTTCACATAAAAGTGTGTACATGGCAATGCAAAAGCTTTTCTCCAAGGAATTAGCTCTACTCTACGGTGGACAAGGGAAAAAGAAAAAAGTTCCGTTTTGCAACATGAAAATATATCAAGTTGTTTTTGGTAAGTATATTGGTCAAGTTTTAATTTTTGGTAGAATACTAATAACCTACATAGTAATAGAACAACTGCAATTATGAATTTTCTTACCTCATTTTACTTTTACCTTTTGACTTTTTCACTGCCTTACTTTTTAATGCAGTTTTGGCTTTGACATGAAATGGACTACTTCTTTAATTTTTTATTTTATTAACATGTTGTTGGATAGGTAAAATTAAGTTATATTTTACTCTAGCAAAATATTAATACTGATAAACCATACATACACATTTTTTGTCAACCCCATAACTAAGATAAAGAAAATAAATAGGGAAAGAAATTTAAGAGTAATGTTTGTTAGGAAAAGATAGGATAAGTACCTCTACTTAATATTAGGGACTTTTTTATTATTCAATGAAAATTAAAGATTTAAATAATTTATTTTAGCTGAGTTAGAAAAAGGCATCCTGTGTCTGATGATTCTATGAAAAAATCTATTTTCTTGTTCGTAGCCACTGCAAAGTCACGATTAAGTGGCAAGAGCAACTCGTCACAAAGGTAAGTGTCTTTCTTGTGTTAAAAATTTAAAATATTTTATTGGTAATTATTTTATATAATTTTAAAAAAAGTTCTAAATATAAATTAACTTTGAAAACAAAACTTTCTTGACTGAATGAGTTTGGCC
Source organism: Polydrusus tereticollis (assembly GCA_963920685.1). Lineage (NCBI taxonomy): Eukaryota > Metazoa > Arthropoda > Insecta > Coleoptera > Curculionidae > Polydrusus > Polydrusus tereticollis. The sequence continues at coordinate 50,671,255 of OY987326.1, read as the reverse complement.
AGTGCTTTTTGGGAAAGAAATAAATCTAAAATAAATAAATAAATGCAAACAATAGTTAGTATAAGATGGGGTTTCGACAAACTATGCTACTTTTTCTAGAAACATTTGATGCCATAAACAGAAATTTCGTTTTCGAGATACGGGCACCCCTCATATCTCAGTTGTTGTGTAACCTATCGAGAATGGAAAAACGGATTATTATGTAGCCAGTGGTAGCTTTTTTTTAAATATTTTTGTTTTTTTCGGACAAACGTAAACGTTGTTTAAATATTTATAGTTTTTGTGCAAGGTAATTTAATTTAACTTATATTTTTTTGGCTTTTCAAAAATATATAGCACTTAAGTATATCGAGATTTAGACATATAATTTTTATGTTTATCTTTTATTTGTATTAAATAGAGGGGGCCATAAAATTTTTGTTTTTTTATTTTGATAGATCTAATGGGAATTTTAAGCTCATTTGAAGTTTAAGAATAGGATTTTAATCACGATACACATATTTTAATAATATCCGATGTTCCCGCTAGGCTAAACGGAAACAGACAAATAATAGGGGGTGCCTTAAAAAACACATTTTCTTTTATGACATCTTTTGTTTCTAGGACAAATAGCCTTCGTTTGTTGAAATCCCATACCTACGCCTTTATCTTCAATATTAAACATGAAATTACTTTACTAAAAAAATGTGTTTTAGTTTCTGTGAAATGGATGTGCCAGAGGCAGCAGAATTTTAAGATATACATATAAACTATTATATTTTAAGATATATATTTCTTACCTTAAAAATAACTTTGGTTCTAAAATTGATTTTTAAATATAAGATGTCTCATTCGATTAGAAATGTTATCATCATAATCGTACAGGGTGTTTCAAAAACATCTAGCATCGGTCGTGTGGTAATTCCTGACCCAAAAAAAAGACACATATCCTATCAACATGGGTCCGCAGATGCGTTGTTTGAAAGATACAGGGTGTTCAAATTTTGAAATTTTTTGTTTTTTTTCAAAATATTTCCGAAACGACTTTACTTTGAGTGAGATTTGGGTTGTGAAAAGTACCTAAATTCTAAAATAGCACATATACAATACAAATGTGTCAGCAGGTTTACCAGGGACATGCGTGCGAACAAAAAATTGGTAAGCCACTGACTTTTACATTTTAATGGCACTTTTGTTAGAAATGTAAATGACTAACAAAAAACATATCTTAATATTTTTTTTTAAGGCGGCTACGTTTAGGAGATAAATGCAATTTTACAAGGTAACATAAAGTATGTATGTAGGCAGCGTAACACGATTTTTGCATTAGGTATTTATTAATATAAAAAGATATCTACCTAAATAATATTACAGTAAATGTTACAAAGGACCACCAACAAGTTCATTACAAGCCTTTAACTAAATAAAATCGTGTTACGCTACCTAATAAAAATTGCAGTTTCTAACAAATTGTGCTATCGAAATGTGAAAGAGTCACTGAAGTACCAATTTTTTGTTAAAAATTATAGAGCGTCTGTTCACACACACGCCCCCGGTAAACCTGTTCACACGTTTTTATTGCTAAAATATGTGCTTCTTTAAGTATTTTTTACAACCCAAATTTCACTGAAATTACTATAGCCGTTTCGGAAATATTCTGAAAAAACCGAAAAATTTTAACACCCTGTATCTTTCAAACAAAGCATCTGTGGGCCCATGTTCATAGGAACTATTCGTCTTATTTTTGGGTAAGGAATAGGCGCACGAGCGATGTCACATGTTTTTTGAAACACCCTGTATATTGTCATCGCATAAGTTTTATCAGAAAAATATGTTTTTATTGCACGTAAATTTTACACTTAAACTTTAACTCCATTATCATCAGCTCTTGGAGTGTGTTGAATTCATATAATGTTGACCTTCTGTTTATTCTTCTAACTTTCCATTTTTATTTATATATATAAGACAATTATGTATTACTTTTTCGTTGGACCTTATGTTTTATTTTTTACTTTTTCGACAAATATTAGTAGTTTGTAACTTTTGAATAAAATAAAAGTAAATAAAATTTTTCTATTGGTATTTTTATCAGTTTCTTCCCCGCGTGTAAAAGGCATTATTCATATAGCATTTGGTAAGGTAATATTTAAAAACTATTTAAGCTAATTAAAAAATATTTGAAGCTAATATTTACATACCATTTTAAAATAATATTTAAAAAATATTTAAACTAATATTTAAGTAGGTAATAAATACAAAAATATTTTAAACTAATATTTATGGAATATGTTAAACTAATATTTAAATACTATTTTATGATAATATTTAAAAAATATTTTATACTAATGTTTAACTAACATATACAATCAAATATTTATGAAATATTTAATAATCTGTCGCTACAAATATTTAAATAATGTTTTTTAAAAATATTTAATTAATATTTGAAATATTTAAATAGATAATATTTTAAAATAATATTTAAAACATTATTAAGCTAATATTTAAAATATATTTTAAACTAATATTTATGAAATATGTTAAACTAATATTTAAATATTATTTTAAAATAATATTTAAAAAATATTTTATGCTAATATTTGACTAATATATACAAAAAATATTTATGGAATATTTAACAATCTGTCGCTGCAAATATCTAAACAATATTTTTTAAAAATATTTAATAAATATTTGATGCTATTGGGGTATGTATGTTTTAAGCAGATCGCATTTTTCTAAATGTGTAAATATCATTTTATTCAAAAGATATTAAACTAAACTTATTACGACAGATTAAAAGAGCTGTCAAAGTTATTTTTTTGCAAATTCGGTAAATGGCCACCTACGATAATAAATAAAAAATTACATTTAAAGGATACCTACGAGTTTTTTGTGATGGCCGCCTGTCAAAGAGCTGTCGAGACAGAAGACATGTTTGTTTTAAGCAGATCGCATTTTTCTAAATGTGTAAATATCATTTTATTCAAAAGATATTAAACTAAACTTATCACGACAGATTAAAAGAGCTTTCAAAGTTATTTTTTTGCAAATTCGGTAAATGGCCACCTACGATAATAAATAAAAAATTACATTTAAAGAATACCTACGAGTTTTTTGTGATGGCCGCCTGTCAAAGAGCTGTCGAGACAGGCGACAGGCCTTTAATATGGTACATGGCCGCCTGCGGTTATTAATTAAAAATTTCATTGAAATGTGAATACCTCTGTTATTATTGAGATAAGCGATATGTAGTAAAAGAAAAATATTCATTAGATTTTCTTTTTGGATCAAATAATTATAGCAAAAGTACCCGATTTCATTAAAGAAAAATATATATACAGGGTGTTATGGAAATGACTTATTATATTTTAAGGGGCCACTCCTGAGGTGGTCTAGAGTTACACTTGATAGTTTTTTTTTCTAAAATCGGAAGTATTTTGAATTTTGTAAAATACCTTAAAACCGGACTATGTGCGCCTTCCATGATAGTTCAATGCCCCTGAACACATGTGTTTTTGACAAGACAAACTGCTGGAATGGTAATTGTTTAGTTTAGTGCAATTAATGTTGAATTTTGTGCTAAAATTTCGTATATAGACTAATTGAGGGTAGCTGATCACAATTTTCCTTTTGCGTTTTTACGGCAAATGCACTGGTTTTGAGAAAAAAATGTTAAAGTTTTTCACTTACAGGTTAGGGTATTCTTTCCTTTCAATTTCCTAGATTTTATGGTTTTCCCTTCAAAATATGTGATAAAACTTTCACCAAACTATCTGTTCATAAAATAAGAGCAACATTTTAGCAAAAAAACAATGGAAAAGGCACAAATTTAATTAAATTCGTTGTTAATACGCCGACAAAGTAGAACCGTCTCTTTTCAAATTCATTGCACTCACGTTGCCAGATTGTTCTTCTTTTTCTTGTAATTATTAATGGCTTCCATCCAGGAGAATGATATGCTAGCTCGAGCCAATAGGATTCATTCAATTAATAAAAATGAATTGACAAGTATAGGCAATTTATAATACACTAACAATCTGACAACATGGGTGCAGTTTGCTTCTGCTTTTTTGGCCAGCTGTCAGTGAGCCCCCGTCTTTTTCCAGATAACGTAGAGTTTTCTGTTCGCTTACAAGTTATCCCGTTTTTCAGAGTTTCCTTGTGGCATATTTCGTTTATTTCAACTCAGAAGTGTATACTATGACTCCGACAAGTAATATTTTATTGGAAATAAGCAACATTTTAGGATTACATGCAAAATAACATACCGGTGAGTTAGAAAAACTTTAACATTTTTTTTCTCAAAACCAGTGCATTTGCCGCCTAAACGCAAAAGGAAAATTGTGATCAGCTACCCTTAATTAGCCTATATACGAAATTTTAGCGAAAAATTCAACATTTTCACTAAAGTAAACAATTACCCAAATCAGCTGTTTGGGTCATTGGCGCGTAGGTGTTTTGGACCTAAATTTTTGAAGGCATTTTTCTCGAATTTCTAGCTTCGAGCGCCATTTATAGCAATTTTTCCCCAATTCGTCTCGACCTATATATTTACGGGTTAAAAAATAATAAGTCATTTCCATAACACCCTGTATATATTTTTTTTTATTTACTATTTTTTACGGTCGTCGGCGTATCAGAGGCCATCTTGAACCGGTCATCGACCGTACGGTTTTTAATCGTGCGGTCTACCGACTGGGGAGTGTGAAACGGCACCTTCATCCTACGAGATATCCGATCTCATCCGGCCTGTCCGGCGTGAATAGGATGGTTTTGATGTCGATTCATTTTACACTCTTCTCTAAGACAAGAGTACGCGGTGTTTCCCAAGCGGTCACCCATCCAATACTAACCACGCTCGACATCGCTTAACTTCGGTGATCTGACGGAAACCGGTGCTTTAAGTGTCGCTAGGCCCTTGCCTTATATTTTTGTTAATATCACGTAATTCTGATGTTCAATTTTTTCTCGTCACCGCTATAATAATCAGCACATAAAAATACAAGTCTTTACTAATTTAACCTACGTCGCATCTCTTATAATAAGAAAGTTAGCAATAGTGCCGACTTTATTTTGAACAGGCTGTATAAGGGGAATATCGAACCTCTACTACAGTAATCTGAAACAACTCCGAGTTGTTCAACATTGTATTGTAAAAATTAAAAAGTCTTAAGAAAGCAACTTTATTGCAGGTGACTTTCTAATGTTAGAACTTTGCACATTCATACCCTATGTAATTTCTTTCCCTCAAATGAAAACTAAAAATGTCATACTATCACCAGGCCAGAAGCAATACAAATAAATAAGTAAATATTTTACACCAATTGTATGGTTGCTATTCCTAATGAAAAGAAATACATTTGTTACTATTATTCGTCAGACCAACCAATAAAAATTCTAGAAGGATAATAGTTCTAAATACCTTGTTAATAATCGAATTAGATAATTGGTTACGGGTTCTTTCTATTCCCTGAAATGAACCGTACAAATTAGTTCGGGAAAGCATCGTTTCCGATAAACAGCTGTTGTAAGTTGTACGGTTGAACACTCAACTTTATAGTTTAAAGCGGATGTCAATATGTTGCTTGTTACTAGAAACTCATTTTTAATACTTCTGCTAGCTATAATAGTGTTTATTGGAAATTTACTAATAACAAACGCTAATATATACTTACCTTTTCTGGAGCCAGATCTACTTAATGCAGTAGTGGTGGTGTTATTCGCATCATCTGTCATGTCTGTCAGATCCGAAGTAGATTTTCTGCATCGGTGTATTTTAGGTTTTTCTGTTGGGGTGGAAGTACATGAGTCATTTGGGGATGGTAATTGACGTCTCCTACCCCTAAAATAAAAAATATTGTACAATATAGTCATCTAATCCAGAGTCTAATACAGGGTTATCTAAATTAAGTGTCCACCATTGGTGACTTTGTTATTATTATAGATACAGAATAGTTTCAATTAGCAAACTATTAGTATTTTTAACGCTCATTGAGATGGAAGAATAAAAAATACAAATGAACATCACGTTTCCGAGTTTGGACGAAAATTACGATTTTTTTAAATAGAAACCCCCGTATATTATATTTTTTTCTGTTAGAACTTTAAGTTTTAAACAAAAAAATTTATAAATAATTTTCTCCTAAAGTCAAAAATGACGTTGATATTACAATTTCTAAATATTAACAGTAAAAATAGTAAAAAGGCTATGAAAGCCACGTGATCTTTACAATTTGATAATATTAAGATAAGTGATGAATCGCAGAAGATAGAAATGCAGTTCCATATCAAGGAGGCTTTGGAAAATAATGATAACGCTCTCTATTAAGTAATGTCAAACATTATTATGCTTTAATTCGTTTTTCGCTTATAACTTTTGTTGTGTCAATTATTAATTTAAAAAAAAAATGGTTTTCACCCATGAGGAAAAGTGTGATATGTTGGCTTCTTACTTAGTGTGCAGAAAAGTCTCTTCCAGAGCAAAAGAATACTACGCTGAATTATATCCACTTCGCATTCAACCACATGAGAGATATTTTCTGAGACTGTACCGAAAATTTAGAGGCAATGAGTGTTTTTGCCAAAACAAGGACAAATAAAAATTTCATAATAAGCGAGGTCACGGAAATCGCAGTTATTGCATATTTTGAAGCCTACCGTAATAATTCAATACCAGATATTGTCAAGGACTCTAATTTGTCTTATGGAACAGTGCATAGGATTCTAAAAAAAATACAAATTTATTCCCTATAAGTACCGACCAGTTCAAACGCTTTTGCCAGGGGATCCAGAAAGACGAATTGTTTTTTGCCATTGGTATCTTAACTTCTGTCGCCAAAATGTAAACAACTTTCGTTATATTTTATGGACAGATGAATCTAATTTCTCAAATTGTGGAATGTATAATAGAAAGAATCATCATTACTGGTCAAGGGAAAATCTTTTGTTAGTACATCCAAGAGCTCGACAGGTCCGTTTCACTTTTAACGTTTGGTGCGGCTTAATTGGTTCCAGAATTGTCGGTCCGTTTTTCTATGAGGGCACTCTTACTGGTGAAAGATACATTGAATTTATGACTGAATTCTGAACAATTTCTTAGACGAACTGTACCTTATAACTAGACTGAATTTGCATTTTCAGCAGGATGGCGCACCTGCGCACAACTACAGAGGTACTTATCAACTTTTAAGTACTAGTCTTAATGATTAGTGGGTAGGCACGAATGGCCCTATTCAGTGGCCTCCCCGATCACCGGACCTAACCCCGCTTGATTTCTTTTTATGGGGTTTTTTAAAGAACCAAATGTACAAGAAAAGGTACGAAAACGTCGCCTTAAAGACTGCAGTTAGGGAAAAAAAACCAGATAGATGGTAGGACCATACTTAAAGTAGTTCGAGCTGTTCAGAGACGTGCACAAAAATGTATTGAAGAACGGGGTGGTGTTTTTGAGCATCTTCCAAAAAAGAATTTGTGATTTTTTATTTTCATTTTCTTATAAATGTGTAAAATAAAGTTTGTAAAACTTACTTAGCTGTTTTAGTTTGAGCTTCATAACCTCATTAATTTACATCTTTTTTGTTTAAAACTCAGAGTTCTAACAGAAAAAATTATTATATACGGGGGGGGGGGGGGTACATTTACAAAAATCGTAATTTTCTTCCCAACTTGAAAACGTGATGTTCATTTTTTTTTATTCTTCCATCTTAATGAGCGTTAAAAATACTAATAGTTTGCTAATTTAAACTATTCTGTATCTATTTTATGGAAATAGTCCATCTCACAGTGGAGTAATATTTTATTTACGGAATAAAACTCAAAGTCTGCTCCACTAATTTAATAAAATAAATTCATATCATATGCTCATACATGTTTACATGTTTCGAAGGCATAAACCTTCATCCTCAGTGGGTCATTATTAAGATGTAATAAAATATGAAGAGAACAATGACATTGTTACATTGTAAACTTGTGTTGCAGAAAAAATTTTTAAACTTTTATAAGGAAACCATTTTGGTACGACTTCGCCATGATGATCGTACCCCATTTTGCTCTTGATTTTATTTTCCCAGCCATTTTTGGATTTTATAATAAGTTCAAAATTAAATAAAAATAAAACTAATCTAAAAACATAATTTTTTAAAAAAAGCTTTTATTAATATTAGTTATAATGCATTAGTTAATTAATTTACGTCAATATGTTTCCTTATAAAAGTTGAAAAAATTTTTCTGCAACACAAGTTTACAATGTAACAATGTCATTGGTCTCTTTATATTTTATTACATCTTAATAATGACCCACTGAGGATGAAGGTTTATGCCTTCGAAACATGTATGTGCATATGATATAAATTTATTTTATTAAATTAGTGGAGCAGACTTTGAGTTTTATTCCATAAATATCCTGTATCTTTAATAATAACAAAGTTACCAATGGTGGATACTTAATTTAAATAACCCCGTATAGGTAGTGAATAAGTAAATAAAACTAGGTTATTTTCTGTTAAATATTTTTATTAATTATCACAGATTTTAACTTAATAATTTGGCGAATTATTTATAGATTTATATATTATTATTTTATCCGGAAATTATTAGTTTTAATAATGTATATTGCTTTTAATCAATCCAACTGGGAATATCATTCAGTAAAGGTAATACTAATTTTAGAACGTCCAATAATCAATGTACTGTGTTCACAGTAAATATTTCGATAATTGCGTTTCAAATTTCCAGCTCTATCAAATGCTCCTAAATATTAATCTGAAATAGCATGCGATGCCAGCGATAGAGTTTCATTATGCTTTATGTAGGTACAGAATGTTCTATCAAATCTGTCTGGTTTTACTTTATGCAATGATATACACACACAAATATTCGGCCAATATGGAAGTAAAAGCTCTTCAAAAATTTTAAATAAAATAGGCTCAAATGTATATTTAGTATATCTACAGGGTGGCGACTTTTCGACGAAGAATGAGGGTCTTAGCGAGACTACACTTTATACAAATAATCTGACCACGCACTTCTGGGCTTGATTTTTATTACTAATTCAACACTGTAAAGAGATCATGGCTATATTTATTCGTTTTTGATATACAGGGTCTCCCACGACGATTTTCCCAGCATATTGCTCGGGAACGAAACCAGATAGAAAAAAAAGTTTACGAACAAAAATTGAGGGCTTGTAAGAGAGCATCTAGGAAGGGTAATTTTAGATATACAGGGTGTTTTAAAATTAGTAATATTGCTGCCAAGTCAATTTTTTTAAATGGAACACCCTGTATATTGTTAGTTTTTCGAAAAGCTTGTTTTAAGAGAGATTCAACCATACCATACTTGTTACGTTTTTAATTTAAAATGACTGAAATATGAGCGATTTATAACACTTTATTAAATTATGTAACAATCAATCGAAAATAAGAAGATAACTAAACAAAATTAATTAGGACTTCATCTCAAAATATGTTTAAATTGGTTACTACTCTCACTAATACAAAATTCAAATCTGTTTATAAGATTTCTGGTACACGCTGCTGTAATCATAGCTGGAGTAACAGTTCGACAAGCTGCTATGATTTTGTTTTGCAAATCTTCGACATCTCTAGGTTGGTTTACATACACAATTTCTTTAAGATATCCCCAAAGAAAAAAATCTAAAGGGGTCAAATCCGGTGACCGTGGTGGCCACCGGATCACACCATTTCGGCTAATCCAGCGCGCAGAAAACGTGGTATCTAAATAATTTGTAACTTGCCTGGCAAAGTGAGGGGGAGCTCCATCTTGCTGCCACCACATAGAGGCTCTTTCATTGATTGGGATATTTTCAAGTAATAAGGGAAGTTCGTTTTGAAGAAAATTTAAAAATCGTTCTCCATTTAGTGTCCCTTGGTAAAAGTAAGGACCTATAAGATAGCCATTAAATAAACCACACCAAACGTTAACCCCCCAAACTACCTGAAAATTAGTCTCCTTTATCCAGTGAGGATTTACAGATGACCAGTAGTGGCAATTGTGGCGATTTACTATGCCGTTGTTGTGGAACCTACTTTCATTGCTCCATAAAATTTTGTTGAAAAAAAGACGGTCTGTTCGTCATACTCTTCAATATTTCGCTGGTGGTTATTGTTATTATTGCATATCTGTTCATGCTTACGTAATAATTGATCATTTAATCGCTCATATTTCAGTCATTTTAAATTAGAAACGTAACAAGTATAATATGGTTGAATTTCTCTTGAAACAAGCTTTTCGAGAAACTAACAATATACATTTATAAAAATTGACTTGGCAGCAATTTTACTATTTTTAAAACACCCTATATATCTAAAATTACCCTTCCTAGATGCTCCCTTACAAGCCCTCAATTTTTGTTCCTAAACTTTTTTTTCTATCTGGTTCCGTTTCCGAGCAATATGCTGGGAAAATCGTCGTGGGACACCCTGTATAGGGTGTTCTCAAAATCTTGATGATTTTAGGTGCTCCTTGTATCCTAGATATTATTATAAATATAAAAATAAGTTAAATTGCAACTTGTTGTAGATTTTTGCGTAGAATTCAGTTGCGTTACAATACTTTTTCTATACTTTCTATTCTTCGAGTTATTGCACTAAGTTGGGTTATTTTAGATGGGACACCCTGCATATTTTTTGACTCGATCAGCAATTAATTTACCTTTTCATTAATATCATACAATTTATTTTTATTTTTAACAAGAAGCTTAAATTTAAAAAAAAAAACACCTTTAATTTTTCTAGAATTCAAAATAACCTGAAAGTATGTAGATTTACTGAATTTTAAAAAATAACTCCAGTTGAGAATGTAGTTTACGTTTATAACAAAAATAAGAATAAATAATATTGAGTCTATATAAAGCAACCAGCATTCAGGAATTGAGGCATGAAGCGTAAATATAGTAAGTAAATTCATGGATTACTTAAACGTATTAATTATTATGTGACAAACCTATTGGGTCTAGTCTAATTATCATATTTTACTTGGTTACAACACTATTTTACGAATTATCGTATAGGTTATTAGACGGTAGAAACGCTAAATGAGTTTAGTTGAATTTAGGGGCATTTATTTAAGTAGGCTTTGGAACCATTTAGTGAGTATTTTAGTCAAAGTCAAAGTCAAAAACAGCTTTATTGTAATAAAACAAAATGTTACTTACAAAGCGAGTTAATCTAATTTAGCCGACATAACGTTGGTCAGACCCTGGGTATAGTCAATAGTAGGTAGAATAAAATCTATATTATAGTTACAAAGAGTACAAAAAATACTATATACAACAACCAGAAAAGGTAAGTTGTAGAGAATCGAAACGTCAAAAAAGTAAAAAAAAAATTTCAATGTACAACACGAGTAAAAACTAATCCAAACGATCATTATAAAACTCTTCAACAGAGTAGTAGGCCTTTCCAACCAATAGCATTTTTATTTGTCTTCTAAACTTAATAGGATTTTCAATCATTCTGATATTTAAAGGCAGATGGTTAAATAGTTTTTTGCTATTGAATATAATTGATTTTTTCGTTAAAGTTGAAGACGGAATAGGTAAAGCAGTTAAATGGGAAGAGCGAGTTGCATACAAGCTGGTAGTCTCAATTTCTTGCTTATATTTATTATGTATGAGACAAGCAGTTTCGAGTATAAAGATAGATGGTAGAGTCAAGATGTTTAAGGATATAAAAAAAGGTTTGCAGGACTCACGCGATTTTATCCGGCATATGGATCGGATGGCCCGCTTTTGAGAAACAAAAATCATATTAAACAGCTGACTTGAACAAGATCCCCAGAAGCACACCCCGTAACGCAAATGAGATTCAATCAACGCGAAATATACATTCCTCGCCATGGACATATCCAGCTCTCGAGATATGACACGTAATGCAAAACAACCTCTAGATATTATTTTATTTAAATGCAGAATTTGAGTCTCAAACCTTAGTTTGTCATCAATATGCAAGCCCAAAAATTTAGTTACGTTCAAATTCTGCACAACTTGATTATTTAATAAAATTTCATTTATTTGACATTTGAAGGAATTTATATTTGTTTTGGATATATTTAGAGTTAGATAATTAGAATCACACCATTCTTTAATTTTCAATACATCTCTGGCAACATTGGCCTCCAACTCTTTGGTGTCGCCGCCATGCCAGATTAGAAGATTAGAAGATACTAAGTAATAATAATTTGCAAAAATTGAATATGCTAGAATGTTATATTCAGAGTGGTACAAATAAGTAGGTAGTTTCTGCTGCACCAACAGCATCCAATTTCTACTTTAAGCAATATCCGGAACGACGATAACCACTAGTGGTGTAAACTTCCGTACTTTTAAAACCTGTTACTTTTAATATCAATACGCGTTATTGTTACTTTTACTTTGGGTAGTTTCATCGGTTAGGTACTTTTTTGTATCGTTTCACATGATAATAGAAAAGTAAACAGTAATACTGGCATTCGCACCTAAAAAAAAAAAAAAGTTTCCGAAAAAGGGTAGCGTTAGAGATGGCTAGTTTGACAAATTAATCTTGTATATCTTGACAAAATTTTAGACCTGTTTTGTTATTGTTACATTCCTTACTTCTTGTTAACATAAAAATTATGAATTATGATGTGTAATACATGCTCTTATTTAGGTTTAGTAAATGTAGATTAAGAATAGGTATATTTTGTTACTTTATTGCAATTAATTATTGGAACTTGTGTTCTGTCGATTGCTTAATAAAATAAAATAAAAATAAAATATTCTACCTAATAGGTATTTTGATAAGAATTAGATGGTAATAATGCTAATAATAGATTTCTTTCTCTGCATTTATTATTTAATACCAAATACACAGATATTTTTTAGCCAAATGTGATAGCCAGGGATACACTCTCTGCTTTTCGAGCCACCATGCAGTTAATAAAGAGTTTTTTCCACTACTAACCTATAACATCGCCATTATTGACCGATTATTAACGCTAGAAATCGTTTTTCTCTACCTTATAAGTCATTATTGACCATGGTCAATAATAAGCCATTGAAATCCATTATTGACCGATCTTTGACCTTAACCGAATTTTGTTTGAACGCAGGTAACTTGATTTTTTAATTCTACAACATCAATTCATTGTGGTTAGGCAACCAGATAATTATCAATACATATTAGATTACTTGATATTGTAAAATATCGATACAATCAACATTTTTTCTGCTTCCATCCTTAATTCGGGAGGTGTACACATAATATTATCACTAACATTTTCTTCGCTCATTTTAAAAAAAAACGCAAAACTCGTGAAATCTGATGACACAAATGAACACAAATTGACATTGACAAAGCCACCTGACAAAACAACAAAATATTTTGCCAATTCCAAAGCGCAGGTAACTTGATTAAAAAATATACTTATACCTACCTATAATTTTTTATAATTATTAATACTATAAAGATAAATGTCATATAAAAGTTTGTAGTAGTGGAAAAAATAATATATTAACCACGGTTTAGACAGCTTATTATAGCCCTCGCGTCTTAAATCCCTCGTCGCTTCGCTCCTCGTGATTTAAACTCGCCGCTCGGGCAATAATGATGGCTGTCTAAACCTTGGTTAATAATATACTATTATGTTATTTTATATACTAAGTTTATTTTTTTCGAATATGCCGCGGCATTATCAATATGCTAACAGAGAATTGAGAGATATGGTCTGCGTCTATGCTCAAGAAAATTATAATGGTGCTGCTGCTGCGAGAAGATATATATTGTACCCTTACCATTTTACGCCTGTAGAAAATTTACTGGAATATGATTTACCATCCAGAATGGAATTTTGTCAGTTATTATTAAATAAAAAAAATGAAAACCCGTCAATCCTAAAAACCATATTATTTACTGACGAGGCGACGTTCACGAGACGTGGAATCTTCAACTGGAGAAATAACCATTATTATGCTCTTGAGAATCCACAACTGCTAAGAGAAAGACATTTTCAGCAAGAATTTTCAGTGAATGTTTGGTGCGGTATCATTAGCAATCATTTGATAGGTCCATTTGAACTTCCATAAAGGCTTACTGGTGATGCATATTTGCAGTTCTTAGAAAACGACTTATTTAATTTATTAGATGATGTACCTTTAAACATAAGACTAAATATGTGGTTTATGCAAGATGGGGCACCACCTCACTTCTTTTTACTTGTAGTTCGAAATCACCTGAATCAACGCTTTCCACATCGGTGGATTGGTCGCGGTAGTGACTTACCTTGGCCCCCTCGTAGCCCAGATATTAACCTGCTTGATTTCTATTTGTGGGGGCACATGAAGTCATTAGTTTTTAAGAACGAAATTAATACACGCGATGAACTTTTACACAAAATTGGGGAAGCCGCTAATGTGATTAAAAACAAGCAAGAGACTTTCCCAAAAGTGAGATGTCACTTAGTTAAAAGTTTAATAAAGTGTATTAAGGTCAACGGTGGCCACTTTCAACATTTACTAAAGTGAGCTTCTTGTTATTGTTGCATTGTTTCTAATTTATTGCGTTGTTATAATTAAAATATCAAATCAAATCAAAATCAAATATATATTACAGAATTGTATAAGGTACATCAGGTATACATATGAAATATCCTTATTTTCTATTTTAAAATTCAAAGTTATTTATTTACAACTACACCTAAGTGACTTACCACCTGTCTGTGTAGCAACGCTAAACCCATTTTAAATATAATACCATACTATTCTATAATATAAATACGTGTGTATAAATAAACTTAAACCTACAAGGTACATAATAAATACAACAGTATTTCAAAATAACGCCATAAATCTAACTAAATTTTGAGCAATGAAAACTCTGCAACCGAAAGCAAATTTCTTCTGGTTAAGCAATTGTCTTAGGTCAAGGGGCAAAAGATTATATAGTTTAGGTGCTAAATAAGTAAAAGATCTTAATTGCTTTGCATTATTGTTAACTGGCATTTCCAGATGTCTATTTACATTATTTCTAGTCCCATGATTGTGATTAACATACGGTTGTTTATTAGTCCTATGAACGTAGGAGCAAACTGACAAACAGTAAAGTGAGCGAACATCAAGAATATCCTGCGAATATAAAAGACTTGTAGAATAGTCCCTATTAAGTTTAAAAATAACTCTTACAATATAATTTTGTACAATACACAAGGGTCTTAAGGAATTCTGATATAGTCCACCCCACACCTCCAGACCATATCTCATCAGTGACTCAACCAGGGCCCCATAAATCAATGTTAAGAGATTGGTATTTAAAATTTCTCTTATGATATAAAATTTATATATTAAGTTCCGAATATTTTTGGCTAATCTATTTACATGATGATCCCATCTCAAATGTTTATCGATTGTAATACCCAAATACCTGATTGAGTCAACCTCTGCTATGCTTTCATTTAGGTTGTTTATAAAAATGTTTTGAAAGACAGGGCGATTTGCCGCTGTAAGAGAGAAAGCAATGTATTTGGTTTTAGAGATGTTTAGAGTGAGTTTAAATGTATTCAACCAGTCCATAATTGTATTGATACCATCAATAGCATATTTTTTAACTGCAGTCCAAGAGTCACCGGAAAAAAGCACTACAGTATCATCAGCATATGATATTACCAAACAGTTTTGTATATCAATACTGGTTAAGGAATTTATGTAAGTTATAAAATGCAGCGGGCCGAGTACTGTGCCCTGAGGGATACCAATTTTTATATTTAGTGTATTGCTAATTATATTATTTATTTTAACAACCTGTGGTCTATCACTCAAGTAACTCCCAAAGACATCCAACACGCCGCGCCTCACTCCATATTGATGAAGCACCTCAAGAAGTGATTCGTGAGGCACCGTGTCAAATGCCTTCGCAAGGTCCAAGAAGACAGCCAAGCATTTGTTGTTGTTATTTAAATCGTTTGTAATACATTCGGTCAATTTACATATCGCATCAGTAGTGCTCAGGCCATTTGTGAATCCGAACTGTTTTTCAGACAAAACATTATTTTGTTTTAGAAAAGTGACCAATCTATCCTTCAGACATTTTTCGAAAATCTTCGCAAAGGTACCGATCACACTTATTGGGCGATAGTTATTGATGTCAGATTTATTTCCAGCCTTGTAAACCGGAGTAACAACTGCAACTTTAAAGCTACCAGGAACCTTTCCAGTGCGAAAGATAAGGTTTATTATATGAACCAATGGAACTGTGAAATGCAAATGAGAGTGCTTTACAATTTTCGAGTTAATACCATCAATACCCGGAGCAGAATTAATTTTGAGAGAATTTATTTGTTTAATAATCTCATTTTTGTTGGTTGGCCTTAAGAACATCGAGGAAAGAGGAGTATAGTCAGTTTTAATTGCCTGAATTGGTTTCGCTATCTTTTTATACATATTTATGCCTATATTTACAAAAAAGTCATTACAGAAATTGGCCATTGCCTTTGGATCCGGGAATTTTTCATTATTGTTTTTGATATCAAGTTTGTTTTTTCTTATTTTCATTTGAGGCATCTGAGATTACTTTATATATTTTTCTTATGTCTTTACCACTACTTTCTATCCTATCCCTATAATAGTCATGTTTCCGCTTTTGTATGATCTTGTTTAAATTATTACGATACTCGGTAAATATTCTTTTACTATGTTCGTTATAATGTAAAAGTAGTTTTTTTTTCATTTTATCTTTTTTTTTAATACTATAAACAATACCATCGGTTATCCATGGTTTAATTTTTTTTTGCATTGACTTGATGGATCCTTTCACTTATAGATTTTTTATATATATTATTTACAATGTTTACAAATTTTTCGGTAGCTACCTCAGTGTCCTCAGACTCCAAGACAGTAGTCCAGTTTACCTGTGAGATGAGATTATTAAAGGTTTGATAATTTATTTTAGTTGAAGTGTATGTTTTCGGTATAAGTTCTGGAGAACCATTATCACATGAGTTTATATTTAACATGATAGGATAGTGATCAGTAATACACGATTCTACAACGAACGAAGAGTATTCTAGATTTGCTTGTGACTTGCGTTTAATAAAAATATGATCAAGGATTGAACTAGTTTCAGCTGTGACTCGAGTGGGGCTGTTGACTGCTGACAAATAGCCAAGATGACCCAACATAGAGATATAATTGTTGACATCATTGTCACCATCCGTACCCAAATTAATATTTATATCTCCCACTAGTATGTCAATTTGACTTTCTGTTTTTACAGAGAGAAGGGTTTCAATATCTCCAATAAACAATGGAATGCTAGATGAGGGTGGCCTATACATACAGTATAATGAGAACAATATGTTATTTACAGTTAACTTGATTCTACTCACCGTAACCCCTGAGTATGGTAGTTTAACAGTATCAATAACAAAGCTCAGATTTGATCTAATATAAACAATTGTACCATCACTTTTATTTATGTTTGCATTATTATAAAACATAGTATACCCCGCAATATTAAACATTTGATCGTCGTCAATCTGCCAACACTCTTTATATCATAAGCTTCTAAAAATGCCAGAAGTTCATTGAAGTTCTTACGAATGCTGCGTATGTTTATGTGCAAGATATGAATTTAATTACTTTGTTTTTTTTTATGCTTTGTGATGTTTAAACGGAAATATCTCGAAAACAGTTAGAGATATTAAGATCAAGCAAGTATACATTTTTAGCTTAGAAATTGCCCCTCTTTCAGAAACCTTAATTCAAGCCCACCTAATATCACAGGTAAGAAAAAAAATCATAGATTTATGAGACCCAGTGTATGTAACTAGCTCCCTCTAGTGTAAAACTTAAAAATTTCTACAATAATTCTTACTCATAAAAACATAATACTGCCAACTTTCAATTTGATTCATTGAACCGTTTTGGAATTATATGGTTATTTTCGAAAATAAACTTTCACTTTCAACACCCTGTATTTCTAGAACGAGTAACATTTCGAAAAAACTTATATGACTAGTGAGTAGTGTAGTTTGATGTCAGGTAACTCTAGTTGCTCTACGGCCCATAAGTTATGGAACACCCTGTATAATAATAACCAAGATACAAGGAGCACCTTGAATAACGCCGGTAGGTCTCTGGTTCGAATCTGGCAAGGGGCATGGATTGTAGCAATTTTAAAATTTCAAAATTGCCTATTGACTTTGTGGGGAATGTTAGACTTGCCTATGATTCTTACACTCATATTTCTACAAATCTTTTATAGTTATTTTGTTGAAAAACTTGTTTATTAAATTGTGTCATCTTTGTTTACAGAAAATTAGTCAAAATATGTGGGGGTTAGAAGTAGTGCGTTCGCTTTTCTGTGTGTTAATTGCACAAGACGCTGCAAGAAGGTTGACCACGTATTTCGGTTTCTGGCTCCCGTCAAGTCACAGAACGCCCATTTTTACTTTTGGCAATTTTATGTATAAACAAAATTGTTTGGAATTATTTTCCTTATTTCATTATTTAATTTATGTTCTGGTAAAAGTCCCGACTCTTGTATCGTTCTGATCATTTGTAGTGTGTCTCTGTTCTCTTCTTTTTTTGTTGGGGTTAGGTTAAGTTGGCAAAATTTTGTGTCAGCTGATTGTTGAAGGAGAAGGGGTTTCGTCGGAGTTCTCGTGGCCTTTGAGCTTGCTTTGCTTCTTAAAAAATCCTTCAGACAAGAAGGTCAAGCCTGTCGCCGTTAGGCTATTTTTTTTGCCAAAAGACCACGGGGTCTCACCTCCCATTTAGGGGTAAGCTCCTTTTATTCCTTTTTTTTTTGTTGTTGTTCTTGTTGGGATTCAGTGGGTAATTCCTTTTTTTTTTCTTTTATTTTTAGGGGTTTTGTTGCTTGGTTCGTTTTTGGTTTTGCCGTTCACGGGGTTGTAAGGTTAGGAAACCACCTACCTCATGTGCTCCTAGTAGAGATATTGACAAGCTACCATATAAATTCCACCTGGCCTACCAGAAAAAATCACATGAGGCCATCCTGATCAATACAGAGTGGTATAAAAGTTATCTAGATGCATTTTTTATAATTTAATTAATTCTTACCGTTTACAAGTTTATCAAATGTAACTATTTCAATTTATCACTTTTTTAACCTTTCTAATCAATAATCTTTTTTTGTAAAGCGATCTTGACTTAAGGTCATCTTTTTTTTTTATAACCAGACATAACGAATTGACGTATTAAAGGTTCCAGAATCTTCAGAGGTTATATACACACATTTTACATAAATACTTGGGTCGAGAAAAGCTCAGTTTCATTTTTTTTTATGCTTTAATCGTAAACATAAATAGTTTTTCATCAAACTAAATTTTAAACAATTTGGCTGTGATCATAAAGCTGACATAAACCTTTTTTTATAATAAAAACTTTATTGTTTGTGTGGGAAAACTTTGGTTTCATTAGAAATAAAGGTCTGTCTTTACCACGAAATAACTTTATTTGCCCCTCTAGGGTAGAAAACAAGGGTTATAGAAAATACATAAAATAACGATGAGTTAAATTAAATTTCTTAACGTATGTGTTGTACTAGTTTCGACTTTAGAAAAAGTCATCCTCAGCAACTAACCATTTAAGAGATTTTTAATATGAAAAGTAGTTAAAACACCATTGGAATCGACAGGAGCTTAGTATAAGAACGGTATATCTCCATGTAAAGGTAGGAGTTGATTTATACGCAAGTAGATTAAAGGACCTTAATCATAGTAGAGTGATTTAAGCAATGTTGAAGTCAAAACATGTTGTAAAAGAAGAATTTTAACATATCAATTCATTGTAACTTAGTGACAATAATGTTGTATATCTAACTTCTCCCCTTCTATCTGTAGATTCCTGTTTAAAATCGCCGCTTTGGGACTTGACAGTTGATTACCGGAGACATGATTTAAAGGACGCATATAAAAAAAGGAAAAAAAGGTGTAACTAGTAGTACCAATTCTGGGTACTCACCATTTAGCGACGCCATTTGCTTTGAATAGCACGCTTTACTGAATTAATGTTGAAGTTAAAATTAATTCATCAAATGATTTCTTCACCTGGCAACAGGAAGAAAATTAAAAATCAATAATCTAAGGTCTTAAATTTCAATTTTTATTTTTTATTTTAATTAATATAACAAGTGAATAATGACCCCTTGGTGAGTACATAATTAATAATATTATAACAAATATAACAAACCGTTAAGTTGTGAGACTAAATGTCTTATTGCTATCTATGAGTTTCTAAAATTTGAAATTTTCTCTTTTCAGATGTATTCCCACTTTTATAAGAAATGACATAGTGTCGTTTTGACAATTTTTTAAAGAATAGCAATTTCATTTAATTTCATTCACAAATAATCTAATCCACCATAACATTAAACATGTCCCCTCACTAAGTCGGTTTCATTAGAAAAAAGAATGAATTGATATGTTAAAATTCTTCTTTTAGAACATGTTTTGACTTCAACATTGCTTACATCACTCTACTATGATTAAGGTCCTTTATTCTACTTGCGTATAAATCAACTCCTACCTTTACATGGAGATATACCTTTCTTATACTAAGCTCCTGTCGATTCCAATGGTTGCATAATCTGCATTATATTATATTATATTATTGAATCACCCCCTGCTCCCCCAACTGTTTTAACTACTTTTCATATTAAAAATCTCTTAAATGGTTAGTTGCTGAGGATGACTTTTTCTAAAGTCGAAACTAGTACAACACATACGTTAAGAGATTTAATTTAATTCATCGTTATTTTATGTATTTTCTATAACCCTTGTTTTCTACCCTAGAGGGGCAAATAAAGTTATTTGGTGGTAAAGACAGACCTTTATTTCTATTTACAATCTCGCCACAGAATATGGAACACTTCTTAAATTTTGGTTTCATTTATTGTATAGCTTTTCAAAAAGTACTAACATTCGGTATATTTTTCCCGGTTTGGACTTCTGTCAAACCAGGTGACACCCAAGGCAAACCAATGACGAAGGGAAGGTGCAAGTATAACGGACCACGACCTAGAGCCTCCACATTAAGGGCTACCGTTAGCAGATAGTGACAACGTGACAAAAGGTTGCCACTGTCATAGGATATTTGTAATTGTTTGCATACAAGTTTAAAAAAATATAAAAAATAATATATACTGTGTCGAAAGAGCACAAGCCAAAAAAAAAGACTAAAATTAGCAAAATTTTGAAAACATCTTATATTATGTCAAAAACGAATAAAGGTAGCCATGATCTCTTTACGGCATTCAATTAGTAATAGAAATCGAACACGAGAGTGAGTAGTCAGATTTGTATCTAGTATAGTTTCGCCAAAACCCCTAATGTACGTCACAAAGGGCCCACCCTGTACAATGTACATAATAAATCTAATAATATGTGAAGAAAAGTTGAATAAAATAATAAATTGGTCGCCCTCTATTTCAGAAACCAGTCTTAGGAATTGTTCTAGCATTTTGTACCATTTAGAGATCTAAATATAGCTGTTGTAAGGGTTGCTGGAGGCCAAATTTAAATAAAAAAGTTATAAAAATAGTGGCTCCGGAAAACCTGTACTTTTTTTATAAGAAAATAATATGTAATTTGTCTTTTGAATCTTGACAAATCATTTCTTTACAATAATATTTCTTTAAAAATATAAACGGCATTACTACCAAATTGACTACGAAATACCCAGATTCAATAGCTATTTTAACATACAATTCGGGAAGTAATACATCGTAACATTTTGCCTTTGTCCGCTACAAACCAATAATCAGATAATCCCCGTACTATTTCGCATATTGCCGAGGCGAAATTGGAGGTAAAATGAAATGGTAATACTCAGAATAATTTCCAATTTATCGTGTAATAAATGAAAATTACCGTTTTTCCTTTAATGAAGAATGTCTTGAGCTGAGGCTAGTAGTATTAGTGGAACACATTGACGTGGAAACAGTCTGGGAATCTGAATCTAAAGAGCTGTAGGGTTTAGTTTCGGCAGCACAGATTTGTCGAACCTGTAATAAATAAAAAAAATTAGTATAAATCCTAGTTGAAACGAATTAAGTTAGAAATTTCATTCATATGCGGGCTTGTACTTTATCATAGAGTGTATTTCAGGAAAATATTTTTGCATATACAGCGTTGCCCAAAAAAGTGTGGTAACATAATGTTGAATTTTTTTAAATGGGACAACCTGTATTTTCTTACATATTTTGGTTTGTACTATTATCCTTTATTAATATCTATAATTTTATGCAACTTGCTTTTGTAGTTTAAGAGCAATAAATTAAAAACCAAAATAAAAAAATTTAGCAGCTCTAAAGAAAAACCAAAAAAAAAATGAAAACATTTTTGGTAATCACGGCATTGTACAGAAATAATAACAATGAGTCCAGAGATACGATAAATCGAAGAGTTTTCATCAATTTTATACAGGGTGTTCTAAATAAGGTTTCAAAAATGAGTAATTAAAAACTCATTTCTCTCTAATTTTTCAAATGGAACGCCCTGTATATTTTTAACTAATGTAACGTAGAATTCATAAACAAATATTTTTTGCAATACAAACATGTCGGTTATTTCCAGCCGTTTACGAAATAATTGCAAATCTCGTAAATTCTGTTGTGTAAGAATGTAAAAAGAACATTTATTTTATCAATTAAACATATTATATGCCTAAACTAATATTATAAACTACAATAAATGTTTAAAATATTTTCCATTTTGATCTGTGCATAAATTAATATGCTCTCAAAAAGATCTATTTACTTCCCTTAACATTTCAGGTGGTATACTACCAAACACGTCTCTAATTCTTTGCTGCATGTTAATGGCAGTTGTCAGCGGATTATTATAAACAATTTGCTTTACATGTCCCCATAAAAAAAAAGTCAAGCTTGGGTAGATCCGGCGATCTAGCAGGCCAGTGTGTAGGTCGGTTTTTACCGATTCATTGGTTGCGAAAGGTATCACACCAAGGTAATTTTTTACATCGCGTGAAAAATGCGCCGGAGCTCCGTCTTGCTGAAACCACATCCTATTTCTAATATATGAAGCAACGTCTGCCAGTAAACCTGGTAAATCATTTCGTAAAAAGTTTAAATACATGGGCCCATTAAGATGACCATTAAAAAAATATGGACCTATCACAGTATCACCAATAATTCCGCCCCACACATTTAAAGACCACTGGTGCTGCTGATCGATTTGTCTCATAATATATCACGGACTTTCTGTGGAATTATAGTGAAAGTTATGAATATTTGCACAACCGGTGTTATGAGATAATAAAATGAATTTTAGTAAAGAGGAGTTGGTTGATATGATTTTTGCACTTGGCGAGAGCGAAACAAATTGCTTGTTAGCAAGTAGAGTTTACGCGTTACGTTATCCAGAAAGAAGGTAGCCTGACGAAAAAAGTTTTAAAAGATTATTATTAAGATTTGTTGAAACTGAAAATGTCGTGTACAAAAAAGAAGAAAGAACAAAACCTGTCATCAACGAGGAAAAAGAATTAGAAGTATTATTAACACTTACTGAAGATCCAGACATAAGCCAAAATAAAATAGGGAAAACTGTAGATATTAGCAAAAGATCTGTACAACGAATTTTAAAAAAGCATCGTTTTCATGCCTACCACATTCAATTTCATCAAGCTCTTGGCGATAGAGATTTTCAAAATAGACTCGAATGTGCCTGGACAAGAATGAAATTTCAAGAAGATTCTTTGTTTTTCAATTATGTTTTATTCTCTGATTAGGCTATATTTCATAACACTGGTTGTGCAAATAGTCATAACTTTCACTATTATTCCACAGAAAATCCGCGATATATTATGAGACAAATCGATCAGCATCACCAGTGGTCTTTAAATGTGTGGGGCGGAATTATTGGTGATACTGTGATAGGTCCATATTTTTTTAATGGTCATCTTAATGGGCCCATGTATTTAAACCTTTTACGAAATGATTTACCAGGTTTACTGGCAGACGTTGCTCCATATATTAGAAATAGGATGTGGTTTCAGCAAGACGGAGCTCCGGCGCATTTTTCACGCGATGTTAACAATTACCTTGGTGTGATACCTTTCGCAACCAATGAATCGGTAGAAACGGACCTACACACTTGCCTGCTAGATCGCCGGATCTAACAAAGCTTGACTTTTTTTTTATGGGGACATGTAAAGCAAATTGTTTATAATAATCCGCTGACAACTGCCATTAACATGCAGCAAAGAATTAGAGACGTGTTTGGTAGTATACCACCTGAAATGTTAAGGGAAGTAAATAGACCTTTTTAAGAGCGTATTAATTTATGCACAGATCAAAATGGAAGACATTTTGAACATTTATTGTAGTTTATAATATTAGTTTAGGCATCTAAAATGTTTAATTGATAAAATAAACGTTCTTTTTACATTCTTACACAACAGAATTTACGAGATTTGCAATTATTTCGTAAACGGCTGGAAATAACCGACATGTTTGTATTGCAAAAAATATTTGTTTATGAATTCTACGTTACATTAGTTAAAAATATACAGGGTGTTAGTTCCATTTGAAAAATTTGAGAAAAATGAATTTTTAATTACTCATTTTTGAAACCTTATTTAGAACACCCTGTATAAAATTGATGAAAACTCTTCAATTCATCGTATCTCTGGACTCCTTGTCATTATGTTTGTACAATGCCGTAACTACCAAAAATGTTTTCAGATTTTTTTTTTGGTTTTTCTTCAGAGCTGCTAAATTCTTTTATCTTGGTTTTTAATTTATTCCAAAATTGCAAGAAAATACAGGGTGTCCCATTTAAAAAAATTCAACATAATGTTACCACACTTTTTTGGGCAACCCTGTATATGCAAAAATATTTTCCTGAAATACACTCTATGATTCAGTATAAGCCCGCATATGAATGACATTTCTAACTTAATTCGTTTAGGAGCTATGAAAGCCCGACACATTGTTGCAGGACCCTGTATACTTATAAAATTATCCTGTATAAATTATCGAATCTGTTAGTAGTAGTAGTAATAGAAGCAGTAGTAATAGTAGTACCTACTAGTTGATGTTGTAATTGGATTATGATGTAGATTTAAGCATTAAGCATAATCATTGTTATAATAAGTACCAAGATGTCAAAAATCATCCTGGCCAAGGTTAGGACATGCATAAATTCCTTAATTTTTTTTAGTATTGTTTAATTGTTAGGTAATTTGCATACATGTTAATGGAAATAATGTAAACTTGTAAGAAATTCGGTAGTAAAGGCTGAGGAAAAAGCTTATCTGCAGTATGCCTAGGAATTTTTAGAAAACGCTAAAATATCTAAATATTTGCTCAGGGGACAAAGAAAATTCCGTAAAGGGCCTAGATGAGGGTATTACTGCGGAGAGGTTTAACGACTTTTTTAAAAATTATATGCCACTTTCTTCTGATGACCCTTTAAATTTTATTATTTAAATTATGCAGGTAAAACAATTCTAAAACCTAATGTAACACACTTTAATTTCCAGGAAGTAAAGGAAGACGTGGTGGAAAGAATTTTGCATAAAATAAAAAGTGGCGCAACGGGAGCAGTGGCGGCTCCTCAGGGTAGGCCTCTGAGGCCGCGCCTCACCCTCAATCTCCCAATCTCCTCTCAAAAAATACAAATATGTTTTTTGTAAATTTATAAATTTTCAAATATAAATTGCATAGGAAAAATAATTTTCATACTGCTTTACCGAGCGCCGCGCTATAAGCGACTATTTTATTCTGTAAACTTTGGCGACGTCGACGACCGAGAGGCTAAATAATTTTAGCTTCACTGCTCCGAGTGTTCGTACCTATTTTGGCAAGCCTCATACGAAAATCTCAATGTCTTTTGTTTGGTCTGTCTCTCTCTTACCCGGGGGTCCTTTCGCGTTTGTTTATCTCATTGAGGCGATAAGATTCTAGCTTAGCTGGTTGTTGATTGGCTGTTTAAATCACATGTTTTATTCTGCGAATTCTGTGATTACCCGGCGCCCGGCGCCCGACTTATATCGTAGCAGGTGTGTGAACTGTGTGTCTTGGTTTAATTTAGGAAAATTACAAATTGTCATATTTTATTGGTTTATTTTATGTTAATATTCTTGTGAGTTGTGACTGTGCAGGGTAGTCAGGATACAGGTACGATGCAGGTAATGGAGAAGTATTGGCAGTGTTTGTTTGGGCAATTTATAATTTCGTGTTCGGCAAATTAAGGTTATATTTTCAAGATCCGGTAAGTTTTAAGATTTCTTTAATATGTTATTAATTATTAAACGCTAAATTTTATTGTTTTAAAAAAATATAAATCCTGTTCATGATATTATTCTCTCAGTCATTGAAACGCTATTTTTAAGGAGAAACGAAACGGGAAAAAGACAGATATTATGTAGTCGTCCGACAACAAAAATTTCGACAATATTTAACGATAAGAGACAGGCTAAGCAATATTCAAGAGCTTCTCAGGTAACTTGGTACGAAACCTATAAGTGGCTGTGCGGAAGTATTTATAAGGAAAGCTTATATTGTTGGCCTTGTATTTTATTAGGCAGCGTAAAAAACAATTGGAGTTCAGGGTTCAGGGGGTGGGTATTCTGATTTAAAAAAAATTTCACGGGCGGTAAAATCACACGAAAGTTCCAAAGAACATAATATTAAGAATTCTGTGGCGCTTACGAGAGTAGAGCAAAATAAGAGACACAATAGCGGATGCACTGATAGAAATTGACCCTGACCTTGCAAATTGAATATTTTTCTCGTGAAACCTAGTATTTCAAAGTAATTATATTGCTGGTTGAATTCCTAACTATTCATTTTAAGCCAATGACCTTGAAATCGCGAAAAATTTTCGCCTGCGGCGCTATTTTGTAGCCTTACCCCCTTATACACCCACGAGCCGCCACTAAACGGGAGTGGACGGGATTTATATTGAAATGTTGCTAGTTGCCGCCTCTGTTGCCTCACTTTACTTTCAGTATCAAAAATGTTTAAATTCCGCTCAATATCCCAAGGTATGGAAGGCCGCAAATATAATTCCTGTACCTACACCTGTAGACTACAAACCCAACAGATTATTCTCACTTTAGATTAATAAGTATTCTACCAACCATGTCTAAGACACCGAAAAAGATCGAAACGGACAAATTAAGCAATTTGCTAAAAGTAAATAATATCTTACCCAAAATTTCGTCAAAATGATTGTACTGTAACGACCTTAACATTAACATTTTTTCCGACTAGCAGCTACACCTGAACCGTAGTTGTATAATATAAATAAATATATTAATAGCATACCTGCTTGTTTTACTGTTTTACAGTTTTATAGGCCTTACATCATCTCATATTTTATCTTATACCAAGATTTACTGTAATTGCTTTTCTTTATAAATCAATATCTATTCAAACTTATTAAAATACACGCAATCTGCGCGGGCGCCAAGCTTCCGCAAATCGACGCTTACCGAGGACATTTCTGTAACACGGTAATTAGTAATATATTGGCAAAAATATGTGAGTGAAACCTTAGGATTACAATAGCAAGGAAATTTCACCAGAACGGTTTGACAAACTTTGACAATCCAAAAATGGTCCGATTGACATCCAAACTAACCTAAACTTAATAGAGTTATGTCAAAAGACATCCGTTTTCCATTTCATGACTACCTTTGACCAAGAGGACTTTTGATATATCGGTATTTATCTCAATAAATGAACACTCTGACATAGCATGATAGTCTCTTTATTGTTCTTTGTCATGACTTCGAAGACTATGATAAACCATTATTTAAATGTTTTTTAAACTGGTATATCTCAGTAACTTCACACTCTAACATAGCATGATAGTCCTTTTATTGTTCCTGCTCATGACTTCGATGACTATGATACACCATTGTTTAAATGTTTTTTTAACTGGTATAATAAATATCTATTTACTTACCCTACGTTGTACAGTTGAACCCTTAATAGTCGTATTTGGGGGAAAATTATCATGATTTTCATGATCGCGTACGGGACTTGGTGGGCCGAATTGGAAGACAGTAGGTGACTTTGGTGAAGAAGGGACATTATTAAATGTTAACGGTGAGCGTGGTGAACGAGGTGACCTTGGACCTAAAAATAAAAGAAATAACATCAATATGTGTTTTATTATTATCATCAAAATTAGGTTTTACAAAAATACTAATGCCCATAAAATAGTCTAATAACATAGATATACCGTTGGACAAAATTTAAGCAATAAAACTGGAAATATACTAATCTATTCAAGTCACCAAAAATTTGTAATAAGTATCCTAGTAGTAGACTAAAATTGCACTGATAAGGAAAGCCATGTTTTTTAAAAATTTTGTTATAACATTGACATTTCTTGATGCGAGAGAATTCGAGCAACATAGTATTTTGCGTCTATTAATCGTAAATGTCTAGTAGTTGAAAGATGTTTTAGTTAGATTTTGTCAGTGTAGTTGCATTTTCAGTTATAACTTCATTATAATATAATGCCGAACGCTATCGATACTTCGTTTGATCTTAAAACATGGATGATAATCGTATTTCAAAATGGCGAGAGGCAAATATCACTTATCGATTGTTGTTAGAGACTTACATTCTGTCTAAAATAATAAAGTTATTTAATGAAACAGAAACAGGACATGTATTGCTATATTCAAATCCGGTAGATGCAGAAAAACAATAATTGTATGAGTTGGTAGATGATAACACGAATATCATAAAATGATTCATGGAAGTCAGGTCCAAGGATTAAATGGGATGTTCCAAATTTAAACATTAATTTTAGGAGTATAATAACATGTAAAATGAATGTTAGTGGACACCAAGCTATCTAGCAGAAGACCGGCTAAAAATCGTTGATGTCTACAAAAAACAGTAGTTTCTTCAAAATTGCTACTAATATGTTGTTTTGCTTTTGTTCGATAGTGTAAATATAGAAATGGCACTTAATAACCATTAAAACGTCTTCAAACGTTCAAAAATATAGTATTTTTACCATCCTAACAACTTGAATTGTACTTAAAATTGTAGTACAATATTGACAAATAAACAAGAAATAAATAGCTAGGTGCACTCACTAAATTTTGATCGAAGTTTATTTACGAAAGAAAGCATTATTGTCAACTACCGACCACTGTCACACCTAGACTGCTTTCATATACAACAACTAAGCATTTTTTCCGGTAAAATTTTTAATTTCCTTAATAAATATCGATCACATACGCGACATAAATCATCAAAAGATAATTGGGTGTACTTAATCAGTAATAATATGAAATTAATATTTTTTTGTTGTTTATATTACTTTTCTAGTATTGTGTTCATTGCTTTAAAGTTTTTCTTTGTCGCTATAAGTAGAATACAAGCATATATGGATCTAGGACAAGTAGCAGTTTGCATTGATTTCCACTTGTTGAATTTTAACAAAAATGTGTTTCAAACACCAACAAATGAAGAAAAAAATTCGAAAAGTTAAAATGAGGCGTTCAGCGCAAAAGCGGACTAACCCTAAATAAGAACAATTGAGTAAATAGCCATTAAAAAAAATAGGTAAAAATAACATGTTATTTTACAGTTGCTATAAAACCTTGGTTCTCCGTTTTTTGCATATATACTGAACACAGTGGTAACTTTTAGTGTGCAAGAAAACTTTTTTGTAAGTATGGAAATATTTGATTTTTATGTGGGTTAGTCCAGTTTTGCATTAAATTATATTAAGTATTTATAAGGATGGTACCTTAAGAAGATAGGAAATTATTTGGATAACTGTTGGATTAAGCAAAACTCTAAATATTTTTTGTAACATTTTATTAAGAATCATCATCACTAGAATAATCTATTAACGGTAGCTGTTCTATTGCATCATTAGCAGTTTTAAGATTTTTATAATATTCGTGATACAGAGGGGGGACATAATCTAATAAACTAAGTAAGTCCTTTTTTTTCAATGGATTTATACAATTTCCATCAGGATAAAGATTGTCTAACTTTGTCAGCAATGTTGAGTTCCTCTTACTTACATCAACTTCGTTAAATAGGGGTAACTCATTATTTGAGTATTTATAAAAAATCTTGAAAGGATGCTCTTTAATAAATCGCAGCCACTGAATTTTTAGCCATTCTACTTTCGATTTTTTATCAGTGGTAGTTTTTCGGTTTGTGATATTTGCTTCCAGAGTTTTCGTCAAAAAGAATTTATCCTTATCCATTAAAATAACTTTAAACGGCTTTTTTTTTCGGGCAGCTGTAATTACATCAGTCCAGTTATCTGGCACAAAAATATTCTGAAAAATTTTTTTTTGTTTCTCCACTAGGCCAAAGTCTTGGTCGCACGGTAAATAAGAATGGCCACTAACCAAAAACTTATGGTCAATTTCATTTACCGCGAACTCTGCATTAGAAACTATGTACTGACATAAAATCGACAACTTAATATTTCTATTCTGTCCCCCACACTGATCGGAATACATAACAAGTTTATTAGTTTTAACAAAATTTTTCACAAAATATAGCAGGCATGAGCCAATCTCCTGCGGCCCTCGTGAGGCGATTGACTCATTCCATACAAATATGTAAACATTATCGTCTCCTAAATTATGAATACCTAAACAATAAGTCCACATTTGACGTTTATAATAGCAAACACCAGTTGAGATCACAGGGGTAGGTAAAGTTTTCATAAGATCAAATGTTATAAAAGTTACGTTATCGTCGGCTTTGGCCTGAAGAGTGTCACGGCGTAAACTTTCACGTGCGCTTTCGGCTTTTCTAAGGTGAATATCCCTTTCCATGGTAAGTTGGTCTTGATTATCTGCAGAAGCTTTGATTTTAATATTAAATGCGTCACATTTTCTGCAGGAGTCGGATACTGGTGGGTGAAAAGATAAATTAAATTCCTCATTAAAAACTTTACGAAAAATAAAATTTGAGACCGGATATTTAACATCTCTGCAGTAGAGAGTATACATTTTAGTAAAGTTTAAATCTGGGGACAAAAATTTTTGATTTCTTGCTTTATGCAAGGCGTAGTGACTCTCATAAGACGGAAATTGGTCAATAAAACTCTTTACTTCAACAATTTTTTCTTGAGGTGTCTTATTAACAGACGGAGCCTTACCCCTGCGATCACAAGGAGGAGTAGCAAGTTCGCCCTTGTGTTTAAGCACCCTATCAATTCTTCCAGCGGTCACTTGTAGGGTGTTTTGAAAAAACGTTTTACACACTTTTACTTCAGCTCCATTTAAATCAAGTAAACAATAGACACGCGTCTTTTGTCTCTTGGAATTTGGATTTGCAGTATAAGTGCGGAGTTTGTTGCATACTTTTATCATGGTAAATAAAAATGAAGACTGTAA
Organism: Polydrusus tereticollis; assembly: GCA_963920685.1. Lineage (NCBI taxonomy): Eukaryota > Metazoa > Arthropoda > Insecta > Coleoptera > Curculionidae > Polydrusus > Polydrusus tereticollis. The sequence goes on along the minus strand of OY987326.1, from coordinate 50,639,919 downwards.
ATCATAAGTTTGAAGCTTGTAAAAGTCGTTAAATATTTGAAGTTGTCGCTCTTCGCAAATTTTGGTAAAACATTTATTGCTGCACTGACAAACACCCGTCGTTGGCACCTTTTTAGGAAAAACGTTACCTTTCACACCGACATATTCTTGCCCATTAAGGCGTTTTTGTTTCCTTTCATTACGTTTCCATGTATGTGTTTTCCTAACACGCTTTTTCCCTTTGGCTTTTGTATTTTCAACTCCAGGATGATTTAATTCTGGTGAACTGGACACTGACCTCTTATTATGCTCATCAGATGGCAAGTATTCTGATCCAGAATCCGCAAAGTCTGACGGCTCCTCGTCACTACTTTGAAACAAATCTATAAATTTTTATTTAATTAATAATAGAAAAGTATGCTTAAAGTACAAAACATACCTGTCAGTTCCTGTTCAACAGTGTTAGATGGTCCTGCCATATTTATTATGCACAAAATATAAACAACAGTATTAATTATTGACTTTAAATAGGGTAAAACACGTACGTTTGTTACTGAAAACAAATAACATAACCTAAAAATATCAATGATCCAACCAACATGAAACTAAAATTTAAATATGCAAAAACGGACCAACCCGCTTTAGTCCATTTTTACATTTTACCATAAGTAAAATAATTCGATGCAAGAACTAATTCTGTGCTGCCATCTAGTTGCAATATGGAAAATGTGGATTAGTCCATTTTTGCTTTATTTTTACTGATTTTTAGGGTACATTGCAGCTATAAAGTTAAATAATGAAAATTGTGGGTTAGTCCGCTTTTACGCTGAACGCCTCAAATTATGATTGAAAAATGATAATTATAAAACTAATGTAAAAAATAAAAAAATTTCTAGCTCAAGCGGGATTTAAACTCTGGGAACTTTACCTTTACTTACAAATTCTAAACGGAAAGCATTTATTGACGAAAATCTAAAGGATCAAGGATGAATAGAAAGAAGTTTTTTTTTATTTTTCAGATAAATTTACTTTTGTTTAATATTTTGTAAATAGCAAGAAATAAAAATGCTAAATTTGGTAATTATGTATAACTTGAAATGTACAGGGTGTTCGCGTATACTTTTCCCAGTAGATATCTCCATTATTATTGGTTTTAAAGAAATGGTTAAATTAGTAAAGTACTAGATTAAAATTTTTAAGTTCAGTGGCGTCCCAGAAGGCACCTTTACTAAGATTTTTGACAAAAAAATGTGCGCCACTGTTTTTTTGCAGTTCTTGTATTATTTATCGCATTAGGTAACTAAAACTACAACTTTTTTATATTTACCATTTTTTCTTATCTTACGCACACCGCCATAATTAGAGGAACGGTCCAAATTTACCTTAAGTTTAAAATCAATTTTCCCTTTCGATTTTCACTCGATTTCGATAGTTTTTCTTTTAAATTTTAGCTTGATTCTACAGGAATGCTGTTGGCCTATTAACATTTTTAAACGATTTGTCTTTATATATGATACAGGGGGGAAAGAAAGTAATGATTTTTCAGTAATTTTTGAGACACTCTGTGGAGTGACCAAGTGAGAATTGGAAACATTTTATAATAGTTAATTGTGACCTGATCTTTTCTGAACATTTTCTGTATTTATTCACTCTGATACCTTAATTATTACGGAAAATACAAGGTTTGAAATCTTAATAGAACTTATTAAAAAAATAAATAGCTAGCTAATTGCAGTATGTTTTGCAAAGCTTCATGCCACTTTGAAGCGTGCTTAAAGACAAAAGTACCGCTTTTTAAAAAAATTAATTGTTCGTTTTGATTTGTTTTAAACATTTAATGATAAAGAATATTTACAAGGATTATTTTTTGAATATCGTGTGTTTCCTTCACGAGCCCTTACGACTAAAGTCATCCGACCTCCCATACTTTTGACAACGTTGTCAATCATTTCCTGAGGCAAATTCTCCCATATTTCAATTAATGCAGTTCTCACCTCGTCTGTGTTTTGGACAGCAGGAATTCTTGACCTAGTCTGCCTACCATATCCCAGACATGTTCAATCGGATTCAAGTCCGGTGAACATGCAGGCCAATTCATTGTCGGTATCTCCACTTGATTCAAAAAGTGAGTCACACAACGAGCTACGTACGGGCGGGCATTGTCCTGCATTAAGAGCAAATTAGCTCCGATATATGGGGCGAAAGGTATCACATGGTATTGAAGAATATCTCTTATATATATACCTATCTGCAGTTAAAGCACCGCCATCAATAACCACTAACTCTGTGCGTGCTCCTAAACATATGCCACCCCACACCATAATTGAGCCTCCACCGAAAGAGACGGTAGGAGTAAAATTAAATTGTTCATTTTGTTCTCCTGGACGTCGATACAATCTCTCCCTACCATCAATAGAATTTATGCAAAAACGGCTCTCATTCGTGAATAAAACTTGACCCCATTGATCGTTATTCCAATTATGGTGTTCTCGAGCAAAGGCTAGTCGCGCTACTCGATGACGTCTCTGGAGTTTAGGGGCTTTACTTGGCCTATAGAACTTAATACCAACTTCTTTGAGTCTTCTTCTAACTGTAAGCGCACTTATTCTGGTTCCACGTACTTCTTCTAGTTCATTTTTTATTTTAACTGCTGTTATACGCCTATTTCGTAGTATTTGCAATGTTATGAATCGATCATCTACAGCCGTGGCTGAACGTTTTCTGCCTTGACCTCGTCTTCTCACATACTCTCCAGTTTGCCTCAAACGTGTAACATTACGATATCGTTGATTTTGTTTTACCAAACATTTCAGCAACATCACTGTAAGATCGACCATATTCGATCAATGTTACCGCTCTAGCGATATCAGTCGGTTTTAAATCACCCATTATGAACTGTTTCACAATCAAGGTGACGATATTAAAGAAAAACAAACCAAATATAAACAATTATTTATGAAAAAATAACAAACTAATGTAAAGAAAACATGCGTCTCAAATTTAGTGCCAAACTCACAGATGTTTACACATTGGCTTTGACTTTGACTTTAGCTAACTTGATAAAAAGGGACAAAATGCATGAAAAGTATTCTAACAAATCCATGGCTGTCTAGACCTGTTACAGTTGTTAATCCGATTCTACTTTTTTCTGTATTTTCCGTAATAATTAAGGTATCAGAGTGAATAAATACAGAAAATGTTCAGAAAAGATCAGGGCACAATTAATTATCATAAAATGTTTCCAATTGTCACTTGGTTAATCCACAGAGTGTCTCAAAAATTACTGAAAAATCATTACTTTCTTCCCCCCCCCCCCCCCTGTATCATATATAAAGACAAATCGTTTAAAAATGTTAATAGGCCAACAGCATTCCTAAAGAATCAAGCTAAAATTTAAAAGAAAAACTATCAAAATCGAGTGAAAATCGAAAGGGAAAATTAATTTTAAACTTAATATAAATTTGGACCGTTCCTCTAATTATGGCGGTGTGTGCAGATAAACATTTCTAAGAATACATGAAAGGCTGTGCGAATCAGGCACCGGCTGCTCTTATTGGGATACCTACAACAGTAAGTACAGTAAAGATGGAGGAAGCAGTTTTATATGAAGTTGAGCGTAGCCCCGATACAAGTACACGCAAAATTGCACAATAATTAAGCATTTCTCATTTTACTGTATGGCAGATTTTAAGGGAATATCAACTGTATCCTTACCACACACAGCGTGTTCAAGCGTGATTACCTGCGGATTTTCCCCAGCGAGTTGTTTATTTGACTTGGCTTTTGCAACAACAGGTAGCATCTCCGACATTTCTATCCCATACTCTGTTTACCGATGAAGCGTGTTTTCCCGAAATTCAATTATGAACTTTCATAGCAGTCATATCTGGGTGAAGAACATCCCCGTGAAGTAATAGAAAATAATTATCAACAACAGTTTTCCGGGAATGTTTGGGTTGGTATCGTGGGTGATTATCTCATTGAACCTCATTCTTTACGACCGAGATTAAAATGGTCAAGAGTATCGTCATTTTTAAAACTATTAGAAAATGTCCCACTACCAGTAAGAGGAACAATGTGGCTCATGCACGAAGGGGCCCCACCTCACTTTAGCATAGTAGCACGTCAATTTCTGGCTACAACTGGATGGAGAAAAGTAAATCGGTCGCGCAGATCCACACAGGTCACCGGATTTAAATCCCTTAGATTTTTTTCTTTGGAGGCATTTAAAGCGTCTCATTTATAAATCTTTAGTCAACACTGAAGAGGAATTAATCCATAGGATACGGGTTTCATGTGATCAGATAAGACATATGCCGGGAATATTTCAACGTGTTGGGCAATCGATGTTAAAACGAGATAATGCTTGCATTGAAGTTAAAGGAGGACACTACAAGCAGCTATTGTAAGTTTCGTGCTACTTATTTTTAAATCTATTTTTATTCATTGCAATAAAGTGACTTTTATGTTTTCTCTCAAAAACGAAGCATAAGATATGAGAAAATGCTAAAAATAGAAAAGTTGTAGATTTAGTTGCCTAATGCGAAAAAAATACAAAAATTGAAAAAAAAAATCGGACAATTTTTTTTTAAAAATCTTGGTTAAGGTGACCGGGTTACCGCTTGTAACAATCTTTTTATTGTTCCAACTTAATTAGTTAAAATGAGCTAACTTAAGCACTCATTATTCTTAATAATTTATTTAAATATTAAAAATCCACTGGCCCAGCCGTTTCGTGCCATAGTAGATGCCGCAGATCGATTTTATCGACGTATTGGTTCGCGCGCCACTTTACGGGTGAGATTTCTACGCATACCAGATGATCTGACGTCAGGGAGAGGAAACATAACCATCGTTCGGGGTCGTTGTCAGCCTTTTGCACGTAGTATTGCCTTAAAGCCAGGTTTAAATGGATTTTTCTGGATTGATTTTTACCAAGTGGTGAAGCGTAACACCCATTGGGGGATTTGTTTTCTAGCCAAATCAAGGAAGAAACCAGTCCAACAGGTAAAATAGTGATGCGGTTCGATTGTAGCGTGGTTTTGACCTCCGCCATTTTGTTTGTTTCAGGTTTTTTTCACTTTTTTCACCTCGTTACCTTTTTTATCAAGATTTTTGACCCTTTACATTTCTTACCTTTTTCATCAAGGTTCTTATTTTCGCCCTATTTTATTCATCAAGTTTTCTATTTTTGCCTCTTTCTTTAACAAATTTTCCCTGACTTTTATTCTGATTCATCCTACTTTACATTCTGCTATGTTAATCTATTTTCTTCCATTTTATATTATCGTATTCTATCCAAATCTATCTTATTCTACCTTATTTAATTAATTCCACCTATTTTCATTAAAACCTTAAATTCCACAATAGTAATTTACGTTACAAGACCGAAAAGTAGTGTTTTTAAGGTCGAGACAAGCGAGCCGTAGGCGAGTCCTGGAAGCTTGGAGAGACCCGCAAAACGTTAATTTTCGGTTGCGTGACGTACAATATTCTTTTTAAGACCGACACTTCGATATACATTTAATTCTTTATTTTATTTTATTTTATATAACAAAGTGTTTAACAATACTAAAACAAGATAAAAGAATAAAGATACTGGATACAACTGCATAAACTGAATAAATACGTATATTTTTAAATATTTATGTTAAATGTACAATTGTGAAAGTTAAATATCTGAAGGGAAGATGTGTCTGAAATGCTGGGAATTGTTATATTTTTTGTAGTGGTAGTAACAAAATTAGTTTCTTGTATACTATCTTTGGAACATCCCGCATGGATTTTGTTTGCTATATCAATTTTGTTTTTTATTGAATCTTCTAGGTAGCCTTCTGCTACAGTGAAGCTGTAGAAGAAACTTTGACGAAAGCAGTGGCCGGTAAATTCGCCTGGATTTTTTAATTTAAGATAGGAAGCGATTTTGCGAGGGGCTTTTCCCACAGAATGCAATCCTACTACTTAGTTTGAGTATTTCCCATCTTTAAAAAAAAATAAAAAGACGTTTATGGTTAGTATGCGGTGGTCTCAATTGCAAATAATTCCTATAATGTTGCAAATCTCTTTCGAAATTTACAATGAACGTCCTGGTGGTATTTGTCTTGGTTATGGGAATCTTAACTATCAACATTGTTTCCTTATCTTCGATATTATTGAGTGTCATATTAACAAGTTCCTCGCGGCGACATGCACCTGCGGAACCTATAATTAAAAACACCTAAAACAGAATTAAGATTCATTGTAAATTGTAGCCAGTTTTTACTGGTTTTTTATTTTAACTTACCTTAAGCAGAAGATATTCGCTATTGGGAGCATTGTTCAAAAACGTATCAATTTGTTCTCTTGACAGAATTTTAGATTTCTTCGGTTTATGACCAATATACTTCTTTTTAATGAACGCTATTAGTTTGAAAAAATTATTAATCTTCACATTATCTTTTATGGTCAAAGTAGATTTTAGCATTGAATATAAGCTCCATAATGTTGAAGAAGCCAGTTTTTGGGACTTTTCAACAAAATATGCCAAAAGGACTTCTTCATTTACATTTTTCACTTTTTTTTCTCGACACCAATTTTTCAATGCGTCGTATGACTTCTCGTAACGGGCTTTTGATTTTACTGGCAATATATCGTAAGTCGCTTTCCTTGCTGCTTCCAAAATTTCTTCTGGAATCTCATTTTCCGTGTCGGATAATTCAAAATCTGAATTCATATTTTTAAATTTGCGTACTCGCGAAACAAGTTTGACATAAACAACAAATTAAAAATCAACGAACTGTCACTCGACAATACATCGAAATGTTATCATAGTAACGAAATCAAGGTAGATTGTATTATCAAAGAGCGATTGGAAAACTGAAGAAACAGGGACCGGAAGAATATTTTGCCGGCCCCTCACGTCCATTTTCCGGTCTTGATCGACAAAACGTTATTTTCTGGACGAAAAATTGTCCAAAAATTTGTATATTGTTGGCAGTGAACGGTGGGCGTGGAGTTCTTTGGTGTGAAGCCGATTTTATGAGAGCCACGGCTATTTTATTTTGACTGTTTTGTCCAGTTCACCGCCATTTTATTGTGCACCTGTTGCCGGGCAGCAACTAGGAGCTTCACAGGAGAGGCTGCAAAGTGCTTGGATCCGAGGGAGCTTAGTTAAATGATGAGTAACTTTTTATATTTGTTTAATGTGGATTTATTACCCAACTGGAATTAACCGCGTATTTAATTAAGAATTTTAATGAACAGTTTAATATTTATTATTTTTTTTGTGCCTCAATCCCAAAGACAACCCTAACGTGCAAATGGAAATCTCTTCTTATAAACAGTACTCTCCATTTCTACCGTAACATTGATATATTATAATTTGTTTTAGTATCAAGTGTAAAGCATCACGCTTGTTTTTTTTTTAACTATTAAGCGTATTTCTGTAAAGCAAAAGCTACCTTTTAAGTAAAGGCCTTAAATACAATAATTACCACCTATAGCTTGGAATTGCAATACTTAATGTGATATTTTTTGCTTTCCCTTAGTAAGTTTAATAAATAAGTTTTAATATTATTGGTCGATACTTGGTGGAAATCTATAATAATTTTGTTATATTATTTAAAGTAAAACACTTTTTTACTTCAATTTCCACTTTATTTGACAATACGACATGTTTCACTGCACTGCAGCTTCGTCAGGTAATGTACAATTAATTTCAAGTTTACGTTATTTAAGTGCATGGCTAATGACAGTGCCAGTTAGGTATTGTAAAAGATGGGGGTTTTTTCGATAATTAGTATATTCTACAATCTAATTTAAATATCTAGACCTAAACAATTCACCTTTACTAAATTTATTTTAATATTCTTCTCACAATAGGACAATAAAACTTCAAGCAAGACACATTAAATTTGTAAATAACCCACCCCCTTTTATAATACTAATTAAGTTAGGAAAATACCAACCTTTTCCATATTTAAGACCAATTTTATTTGATATTTAAATTAGATTGTAGAATATACTAATTATCGAAAAAACCCCCATCTTTTACAATACCTAACTGGCACTGTCATTAGCCATGCACTTAAATAGCGTAAACTTGAAATTAATTGTACATTACCTGACGAAGCAGCAGTGCAGTGAAACATGTGGTATTGTCAAATAAAGTGGAAATTGAAGTAAAAAAGTGTTTTACTTTAAATAATATAACAAAATTAATAAATAAGCTCTATAAAAACTTAACCTGTACTTACTGGAATAAAGGTTTAAGTTAAAGTTAATGACTATTGAGTTTTTAGACTATCTAAAACTATACCAATATAGTATTTCCTCGTACGCCACTGGCGTTGTGTCGATTGAAAAAATATTGTAAAGTCTGTGCGTTTTAAGAAGTCCGCTAAGCCATAAAACCTCTTGAGTATTATGTCGGTGGCTCTCAAACAATAAATTATATTGAAGGTAATTTTGGATGTTGATGAATTACATTTTCTAAATAAAATAATTTAAAGTAAATAAAAAATTAGTTTAGGTAAAGAAAAATAATAATTTTTTAGCTTTTGTAGTATTCAGACAAATTAGTTTTACGAATTCTTTTTTATAAAGTTTTGGTTCTAAAAAGAACCGATTTTGTAGTCTTGCGACAGAACGTACCTACTTGTAGATAGGTACTACTAAAAGTAGTCTTCCTCTGCATTTGAAATTTCACCCATGCTTTCAGACTCATCAGAATCAACATCATCGTCATCATCATCATCATTCGTAATAATTAACGGTCTTACTTCGTCTATAACCTGTTCTGTCTCATAAGATTCAAAAATAATTTTTTGTTGTTTAAATAATCCCTTAAAAATTGCCATCTTTTCGAAACAACATTGGACAGCTCGCAAAGCAGTTTTCTGTTGTTCGTTTTTTTATATTTGAAACACATATGTTTTAAGATGATGGACAAACTGTTAGTTCCAATATCGCAAAGTTTTTTCTGCTTTATCTTTCCAAGAATAGCTTTGAGGGTAACATATTCCTTGGCTTTATACATATCATAAACAATATTCCTAATAGAGAGTTTTATCCCTTGGGATAAATCCAAGGTTTTTGAATGGAGTCGAACCCTTTTATATGGTCTGTCCAAATCCTCTTCACTCTTTTTTCGAAGTCTTCTTAAGGTCTTCTCTGAAATGCCGCAAGCATCAGACGTTCGTTTTTGCACTGCCAAAACAGACTCTAACGGGCCCGAATTATCTTTTTCTAAAGTAAAATAACGTTCCACTTGTAATACCAAACGGCGTTCACCTGGAGATAAATGCCTTCTAGGCGATGTGCCACCTTGCTGAACATTTTCCATAACTTTGCTTAATAACTGATTTTAATTCACACACAATGAGAAACAAACTAAAAGTGAAAAGCACAACTACTTATTTCTAATAAAGTAGAACATACCATCCCGCACTTCAGCAAATTTTAATTATCTCTTGGAAAATAGTAATTATTATGAAGATTTAATTATAATAATCCCAAAATAATGTCATTATCGGAAAAGTATATACCTGACAAAATCTTTAACATATTTAACCATCCCGCACTTGAGCAAATTTTAATTGGTTCTTGGAAAATAGCGATTATTATATAGATTTAACTATAATAATAGCAAAATAATTTAATTATCTATTTAATTATTATTTATGCTCAACGCGTAATTCTAAGATAATTTTGTTTTGTAACCTCTGATTTCGCCCAGTAATAGAATACAGTAAACCAGTGGGATGTTCGGTGTGATCAAGTATAGCGAAGGTGCGAAGATATTGTAACTTAACCGACTTACTGTTTTAAAAGCGATAACATCCCTTAGTGATTTAATCCGATATCGGACTTCTTAAAACGCACAGACTTTACGTTACACATCCGCAAAGTGCGTTTACAGGACTCGCCTGCATGGTCTTGTAAAATAGTACTTTTCGATCTTATAACGTAATATATTATTAATTATCGTCAGTATAAGCATAGCTCGAAATTACCACCAACGAGGTTTTCAGATTTTTATAATAAAGAAATAATTGCTAGTGTTTCATCTGTTTCACATTCATAAAGCATAACAGAAAAATGGAATCGGCAACAGCAGCTTACTGCATGTGGCACTGATCCATACGGGCTTCCAAACCGGATTTGGGGTATTTATATATCAGACCGCAAAAACGTTATTAAAATCGAAATTACTCTTGTTATAAAAAGTAATACAATAATAAAACTCATAATACAATATCCGGGATTTATTTGATAATATAATGGGATTTTACGCCTGGCGCTGTTGGTTTTGCAAAATACCAAAGGGGGATAAAAGCACGGCTTGTACTCTTTTAAATCTAATAAATATTCAATGAGGTATAACTTGGTGTAACTTTGAAGTTTCATATTGAAAGCGAAAAACCAAATTTTAAATTATAAGCGACAGTTTTATTATACCAGCACTACGACTTACAGCTGTGAAAAGCATTTGATATTTGGGAATCTAGAATAAATAAAAGGAGGATAAAAATCGTTCACGAAATCTGAAAAAATTACGAAGTAGCCCACACAAGCAATCACTGAGAATAATTAAACCATTAGAAAGTTTGTAAATCCCTAGTTTGCACCGATAGCAAAATTTTCGCTTAGCACTATTAGAGTAATCATAACAATTATAAAAATATTCTCTATCTGTAACAATCTCGCTTATTTAAACATTTCTTTTTGTCTGTATAAGAAAGGCTTAGACGTTTAGCAAATCAGTTTCCCGCACTTATAATACACACATTTATAAAAGTCAGCATAATAGTCGCAGCAATTTGTCGACTGCATGTTATTAGAGATCTTATATCCCTAAATAAACCGATTGATATTCGTCACCCCAGCCCCACCTGGTCCAAGGACATTTATGTTTTATTATGTTCTCGAATACCGCCCTCGTCGCGTCGTTGCACGTGTTGTTTCTGTTAAACAAACAAACAAATGCCTAAGGGGAAATGATAAAGTGATAACTGATAAGACTGTGCACAATAGTAAGTATAATATACTATAATATATAATATGATATATTATTTTAAAGCATTTTAGTCGAGAGGCCAACCACTCTCCGAAACACGGGTACAAATTGTCGGGGAATCGCTCGAAATCCCGAAATGAGTGTTAGAAATCATCGAAAGCACTATCGTAGTCGCACAAATCGTTCGAAATCATTCCGAAATCCCTAATCCCTAAATTCCGAAAAATATAATAAAGCAAGTAAGTTTTTCTTGAGAAATATATTTTATCTCTATAAAAACTACAGTTCTCTCTTTAAGCGGTAGTTTTTTGTTTAAACGCTTTTATAAGTGAGTTATATTTTTGAGTATTTAATATATTTTATTTGTTGATATGTATAGCTTAAAATTCTATATCCCTGTTATGACCTTTTTTTTTCAAAACCTTAACCAAGTATGTGTTGAAGTATTATAATTAATAATAACGTGTTTATTTTTATTTTCGTTTTAATAAAGATATGTTCGTAATATATAAATATAGGTAGTTTTTTTTTGTTATACAAAATTGTATATAGACTATTATAGAATGCCTTCTATTGTCGAACAAATTGTAGTAAATACAATCATAAGTTAATTTTATTAACGCCATATAATATATTATTTATTATATTTTGGATAGTTTTCATCTATACCGGGTGTTGCATCGTCGAGCGGGACATAGGAAATCCCATGTAATTTTAAATGGGGTCAATTATTGGCTTCCCTAATTATTTTAGAGAAAAATTCTATTTAGGTTTATTAAAGAGCACTAAAACCCACATTCAAAAGAATAACTTTAGATATTTTTGATGAGCCCGTTTACGGGTTATCGCCGATTTCTTTTTAACTATTTCTCCTTTTTATGGCCCCGTATTTGCGGGTACCAGTCAAGGTAAAAGATGACTGTCAAATAAAGTTGTCATTTTGAGGAATATTTGAACATCTTCTTAAATCCTAAAGTTCTAACAATTCAATAGTACCTACCTATTAATTAGTAAAATATTGAAACATGTAAAATGTCATAATTAACCTTGTGATTGGATACTTTATTTTAGTTTTATTCAGATTAATTTGTACTCATAAATACACCTTTAATATTTTCGATGTACGAGTTTTTATAACAATAAAGCTGGATTTATAAACTCGAAAAGTTGGTGAGGTTGAAGTTATGATCAAGTTTGTGAGGTTAGATATCACGAACTCCGAGCATAAAAATTGGTTATCTCGAACTACCCGGGAAGTTTTCGAACCTTACATGAGCTTTACATGAACAACATGAACGAGTGTATAAATGAAACTGAGTGTTCCCTTTAGTTTAAATTGAACTGCTATTTTCAACACCAACTGAACCTCAACCTCGCCAACTTTTCGAGTTTATAAATCCAGCTTAAAGCACACATTTAAAAATGACAACTTTATTTGACAGTCATCTTTTACCTTGACTGGTGCCCGCAAATACGGGGCCATAAAAAGGAGAAATAGTTAAAAAGAAATCGGCGATAACCCGTAAACGGGCTCATCAAAAATATCTAAAGTTATTCTTTTGAATGTGGGTTTTAGTGCTCTTTAATAAACCTAAATATAATTTTTCTCTAAAATAATTAGGGAAGCCAATAATTGACCCCATTTAAAATTACATGGGATTTCCTATGTCCCGCTCGACGATGCAACACCCGGTATAAGGTTGTTTCTGTTAAAAAAGAATCAACTAGGATAGAGCCATATCAAAATCAGGAACATCTGGCGAATCATATCTCATGAGAAATATGCTTTCGTAAGTGGACCACCCAGTATATCAGATATTCTAATACACAGTATTAGAACCTTCTTATAATAGGTATTAGAACCTTTCTTATGTTGGGTATAAACTATCTTTTAAGTGGAAAAATGATGATATTCGATATTATCTAGATTATCACTGATATTAGCAATTCTTATAAACGGTATACAAATATATATTGGTCACTAGCAACATTATTATAAGACTTAAAACATATTCACTAGCTGTTATCAAAATACCTCTATATTGGGTATAAAACAGATAACCGCTACTAGTAATCTAATTACTAAGAACAACTATTTTAGGGTATAACTACTATAAGAAGTAAATTATTACCACTATAACCACATTTTAGCACAGCGAGATTAGTTACAGTAGCCAACTGTCGCGCTGTCCAAATACGTATGCGGAATTCTAATAACTGATATAATATTATTTATATCAGGTATTGGATAATTTTCTCAGTGATGAGTTCGTTTCTTTTTTTAACATAGTTAAAGAAAGAATAAGAAACAAAACTAACCTGAACTAACCCAAAAGTCAAGTTTTGTAAAAATACCTTAGATTTACTATTAATATTGAGTAGATTAAATAACAACTATAAAAAACAATACACAATAGCTAAAAAAGTATAATATATAGCATTAACTAATGCTAGATTAAAATGCTATGCCAATAAAATAATATCCTCAGATAACAAAAATAAAACAATGTGGTCAATATGCAATGAATTGAAGGGAAAACCATTGAGTTCAACAAATAAGCTAAAAAGTATAATAACTTTCTATTTGAAACAGTACCTAATTTATTAGGTAATATTAACCACTATTCATTTCACTGTAACGTAAAAGAAAATCTATTCTTATAAAACCTTTTACTTCTGAAAAAGTACTTGAAACATCTTAAAAACTAAAAAATAAACCCCATAGTGGAGAAGACGAAATTCCCACTAGTACAGTAAAGCTTAGTATAAACAATATTAAAATTGTATTATGCTATATGTATATTAAATAACTCCTTTAGGTTTGGCATCTTTCCACGACAACTTAAACTGTCAAAAATTAAGCCTCTTGATAAAAATGGAGAGCCCCATTTATTAGAAAATTACAGGCCAACAATCTTGTTCCCTAGTTTTTAAAAAATTTTTGAATTGGCAATGTACAGGGTGTCCAGTTTGCGATGGTTTTACAGGGTATCTCCGTGATTAGTAAAGATAGAAGGATATGATTTTCGCAGTACTGTGCTACTTTTTTGTGAAACAAAAGAGGCCGCAATCAGAATTTTTCTAGTCCTCCTTGTCCAAAAATAATAGAAGACGTGGCCTTAGCGGGTCTCAATAACTTGCATTTGCAACAAGATGAAGCACCCGCTCACAATGCGCTAATTATCAGAGCCTACTTAAACAATAATTTCCCAGGCCACTGGATTGGAACTAATGGACCTGTAAGATGGCCACCAAGGTCACCGGACTTGTCGGTTTTGAATTTCTTCTTGTGGGGATACCTTGAAAATAAAATTCATTCTATTCAATACCAAACAATTGCAGATTTCGGAAATGCCACTGAAAGAGCATTTATGGAGTTACAAACGCGGCCTTTCATTATTTTAAATTCATTAAGCATAATGGAGAACAATTTGAGCAATATTTATGAGAAAGTTCTATAAATTTTCAGCTTTTGTTTCTAATGTTTTACGTAAAACACAACTCGATTTATGCACTGTTGTTATTTTTACTGAAATATAACTGTTAATTAGATTAAGAAGTCTAAAATATATTTCTTCTGCAGTAATTATCATACCAGTAACAGTTTTTTTAAATACCCGTCATGGCCTATGGAAAATGTATATTTTTTAATAAAACGTAAATTTCGTGCTTAATATTAAAAATAAAAATAAGGTAATATATATTTCTGAGAAGCTTGTTATAATAGTTATTTATATTACTAGTACTAGTATAGTGGGGAATATTGCTACGACGAGGTCGTAGACCGAGTCGTAGTAACCATACTAGTGCTGTAATGAGCCTTACCGTACGTGTGATATACAACATTTTATAAAAGACCCAGAATTTTGATTTTTTAATGTATTCAAAATGATTTTCATATTATGAAAGTGACATTACACAAAAAATGACAGTGACTGACGGAACAAAAAAAATCATAGTTTGATTAAAAATGAGTAATGTAATAAGTTCATTACATCACTCAGTACGATAATATAGTATATTACATAAAGCAAACAGGCTAAAATGGGTTATGTAATTAGCTCTTTTCGTGTGGGTCTTATATAAACTAAATTATATTATTAAAAAATATATCGGGTGACCCATTTAAGAAAAAAGCAAGTTTGTTTATTTTCTCCGAAACTATTTAACGTAGAAAAGATCTGAGTACGTCACTGGATTTTAAGGGGAAGGTCTACGCACACGGCAGTTCTCCAGATAGGACGGTTATAAAAAAACCGGCAAACATCTGCATCAATGACAAGGATGTTAAAACTGCAACAGAAACAAAATTTCTGGGTGTTATTACTGATGAATTCCTCAAGTGGTATCAACATATTGAAAAACTCTTAACTTAAATAAGGGTATTAAGGATAATCCTTAAAATGAACTTCAGGGATAGCTGTAGAGGGGTTTTTAAGTCAAAAGGACTATTAACCATGTATTGCATATATTTATTCGAATGCCCACTGTACTTGATTAAAAACAAGAACGACTTCTTAGGAAACACTAAAACCACGACATATTATGATAGTAGAACGTTAGATATACACTATCTGATATAAGAATATTCAATAAATTGCCTAATAATATAGAATAGTGGCGCTACATCCCTAATAGTTTTATAGTGATCCCCGACGATAAGTACCATTTCTATTTTCCCCTGCAGCGTTAACTTTACAACCATGACGAAACTAACGAAAAACTCTTGTTAATAAGTCTAAAAATAGTAAATGGTTTTTGACTAACATGTTAATATTCGTTACTATAGTATTGCACATAGTTGCTGCAAAATTGTTGCAGGTAACTGTTAAAAAAAATAAAATAAAAAAATATTTTCCAAAGGCTTTTTGATCGTGCCCTGTAAATTAAAATATTTTAACGAAAGATTGTATCTGACCAGGGGTTGTAGTCCTTTGTAAAGTTTTCTTATGAAAATTTGCTCTAAAATAAAAATTGAGGGTACTTCCGTATCAACGTAATTCTGCGTTTCTATATTTTTTTGCCGCCCTATGCATGGTATCTTAAGTTTTGATATGTCAATATTATTTGCGCATAAAACAGAGCTTTTTATAAAGAATTTTTCGTAAAATCAACAATAAAGAAAATTCCCATATGTCTAGAACTTTTTTGGACACCCTGTATATATAAACAATGCTGAGCACGTGAAAATAAATATAGCATGATGTAGGAAAAATTAAAATGTGTTTCAAAAATTGAAGATTTTTGGCACAGGTCAATAATTACCCACGTCAGATCTGTGCCTCTTCTTATAAACAGGATTCGACATTTTTCACATGTTTCACAATATAGACTTCAGAGAGGGTCATTCTTCAGTTCAGGCAGTTGTTGAGATTGTGCATGACATATTCAAGAGCCTTGAAAGAGGGAGCATTAATTCTGTGCGACCTCAGCAAGGGTTCCGACTGTATATCACATGAACTTTTCATTGGCCCTTTAAAACTTGTAGAATCATATCTGTCTTTGAGAAGGCAGTGTGTTTCCCTGGTTGACGAGGTGTCGGATTTCGGTTCGATCACGAGTGGATTGCCACAGGGATTGGGCCTATGTTTTTTTGTAATCTATATTAATAGCCTATTCTCATTTGTTTCTGTCTACACTTGTTTTGGTTATGTCCCTACTACATAGCAACAACAACGTTTAGGATATCAAGAAACACAGCGCCCAATTGGCTTCTAGGGTTGACATTTGGTTCGCGCAGGACTGGCCTAGTTTAAATACCGATAAAACCCAGGAAGTGATTTTCTCGACGAGTCATGATGTTGTGAAGGGATTGAACTATATAATGTACTTCCTGCAAGTATACAAAATCTTCACGAAGAAAAATTTCTTCAAACGCCGGCATTCTATTCAGTTACTAAATACTTGGATGTTGTTACTAACCTTAACTAACCTGCTTGTGCAATTTTTAATCTGTGATTGGAATATATTTTTCTTCTACTTTTTATTGTTTGATGTATAACTTTATTTATTTGTCTTTTTACGATGTATGTCTGTTAGGGTGGTCCTTATTTATAGGGGTAAAATTTTTTTTTTAACTTAATAAATACAGGACTTCCTAGATTTGTTTAGTTAACTAAAATATACCTACAAACAATATTTTATTTTAATTGATTGACTGCCGACCTATATTATAAGAAGTTTGCAGGTTTTCAATTCAATTCAATTCTTTATTGTCTAACAGAAATTCAAATTCCAATAAAAGACAATTAATGCATATTATATCTAAACAAAACTTTACAAAGCAATAACATGTAACGTAACACTGACCAACACTTGACAATTTAAAGCTTAGACAATCATTGCACTATATGGAGAAAATCACACCTTCACTATAAATCGGCAACAGCATAAATACATAAATTAATTATTAAATACGCAACATAAATTTGCAAGCATTTTTTAAAAGAAGATAAGAAAAACTAATAGTCCAAGTAAGAAGTGAAGTAATAATAATAAATAACTTTGCAGAAAACATGTTAAGCTATCAAGTATACAATATAAACTCATAAATGTATTTGTATTTGAAAAAGGATTATTATAGTAAAGCCATGAAATTATGTGACGTAGTAAAAGAGAGTTTATAAAGTATAGATTACTGGCAAGATCTTTCTCTTAAATGAATTAACTGAACCTACAAATAATTCTATATCAATGTTGGTCTGCAGAGTATTATAATATGAACAGGCTCGATATATTGGCTCATTTCTGGCAAGATAAGTGGGATAATTACAGTACAGTAAAATTAAGACCCTCTAGGAGATCAGAGGAGCCAACAAGATGGTTACATAATTTAAATAGGAATAATTGACTTGCTAAAATTGTATTTTGTTTGAGTGAGAGGAAGTTGAACTTTTTAAGTCATAAATGATGATCAAAACCTCTTGGAGCATTAGTCCCGTCCTGTTTGAAACTAAGATACTTGAGAAAACGCCGTTGTACATATTCGAGCCTGTCAATAAGTATTTGATGACTAGGAAACCACACCAGAGCAGCATATTGCAATTTAGATTTAATTAATGAATTAAACAAAGTGATAAGACTGTCGATATTTTTAAAATCTTTCGTTGATCTAATGATAAACCCCAGGGTTTTTAATGTTAATTGCACGATCTGATCTATATGTACATTGAATGTGAGTTTTTTATCGACAACCACCCCCAGATCTTTGATCGAGTCAACACTGGAAAGAATACTGGATTCAAGTTGATAGTTAAAGTTTAATTCGTGATTGAAATTCGAGATTTAAATGTAATTTATTAATTCTGCACCATGACGACAGTGTATCGATGTCTTTCTGCAAATCAGCGCAATCTGGTATGTTATTGATATTTCTGAATAATTTAAGGTCATCTGCAAACAATAAACAGTTTGATGAGATGTTCTGAGTGATATCATTGACAAATATGGCAAAGATCAGAGGTGTAAGATTACTTCCCTGGGGGCGCCGCTGGTGGCATTATAGTCAAAGGACTGAATACCATTGTATTCCACAAATTTTGTTCATTTTTAGAGCGATTAGACTATGGTCCAACTTATCGAAAGCCTTAGAGAAATCCGTGTATATGACATCGAGTTGTTTTCTTGAATTTATAGCTTGATAGGCCTTTTTTAGGAAGGTAGCCAAGTTAGTTATAGTTGAGCGATTAGAAAAAAATCCGTGCTGAGCAGGAGTAATTAAGTTTTTAACCTGAAAGAAGGGATTCTCACTTACACAGATCTCAAGGGCCTTCGAGAAGTTGGACAAAATAAAGATTGGTCTATAATTAGTGATGTTGTTTATATCCCCACCCTTAAACACTGGACAGATTTTAGTTTTTTTCCAGTGGTCAGGAAAAGTGTTGGACCCAATTGATAAATTAAATATGTGCAGTAGGACCGCGAGACATTGAGCACAATGGCGCAAAATGAAGGAGGATATTTTATCATGGTATGTGAATTTTTTAGTTTTTTTAGTGCCTTAATGATCTCCGATTCAGTAATGTGTGTGATAGAGATATTTTGGGAATTGCTAGCCACATCCAGATCATCCAGTTTAAAGTCGGAAGAAACCTCATAAACACTCCTGAAAAAGTCAGCAAAGCCATTTCATATTTTGTGGAGAATCAAGTGAGGTTTGACCAAAAGTCAGTGTTCCTGGGATACGTGATTTACTGCGTTTTTGTCTAATGTATTTCCAGAAGTGCCTAGGATCGCTCTTGACAGATGATTCAGTACTATTTATGTAGGCCCTATAAGCAGCACCAGTCTTTATTTTTACAATACGTCTTTTTTTTTAGTATGCCTGATAGTCCAAGCTTAGCCCAGATTTTTTCTATTTTTTATGGAGTCTATTTTAACTGGCATATCCCGCAATACATAAATACCTTTGGAGGCGCAAAATCTAGTTATTTTATTAGTTTTGTGACTCTGCATGAGCCCATTAAAGCAAATAAAGGTGAGTGCCCAAATTTAATCTAAAAATATTCTTATTACAATCAATAAGTTTATTATGACGTGATCTTAATTTATGGTAGCAGTTACGTTGGGAGTGCAATTTCTTAGGTAGACTGCATAAGCTGAAGCACAGTTTAATATTGTTTCTCTTGCTGTTTTTGGAAGTAGTAGTTAGAAACAGAAGATGAGTAAAAAAAAACATTTCTTGTTTGCTCAATGTGCCCTAAGATATTGTGATGTTAACTACCATCGAAGAGAGACTGCTTGGGTGTGTTATTTTACAATATGAGGGAAATTAATCTAAATTTACATGACAGTGCCTAGCTGGTTGTGGATGAATGCATAGTTTTTTGGAAAAAAGTCAGAATTCCCACACAAGATCGATCAGATTGTATTAAAAAAATTACAAAATTACACGAACAATTAGAAGTCTAGAAAAAAACCGCAATATAGAGAGTGAATTGCATAGGCACAGAGAACAAGACTTTAGTGATGTCCTAGATGATTTGTTCGATATAGCACATGCTAATGCGATGAATATAATAAAACTTGAAGAGGCCAAGTAGTTTTTAAAACCTCATCGTGAAAAGGGACGAGTAGGGTGCATGCTGAAAATAGATAAGATATTATATGAGAGAGAGCAAAGAAAATTAGCACGAGAGGAAGGAGAAGCGAAGAGAAAGATTAGGGAAAGCACGGAAAATGAGAAAAGCACAGGTATTTTTAATTTTATTATTTTGTGTCAAATGCCAAATAATTATTTTTGTTTATTATAGTTATTCCCAATGATACTTCGTATGAAAATGTACCATCCGACTCTGATTCAAATGATAATCTTAAGAATCAAGAGTCGGATAGCGAATTTGTTATGGAACCTGAGCCAGGAACTGCCGGTATTTCCACAGTTAAAAGACCCAGGCGAGAAATTTTAACCCAAAGACTTTCGGCTGCATTGGACAAATGGTGCATTAGTGACAGGGATGCTGTACCTTTGCTAACAGCTTGCCTGGAGACTTTACACATTAATCCAAATGACTATGTTATAAATCGCACCTCTCTAAAGAGGACTAGAGAAAATTTTAGAAAAAACACTGCTGAGAACATAAAAAGACAGTGTACGAACTCAGAAAAGGAATCAGTTGTTATTCACTGGGACTCCAAAATGTTGCCTGCTTTATTAGATAAGACAAATGTTGGCAGACTTCCGATCATAGCTACTTTACCCAATACAAATCAAGAACAATTACTTGGTGTGCCACAGTTATCTTCTGGAACTGGTTATGAAGTATCAACCGCTGTCTATAATTCGCTTCAAGAATAGTCTTTAATAAATGAAACTCAGGCATTTGTCTTTGATACTACGGCATCTAATACAGGACGACTAAATGGTGCATGTATCTTATTAGAACAAATGTTAAATCGTGATATTCTTTATTTGGCCTGTCCCACCATGTTTATGAAATTATGCTTCAGAGTGTGTTCCAAGAATATAACATTGGTGTCTCATCTGGACCTGATAATGCTTTGTTTAAAAGATTTCAAAAAAGGTGGAAAAATATAGATCAAACAAGTTATTTAATTTGGAGTTTATATAGTGATTGCTATGAAATTGTAAAAGATATAGTAGATGATATTCTTGCTTTTGCAAACAAACTCGCACAAGAAAACTTTCCTAGGAATGACTATAAAGAGTTCCTAGAACTTGTAGTAATGTTTCTAGGTGGTTCTTTAAACAAAAATGTAAAATTTAGACGGCCTAAGGCTTATCATTTGGCAAAATGGATGGCCACAGCAACATACTGCTAAAAGATATTTTTATATCGCCACCAATTTAATGTGCAGAATAAGGAACTAGATGCTTTAAAATAAATTTGTTGCTTTATAGTTAAATGTTATACTATGGCCTGGTTTCTTGCTCCAAACGCTATTCAGGCTCCACTCAATGATATAAATTTCTTAATGGACTTACAAAAATATAATAACAAAAAAATTGCTGAAAAAATCCAAAGGAAGTTTTTAAATCACCTGTGGTCAATGAGGAATGTGTGGTATTAACTTTATTTGACGAAAGAATTAATGACCAGAAAAGAAATAAAATGGCCATAAAGATATTAGCAAAAAGTCAAAATGAAGAGAAAACTGATATTTCAAAAAAGAAAAGTATCAACTACGATGACCTTTCAAATTTTTTACAGAAAGAACTTTCAGAAGAAATCCTTTCAGAAAAATCAATAATAGGTATTACTAAAACGGTTTAATATTTCTACAGACTTTTTAAGCTTAGAACCAAAGTTATGGAAGAATACTGAATCCTATAAAAAGGGAATAAAACCATTTACAGCATTAAGGGTTGTTAATGATTAAGAAAGAGGAGTAAAGCTTATGGAAGAATTTAATAGTAAGCTTACGGAAAATGAAGATCAGAAGCAATATCTCCTCCAACTAAGTTTAAAAATTTTCTTTTATTGAATTTTCAGCATAGTAATTATTTTTTCAGGTCGTTCAACATTACAGAAAAAAATATCCTGGTAATGCAAGAAAAGTATTGAACCAGTAAATTACCTTTAATTAATAAGAGTTACTATTTTATAAACATTACTTTGTATATTTGCCTAAATATGTATACCCTTTAAAAAATAACGTATTTTTAAAATTTTCAATCCTAAGTCGGCACGTTTTTGCATTGACCTAGAAGTGTCAATCTTTTTTTAGAATACTATGTTATGGTTTAATACAAAATTAGGACCACCCTAAATTGTCTGTGTAAGAAAACTATTTACAAACTCATTATGTTATTATTGCATCCCTCTATCGCAAGAATATCACTTACTACACTTTTTATTGTATACAAAAGCGTGGTCAAATAAATCATTATTTATTTATTTATTTATATTTAAACACCGGTTAAATATTTTCACGGAAAGTTCTGCAAGAACAAATCTACAATCTCTAATCAGAAACGTCGGAGTAAAGTTTGGACCAGTCGTGAAGTTGGGCTTCAACTTTTTAATGAATTAGTAAGAAATCCATGTTCGGTAAAAGATGTAATATTAATAATGAGTTTAGAGGTTATATTTGTGTTCAGGTTAATGATACAGTATGAAAAAGGAGGATCCATAACCTGATTTTTCTGTCACATGTATTTTTTGGGGGAATAACTGTTGGTAAAGAGAAGAAATTAGTAAGAGTTTTAAACAAGAATATGTGTTCTCGATAGGTTCATAACATTTCTATAATCCTAAGGGTTAGTATCGTTTTTAGAGCTACAATAAATGATTAGAGCGGCGACACTAATATCAATGGATGCAATAAAAAAAAGTGAGACTAGCTAGAATGCTACTAGATACAAGGAACTTGTTGTCAACAACATGCAACAACATGTCGAGAAGAGTTTATAAAATATTGACGATAAAAAGTAATACACGTTGAAAATATGCAAAGTTGTTTTTTAATTTAATAGGAAGTGCGGTCGTAGGTAAAGCATGTGCTTAGTCCATTATGTATCATATACAATATTGAATACATAATACTATACAATATTACCCTTAAAATAGGTAGGGTAAAATCATCTAAACAAATAACCTGGTTGCGCCACTAGTATACTCCATTCCACAATAGTTCGTTAATTTACCGACCGCAATAAAATTTAAACCCAGCCATAAATAAGTGCCTTTTGAAAGGGTACAGGTCCTGATTACCTATCAATTTTAATAGTTTAGGTTAGCTATTTTCAACAAAACAACAAATATAAAATAATAGGTAAGTATTTTTATTTTAATCATGTAATTAAATACCTATTAATATTTATACAAAAATACTAATCTACAATATTATAATATCATCTATGCCTAAACTAATTATTAAGGGCCTTACGTTACTATTAATTATGTTATTATATTGGTATATTAGGTAGGTTAATGGCAAATTGCAGGTGTTCAATATAAAGCATGGTATTTTCATCTTAGTTCATCAGTCGTTTGGTGTTTGTCAAGCTGTGCGTTAAAGGTATTTTCGTGTGTGTTATCGAGCATCCAAAATATGTCAGATCTGTGTGAAACTTCAGATAATATTGCTTCCGGAAGTCATGGTATAACGAAGAAAAAACATTTATCACTTGATGCCAAAAACATCATAAAGACCGTTTATTGTACCTTTTTAGAAAAAGGGTATGACCGGAGTGCAAGTTTTAGTGAAACGAATATTTTGACCAAAGTTGCATTAACGACAATAAAAGATATAGTGACCAAACCCATCCAGCCAAGGAAAAAACGGTGTGACAGCGGAAAATTGAGAAGCATCGAAGAAGCTGATAAAAACTTGATTCGGAGGAAAATTTATGACACAGCAGACGAAACCGACATTTCATGTGGCAGGACAAGCCTTTGGAGAATAGTAAAAGCAATGGGTTTTAAATATCGTACCATTGACAAACGACAAGTACTAATGGAATCGCAGCGTTTACAACTATGGCATAGAGATTATTTGAATCTTATCAGACAATATAGAGAAGAAAATCGTTCAATTATATACTTGGACAAAACTTGGTTTGATACCCACGACACTCCTAAAAAAGGTTGGAGCGATTCAACCATCAAATGTCAAACTAAAGCTCCCTCAAACAAAGGACAAAGAATTACGATATTACAGGTTCAGAAAATGGATTTATTCCGAACGCTCTATTATTATCTGAGAAGAAAATTGCCAATTCATCTTTGGATTACCATCAAGACACGGATGCTACATTGTTTGAATATTGGTTTCAGAATCGTCTGCTTCCAAATGTGCCCAAAAATAGTGTTTATGTAATGGACAACGCTAGTTACCACAGTCGCCAACTAAGTAAAGTGCCGAATTCAAATAATCCAAAAGTGGAAATTCAAAACTATATGATGGGAAATAATATATATTTCGAGAAAACCTATACAAAAAAGGACCTTTTAAATGTTTTAAAAACATTCAATATTGAAAAAGAATATATCTCTGACAATCTCGCAAGTGCTAATGGTCACACAGTTTTACGCCTCCCTCCGTATTACTGTATTTTTAACCCAATAGAACAAGACGATGATTAGAAGAGAAAACACATCCCCTACACTAAGTGGTTCTGGTATAGAATTAATTAAAAAATTTGTAAATAATATCCCAGTAGAAAGTTGGAAAAATTCTGTGAGACACGTGATCCAAGTCGAAGATTCCTATAACATAATTAGTTTAGATGAAGACGATAGTGATAGTGAAACAAAGCTAAATATAGAGTAGGTTAAGTTAAATATTATATTATTATAATATTGTAGATTAGTATTTTTGTATAAATATTAATAGCTATTTAATTACATGATTAAAATAAAGATACTTACCTATTATTTTATATTTGATGCTTTGTTAAAAATAGCTAACCTAAACTTTTGAAATTAGTAGATAATCAGGACCTGTACCCTTTCAAAAGGTCCGGTGCCTACACAATAGATATTTGTCAGGCAACTTATTTATGGTTGGGTTTACGACTGAGGGTTGCCATTTAAATCTTATTGCGGTCGAGAAATCAACGAATTATTGTGGAATGGAGTTTAACTAACAGTGCACCAGACGGGCAGGGCCGACGAGAGGGGGAGGGGGCAGACGGGACAAATTCCCGGGGCCCGGGCGTGAATCGCGAATTGATCCGCATTAGAAATATACCTACTACAAGCACGGTAAAAAATATATTTAAATATATATTTTAAATTTAAATGAAAGACAAAAAAAGTGGCATGCGGCACTATCTACTTGAAAAACAAGCACTATCATCAAAATAGGGCGTGGCACCCAAAAATTTTTTGCCTGCGGCGCTATTTTTTTGCCGCGCATTTTTTTAGCGCCTTCGGCGCATACCTGCCGACACTGGAGACTGTCCAGTCCCAGGGCCCGTGTCGGCTCTCGGCGACCCTGCAGACGGGTTCCTGTGACTGCAGATGAATCCTTCTTAACTCGCGTCTACAGACAGGAATATCACTTTGGCTTCCTGACTTACGCATGCACACATAATGCTGTAACTAATAATTATAGACTTTATTGGTTAAGCAGGCGCTAACACGGCATCTAATCCACCTTTTTGGTTCCAATTCGGTATATGCTAGATATAAAAAAATTGTAATAATTATAGACTTATATTGGTTAAACAGCGCTAACACGGCATCTAATCCACCTTTTTGGTTCCAATTCGCCTTTTTCAAGTTTACCGGCCAATTATTTACCAGCCCTTTTTGTGTGGATCTACTTTAAAAAAAAATAAAAGAGTTATAAAAAAACTAAAAAAAAGTCATAAAGAAAAAGTGCCCGAAACGGGAATCGATCCCGGGACCTATGCTATATCCACAGTTCCACTCGATTGCTTACAGACTTTAGTTAATCTAGTAACCGTAGAATAAAAGCCAGCGTTTCGAAAGGAGCCGATGAGCCGAATGCTTCCGAGGCTGTTGCGCATGCAGAAGCCAGGAAGCCAAAGTGATATTCCTGTCTATAGACGCAAATTCCTTCTTATGTCTTTACTCTTTATCCACATAATGAAGCAACCATAATATTTTTACGAACACCAGGCCATAGCTCTATATTGAAAGAAGTAGAAGGTATCGGCTTTTAAGCATGTAATGCAAATTACCGTAGCTGTGTGCTTCTTTGAGATGAAATTTCTTAGAAATTCTGCCTTTGTAATGCGGTTTTGAAAATTGCCTTAGCTTGACACTTTTATGTGGAGCAATTTGGCGTCTCGTTTGATCAAATATTAATTTTTAAAAATGGATGTTACGCGGAACTTGTAAAACATTCAAAGGCTTCATTTAATTTAATCAAAGCTTTTAAGGGCTTTAACGTAGAGAAAGATAGAGCAGGTAGAGGTGGTGTACTTCTGTCGTTTTAACAAAATAATTTTTAAATTGGTGCATGAATCTACGGTATTCAGTTAACTGAAAATCCGGGAGTACTAACCACAAAGCAATTAAATAAAGTGATGAAAGTATTTTAAAATCAGTAATGTTCTAAAAGTAAGGCCTGAAAACTAAGTATTGTATTGGAAAGAAGTTTTAAGCACAATATATGGAACAAATTAACGACGACCAAGCTAGAGTAAATATAATATTATATTCTTGGATGAAAGTAACTTTTGCACAAAAAACAAAATACAACAGTATAATAAATAAAGACACACTAAGTCTCGGTCTTAGTCAAATTATAATTTTAGTTAGGTGGTTGTGGTTACATGTTTCGCCCAAACAATGGGCATCATCAGACCTTAGGAATAATAACTTAAAAACCAATGGAAACACAATCACAAACAAACCAGGTTTGCTCCCGAACCCGCCATAGTTGTCGAGTAATTTTTTAGATTGTTTATTTATTTTTTCGTATCGTTTAACATTTTGTAATGGCCCAGTAACGTTTTTTAAAAAATTTTAATCTGTTTGGGCGAAACATGTAACCACCACCACCTAACTAAAATTATAATTTGACTGAGACCGAGACTTAGTGTGTCTTTATTTATTATATTTATATCAGGTCTCTTTGAGAATGGCGGACTATTTGAAAATACAATAGTATAGGCTCGAGAAATTCCTTACATAATTCAAGAAATGCATATATACCGTAAATCGGGGCTAGATTAATATAATTTCCAAAATATTTATATTAAGAGCGGAAAGTGATATATATGGCCATATAGGTATACCATTAGGTACTCCCCTGCAACTTAGAAGACATTTCCACTGCTCTCTGGGCTTTTGCTTGGCTTAATTGATTGACCATTTTGAATACTTTATTTAGAACATTTTAGTCTTTACTTTTCATACTTATATTTTCATGTATACAGTGTTTCTACTTAAGTTGGCTACATATGGGAAACTTTTTTATTATTAATTTTACGAAAAAAAGTTATTCTTCATAAAAAGTTCTGCATGGTCCAAAACCTAAAATGCAATCATCAGGTATTACATTTTTCCAAGTGTATACGAGGGGTGTAAAAAAATATGAATTTTGCTCAAGAATAAAGTACCTTTATTTTTGACGATATCAAAAACTGTAATTATGAAAAGTTGTTCCGAATGAAAAACTATATTTTAATATGAAATTACATCTTTCTACTTAAGATTTTTTTTTATTTTTATAAAATTTCTCAAATTACCGATACAGAACATTTAGCTTTCTTATTTATTAAAAACATGATAACCTTTCCGTGTCGTTCAGAAAATAAAAAATAAATATGTAACAAAACAAAATTTATTTCTAAAAATTTAATTAGTACACCATTAAAATAAAAATCGTTCAAGTACAATGTAATCAGATCCATCTACCTCAACTTATTTTTTACTCTTTCCAAACTTATAATTAATTGATGACTAAGTTTACATACTACAAATTAAACATTTTTAAAAAAATTTCCGAAATTCTATCAATAATTAATAATAAACAGTAATCTCTTATTTTTTTTTTGAACACTTGATAACTTTTCAATTACTTAATGCCTGTCTTGTAACATTTTAGCGATGCATTTAAATGAATAATACCATAATAATTCATTTTGTTGTAATAATTTTAACGAACATTATTAACTTCCTTAATTCACAAACGCCTCCAAATATCCGCCTTCTCTGTCAATACAGGTAATTGTTCTATCGCAAAATTTTTTCAATACTCTTCTAACCATAGCCAGAGTAATACTCTGAACCGATCCTGCAATGACTCTTTTCAAATGGGCAACATCTGTAAATGGCTTTTGAAGATACACCTTTTGTTTTAGGTAACCCCACAAGAAAAAATCGAGTGGGGTCAAATCTGGAGACCGAGGTGGCCAAGAAATTTTCGAAAACCGATGTATAACTCTTCCATTAAAACGATTTTCAAGGTATTGCCTTACATCTAACCTAATGTGGCAAAGGGCACCATCCTGTTGGAACCATATCTGTTGACGTTGAAGGAGGGGAACGTTGTCAAGAAAATTGTCTTATTCATTGTCTAAAAAATGTAAATAACGGTCTGCATTCAAAGATTCATGAAAAAAAAAGGTCCAATTATTGTATTTCCATAAATTCCACACAACACGTTTGTTTTGAATGCATACTGGTCCCGAGTTTTGATGGTAAAATTTGGATTAGTATCACTCCACCAACGGCAACTCTGGGTAGAGATTGTTCCATTTGATGTAAATGTTGCTTCATCCGAAAAAATAATATGTCTTCCCATAAATGGATTATCTTCTAACATTCCTCGGATATCACAACAGAATTCAAAGCGTCTATCATGATCTCCTGGTCTTAACGTATGAATAAACTGGGGCTTGTATGGGTGCAACTTGTTTTTTTTTTTATTTTTGAAACCTTATCTTTGCTTATAGAATTCGCTATCGAAGCTGCCCGTGTTCGCAAGGAATTTTTAGGATGTTCAATTGCTGAGAGCATTATATCAAATTCCATGTCATCACTGGCGACCCGTTTTTGGCGTTTGTTGCTAAACTTATTTCTTACATCTCCAAAAGTCTTAAATTTGTTTATTAATTTCCTTACTGTGGTATAGTGAAGATTTTTCTCTTGGTGTCGGGTATTAAAAATGTCCCCAGCTTCTCGATTTGTTTTATAATTGTCACCCACAATTAACACAATTTCAATTTTATCTAGAGTACTTTACATTGTTGGCATTTCTACTAAATTTTATAAATACAACTGATTTTTTGAGGTTACTGTCAAACAAATCTTGTCAGTGCATCCTAGATTAAATGTTTCATTTAATTTCAATGGTGTATTGATTAATTAATTACATTTACTTATTACTTTCTGAACGAAACGGAAAGGTTATGATGTTTTTAATAAATAAAAAAGATAAATGTTCTGTATCGGTAATTTGAGAAATTTTGAAAAAATAAAAAAAAATCTTAAGTAGAAAGATGTAATTTCATATTTTTCATATTAAAATATAGTTAAATATAGTTTTTCATTCCGAACAACTTTTCATAATTACAGTTTTCGATATCGTCAAAAATAAAGGTACTTTACTCTTGAGCAAAATTCATATTTTTTTACACTCCTCGTATACACTAGAAAAAATTTAATATCTGATGATTGATTTTAGGTTTTGGACCATGCAGCACTTTTTATGAAGAATAACTTTTTTTCGTAAAACTAATAATAAAAAAGTTTCCCATATGTAGCCAACTTAAGTAGACACACTGTATATAAAAAGTAATCGAATTTCTTAGTTATCTTCATAATTATTAATTTTCCATTAATCCAGTGATGATTTAGGAAAGTTATTAATCTAACCTAATTTACGAACTCCTTAACTTCAGCTGTTTAAAGTTTCAGCTTTCTCTACCATCTCTAGTATCTACAGTTTAAGACAACTCACTGCATTGGAAGTTAAATAACGTTTTAACATAAAATGTCTATCCTATTTAGGACACCGAATTTGCAAGTAAAGGACCAACAAACTCGTAACCCCGTTCAGCATTCAGAATTAATTATTATTTAAAGCTTCCCGAATACCATTGCAATTGTATTTGGGCGTCCCAAGATTGTACGCTATACAAAATAGATAGGATTTTAGACAAAATTCGTCGCGGTCGCTACAACTCTCGACCTACTTTCTATTAATATTATAATTTATCCTAACCTTATTTAACAATTATTTAATCTAGATGACCGCGTCTAACCACCGGCGTATTTTAGCCAGATAAAAATAATAAATCACCCTTTATCTGACCATCTGATCTGAAATCGTTTTTATGTAGACCCCAAATTAAAACATTATCTAAACTGTCCCGTTCTTTACGATAAAATATAAAATAAAAAAATCTGAATGTTGTCTGATGCTACTTCAATAACGTCATTAACTTAACACGTTTTTGACAAGAATAGCGTGAAAAACTGATTTTGTTGGTGATTTATTCGTTTTTTTGTTGTGAAACAGTTAAAATTAAGTATACAGTATGTCCGGCGATGTTGTAGACAAGAGAGCAAACGGACCAAAAATTTCATTGGAAAAGTCATTCTTAATAAAAATTTCTGCTTACTGAAAACAAAAATTGTTTGTAGGGTGTCCAAAAAGTGAAGAATTCAATTTTTTTTCCTCATTCTTTTAGCAAAATGCCATTTAAGAGAACTGTTTCAAATAATCACAGATATTGGTTTCATTAAGTTTGCACAGCATTAACATTTTTGCTTTAAATTTGCATTTCACCGAAATGTTTGGTAGATGTACCTTTGATTTTGAATACTTTTAAGTTTGACCTTTGATTAAGTGCCTCAGAAATAAATTATTACAGTGTCAAGCGAAACGTTATTGTCAGTATAGTGGTGGGGATCCAGTTTTCGAAAGTGGAATGATGAAATCGGGTTTTTTTTCCCCCCAGTCGATCAAGTAGGATCCCCCCGTTATTCCGACATGATTTATCGGTATATCCGGAGGATCGGGGAGGGGGAGGGTGCCCGTTAAATCTTCCTGCAAACGGGTTTTCTCGGAAAACTTGGCCGGGTTTGATCGTACAAGAAAAAATATACGTAGCAAAATTGGTCAATTGGTTTGCGAAATATCGCGATTTGAATGTGCAAAAAAAAGAAAATTCAATTTATTATTTCTCGGAAGGGAGTGGAGTTGGGGCCTCGATTTTTTATGAATAAAAGGGTAATATTAAGCACTTTGATGGGACGGAGGGTGGAGGAGGGTGGGACAATTAGGAGGGGAGTTATGGGCGGGAAACGAGGGCTATTCAAGCGCTTGTTACGCGTGTTCTAATTAAGATAGCGCAAGCAGCCAGGGTTCAATTCACGCGTTTTTTATTACCTAAAAGATTACATTGGCAAAAAAATTTTTTTTTTTGAAAATGAGCGCTTGGCGCGCAAAATATAAAATGTCAATTTTTTCACTTGCGTTTTTAGGCATAAAGAAGGGGGGTGGGGGACAAAATTTTGCCACGGGACGGCATTTTTTTTACCTTTAATTTGAGCCCTGCAAGGACCTGATTCGACAATTAGGAAGGGAGCTAAGGGCCGGCAAAGTCTTTGCTGCATAGCGGGAAAACAAAGAGGGTTAGGGGGTTCTAGCCGGACTCAAAAGAAATGGTAGGACATTTTCTATTTGTTTATTTTTTTTTGCAATTTTCCCGAGGCCATATCTTGCCCGCCCGCGCGAGCGACAAGTTGAGAAACGTAACACTCACGACCGGCTGCGAGCGCGCGCTCGGAAATTATTTTCGAATGGCTGATCACTGTTTCCCGGGATGACGCGCCAGCCGACGCTGGTCCACAGAAATAATGGAATCCAACGCCTCTTGATCTCATATCAGGGAAGAAAAGTCTTTCATGCAGTCGTAGATTTCTCAAGTTTGGAGAAGTATTCAAAATGTGCAGGCGTGGGAGTTAATTATTTCATTTCGACTGTGGATACGTGCAAGCCCTAACAGGCGTTTCTCTGGAGACTAACAGTAAGTGCTCGCTAATGATAATATAACAATTAATCATTTAGTTTTTTTTTAACGAATGTTTCCTTATATTAGTACAATATTCTCAAGACGCTCCAATTTGGCTACTATTGATCAATGGATTAATAAATTAATCACGTGGAACAATCGTCTGTCCTTCCGTTCCCGACACGCAATAACATTCTCTTTGCTTTCTAGAGATACATCCAAAACCGATTGAGGAGATTTCGGGCAGGTTAGTTCAGGTTAATTTAGAGCTCGTAATAATTGAATTAGCGTTATTTTACGGAGGTTCAAAGAATTCCAGTACTACGGATCTACTTTGCCTATCGGTAAACTGCACGTACAAATTTTTGTCATCTAACTTTAAGGGTAGCTTGTAAGGTCAAATGTTAGTAAAATATAATATCAATTTCAATATAATATATTTTCGAAGATGAAATAAATAAACGTTGTATCATTTATCTGCTCCCGAACCATTCTTCCCTTTCCTTGGCCATTTCTATAGCAGCACGTGCGCTGCAAGGTCGCTTGACCATAATGAAGAGATCGGAATGCAGCCTCTTGTATAGCGCTTATCGTTATTGTTTACCTGCCCATTGTCTCTGTGGACCCGCGTCGGCTGGCGCGTCATCCCGGGAAAACAATGGGAGGCTGCCGAGGTACAAGAGCGCGACTGAGGAAGAAAAACCAGGCCATCGATGACCCGAATATTAAAAAATTCGATGAAAAAAACCGGAACCCGATGCCTCTTTCAGTTTCCGATCGTTCAACGATCGAAAGCAATCAAGATCTTTCAAAATCGCTTCATAATTGAGCGAGATACGAGAGATTAGCCATTCGAAAATAATTTCCAAGCGCGCGCTCGCGGCCCGTCGTGAGTGTGCCAAGGAGTATAGAGAAGCGGAGATGATAAGCTTCGCCCCCGGCGGCTTGGAGGCCTTTCTCGGCCGCTTGCGTTACGTTTCTCAACTTGTAACTCGCGCGGCCGGGCAAAATATGGAATTGCAAAATAACCAAACAAATAGAAAATTTCCTGCCCTTTCCTTTGAGTCCGGCTAGAACCCCCTACCCCTCTCCGTTCTTTCGCTATGCAGCAAAGACTTTGCCGGCCCTTAGCTCCCTTCCTAATTGTCGAATCAGGTCCTTGCAGGGCTCAAATTAAAGCTAAAAAAAAATGCCGTGCCGTGGCAAAAAAATTTTGTCCCCCACCCCCTTCTTCACGCCTAAAAACGCAAGTGAAAAAATTGACATTTTTTATTTTGCGCGCTAGGCGCGCATTTGCAAAAAAAAAATATTTTTGCCAATGCAGTCTTTTAGGTAATAAAAAAACGCGTAAATGGAACCCTGGCTGCTTGCGCTATCTCAATTAGAACACGCGTAACAAGCGCTTGAATAACCCTCGTTTCCCGCCCATAACTCCCCTCCTAATTGTCCCCCCCCCCCTCCGGTCCATTAAAGTGCTTGATATTAACCTTTTATTCATAAAAAATCGAGGCGCCAACTCCACTGCCTTCCGAGGAATAATTAATTTAATTTTTTTTTTGCACATTCAAATCACGATATTTTGCAAACCAATTGACATATCGTGTTCAAGTTGGAACGAGTTTACGAGTTCTGTCAAGCTCTTCAATTTTGCTACGTATGCTTTTTCTTGTACGATCGAACCCGGCCGAGTTTTCCGAGAAAAACCGTTTGCAGGGAGATTTAAAGGGCGCCCTCCCCCTCCCCGACCCTCCGGATATACCGATAAATCATATTAGAATAACGGGGGGATCCTACTTAATCGACCGAGAAAAAAAAACTCGATTTTATCGTTCCACTTTCGAGCCGTTGATTCCGCCGGATCCCCGCCATTATAACTTTTAAAGATTATATTAGTTTACAATGTTAACAACGGAGCAAAGAATACATTTAATCCAATGTTATAGTATCGGAGATTTTTCATACAGATACGTTATTAAAAAATTTCATTAATCCCCAATGTACCCGTAACTAAATGGACGCTCTGCAAGCTGGTCAAAAAGTTTCGTGAAATGGGATCCGTATTAGACTTAAAAGATGTACTGGTGCTGCAGTCTGTTAGAGAAAATCGTACACTGCCCTTGAGGAAACGAGCTACGCAACTACAGGTGGTCTAGAAAAGTATTATTCAAGAAATTTTAAACCAAAATAAGATACGTCCCTCAAACCCCTTTATAACCACACATTAGAAGAGGGCGATGATGATAAAAGGTAATAGGGGATTCCATAAACTTATAATGTTCTCGAATAAGTCCACGTTTCCGACGAATGGAACTGTGGCACCGCAACATGTTCGCTATTGGAGTGATGTTAATCCTATGTTCAGAATTCCAACCCGACGTTAATATTTAAAAAAAGTGAGTGTTTGGGGCGCTGTTTCCTACTATGGTATAATAGGACCATATTTCTTTGAGAATACTTATAATAGATATGTTAAATACTTTTTTTTGATTATTTGGAACAACTGCCACTAGATTACCTAAGTAACATGTGCTTCCAGCAAGATGGATGCCCAGCCGATTTTGCTAGAGAAGTGAAGGAGTGGCTTGATTTAGAATTTGGACAAAAATGGATCGGGCAAAATGGTCCAGTCTTATGGCCCCCAAGAAGTCCCGACCTTACGTTGGCAGATACGTATTTGTGGGGGCGCATAAGACAGTTAACTTACGCCAATCTACTGCCAAATGATGACAACATTTCGAAACAAAGAATTATACAAGCTGTGGAAGCAATATCCCTAGAAGAAGTGCGGAGGGCTATCTTATAGCCAAACTTGAAAAATGCGTCCTTCATGGCGGAGCGGTGTTTGAATAACTTTTGTTATGCTATCTGATTTTGGTCAATTTTTTATGAAATGTGCCTTTAATTACAATCATGTAATCGGTTTATGTTTATCGTATTTTGTTAAATGTTTTATTTTGTTAACATTGTAAATTAATAAAACCTTTAAAAGTTACTGACAATGACGTTTTATTTGACATTAATAATTTATTTCTGAGGTACCTAATCAAAGTTGATACTTAAAGGTATACAAAATCAAATGTACACTTACCAAACTTTCCAGTGAAATGCAAATTTAAAGCAAAAATATTATTGCTATCCAAACTTAATAAAAATCAATATCTTAGGAAATGTGATGATTTGAAACAATTCCCTTAAATAGTATTTTGCTAAAAACTTTAGAATAAGGGTACTTTACTCTTGTAAAAAATTTGAATTTTTAACTTTTTGGACACCCTGCATACAACTTTTTTTTCAAGAAGAAGTAGCTATTTGTGTATTAAGAGCGCAAAGTGATTGCGCTCGAATTACCACATGATTTTTTCTACAACGGATGATTTTGTCAATTAAGCTACGAAAAGAGGCTCGTACAAATCAGTTCATATAAGGAAACCATTAAAGCTTATACTCAAATAGTAGTAGTAGTAGTAGTAGTAGTAGATGAGGGGGTATGTAGACCAAAGGCGATCCTGTTTGCCTAATCCTGACTTTTCCCCCTTGCACTCAACCACCCAAGCCCTCGTGAAGGACGTTCTTCCTGCCCACTCCCCCGTATCTACACCACTAGTCTGGAGACACGTTTTCGCGTATATTTCTTAGGGGAAAACAATAGGAGCTAAGTTTACGGATTATACTTTCAATATGTGAGCTCCACGTGAGCTTTTGGTCAAGATGTACGCATAAAAATTTAGTGCTTGAGAAGCCTTCAATGGGCCTTTCTTCAGCTTTAAAAACTAGGGTGTCGTGTATTGTTTGGATTGTATGCCAATTAGAAAACTTATTTAGAATAACGTTTGTAATTTAAATCCGAGATTTAAAATAAATCTTCGATTTTTTTAGATTTTCAATTTTTAGAGGTAAATGAAAATTTTGCTGCTCAATAAAAATATTAATATAAAATTTTATTAAACTCTATTTTCATAATGGGTGGTGTGTACCTTATTTTAAAATTTTAAATGCATTCCTACCATCTTTTGTAAAAACAAGGAATTTTTTTACCTTTTTATTACTTTGCTTTACGTATGGGGCAAATTTGAACTTGTCAAATAGAATTTGATGTGTTTTAAAAATGTTGACCTTAGAACAAAGGGTTTATTTAGTTCAATGTTACGGTGCGGGAGAATGTTCTTACAACTTTGTGATAGAGAAATTTAATTAAAGATATCCCAACGTTTACGTCTCAAAAATGGGACTTCATAAATTATTAAGAAAATTTCAGCGAACTGGTTCAGTTCCCAATTAAAAAAAAAAAACTATGATCAGAATGACGCAGCTTTCCTAATCGTATTGCAGTCTGTTGCTGACAATCCTACCCTTTCATTGAGAAACCGCGCTCAAGAACTTGATGTAGTAAAAAAATCTCACATTCGGAATATTTTAAAGGCAAACAAAATATTCCCATTTAAGCCAACTTTTAATCAAACGTTGGAAGAAGAAGGCGAAGCCAAACGTTTGGATTTTTGTCTTTGGGTCGGAGACAAAATTGTAAGTGGAAACAGTTATTTTCATAAATTTATCATGTTCTCCGATGAATCGACATTTTCAACAAACGGGAAAGTGTTTTCTGCGCATATTAGATACTGGAGCAAAAGTAATCCCCGTTTTAGAATTCCTGCTAGAAGACAATATTACAAAAAAGTAAATGTCTGGTGTGCGATTTCACATTATGGCATTATTGGCCCATACTTTTTTGAAAACACGTGTAACCATAGGAGTTACCTTGAAATGTTGGAAACATTCTTTTCTGACAACCTAGAAGAATTGCCTCTCCAATTTAGGAACGAAATGTACTTTCAACAAGATGGATGCCCTGCGCATTTCGCAATTGAAGTGAGGGAATGGCTTGATAATACATATGGCCACAGATGGATTGGTCGAAATGGTCTGGTTCTGTGGCCTCCAAGGAGTCCCGATTTAACTATTTCAGATGCCTATCTTTGGGGGCGCCTCAAACAATTAGTGTACTCCCGTCCAATTGAGAACGACGTACAGCTTCTAAAACAGCGAATTGTTGAAGCTGTTCAAACAATTTCCATTGAAGAAATTCGAAGAAGTTTTGACCACATTCGTTTACAACTGGAAAAATGTATTGAATATGGAGGGGGGTGTTTGAATAGCAAATTATAAAATTATTATTTGTTGTTATTTTAAGACTTTCTTGTGATATTTCCGAGGTCATTTCATTTGTGAAATTCAAAATACATATTTCTGGTAACACCACAAATCAGTTTTTGAAATTTTTTGATGCCCCTCTGTAAGATATAAAGTCATTGATAATGTATGTATTTCGACCGCTAATGCTATCCAAAAAAAATTTTCATTTACCTCTAAAAATTGAATAAACTAAAAAAATCAAAGATTTATTTTAAATCTCGGATTTAAATTACAAACGTTATTCTAAAGTTTTCTAATTGGCATTTTGGTCAAAAATGAAAAATAAAGGTAGTTTACGTTTGGAAAAAAATCATGTTTTTGAAGTTTTTTCGAACCCTGTATAAAAAATCAAAATTTTCTCTTCGTGAATTGCATTTTTTTACAAGCAAAACTTTTTATCAATAATGACTTTTTCTCGAAAAATGAAATTTTTTATCCATTTGTGCTATTGTAAACCCTATCCGTGGACAGTCTGTATATGTTTAATTTACTAAATAGTAAAGTATATAATAGGTGTGTCATTTTGTTCAACTAGTTATAAAATTAAGTGTAAAAAAAATCACAGGGTTTTCCACTTCTGTTGTAACCATCATTTTGTTTATAAATAAACGATAAATAATACTGAATATTTCCATTCATTTAACAAACTTTTCCAAGCGATCTGAATATTTATATATATTAGGGGCTGCTACTTTCGGCTTTGATTAAGTCATTCAATCATGTATCAAACTAAGCAGAGGTTAATAATGTAAAACATCTTGAATGCATAATTTTTTACATTTTAATTATAAACGCCCGGTGAGTTTGATACGGGATCAAATGACTTAAACAAAGTGGAAAGTATTCTAGCCCTGGGTAGATAATTTTATTACACTCACTATAGTAAAGTCACACCCAAATAAAATAAAATTTACACAACAATAATATGATATTTACACTAATTAATCACAAATTATCATTAAAAAATGGTTTACTTACACCTCTCATTATTTCTTTTACGCCCTAGAAGGATAGATTTACAATCTGTGAGTTTAATTTACACTCGATAGTGTAAATGTACCTACCCATAAATAAGAAGAATTAACACTCATCAAAAAGGTAAAAAAAAACATTAAAAAATGTCTTTTTTACAAGATATACTGATTGGTTAATATACCCTATTGAGTGTGGTCCTATATGTACCACCATTGAGTGTTAAATTTAATACTCAACTTTTTACTGTGAGGTAGTTTCTAGTTGGTATGACCTGATCTTGAATTGCCTGTAGAAATTATTAATATTATTTAACGTGTAAAGAGAATACAACGACTCAGTTTACTTGGGCCAACTTGCATGCACAAATCATTTTGTGCCAAATGAATAAGCGTTATTAAGACATAGTAAATTGACATTTTAACAAATTATTTGGTGGAAATAATAATGCGTCACCTCTACCTGCTCTGAAGAGAGACAAAAGTTGCCAGGTGGACAAAGAGTACAATTTTCCTTACCTGGGAAATATATATTTCTTGGAGTTATTTGGCGAAAACTTTTCCTAAACCTGAGACTAGCCAACTTCCTTCACTAGAACGGGCATAGGGTTGAAAATTTAACACATCATTCAATATGACCCTGGATAAAAGTCATTAACGGGAAAATATGCATTCTACGCCACTGGCTCCACCAAAACAAAGGTAACCAAAATCCATTGTCGGATTAAATAAAAGGATAAAGGAGGAAGTTTGATCGACGGGGTAATTTTGGAAAGTTTTTCTGCAAAATAAAGATAACGGCGAAGCCTTTCAGTCACTGTTAGGAAACTTTCAGACAGGTTATTACGAAGCAGACATTTACAAAGCACATAATTAAAATCTGTTTCCCCAGAACATTCGGTAAGTACTTACCTTACAATGGACGGAGAAGTATTGTTAAGATTTACCTGAAGATAAATTTGGATTTTAAGGGCGAAGGAGGTTTATAGTTCGGGGTTTTCTATAAATAAACCTATATACCTATACAGTGCCTTTGATATTATGAATTTCTTTTTTGTTTTTAGTGTTTAGCGGACTGAACCAAAATTTCAAAAGAAATAATTGAAAATAATAAATCCAAGGAAATGTTTTTTCTTTTTATATTTGGAGTTAAAATACAGAGAAATCCACTTTTCATGGTGATACCAATGTATCTTTGGTGACGACTGTGTTTCAAATTTTGGTATACAGGGTGTTTCAAAACAAATGCGAATAAATTAAAGGGGCGATTCCTTGTTTACAATAAAGCGTAATTTGATATACCGGGTGATGCATGACTTAGTTGAACATAGGAAATCCCATGTAAATTTTAAGGTGGCTAATACTGGCTCCCCTGTACACTTTAGAGAAAAAAATTATTATAATTTTTTGAAGAGGCCGATATAATAAACTCATGTGCCAAGTTCCGATAAATTATAATAAGCCGATCCTTACCCATTTAACTAAATGTGATGGCAAAATTACGAAATTTTGATAGTTTAGATAATACAGCGCAAACACCAGCACATAATTTCTATGGCGCTATTGTCAAAATTGACGTAAGCTGGACCTAACGAATAATATAATTTCACATTAAAAACAAATTTTCGTTTCACTAATCCGGCAATCACACATGCAAAATAAAAGATACCATTATGTTTTTCTTACTAAGCCTTTAATTTAACCATAACATACCTAAGACTACAGATCTTCACAAAAATATTAATTAATTAAATGTTCAAACAACCCTCCATTAACAGCTAAACAATATCCTAACTGATCATAAAGTGTTAAAAGTGATGTTTTATTTTGTTAGTAAAAAAGTTTGTGAAATGAGCGGAGCGAATTGAACAATTTCACGAACAAAACAAAATTACTTTTAACACAAATATCATACAATACCAAATATTTTTAACACGCTTCCACGTAAACAATCACTTTTTTCCACTACTAACCTATAACATCGCCATTATTGACCGATTATTAACGTTAAAAATCGTTTTTCTCTACCTTATAAGTTATTATTGACCATGGTCAATAATAAGGCCTTGATAGTATATTATTAACCAAGGTTTAGACAGCCATCATTATTGCCCGAGCGGCGAGTTTAAATCACGAGGAGCGAAGCGACGAGGGATTTAAGACGCGAGGGCTATAATAAGCTGTCTAAACCGTGGTTAATATATTATTTTTTCCACTACTACAAACTTTTATATGACATTTATCTTTATAGTATTAATAATTATTATAAAAAATTATAGGTAGGTATAAGTATATTTTTTAATCAAGTTACCTGCGCTTTGGAATTGGCAAAATATTTTGTTGTTTTGTCAGATGGCTTTGTCAATGTCAATTTGTGTTCATTTGTGTCATCAGATTTCACGAGTTTTGCGTTTTTTTAAAAAATGAGCGAAGAAAATGTTAGTGATAATATTATGTGTACACCTCCCGAATTAAGGATGGAAGCAGAAAAAATGTTGATTGTATCGATATTTTACAATATCAAGTAATCTAATATGTATTGATAATAATCTGGTTGCCTAACCACAATGAATTGATGTTGTAGAATTAAAAAATCAAGTTACCTGCGTTCAAACAAAATTCGGTTAAGGTCAAAGATCGGTCAATAATGGATTTCAATGGCTTATTATTGACCATGATCAATAATGACTTATAAGGTAGAGAAAAACGATTTCTAGCGTTAATAATCGGTCAATAATGGCGATGTTATAGGTTTGTAGTGGAAAAAATCCATTATTGACCGATCTTCAAGACTCTATTTAAACGCAGGTAACTTGATTGTTTGATTCTACAACATGAATTCATAAACATCATTTCTTGTGGTTAGGCAACCAGAAAATTATCAATACATATTAGATTATTAGAGACGCCTGATATTGTAAAGTATCGATAGGTACAATCAACATTTTTTCTGCTTCCATCCTTAATTCTGGAGGTGTACACATAATAATATCACTAACATTTTCTTCGCTCATTTAAAAAAACGGACAACTCGTGAAATCTGATGACATAAATGAACAAAAATTGACATTGACAAAGCCACCTGACAAAACAACAAAATATTTTGCCAATTCCAAAGCGCAGGTAACTTGATTAAAAAATATACTTATACCTACCTATAATTTTTTATAATTATTAATACTATAAATATAAATGTCTTATAAAAGTTTGTAGTAGTGGAAAAAATATTATATTAACCACGGTTTAGACAGCTTATAGCCCTCGCGTCCTAAATCCCTCGTCGCTTCGCTCCTCGTAATTTAAACTTGCCGCTCGGGCAATAATGATGGCTGCCTAAACCTTGGTTAATAATATACTATTAACACTGTTGACTGTCATTAAAAGTGTCACTTTTAATGGCAGTTGTACAAAAAATTTTTTAAATGACCCCACAGAAAGAAGTCGTTTGGTGAAAGGTCAGGAGACCTGGCTAGCCAAATGATTAGATGCCGTAGGCCAATAATATTTCCGTTAAAAATATTTTGCAAGTATTCCCTAACCACGAGAGAATTATGGGCAGGACAATTATTCAATTGATACCAGGTCTCCTGATTTTCGCTTACAACTTCTTCTAGTGCGGGTTTAATTTGATTTGGTCCAATAATATGATGTCCTACAATTCCCGCCCAAACATTTATTTTTTGTGGATATTGCGTCCGAGTATGAACAAGACGATGATCATTTACTTGGCTCCAATACCGGCAATTTTGAACATTTGGTTCGTTGTTGAGGGTAAATGTACAGGGTTATCCAACCAAGACTGGACAAGGCGATTTTTTGACTTTTCCTGTACTTTTATAAAAAAACTGAAATAGCCATCTTAAGTCATTTTCTCCCGCGAATTCGAATATCTTCAGCAAAAAACAATTGAACATCAAACAAAAGTACTAGGGGTCACTTTGATATTTTTTTAAATGGGATGCCGTATTTTTAATGAGCTTATCCGATTTCTCATATAAATTTTGATCTAAAATGTTGGATTTTTAATTCAAAAACGCCTTTTTTCTTCAGTTTTAAATTCGAAAAATGTTCGTCTACCGTAAGATTAATACCTGATAGATGGATACCCGTTTCACCTGTTAACCCTTTAACCTGCTTTAAAGCGTCCGTCAGTTAGACAAAATAATCAAGTTTCAAATTTCTATATATTTTTCACGAATTAAGGCCGATTCATAAAACTTTTCGTCGCTGTTCCCGCTCGTCGCCGCCGTTCCCGTCGCAATTTAACCTAAGGGGAAACAGTGTATACGTTCAGAAAAGCCGCCACCGCTCCCGTTGGTAGTTCTGAATTGGCCAATTTTTAAATCGCGTCGTTCCCACTGACCTTGGTCGTTCGTCGTTCCCACTTCTGGCCAATGAGAAGAAAGAAATTTTCGATCATATGGTTTGAAGTATTGAAAGAAGAGATTTTAGGGTTAGAGTACTTAGAGTGTTTTGCTGTTTTGTGGATTTTACTACAAAAAAAAACATTAATAACATATAATAAGGTACTAACATCACGCTTTTTAAAATAAAATACAATTCTTAACTTTGTTTACCAACCTCAAACCTTCTTTTGTTATTGCGGCGCAGTTCGTAGTTCGACTTTTTTATAAATACCTATCCAACGGCGGCGACGAGCGGGAGCAGTGACAACGAACGGGAACAGCGACGAAAAGTTTTATAAATCGACCTTTAATTACAAATTTAGTAGTTTTTGCAAATCTATTAT
This sequence comes from Polydrusus tereticollis, assembly GCA_963920685.1. Taxonomy (NCBI): domain Eukaryota; kingdom Metazoa; phylum Arthropoda; class Insecta; order Coleoptera; family Curculionidae; genus Polydrusus; species Polydrusus tereticollis. The sequence goes on along the minus strand of OY987326.1, from coordinate 50,597,131 downwards.
TGCTTACGTATAAAAAAAGTATGACATGTTAGAAAAAACTATAAACTAAAGTGAATAATTTTAATCTCAATAATATAATTGTTCTATGTGTCCTCCATTATTTTCAAAACTTGACCGATGCCCCCTTTTTAATCTCTCCAAAGAATCTCTTACAATATTTTGGTCCTGGTTAAGTCTATTAATTTCATTTATAATTTTTTGCTGAATGTCCTCCAGACTTCTGTTGGGTCATTGATAAACTACATTTTTTAAATGACCCCATAAAAATGTATCCATTGGCGTAATATCGGGGCTATTTGGTGGCCAATGAATTGTTCCGTTACGGCCAATCCACTGATTGTAACGCTGGTTTAGGTATGTTACCACTTCTCGAACTGCATGAGGCGGAGCACCATCCTGCTGCCAAATGATATTGTTGTAGGCTTGCAATGGCAACCTTTCCAAGAAATCCTCGATATCGTTATGAAGAAAATGGAGGTATCTTTGGCCTGTTAAAGAGCCACGATAAAATAGTGGTCCAATAATTCGATTTTCTAACATCCCACACCAAACATTAAGTGAGCTCCAACCTTGAAACTTTATCATTTCATATCTATGAGGGTTAACTGCTGCCCAGTATCTTGTATTTTTCCGATTGTATACCCCCGATGTTGTAAATGACGCTTCGTCACTCCATAGAATTTTATTATATAAATTATAATCTTCGTCTTGCTCTCTCATCAGCATTGAAGCAACAAATCGAAATCGCAGTTATTTTTGAAGCTGTGTTAAGTATTGAACGGGAAGGATGCAATATGGTTTTAGACCACATTTTTTTAAAGTTCTGTGAACTGTTCCATAGCTTACTCTCCGGAGCCCTGGACCATACCTTACTTCTCGTACCGCTTGCGGAATAGAACTCTTCGGATTTATAGTAAAATATTGAACAATAGCTCGATCCCTTATATTCCGTCTTTTCATCTTTCTTGGCTTATCTTTCAATGTCTTACTTTCTTCAAATAGGGTCTTAATTCTGAGAATTGTATCCACTGAAATGTGTCTCTGGAAACTCTCAAAAAATGTTCTTTGTGTTTGTCGAGCATTCTCTCCACTTTTGTAATATAATTTTATTACATTTAGCCGTTCTTCTAAAGAATATTTCATTATTTGTAATTAATTCGTGGAAAATATATAGAAATTTGAAACTTGAATATTTTGTCTAACTGACGGACGCTTTAAAGCAGGTTAAAGGGTGAACAGGTGAAACGGGTATCCATCTATCAGGTATTAATCTTACGGTAGACGAACATTTTCCGAATTTAAAACTGAAGAAAAAAGGCGTTTTTGAATTAAAAATCCAACATTTTAGATCAAAATTTATATGAGAAATCGGATAAGCTCATTAAAAATACGGCATCCCATTTAAAAAATATCAAAGTGACCCCTAGTACTTTTGTTTGATGTTCAATTGTTTTTTGCAGAAGATATTCGAATTGGCGGGAGAAAATGACTTAAGATGGCTATTTCAGTTTTTTTATAAAAGTACAGGAAAAGTCAAAAAATCGCCTTGTCTAGTCTTGGTTGGATAACCCTGTACATTCACCGGTAAAACAAATATTTCTCCAAAAAATCGCTATTATTATTTGCTCTTTCCAATACCTCAAAACAGAATACCATTCTTCGTTCTTCATCACCTTGCCGTAGCTCTTGATGTTTTTCATACATGTAGGGAAAATATATATTATTTTTTTAAATGATTCGATGTTTTACTTGTGCTGATCATTTTATTTTTCTTGGCGTGCAGTAAAATTTCAAGATCTCTATTATCCCTTTCTTCACCTCTATTGATATTCTGAGTTGAGCATTTACAGTTATTTATTACAGTGCCTTTGGACTCAAACTTACTAATTGAACTGAAAACATTTCAGACACTGCTCTTAAACTATTTCCTGTATAATACCACTTAATCGTAGTTACTTTTTCCTTAATGGAAAAGCTCATATTCAGCTATAATTAAAGTGCCTTCAATGATAATGTTGTCACTGAGGCTACTTTTCGTTTTGTCAATGCCAAATAATAATTTGCTGGTGTTTGCTGTTTTACCTAAATTAAGAAAATTTCGTAATTTTGCCATAACATTAAATTCAATAAGTTAGCATTGGCTTATTAAAATTTATTCAAACTTGGCACATGGATTTATTATATCGGCCTCTACAAAAAATTATAATTAAATTTTTCTCTAAAATGTACCGGGGAGCTAATATTTAGCCACCAATGAAATCCTGTGGAAGTATTACTATTATGAAAACACACTTTCTGTATATTTTTCACTTTTTTGAAATTAATGGAAGGGTTTGAAATAGACTACCCCTATTATATTAATGGTTGACTTTTGACCAAACGTTTATATATCAAACTACCCTTCACTTTAAACAATGAATCGCCCCTTTAAGTGTTTCGCATTTGTTTTGAAACACCCTGTATAAATACAGGGTCATGCAACTCAGCTCTCTTGATGATCTCTAAATTCTTTACTATTCGAGACACAGATTTTGCTGTACTCAAAAAAATCGCATTGTCTAGTCTTGGTTGGATAACCCTGTACATTCACCGGTAAAACAAATATTTCTCCAAAAAATCGCTATTATTATTTGCTCTTTCCAATACCTCAAAACAGAATACCATTCTTCGTTCTTCATCACCTTGCCGTAGCTCTTGATGTTTTTCATACATGTAAGGAAAATATATATTATTTTTTTAAATGATTCGATGTTTTACTTGTGCTGATCATTTTATTTTTCTTGGCGTGCAGTAAAATTTCAAGATCTCTATTATCCCTTTCTTCACCTCTATTGATATTCTGAGTTGAGCATTTACAGTTATTTATTACAGTGCCTTTGGACTCAAACTTACTAATTGAACTGAAAACATTTCAGACACTGCTCTTAAACTATTTCCTGTATAATACCACTTAATCGTAGTTACTTTTTCCTTAATGGAAAAGCTCATATTCAGCTATAATTAAAGTGCCTTCAATGATAATGTTGTCACTGAGGCTACTTTTCGTTTTGTCAATGCCAAATAATAATTTGCTGGTGTTTGCTGTTTTACCTAAATTAAGAAAATTTCGTAATTTTGCCATAACATTAAATTCAATAAGTTAGCATTGGCTTATTAAAATTTATTCAAACTTGGCACATGGATTTATTATATCGGCCTCTACAAAAAATTATAATTAAATTTTTCTCTAAAATGTACCGGGGAGCTAATATTTAGCCACCAATGAAATCCTGTGGAAGTATTACTATTATGAAAACACACTTTCTGTATATTTTTCACTTTTTTGAAATTAATGGAAGGGTTTGAAATAGACTACCCCTATTATATTAATGGTTGACTTTTGACCAAACGTTTATATATCAAACTACCCTTCACTTTAAACAATGAATCGCCCCTTTAAGTGTTTCGCATTTGTTTTGAAACACCCTGTATAAATACAGGGTCATGCAACTCAGCTCTCTTGATGATCTCTAAATTCTTTACTATTCGAGACACAGATTTTGCTGTACTAAAACGTAATATCTATGATAAGGGATAACAATTGGAAATTAGTTTTAAATATAGGTACAGATTGTTTCACAAAAGCTGAACAACTTAAATACAAATAGTTTTAAATGGGACACCCTATATTTGTAACCCGGTAGTAGTGCTCCTCTTTATTTGTGTAATCCCAATTTTGTTTTCCAATCTGTTACGGTGTCCCCGAGTTATTATTTTTTTTTGCTTTTTTGCGGTCGCAATAAAAATGCAACAGATTATTTACCGACTTTAATTTAATAAATATTGTTGCCATATAGTTGCATAAGTATACGATTTTGTGAGGTGTTTCTATACAGGGTGCTCTAATATTGCTCCCGAATTTCGAGAAGTTTAGATTAATTTTACTCAATTTTTTAAATCGAACACGCATGTATATTGTGCCGAAAATTGAAACTTGTACTCCCCCAATAACTCTAAATATTGTTTTCATTGTATGCGGCGTTGCCAAATCATGACTATTTTCTCCAAACTTTCGGTATTTACTTATTAATTTGATATGTGTACAGGAACATTTGTTTAAGTATGTCACCCGATTAGCTATAATAAATAATAAATTACATATTTCTTAATGATTTACGACAAGAAAGCCAAACTTAATGTCAAAAAATATATAGGTTTACAAATTTGACAGATACGACACCATTCTGAGTTGTTTTAAATGGCATCCCTCATAAATAATCACACGAAATAATTACATTTGGCGATCCGATTTCAAAAACATAAAAGTGTAAAGTCGCCTAATGTGGAATAGATCTTTAATGTGAAATACTCAGATTTACGCAAAACTAAAAGTGCTATCTAATACAACGCTCCTCCTATAACTCTTTTGTAAATAGGTCACTTTTATACAGATATCGCTAGTTGTTCGTTGACATTGATTCAAGGGTGGTTTTAGTAATTGCCCAGATTTTAATAAGTGCTAATTAAAAACGTTCTACCTTATTTGTTTCAGAAACTAATTCTTAGGGATTTTAAAGGGCTATAGCAGACAGTCGTTTAAAAGTTTAAAATATGTTCAATAGTTAATGTAAATAAACATTTTAGTTTCGATTAAATTAATTTTATCTAAAAGGTTAGAATTCTCCTATTGTGGAATACGAAGCGGGTCTAAATATGAAATATTCCACATTAAGATACCTTTTTTAAAATCCATCATTGATGCAAAGATAGGTATATTATTTATTTCACATAAAATGCCCTTAGAAGACATCCTACAGCATAAGTGGAAGGAAGAAGATATGAAAATTGTCGTAGAAGCAGTACGAGGTAAAAGAATGGGATATTTAAAAGCTGCTAGGCACTACAAAGTACCTCGTGCCACATTGTTTAGATATTCCAAAAGCGACAAAAGTAGCAATGACATCAAAAAGGAAACCTAGGAAGAAACCCTATTTTATCGCGCGAGTTAGAAGCTAAACTTGTGGACTATATTCTTAAGATGGAAAATCAATTTTTTGGATTAACAAGTCAAGATCTACGATCTCTTGCATTTCAGCTGGCGAGACGTAATAATATTCCGAATAACTTTTCATTACTTCAGGAATCGTCAGGAAGAAAATGGTTAAAAGGATTTCTAAAAAGACATGGCGATGAAATCAGCATAAGAAAGCCAACAGTGACATCAATCGTAAGAGCTGCTGGATTTAACAAACAAAGTGTAAATGAGTTCTTTGATTTGCTTGAGAACGTCATTGAAGGAAAGAAATTTTTTCCTAGGCAAATTTTTAATGTAGATGAATGTGGCAATCTAACTCCCCCAAATTCTAGCTTTGAAAGGGAAACGTCAAATAGGAGCCCTTACTTCTACAGAACAGGGATCTCTAATAAGCGTTGTGATGTGTATGGCTGCAGAGGGAACATTTATTCCACCTATGATCATTTTCCCTCGCAAGAATAGCAATGAACAACTAAAAAAAGGTGCGGCACCCGGAAGTTTATTTAAATTTCATCCATCAGGGTGGATCCAAATGGATCTATTAACTGCTTGGTTCGAACGCTTTATAGCATACGTTCGTCCATCTGAAATCAACCCTGTCCTTTTAACCCTAGATGGACACAACACACATACAAGAAACCTTGACGTAATAATAAAGGCTAAAACAATATTGTCATAATTCTTTTATTACCGCCAATAAAATTGTATTCCACATTAAGCGACTTTACTTTAGTTGTTAATATTTATTTATTTTAACAAATAGGGGCTCCTAAATTGCCTTTATCAATTTTGTCTTTTAACTGTCTCATCCCTCTAATAAATAGACCTTTTAAGTTGAAAACCCCAATTTGTTTCACAGTAACATAATTTCTCGTGATAGTAGCTATTTACGCTATTATAATTAAATACGACAAATGTAAACAAGTGTCAAATACGACGCCATTTTGAATTTATTTAAATGTCAATTCTTATCAATGATTACTCGAGTGAATTGCATTTGGCGATCCGATTTAATGAACATATGATAGTTGTTGACATTTATTTTCAGCTGATCGTGAATGTGATCATATCTTTTTAGAAAATTAATTGTTAATATTCCTTTTTAAGAAATCGAACCACATTTTTACAAATTTGTAGAAAATACATTTTTTTTAAATTTTATTGCTAGTAAACCAGACCCTGCCAGTCTAAAAAATATTTTAATTATTAAGTGCAACAAATCGATTTTATCCCTAATTTTATATTTTAAATTATATTATACGACAATTTTTCACAGAGTCTCAAACTTCCCTAAAGCATTTCAAACATTTACAATCTTGTAAAACAAATTAGAAAGGCCGAAGTTATCTTTCCATTTAAAACTTTAAAAATCCTTTAGAGCTTTGAATTACTTTAATTTTTAAAAGCTACGTAATTAACATTTTTTCATGCTGGGTTAAATTATATGATTGTGTAAGTCATTAAAACGCTTTTAGAGCTGCTTCGTTTACATTCTGTTGTACTCGAGGGAATCTTGTAGTCCGGTAGGACCCCAGAAATAACATTTAATTTATCAATTTAAATTTTCACTTATTTAACGTTGGTCTAAAGTTACCACATTTCTAAATTAAATAGGAAAAATTACCTTACCCGTTAATTGTGGCATTGCTTTTGAAAAGTCATAGTCATAGTCAAATAATATACTTTATTGTCTGAGAAAACAACATTTCTATTGACAAAGCGATCTAGCAAACTAATCTACACATCTATCCAGTCAACTTAAAATAAACAACAAAATAATAAAACAATATCAATAACATTCTGTACAAGTAAAACACGTTCAAACATTTACATATAAATAAAGTAAAATAAAAGTAAAGTAGGTTTATACAAATGTCAAGACTGCAAGACCTGCATTTGTCAAAAACAATTGAATTTTAAAACAAATTTACAAATAGCATTAGTGAGTCAAGCACGCAAACAAGAGACGAAAGAAATATACTCCACAATCAAAAACATCACCGTAATATTCCTCCAAACTGTAATAGGTCCTTTGTATTAAGATGTTTTTAACACTACGACGAAACTGCCTATAGCATGAAATAGATTTCAGGGCAGTACCAAGATGGTTATACATTTTCTTACTCTCATACAATATTGAATTCTTAGCGAGCGAAGTTCTAGGTAGGTATAGGCATTCTAAGGTTATGATTTTAATGTGCTCTGGTACTGTATCTAACCTGATTCGATTGCATCCCGAATGTGCATGAGGCGAATGATTCCAAAATAAACAAACATGGAATAGTCAATATGTGTTCCCTTCTAAACAGAGGTCGGCAGTGTTCCCGACATTTAACCCTACACAGATACCGTACGGCCCGCTTTTGCAAAACAAATATTGAATTCATGAAATGAATGCTCGTGAACCCCCAGAATGCAATACCATATCGTACGCATGATTCGAACAAGGAGTAGTACACCATCTTAGCCGCAGAGGCACTGAGTTCATGAGAAACAACCCTAATCGCAAAACATCCTGCAGCCAACTTCTTACTTATGTTCTTTATATGCTCTTCAAACTTAAGTTTATTATCAATGGTGAGACCTAAGAATTTGTATATGAACTTATTTTCAATAGTTTTAGATTCGAGATTTAGGGTAGTGAAGCTAAACCCAAAGGTCATAATATTTGTCTTATGTACATTAAAACATAATTTGTTGGCATCACACCATAGCTTAACACCATGCAAATCGCTATTGATAACCAGTTTCAAATCCTCACCATCCCTACTATGCCACAGCAGACTGGTGTCATCAGAAAATAGTGTAAACCCACCCTCAATATTTAGACTTGCCAAATCATTCAAGTACAGTAAGAACAAAATGGGTCCCAATACCGATCCCTTTCACGGAGATAGGAAGTAAACCACATGAGGGCCAGCTCTCCAAAGCCATAGTGTTTCAATTTTCGCAACAATACTCCGTGGTCCACACAATCGAAGGCTTTCGAGAAGTCGCAGAACATTACCGCAATGACCTCACCATTATTTATGTTTACATAGACGTCATGCATCAAGGAAAAAACAGCGTCGTCAGTACTCCTGCCAGGGAGAAAACCAAACTGGACAGGATTAAGTATTTTCTGGCTCTCAAGAAACACCATCATTCTCCTTTTAACTAGTTTTTCTATCACGTTTGAAAGCGTCGATGAAAGAGAAATAGGACGAAAGTTAGAAGGGTCCCCGGAATCGCCCCCCTTGAAAAGTGGAACAACTATTGACTTCTTAAGACATGACGGGAACTTCCCAACTGAAAATGACTCATTAATTGAGTGTGCAAGCACCCGTATGGCTGAGACCGGCAAGCTTTCCAATACCCTTAAAGAAATCTCATCATTTCCAGCAGCGTTTCTATTTTTAATTTCCCCAAAAATTTGTTTTATTTCATTTTGATCAGTTGCTGTAATACTAAAGACTTCAGCAATATGCATACTCTTTAAATAGACAAGAGGGTCTCTTTGTGATTGTTGATTCGAAGTTAGTTTTTCCCCAATTGTAGAGTAGAATTCGTTAAGAACGTTAGGGTCAACACTGGTCTGTAGTTTATTAGTCTTACCTCTTAGCTTATTTATTATCTCACAATTTTTCCTTGTTTTGTTATTTTCTTCAGCAAGTTTTTCTTTATAGTAATGATCCTTGGCCGCTTTAATCAGTCTTCTATAAGTCTGTCTGTATTTGTTAAAATAGTCAATTAAGAATTTTTGATTGTAGTAAAACTTTCGAATTGTGTGCAAAGACCTAAGATTCCTTGAAGAAATATTAATACCTTTGGTGAGCCAAGGCTTCTTATTTTTACTTTTGATATTTTGTTATGGGAATGAACTATTAAAACAATCAATCAAAATCATCTGAAAACGTTCAAGCTGTCCTCCAGACATCATCACACTTTCCCACCGTACACCGTTACACTTTTCTTTAAACCTAATAAAATTATTTTTACTAAAGATCCGACCCCGCCTATTCTTTTTACATCTTACACCCAAATCGACAGAAAAAGTCAATACTACAGCTTCATGATCAGATAAAGCAGCAGCGACAGTACTACAGTCGATAATACTATCATCTAGATTTGAGCAAAGTTATGCTCGTTGGCCCACAAACATGCATCTTAAGATTCATTGAGGTTAAAAGATTACGTAGGGTCATTGAGGCTACCGATTCTAGATCCACAAAATATACATTAAAATCACCGGCCAAAATAACCTTAGATTCCACTGGCAACTGAGACAAAAGCACTTCCAGCCTCTCCAGAAAAACGGTAACATTACAGTTTGGAGGTCGATACATGCATATAACAAATAAGTTTAAAAATTTTACGAATACTATTGAGAATTCAAATTCCCGTTCCACCAACAAATTATAGTACTTATCTACATTAGTAATTACAAGATTCTCGCAGATTTTTTTATGGACCAGAATTATAGTTCCGCCATGCGACGAATGCACTCTAGAGTAAATTGATACTACAATATAATCTTTGATGTAACAAGGTTCATCTTCCTTGAGCCAGTGTTCCGCTAGCAAAACAAAACCTGGTCTACCCTCTAACTCTAAGAACACAGACTCTCTTGTTTCTGATAGATTGGATATTTAATAGTAATAAGGACATTGCGTCCCTTTTTAAATAATTATTTAAATTTTAATAATGTCAAAAATAACTGCGCCTATAATTATTTATTCATGTTGTTATCTAGGACTTACTTTACTACTTGTTAGTTTAGTACGTTTCTTTATTTCCCTACTTTATTTTCTCATTGATCTTAAATTATTTTGTTATACAGGGTGTTTTGTAATTGAATGTCAATAATTAAGGGGGCGATTTTTGTGTTCATTTTAAAAAGAAAACTTCATATGAACGTATGTCCTAAACGTCTTTATTTTTGATATACAGGGTGGTAAAGTTTTAAAAAATGAATAGTTTTTTAATAATATCTGTAATACCACTTTAGATATTTCAATGAAATTTGGCAGACATGTACTATGTATCAAGATGCATTATTTACCGTACAACAATTTTTTTATTTTCACCAGTGGCGTTCGTACGGAATTTCACCTGCCTATTTTGGCAGACATTAATGTAACGCTACTGATTTCTCGTAAAAATAAATTTATTCCTAAAATCCCCAATCATTTCTAAACAAATTTGATCTCTTGAATTTTTTCAATCCGATGCACGGTTTTCGCTTAAAAAAAATAAAAACCTTTTCTCTGCATGATCATATCAATATGACAATATCACATGCACAGAAATAGATTTTATTTCTTAGATTAAGTTTGCTTAGAAATGAATAAGGATCGTCTGTTAATAAATCAACAACAACCTATGTGAAAAAAAAAAGAACATACATAGAAACTAGATAAGTTGTTGAAAATGCCCTCCACCTTGAAGGATACACGCTTCAGCTCTTTTCCTCATATTGTCGCGCACTCTTTGAAGTATACCTTCAGTATTTCTTATTAAATCGAAGGAAGCTCTTATACGATCTTCCAGCTCTTCTAAAGTGTTTACTGGGGTGCGGTAAACCAGACTTTTAAGATGCCCCCATAAGAAAAAGTCCAAACTATTTAAATCTGGGGACCTAGGCGGCCATGGTTGAGGTCCGCCACGACCAACCCATCGGTTATTAAATGTTTGATTTAAATATTGTCTTGCTACAACACTAAAGTGAGCGGGCGCACCATCATGCATGAACCATATTCTGTTTCTTATTAAAATTGGTACTTCTTCTAGCAATATGGGCAAATCCTCCTCCAGAAACCGGCGATAATTATGGCCATTTAGCCTTTCTTGCAGGAAAAAAGGTTCAATTAAATAATTTCCAACAATTTCACCCCAGACATTTACCGAAAAATGTTCTTGCTGGTTATATTCTACAACTGCGTGGGGGTTGTCGTCGGCCCAAATATGGTTGTTGTGAAAATTTCTGATTGCGTTTCTGGAAAAGTTAGCTTCATCTGTAAACATTATTTCATGGTCAAACAAGGGATTATGCGCAATTTTCTCCAAAACCCACTGACAAAAATTAACACGCAAGGGAAAGTCTCGGGGAAGTAACGCTTGGACCCGCGAATATGATACGGGTACAATAAAAAATCGTGCAAAATTTTCCAAACCAGGACGTGCGAGATATTCAGATTATGTCCAATTTTTCTAGTACTTATTTCAGGATTATTATCAATATAATTTAAAATTGCTTCTTCAATTTCCGATGGGATCCTTTTAATTGATTATTTGCCATAAAAGTACCTGTTTCAGTCAACCTTCTATGTACATTTGCAAATGTTCGCCTCTCTGGTATGACTCTATTAGGGAACCGCTCTTGATACAATCGCCTAGCTTCCGGCGAACTGCCATCAGCCAAACCATACATGTAATGCATATCTGCCAACTCCTCATTAGTAAACCCGACCATTATCTTTCAAAATAACAATACTCGGATATTTTAAACACCAAATTAATAAGACACGAAAAATCGAATTTAAATATTGATAAACTGCCAAATAAAATAATGACAACCGCCCTGACAACAGAATTAATAACTTTTACAGACACAGCCTACTACAATAATAATTTTTGAGATCCTTATTCATTTCTAAGCAAACTTGATCTAAGAAATAAAATCTATTTCTGTGCATGGTGATATTGTCATATTAACGATATTGTTATGATCATGCAGAGAAAAGGTTTTTATTTTTTTAAGCGAAAACCGTGCATCGGATTGAAAAAATTCAGGAGATCAAATTTGTTTAGAAATGATTGGGGATTTTAGGAATAAATTTATTTTTACGAGAAATCAGTAGCGCTACATTAATGTCTGCTAAAATAGACAGGTGAAATTCCGTACGAACGCCACTGGTGGAAATAAAAAAAATTGTTGTACGGTAAATAATGCATCTTGATACATAGTACATGTCTGCCAAATTTCATTAAAATATCTAAAGTGGTATTACAGATATTATTAAAAAACTATTTATTTTTGAAAACTTTACCACCCTGTATATCACAAATAAAGACGTTTAGGACATACGTTCATATGAAGTTTTCTTTTTAAAATGAACTCAAAAATCGCCCCCTTAATTATTGACATTCAATTACAAAACACCCTGTATATTATCTATATTTATATATATCTTCTATGGGATAAGTGATGACATGGGTTAAACTTCGCTTTAACTTCGCTAAATTTTAATATTATAATTTCAATTAAAATATTGCAAATAAAGACTAATAATTATATTAATAGTAATAATTTGACATTCCTGTGGCTTGTAAAGACAATCGTTAATATTAGTAAATCTTACAATGATATTTTGCACTTTAGTTTCTATTGTTTTAACACACATTATTTTCATTAACTCGCAAGCCGATTACCCGATTTTAGGTTTCTTATCACAGTTGCAATTTAATGTCTCTTGCAACGATGTATATTTAGGCAGTGCCATTTAACATTTCAAAGTTAGGTAGGCTGGAGTTGTGGATGTGTGGAGGTTAATAATGAAATTCTATCAAATGTGTAATTAAACTTCCCCCTCTAAATAAAAATTGAGGTGTATTTTGTCAAATCTTATTTCTTTATTTCATATTTGGATAAACAGTTTGTAAATAATTGCGAACCACTAGACTAAAATGTACTAATGCCAGGGACGCGCCAAGTATTTTCGGCGCCGTCGTGCTAAATAATGATAGGCGCCTTTAACCAATATTATAATATTGAACTTTGAATTGTTGTGGCTTTTACTTGATGGAAATTAATTTCTTCTCAAATAAAAGACGAAATACAGTCTGATTTCCACTATATTACATTATATTATATTATATTAAATACAGGGTGTAACTAAATAAGTGTAAAACATTTAAGGGGGTGATTCCTCATCGAAAAAAAGATAGGATCTTTCATATAAACAAACTTTATTGGAGCATCCCTTATTAAGATACAGCCCCTTAAAGGGGGTACATAAAATTTGTTTAACAATTTTTTTCACAAGCACTAAAAAAGTTACAATATTGAAATTAACCTGACATTTTCTACTACCAAAAAGACACTTAGCCAGTAATTTATTTGGTTTACCCCATAGTTGTAAGGGGTGGAAAACGCAACCCCTAAAATTTATTTCCAATGCAACTTTTTGCCTTATTATTTGTTTACCATTTAAAAATTAATTTCCGATAACCTGTTTCATTCTAAACAAAAAATGTCTCTTGAATTTTTTGCCCAAAATAAACCAGTTCGCAGCAAAAAATGATTTTACGAACAACTACAGAGATACATCGTCGAACTGGGTTTATTGTTATTTTGTAGTTACTACCTGCATTAAATGATGATAGGGGAACAAGGAACAAACAAAACTAATTTATTAATAACAAAACATACAACATGTAGAAATCATAGTAAATGTTCAATATGTCTACCTTCAGACATTACGCATGCGTCTAGACGTCGGCGCATTGAGCCACGTATTCGCTCAAATATTCCTGGAGTCTCTCTTATTACCCTGCATGCATCGATGATGCGGTTTCTTAAGTCCTCTACATCGCGAACAGGAGTACGATAAACCAAATGCTGTAAATGGCCCCAAGTAGAGAAATCGAGAGGATTGAGATCCGGGGATCGAGCGGGCCAATTCTGTGGTCCTCCTCGACCTATCCACTGATTTGCATATGTTTCAGTTAAATGCTGACGTGCTACTTGACTAAAATGGGCGGGAGCCCCATCATGCATAAAAAACATATCCCTTCTAACGCCCAAAGGAACTTCCTCCAGCAGTACGGGATGCACTTCTTTTAAAAATTCAACGTATGAATCACCATTTAATCGAGGAGGTAGAAAATGAGGCCTAATTAAATAATCCCCAATAACTCCGACCCACACGTTAAGAGAAAACTGTTCTTGATGGTTACTTTCGATAATAGCGTGAGGGTTTTCATCAGCCCATATGTGGTAATTATGAAAATTAATAATCTTGTCCCGAGAAAAACTACATTCGTCTGTGAATTCGATCGTCTTCAGAAAGTCACGATTTCTTCTAATCATTTACAGCATCCAATTGCAAAATTTAAGACGGTTCGGAAAGTCTCGCGGTAACAGTGCCTGTACTCGTTGCAGATGGTAAGGGTATAAGAGCTGTTCCTTTAAAATTCGAAATACCGTCATATGATCAACATTTAGCTGGAAAGCAATCTTTCTAGTACTGGTAGTAGGTTGTTCTTCAATCAAATTAAGTACTGCCTCCTCAAGCTGTGGTGTTCTTACTTCTCGATGGCGACCACAATCCTGCGTTCTTTTGTCGAATGAACCATATTCTCGTAATCGTTGATGAAGTCGGGCAAATATTCTATGTGAAGGATGCTGCCGTTGAGGATACATTTCAGCATATCTTCTAGAAGCTTCTAACCCATTCCCCTGCGACAGACCGTAAACGTAATGCATATCAGCCATTTCCTCATTTGTGTATGCCATTTTAATAACAAGTGAATTATTAAAGTAACAAATTAAGAACAGAACAACAATACACAATTAGTATTACTTCAATCTCAAAAATTTACAAACTGACAGCTTGATACCAATTTAATTGTCACTATCGCTAATAGCGGCCTACTAGATAAATTAGTTTCGTATTTTCGTTTTATGGCGATATGTATCTTGGTCGTAAAATAATTTTTTGCTGCGGACTGGTTTATTTTGGGCAAAAAATTCAAGAGACATTTTTTGTTTAGAATGAAACAGTCTATCGGAAATTAATTAATGGTAAACAAATAATAAGACAAAAAGTTGCATTGGAAATAAATTTTAGGGGTTGCGTTTTCCACCCCTTACAACCATGGGGTAAACCAAATAAATTACTGGCTAAGTGTCTTTTTAGTAGTAGAAAATGTCAGGTTAATTTCAATATTGTAACTTTTTTAGTGCTTATGAAAAAAATTGTTAAACAAATTTTATGTACTCCCTTTAAGAGGCTGTATCTTAATAAGGGATGCTCCAATAAAGTTTGTTTATATGAAAGATCCTATCTTTTTTTCGATGAGGAATCAGCCCCTTAAATGTTTTACACTTATTTAGTTACACCCTGTATAGTGGAAATCAGACTGTATTTTGTCTTATAATATTGAGCTAAAATTACTTCTTCTCTCATAGTTGATCGTTGAAATTTTTGAAGAAACTATACTTTTTAGTACTAATGTCTATATTTATTTGCGACAAACACAAAGTACACAAAAAATATTGATAGAATACGAAACAACATTAACAAAACAAAAACAGTATCAAAGTTACAAAACATTAATTCAAAATATTAAAAAAAAAATAAAGAAGTAAAATAGCGATTGTTTTGAAACAGATAATACATTATCATGATACATGATGGAGAGGTCTTACAAAAATTGAACTTTTCTAGCTTTACTTTTTGCAAATTTATTAACAAGATTTTCCATTTCAAGTTGCTTTAAAAAGTCGGACTCTATAGAAATGATAGCAAGATTTTCTAACCGCTTCTGGCGCATTCTAGTTCGTAAATAATTTTTAATCAACTTTAATTTAGAGAATGACCTCTCGGCTGTAGCTACAGAAACTGGAATGGTTAATAATGAGTGGGTTAGGTTATTTATTGCAATGTAATTAAGTGTTTCTACTACAGACGTCGCGTTTTTGTCGCCATTTTACAGAAATCGTAATTCTTGTAAAAGTTCTGTTCCGTCTATATCTTTCTCGTTTCGAACTTTGTCAGTTAAGATTTCTTCCAGTTTTTTACAAAAATTAAATTGATCTTGGTCAAAATATTTGTCGAAATCCTCAACATTCCACAAAAAATTAAGAACATCAGTATGACACGATAATAGTTTATTAAATCTTTCATGTACGGATGAAAGAGTAATCTCTAGCATTTCGGAAAAGCAATTTACTTTAAATTTCATTTCTTAATTTTCAATCGGTAGGTCGTCACCTTCGTAAGAAAATTGTTTTTGAATCTTTCGTGGCCTTAAAATTTCTGCGGATATAAATTTTGCATCAACTTCTAAGCAATAAGCTAGTTCTTTGGCATCTACTAATAAGTCACTGAAGCCTTTGTCAGATCGATATATTTTACAATTTTTTTTTTACAAGCCTGGGAAATATTAAATGTTTTTGATTGCAGAATCTTAGTAACAACATCCACTTTACTTAGAATCTTGTACCACAAGACTACCATACACATAAACTCACAATTTTTAATTTTTTTAACTAGCAAAGTAGCTAGATGTTTTGTAGTATTGTCAAAATTATTTCCGGATATAATATCATAAAGAGCATCGTAAATTTCGCCCAACTGAAATCTTAGAGATGTTATTGCATCAATTCTGCTAGACCATCTAGTATCTGACAAAGGCTTTACTGTCAGACTTAAAATGTTACTTTTCAAGACAGACCACCGGTTGGTTAAGGCAGAAAAAAATTATATAATTCTTGAACAGTTGTAAAAAAAATGTATACTAGAAATATTGGATTTCACAGCATCGTTTATGACAAGGTTCAAACTGTGGTTACAACAAGGTACAAACATTGCTCGTGGATTAATGTCTAAAATTCTTTTTTGTACACCTTGATGTTTACCCTTCATATTTGAACCATTATCGTAATCTTGGCCGCGCATATTATAAATGTCTAAACCATAATTTTCCAAAGGTTTGATTAGTTTTTAATCTTTCTAGTTAATCTGACCAGACACGTAAATTTTGAAAATGAGATTTACTTTTTTCGTGGATTATCAAATGTTCGCTTAAATGATGCCAATCATTGAAGCCGTCTTGGTTACTTAATTTAGTGTTTTTAAAAGTCAATGGATTGTTGGGGTTGGGGTCATTAAATATTTTCCAGCAGAAGCAGAAACTGCAATCTTTTAAATAGAATATAGCAACCAATGACGCTGAACCTTTTCACCACCACAAAATTGGAGTAAAATGTATATCGGAAATTTTACGTCCACTTTTGTCTATAGGATACCATAGTTTTATTTTGATAATGCATTGGACCTTTTTCGACAAGTTCTTGCACCTGAATTGGAGACAATACACTCGACCAAAAACCTGGATCGTTAGAAAGGGGCGCTTCTTCGTCTTGCTTACTCGAACATGATGGTACCGACACTGACTGAAACGTATCAGGATCTAATTTTTTTGAATCTTCATCCTCATTAGCTTGCTTTTCTAATTCTAATGGCAAGTTTGATTTGGTTGAATGTAGAAAGTCACTGTTATCAGAAGTAACGTCTTGTGTAGTCTTTCGATGAAAGTTACTAATTTTGAAATTGGTTTTCTCCAAGTCTTCCTCCCGTTTTCGCTTCTTAAGCAAGCTTTGGTAACCAGACAATTTCTTTTTTTCTTCTCTGGCCATCTAAATAAAATAAATAAAAAATATTAAACACTCATAAATAATAGTTATTAAAAAGAAAAACAATTATTTGCATCCCTGTTAATTAATTTACTTAATCACTTACTTACCTTATTTGTAATTATTTTCCACAATTGCGGTAGATACGTAATAGCAAATAAGGTACTCTATACGTCTTATGCGCTTATTAAGACAAGATTGAAAAATTAACCTGCTACATATGTTAACCTAAAATTGGTGTTGGAAATGAATTTCGGTTACGGCATAGGGATTTTCTTCCGCTCACAAACGATTGTTGTGGAAGTTCTTAATGGAACCTTTTTAAAAACTAGCTTTGTCTGTGAACAGAATGTGTGTTTGAAATTGCCGATTTTGTGCAATATTATGATGATACCACTGACAGAAAGTCACACGCCTTGGAAAATCTCTGGGAAGTTATGCCTAAAATTCTTCAAACAATGTGATGGCAAATATTTAAGTGTCTAGCAATCTTCTTCGTACTCGTTTCAGATGTCCTTCGACTTCGTGCAGCACCGCTCCCTCAATATCAGGTCTTCTCACACTTAGAGGTCTACCTTCAGATGTACCTCTTCGGACACTACCAGTTTCAACAAGACGACGATGAATATTAGAAAGGGTTCGACTATCTAGCAAAGCACGATTAAGATGTCTCAGGTGATAAATACATCTAGCTTGCTCTCCATTACCGTCGGCGAGGCCATACACCTAATGCATTTGCGCCATTTCTGCATTCGAATAATTCACCATTTTTAACAAGATGGTAAAAATAAAATGGAATAAATAATTCACAACGCACAGATGTGAACGACAAAAACTTACTAGAAAATGTAACAAGTAAAAAGCAAGTGACATATTCCATGGCAACTAGATTCATTGCAAAATTGTATTCTTCAACAAATTAGATTAATTTTCTCAGACAATACAACGGTTTTATTTTTTTACTTACAAACAGTGCATCGCAGGAAAACAACGCATGAAAGCTCCTATTGTTTTAAATTGAACGTTGAATTCAAAAATAGTTTTAATTTGGGAAAGAACCATTGGCGTACCGTTTCTTTCCTCAAAAATATCGAAGTAAGTCTCGGTGGGCACGCTACTGTTAAAGCTGAAAATTATTTTTGTATTGAAAAATATGCACCCTTATTAACTGCCTCTACGTACTAAATATCACTGAAATATCTCATGTAGTTTCAAATATTTAATAATTTCTATTTTCTTCCTAAAATTTTAACACCCCGTATTTTTATAACGGAACATTTTCGGACCATAGTTTATAAAGCAAACTATCATTAATTTTTTATGAAAATTTACACCCTTAAATATTCGCATATTATTAGAAAATACCCTGTATAATATTGATGATAATAGTCATTATATTGTCAGTTTCTTAAGTTAGCCAGATTTGGCTTTTACTTTTATTCGTTATTCGTGTCTTCCTTTTCGGTGACTCTTGAAGCTGGGTTTGGGTGTTCTTTTTTTATTGTTCTTCCAGATGTTTATTGCTTCTTTGTTTATTTTCATTATTTCTTGAGATTAATTTGATGTCATTTTTGAACTTGTTCTATTTCATTTAGTTGAGCTAGGGTGGGAGCCAATCTTTGGGGAAACGATATGAGTGTAGAGGATTTTAGCGTATGTGTGAGTTTGTTATAAGTGGGTTGGTCGATACGTCTGTCCGTCTATGGTAGGTTGTTATTAGTTTAGTCATGTGTTGTTCCATTGTCTCTTAGTTTGCATCGTTATGAAGTACTGTCACTAGTACATGTCTTCGTGAGTTAGTTATTATTCGTAACGTCTTATTTTGCATTATTTGTAGTTTTTTCAGTCTCGTCTTGTTTACTGTGCACCATGTTGATGCTCCGTATGTTAGGACAGGTCGTATTATTGTCTTGTATATTGTAAGTTTTGTCGAGTTGTTAACTTTACTACTTCTAGATATTAAAGGATACACTGCCCCTATTTGCTTTTGAGCTTTTTTCAGTCTATCATCAATGTTATCATTCCAGGACATTTTCTTGTCGAAAACAAGGCTCAGATACTTAACTTTGTTGCTCCAATTAATTGGTATATTATTGACTTTAACCCTGCTCTCGGGTAGTCTTAGCCTTGCCTTCGAGAAGTAAATTGCCTGTGTTTTATCTTCATTAAGTTTGAGCTTCCATGTTTCGAGCCACTTCTGCAGAATCAGAATATGGCGTTGCAGACGTGAAACCACTCTAGAGGGCGCTCTTGAGGTGGTAGTCATGGCAGTATCATCAGCAAATAGATATAGTTGCGTAAATGGATCACGCGGTACATCAGCTGTATTATACAGAATCGCTGCAAGGGGCGATCCTTGCGGAACCCCCGCTTTGATTATTATTATTCTTGATACTGTGTTTTCTGACGATACCGCGAATGACCTGTCCTCAAGATATGATATCAACAGCGTGATAAGGTAATCAGGCATGCCTGCCCTTATTAATTTTATTACGAGTCCGTTGTGCCAGACCTTGTCAAATGCTTTAGAAACATCGAAAAAGACTGCTCCTGTCGACATGCGGCGGTTAAATCCACTTAGGATATTGGTTGCCAGTCGTGTTATCTGGCGCACTGTGCAATGAGCAGCTCGAAAACCAAACTGCTCTGGTGGTAAAATGTCGTTGTTTGATACAAAATCGGTTACCCGATTTAGTATCAATTTTTCAACTACTTCGCCTAGACACGATAACAGACTTATTGGTCTGTAGCTGGCAGCCAATGTCAGATCTTTCCCAGTTTTTGGAATTAACACCACCCTGTCCCTTTTCCAAGCGTCTGGAAAACAGCCCTTTTCGAGTATTGCTTGTGCTATGTTGACTAAGTCCATTTATGTTTTTTCGGGCAAGTTTTTGAGCGCTTTATTACTTGTGCCGTTAAAGCCGGGCGCCTTTTTTGCGTTAATTTGACTCAGTACTGAGCGAACTTCCTCAACCGATACACGTGGAATATTTCTCACGTCACTCTGCGTACTTTTGTATACATTTACAGTCCTGGCGACTCGCGCGTCTCTTACAGGGTCTGTAGAGGGATTTTCACTGAACTGTTCGCTGAGGCTGTCAGCGAGCAGTTCAGCTTTCTCTCCGGGGTCTGACAATGTTTGACCTGTTTCAGGATTTCTGATATATGACATAGCTTTCCTCCCTCCTTTTGTTAACGATCTTGTGAACTTATAGACTGAATTGTCTTCATATCTTAAATTTTCCGTTTTTCTATGCCATACATCAGATTCCTTTTACCTTAGTAGTGCCCTTATTTCAGAGACCGCTCTGTTTGCTTGTATTTTAATACGCGGGTCGCCAGTTCTATATGCTTGTCTCATTAATGTGTTTTTTGACGTGATCTTTTGAGCAAGTTCACCCCCAATGGCGCCCCAGATGATAATAATATGTGCTTTTAATGATGGCGTGTATGTTGACAATGTTAAACCTGTATTTCTGCCTATATTTTATTACTAGTCTTTAAGGGACTTGTGTATAATGTGCCTACTGTATATTTTGTTTGACTTATGCAAGCACTTGATTGCATTGACGCTAATAAATAAATAATTTGAATAAATATCGTCCAGAGAGACTTTAGACGCGCACTATTTACCTACCTTTATTGCCATATTCTGAAAGAAATCTCTCCGTCTCAGTAGGACTACTGAGACTCAGTTTTGGAGATCCAACTCTAGCCGACTCAAAGGAATCCTGGAAGCTGACTCCCTCCTCCCAAAGAGGACTACGGTGTGGAGGGGGAGTCGGAGAAGAATAGGACGATTTTGGCAGATTCACTACTGGTTTTGTGGAAGATCTGTAAATAAATTAATAGAAATATCATCAAGGCAAGCGTGCTACGCCTATGGCGTTAAACAAGATGAAAATGTAATTTGGAGAGATGAAAAGTTACTTTACCTTGTGGAGCAACTTCTGTAAAACTTCCGGGGTCCACTTATTTCCATCTTGCAAAAAAGTTTTTAAATCTTTTGGGAATTCGCAGGTTACATGCTTGATGATCTATCTGAAACAAAGTTTAAATATATTTAAATTAGGTCACAGATGTAAAGGAACACTTCATCCGCAAGTTTCCTAAGTCAATTATGTGATTTTCAAAGTTAATATTTTGATTACTTTTTTTAAATCTAAATTATTTTATTTGAAATTTATCATTTAGAAGTTAATCATTAGGTAAGTAAGTATACGAAATATCTTTGCTTATTTAAATTTTACTTCTGAGAATAAGAACAGTGGCGGCAGGGTCGGGAGTGCCGATCCAGTGTCAAACAGACAACAGATAATATTACTATTTATCTACATTATTATGAATTTTTAATGACTCGTAAACTGCCAGCGAATTACTGTTCCACTTTTTGAATCGCCATTGTAAGCGCGGATCTCATACTACGCCGAGCGGCCTTAAAATAAATTGTTTTACTTTTCAAGTAACCCAAGCTGGGGTCGGCATGCCTACCCTGCCTCATTACAACGAACGGCTTTAGGATAGGTAACCAAACATACATACCGGGTGTTTCAGGAGGTACGCTCACCCCTATAACTTTTTTACTGTTTACGTTACAGAAATAAAATTTTGTGGGTTTATATGTGATACTATTTTGCATTTTCTAACATGGCGGATGCCATTTTCTCACTTCCGGTTTACCCGGAAATGACCTCAACCTTAGATTTTTAAATGGAACACCCTGTATATTTTTGGCTTTATCGATTCAGAACACCATTCCAAATTCAACGACACCCCATACGTCACTTTTTGACATTTTAAATCATTTTAAATTTTATTTTTATTTTTTCATCTAGATTGCTATGAACTCTCTAAAATTGTTTACTTCTAAACCAAAATCTTGATAAAAATACAATTTTTAAGTTTTATTGTATTTTAAATTTTTTACAAACTTTTTAACTTTTTAAAAAGTCTTTTTCCAAAAGAACTCGATTTTTTCAAATGGAAACATATTGGCTCACTCGGGCAAAAAGATGGAGCATTTTTTTCCCAACAGTTTGATATCACACACACAAATGTCAAAGTAAAAGAGAAGAGATAATTTATTAAAAATAGCCATTAATGACAAAAAATACAAGAAGCGCAAACGGCTTTTCATTTATCTAGGTACCCATGACGCCATAATGCTCATAAACAAATGAACATAATAACAAATTTAAATTCCACCATCATTAAAATTAGTTTGACATAACAGTAGCTTGCTATTTTATCGTTTGATTTTTCTGTCAGTAATAATAATTCTAATTCGGTCAGGTATTAGTAATTTCTAAATAAAATATTAAAATGGAAACTTATAACAGAAACGAAAAAATCGATATGGTACTAATTTATGGCGAATGTTTGCAAAACACTACTCAAGCGGCCAGGGTGTATGCTGACAGGTTTCCCGAGAGACGACACCCCTCGAGACATTACTTTCCTAGACTCGTTCAGAAGCTGAGGAATGAGCCCGAACCCGAAGAAGAACAAATTATTATTAACCAAGACAAGGAAATTGATGTGTTGGCATATGTTGAGGCATACAAAACAGCATCGCTTAGAGAAATTGCTTTAGAATGCGCGATAACTGTCTCTTCGGCCTGGAGAATTTTACATAAATATAAGTATCACTCATTTAAATATCAAATCCACCAGCATCTTTACGAAGATGATTTTGCCAGAAGACTGGAGTATTGCAATTGGTTTTTGGACAAAAATAATGTAGATCCGACATTTCCATGTAATATTTTATATTCGGACGAAAGTAGATTTACTAACCTGGGAATGTTTAATAGAAATAATAAAAGGTATTGGGCTCAAGATAATCTACACCTAATGCAGGAAGGTAATTTTCAAGCGAGGTTTGGATTTAATTGTTGGCTTGGCATTATTGGAGGTAGAATAATAGGCCCAATTTTTTTTGATGGGCACTTAACTGGTGAAAGATATCTTCAATTCCTCAGGAATGAAATTGAGCAGTTTTTAGATGAGCTGCCACTACAAGACAGGATAAATATTATCTTTCAGCAAGATGGTGCGCCGGCACATAATGCTCGTGTAGTCCAAGAGCATCTTAACGACAGATTTGGAGAAAATTGGATTGGTACTACTGGCCCTGTTAGATGGCCTCCTAGGTATGTAAGAAATACATTAATAGTGACTTAAATAACTAATGATTATTATTTATCAGGTCGCCAGATATTACCCCGTTGGATTTTTTTGCGTGGGGTACAATCAAAAATGAGGTATACAACACTCCACCTGCCACCAGAGAAGAATTGGAAAATTGCGTAAGAGCTGCCATTAACAAAATTACACGGGAAAATTTACAAAATGTGGTAAGGAAAACAATTCAAAATGTTCGCGCCTGTCAGGAAGCACAAGGAAGGCATTTTGAACAACTGGACTAACTAAACCGTTCTTATTGTTTCAATGAATATATTAAATTTGTAATAATTATGTTCATTTGTTTATGAGCATTATGGCGTCATGGGTACCTAGATAAATGAAAAGCCGTTTGCGCTTCTTGTATTTTTTGTCATTAATGGCTATTTTTAATAAATTATCTCTTCTCTTTTACTTTGACATTTGTGTGTGTGATATCAAACTGTTGGGAAAAAAATGCTCCATCTTTTTGCCCGAGTGAGCCAATATGTTTCCATTTGAAAAAATCGAGTTCTTTTGGAAAAAGACTTTTTAAAAAGTTAAAAAGTTTGTAAAAAATTTAAAATACAATAAAACTTAAAAATTGTATTTTTATCAAGATTTTGGTTTAGAAGTAAACAATTTTAGAGAGTTCATAGCAATCTAGATGAAAAAATAAAAATAAAATTTAAAATGATTTAAAATGTCAAAAAGTGACGTATGGGGTGTCGTTGAATTTGGAATGGTGTTCTGAATCGATAAAGCCAAAAATATACAGGGTGTTCCATTTAAAAATCTAAGGTTGAGGTCATTTCCGGGTAAACCGGAAGTGAGAAAATGGCATCCGCCATGTTAGAAAATGCAAAATAGTATCACATATAAACCCACAAAATTTTATTTCTGTAACGTAAACAGTAAAAAAGTTATAGGGGTGAGCGTACCTCCTGAAACACCCGGTATATAATAATAGTAATATACCTATTTGAAAACTTTGCCGGTAAATTTAAGGTTTGTTCAGACCCGATAAAAAACCGTATCAGCACAGTCCCCCGAACGGTCGAACAACTAATTTACCACTGAAAGATCGACTGTTGCAAAGTTCAAAATTTAATTGACAGGCTGGAAATTATCCTTCGGACATACAATACCGGGTTGGAACAAACTTTTAAAGAAAGTATATAAAGTTAGATACTAGTTAGTTCGTTATTGCTATTATTTGTTAGTTGTTACACTCATTAATTATCGGTTGTTTGTTATTATTCTTGAATGAAAAGGAATGAATTAGTGTAAAATAAGTCAGAGTGGGTGTGGTCTGTTGAAAAACAAAACTTTCGGTTTGGTTTATAGGTTTGTTTAGGATTAGGACCTCAGATAAGTGTTTTAAAATTTAAATAAAATAAATAAATAAAACGCTCAGACCCATCGATTTTTATTGCTTAATGTGTTTTTTCTATGGTAAATTAAAAATAAGTTACGACCATCAATGTTTAAAAATTTATTAGATTGACTTTACAAGAAAAGAATCTTAATGAGGTAGCTCCAGGGTGATGACGTATTCCAGGTGAAGTAACTCCTAAATAGTATCGTAATTAGTTATAAAAAATAGGGCTCAACCGGGATTTGAACCCGGGACCTCTCGCACCCAAAGCGAGAATCATACCCCAAGACCATTGAGCCGACAT
The DNA here is from genome assembly GCA_963920685.1 of Polydrusus tereticollis. NCBI lineage: Eukaryota > Metazoa > Arthropoda > Insecta > Coleoptera > Curculionidae > Polydrusus > Polydrusus tereticollis. The sequence continues at coordinate 50,571,873 of OY987326.1, read as the reverse complement.
ATTTAACTAATAATTAATTAGCGAGCGTGCAATAAACAAATGAAGTTCCTATTTTATGCAATTTCAAATATTTTAATAACATCTAGTGTTTATAATAAACGAATCATATTTAACCACTTAGCAAGATAAGCCAAATGCACTTAAAAGTTATAAATTCATTATACAATATAATTTTAAGCGTATTCAGAATATACAGGGTGAGTCGGAAGGAATGGGTCTCACTCTAAGGGTGTAATCTATATGCATTAAAATAATAAGAAAAACTCAAATGTTGTTATCCAATATTCATTTGTTTTCAAGTTACAGCGTTAAATAAAATAATAATATTGTTAAACCAAAATATCCAACATTAACATTGTTTTAAATAAATCATTGATTTAGTAAATGTTTAAAAATACCGCCATTGACTTCCAAACATTTCCTGCTTTGTTTACGAAGGGCGCGCGTGGATCTCCTAATTGATTCGTGCCTTTCTTTAATATTTACTTTGTAAACCTCAGTTTTTAACCAACCCCATAAATTGTAGTCCAACGGCGTGAGGTCTGGCGATCTAGGAGGCCAACTAATAGGACCACCGCGACCAATCCAAACCCCTGGAAACCTTTGGTCTAAATATTGCTTGACCCGACGATCGAAATGGGCAGGCGCTTCGTCGTGTTGATAATACATTTCAATTCTGATGTTTAATGGAATCTCCTCCAGCAGTCCTTGCAAAAGTAGTGATCCCCTGTAAGGCGATTTTCCAAAAGAAAAGGGCCAATTAAATTATTATCGATCATGCCGCACCACACGTTTACTGAAAACCTGTGTTGAAAATTACTTTAGACTATTGCGTGAAGATTTTCGTCCGACCATACATGGGAGTTTCGATTATTATTAATGCCGTCAAGAGTGAATGTAGCTTCGTCAGTAAAAAGTATGTGCGGTAAATGATGACGATTATTAATTATCCACTCACAAAATTGCATACGCTTGGCGTAGTCTCCAGGTTGAAGTTTTTGTATACGCTGTACATGGTACGGGTATAAGCCTTGCTTGTGAAGCGTATTGATCACTCTTTTTTGGGGAATCCCCAACTGAATTCCAATTCTTCGATTGTTTGGCCTGTGAATAAATACTTTCGCTTTGAGGTAGCCCCACAAAAAGAAGGCCAGCGGAGTTGGGTCTGGTGACCTAGCAGGCCATTCGATAGGTCCTCTTCTTCCTATCCACAAATTGGGAAAGGCTTCAGCCAAAAATGTACGCACAGTGGCAGCATAGTTCGGAGGAGCACCATCTTGCTGGAACATCAGTTCTTCGTCAGGGAAGTCTGGGTCCAATGGATTCGTAAATAAATCCACTAATACTGGAATTAATTCAAGTTAGATATACTTGTCCAGTTAAAGGAAAAATGGACAAATTACTCTTCCGCGCACTATTCCACACCACACATTGGTTTTTTGAGGGTACTGGCTGTGAACCTCCATCATCTAATGAGGATTTTCTGTTGCCCAATAACGACAATTTTGTCTGTTCACAATACCATTCAAACGGAACGTAGCTTCATCGAAAAAAGTAATATTTTTACTAAATTATTGTCTAGGTTGCACACATTTTTCATGGGTTCACAAAACTCATTTCGCCTGTGGAAATCATCTTCAAATACACTGAAATAACTTTGTATGGGTGGTATTTGTGCTTTTGAACTATTTGGTGAACAACAGACTTCCTTCCGCATGTGTAAATTGGCCTCAATGTGCGACAGAGGAGTACATAGAACTTTCTTTTAAGGAAAGTAAAACGTGTTCTATCACCAAACCAAACTATGCAAAGAATTTCAATTTTTTTCTCATTCCGTTAACTTCAGCAATGTGAAAACCGCCACATGCAACTACGCTTGACAATTACTTATTTAAACTAAAATAATTGTCATACAATTTCTATGGGACTAAACGGTGACAATTCAACATTCAGAAATACCAGAATTGAAAAAAAAAACACAAAATAAACATACAATGGAAGGTTTTGCTCGTTTACCATAAAATAGCACATTAAGAAATAAGAATCGGCGGGTCCAAGCGTTTTTCGAAAAAACACACCGCTGAATTTTAAATGAATTTAGACATTACTTCTGGGACTCACTGTATATTTAAAATCGGGAGAACGAGCTTCAGCGACCAAAAAAATAAAATACAGGGTGTTTCATTTGGAAAACACCAGGTTATTTAAATTTTCTTTAAGTTTTTAATACCTCTTTGTTTTTTCTGATAACGGATTTCTGGTAACGAATGTCCATAAAGAATACTTTAAAATTGCTAATTTAGACTTTTTTGTAAAAACAGTATTAACCGAAATATCCAATGAGTAAAATATAAACAATCACCCTGTATCTCAAACAAGGGAGATGTAACTCAGCAAGTATTATGGAACCACAAACATGCAAGAATAGTATGAGGACTTTACAACATGGTTGTCACAAAGCTCTCCTGACCAAATACATGTTTGGTGTGTTGGTGTTCTTAATTTGGTAATGGCTGAGATGACGAAATTAACGGTCTCGACCATGTCATTGTTTGGACTTATAAATAAAGCAGTAGTCTTATTTAAGAATGAATGTATGGAAAGAAACATAGACACCGTAACTATTAGACCGAACAATAAAAAAATAAACGTGTTGTCATCAATGTATTCCAGTGTAAAGTAAATCAACATTCAAGCTGCTCCCCTCCACTTAGTTTGCCAGACTTACGCCACAGAAAACGTAGTTTCTGGGCTTACTCTGTTAAAAGTATCAACACCTATGATTAACTAGATTAACATGATTTGGGTAATATATAACATAATCTTGTAAAAAATCTGTAGTATGGCAACGCAGCAATAACGGATCCGCCCAGATTTCATCATTTTCGTGGCCATCCGCATCGACTCGACAATACTCGGCATAGCGGATGTTGTTTTCCTGGAGATTTGTCGCGTGCATATGTAAAGGCAGCGTAATCCCTACTCCCGGCCCCACCTAGCTCTTCACAGCGTCTCGCCACCAAACGATTTTGGCATCACAATTTTATAGCATTTATGAATGGCGTGTCGGATCTATAGTTACGATACCTATGGAAAGAAACATCAACAACTTACTTCGTCAATACTATGGATGAGAGTAGATGGTGGGCCAAGGATAAGGCACTGACCAAGATGTTTGGTCATAATAATCGCGTCTTTGTAAAGTTATGCCAAATATTACACAGCATCGAGAGTTCTCAAAACTTCAATGCCGATGTAAAATGTAAAGCAGAAACTTTTAAAATGGATTTTTAAAATATGAAACAATAATGAGGGCAATGTTGTTTCGAAGAATTTTTATATTTACTTCTCCTCTTTTAAAGTACCTGCAAATATCAAGAATGGACATTATGCAAGAATATGAGATGGTTGAAGACACAGTACAATCTTTAAAACAATTTTCAAGAGAATTTCATAAAATCAGGGACGAAAGCGAAGAGTTCTTAAGTAAAGCACATGAGAAATTTCTCGCAAATGAGTGTCTTGAAACTAAGAAAGAAATATCTTACCAAAGAGTGGGATTGAAGAAAGATTTCCCCGTGCAAAGATGAAGCACCGAAAGATCCTTACAACAAATTTAAAGTTTAAATTTTTAATTTTTTAATGGACAAAATTGTGAACTTTCTGGAATCCAGATTTATAAATCATAAAGAACTCTACAAAGATTTCGAAATTTTTCATCCCTTAAGTTTCCCTTTCGTGCCGATCAAGTCACAGTCACAACATGTTTTGTAAAAAATATGCGATAGGTTTTGTAAATGAAACAATGCAGTCTTCCTCGACAGTTTAATAATTGAAAAAGTAAATAAAAAGTTTCTACATGTTTTGAATGCTTAAGCACTCATCATCAGGGGATACTAAAAAGGATAGTATAAAGTTAAGAACGAACAATAAATATAAAATAAAAGTTTAAGTAGGACTTACCTAACATCGACTTTAGCGAAACTGTAATGTAAGTTGTCTCAAGACTTGGTGTACGAACTGGTATATTAACATAATAATTGTATTGAGATTCCGATATAAATAACGTGGTGATATGGGGCTATGCCCCAGATTTTAGAAAAAGGGTATAATTGTTTCATGCTTTTTTAAATGTGGTTATAAAAGATTAAATATTGTGCTTAATCACAACCGTGGTATCTGTTGCAACGTGATTGTTGAAGTGAGGTTAATTTAAAGAGAATAATGACATTGAAGACGTATAACCAAGTATTGATATTATAAATATTAAAAATTAAAAACGTAATTGTTGAAATCAAATGCGAAGACTTGAGAACTCGATATTAGGTTTATAAAATCTATACAGAATCGATTAATCCTAAGTTATGATCGCTGGACGTTTAAAGTACTTGAGAATAGATAGAACACAGACATCTATCAACGAATGACCAAATCACATGGTTATATTAACCCTTTATAGGGTACTGGTACATATCTCATATCTGTACCACCGACATTTCCAGCGATCCTATAAACGACATCCCACTGCTCGATACCGCTAAGCATGATAAATTAGTCTACAAACACGCATTGGTTCTTATTTTTACCATATTTACTCTCAGCGCCATCTGATAGTTAAAAGTCGACCTTCGGGCCAAAAAGTGGTACATAATAGTACATATTTATACCATTAGTTACTACCGCGTAGACGACAGGTTTTTTCGATGTTGGGGCTAGTTTTTACAATTTTTTCCTAAGAATACAGAGAAGATATATATAACGACAGTAAGTATATAATACTTTATATATTTTATACAGGATTTTTACAATTTATTTGCTTAGTTGCTTCATAGTAGTTTATAATTTATAAAAATACGCACATTAGGGATTTTTGGGTTAGAATTGTGTCTCGAGTTTTTTATAAATAGTTTTTAAATTAGGATATTTGGGTTTTAATTATAGCATACTTTGGTTTGATATACATTTGCCTTATTATTGATACTAGGCACGTTTCTCTGTTATCTTCGGCTAACGTAATTTTTGGAAATAATTTGGGTGGTACACATTTGTACCAATGAATATGCATTCATGCTCTATATATGTACCGCCTAATATTTATGTTTTGTATATCTATTATAAAGATTTTTTTAATAGGCCTTTCAGCGCAGTGTTACATGTTTCTTAATAATAATTTTTGTTCATTTCAGATTGTGTCTTTTCACAGTTCATCTTGAACAAAGAATATTGGACAAATCATTTGATTTTTTTCTACTTATTACTAGAAAAGACTGTTTTTTTTCGATGGTAACCAATATCTTCTCCTGATTTTTATATTTTTGACAAAGACTTTACCGCTGTTCTTAGTTCCATTTTATAATTGGTTAGGTTTCTTTTGATTTAACCTACAATAAATACTTAGAGTAAGTTTTAAGTCTTGTTGAGTGTCATATTTTGGCAACTAAAACCGTTATTTCATTTTTTACTAAAGAATGATAAACGTTTAGTGGTGGTTTATAAAAAAAAAGACCTGCGTTATTTGTACTATTTTCAAAATAAAGGCATATTACATATATAAAAGTGTATGTTTCTAATATGGCAAGTTTTCAGTTTTTGTCTTAGAAAACTCTATTTTCTAAGTGGTACGTAAATGTACCACTAAACACACATTTTTTTTTTCAGGAACGTTCATTGGTACACATAGATACCACCCTATTGCAAAAAAACTATAGTGTTTTTTAACTTTTTTTGTTCGGTAGTACAATATAAAACCCTAAATAAAAAGGCCTATCTAAAAAAAAAGTTTAAAAAGCGGGCCCCAGGGTTCTGCCCTATAAAGGGTTAAAAGGGGGTTATAAATGTCTATCGGATGGGGATGGTGATGACACTGACACTAGCTAACACTGTAAACGTAGGAAATCTAGATTTTATAACAAATATTTGAACAAGGAATCTATGGAGGGAGACTTCATTGTTTCATCCACTGAAAGTATGGACTATTTCTTTAAATTTAAACAAGTTTTGCCTCGACCTTAACATAAGGCAAGACGATTTAAATGCTGAACTTTTAGATTTTGCTTCTAAATGGGATAGCCTCTCGTCGACAGTGCCAAATTACGGAAAATAATCTATAAAGCAGGAGGATAATGATGAAGTGGAATTTAAGCACAACAGTAATAACCAACATCATATTTTTTGCAAAAGATCCATAATTTGTTGTTACTTAGTTTAAGAAAGTATAACTTATACATATAATATATAATATAAATAACATATACGTATAACATACTCTACTTTAGAACAGGCATAAAAGTATTTATTAACTCTTTCGACTCGCAAGTATGTGGAAGGTCCTCTTCAAAATTAAAATGTATCCTAAACCGTTTACGAAGTTTTCTATCTCACTCAAGAGCCGCCCTGTTAATGTCGTGTGAGAAAAATATTCTCATGTCCCTAGATCAGCGGTTCTCAAACTTTTTTGGTGACGGAACCCTTTTGGGCAGCAAAATACTTGATGGAACCCTACAATAAAACAATAGTTTTTAAAAGTGTATTCTTTATTAATAAGCATAATAAAAGTACAATGTAACAGTTACTAATTATTACTTACTTTACCACATGGCAAGTACAATAATAGAAGATATTAAAAAAGAAAAAATCTAACTAATGGGAGGTATGAAACTGTTTTTTATTTTTCATCAATTGGTTGATATCAGGTTTGATAGAAGACAGTTGAAGTCTCATATCAGGTTCGGCGTCCAGTCTATTGCGATATTTTGTTTTCGTGGCTGCATAGGTTGAGAATCCTGTTTCGCACAAATATGTTGTTGGGAACGGGAGAAGAATATTCAGAGCCATTTTGCCAAGCATTGGATATTCATCACGGATTCTGCACCAAAAATCGTTGAGAGGCGTCGGCGTCGTTTTGAACAGTGACTCCATACTTGTGTCTGATGACATTTCTAAAAGAGATTCATATATCTCGTTTGACATACTTTCGGGCTTTTCCAAGTTGGGTAAAAAAGGATTATGAATCCATGAATTCAGTTTCATTTTTGTATTCTGTTCTTCGGGAAAATACTTTTCAAAAGATGCGCGCATCGAACTGAGATATTGGACCAATTCTTCAAACACATCATCTTGAAACATTTTAAGTCGTTATCGCTAACAAACTCACTGAGTGACGTAAAGCTTTTTATTTCTTTCTTACCAACGCAAATAATCCAAAAATCTAATTTTCTTTTGAAGGCAGTTATTTTATTATTGGCCTGAAACACTGTTGTCTGTTTACCTTGCAATGATAAATTCAATTCGTTTAGTTTTTGAAAGATATCCGCCATAAAAGACAATCGGAACAACCAAGTTTTATCATACAAACGGTCCTTCAAATTAAAAGAAGTATCTGCTGAAAGAAACATTTGTAACTCGGCTCTAAGTTCAAATAGCCTTGTTAAAGTTTTACCCCGAGACAGCCATCGCACTTCTGTATGGAGCAGCAGTGTTTTATGTTTGCTGCCATAATCTTCACACAATAATGAGAACAATCGGGATTGTAGTGGTCGTGATTTGATAAAATTAATTATTTTTACCGCTTCATCCATAACTAATTTTAGATTTGACGGCATTTGCTTCATCGCAAGTGCTTGTCTATGCAGAATACAATGGCTGGAACTACAATTAGGCGCTTTATTTTTTATTCGTGACACTGCTCCTGCTGTTTTACCTGTCATCGCCTTGGCCCCATCTGTACAAATGTCAATGCAATTGTTCCAACTGAGATTATTTTCTTCAAAAAATATATTTATTTTATTAAAAATTTCTTCCCCGGTAGTGTTTGTGAGCAGCGGTGAACACATAAGCATGTCTTCTTCAAAAGAACTTTCATATGGATATCTCACGATAACCAGCAAGATAGCCAAACCAGCGACATCAGTTGACTCGTCCATTTGCAAGGCGAATCGTGTTTTTTGTAGACGTGTAACTAGTTCTTGTTTGACGTAGCTTGCCAGATCATGGATTCGCCGTGAAACAGTATCGTTTGATAGCGGCACAGTAGAAAGATGCTTTGCAGATTTTTCATCGCGCATACATTTTGTTATGTCTAATACACATGGCTTTATTAAATTCTCAGCGATAGTGTGCGCTTCACCTGCTTGTGCAATGCGATAGCTAACTAAATATGATGCCTCCGTGGCCTTTTCGTTGATAGTTTTTGTTACATGCATCATATTTTTTGACTTTCCAATAACTGATCTTTTTTACGAACAAAAAATTCTTTATTCTTGTCTTTAGACTCGGGGTGTACAGTTTGTAAATGTCGGCGCAATTTGGCAGGTGCCATGGAACTATTAGGAAGCAGTTTACTACATAGCATGCACAGAGGTGAGCCGTTGGAATCAACAAATCCGAAACTGATATATGATTCATCATACTTCCTTTTTTTCGTCTTTGAAACCGTCGAGCTTGACGTCGTGGCATCATCGTCTGGATCGGTGATTGTTATATTCTCCGCGCGTACTGCTTTTGAACATTCAGCGTCATTAGAAGATGTTGTTGCAACACGTTTAACACCTTTAAGCCAACGTTCCATTCTTCTTTATTTATAATGTTACACGGCAGGATGCTGGGGTCTAAATAATGCACAATCGTTACTGCGTATAAGAGACTAAGTTTAGTACAATGAAGAAATGTATAAAACTGAGACAACAGAATACAGCAGGCAGTAGAACAATGAACACTAGTTTCTCGCTAGCGAGCTTGTAAGTAGGTAGGTAGGAACTTATCGCTCCGAACGCTAATCGTCAACTGACTGACGAGGCGCGACGCGCGATCGCCGCTTTTATACTTAGTCCTAGACTATATCTCGAATATTCTCGAAAATACTCGAGTCGGCGCCTTTGATAAACAAAAAGCAAAAATAAAAAGAGAAATATAAAAATTGCGTTGTAAACAATTCAGAGGCGGCTTTTATCAAAGGGACTGCGCGCTCACAAGTATACAAGTATACATGTTGATACCAAACTTATGAGATATTGTACCAGCTATTGTAACACATGTTTATACAAATACAAATAAATAAATAAATATACCTACGCGCGGCCGCGGAGTCAAAACGTTCGACCAGAGAGAGGTGCTTTGATTTTTTTTCTAAATTCTTGAGGAACCCCTACAGAGGTATCGCGGAACCCTAGGGTTCCGCGGAACACACTTAGAGTATAGGTGCCCTAGATAATAAAGAAATCATTTTGTTTTTTCTGTTTTAATTTAAAAGAAATTGTTTTTTTCTAGTCTTTAAATTTTGTGTTATTTCTTTTTAATATGCTTATATAAAATTTATTTATTTAATTTATTACAAAGTCTACAGATTTAACAATCCAATGCAGAGTAGGAATACCAATTTGGTACTAGATTTACTAAGAGTGTTGTAATGCCGTATAATTGTAATTATAGCAATCCATAAAATACCAACATTTTTTTTTTAATTGATTCAGAGTTACATTGAATATATCACATTCGTTCACAATTTTATTTAAATTTTTACACATTACATTAATAGGAGAGTTAATAAAACTATTTGTGCGTGCAGCTTCTATATAAAATATTAAAGGTTTATTGTAGTATAATATGGAACATTGAAGTTTATTTGTGATAAAATAACGGGGTCATCAACTCCGTTATTTAACAATTTGTACAGGTATACTGTAGAAATAAATAATCTCCGTTTTTCCAAATCTGGCAAATTATAATTCTGTCTTAATTCCATTTTAGGGGATTATTATATCATATACTCCAGTTTCTTTATAATTAAGGTACCTAGCTGAAAAATTTAGTTTGTTTTCATTCCACTCTATGTTTATGAATTTCGTATTTTGGACTCCACACAATTGGGCATACTCTAAAATGCTTCTAACGTATGAAACGTAAAGTAGTTTTATGCATTCTAGATTTCTAAACGGTGTGCAATTTTTAACAATACATCCGTACATCTGAGAAGCTTTTCTTGTTATATTAGAGGTATACAATTTAAACGTCAGTTTGAAGTCAAATGTGACCCCGTATGCTTTTAACTCGCGTCAAAGCCCTTTCATTCATTCTATATTTAAAACTGATTTGGGTTCTCTTGCTATGATAGCTTAGTATATAGCATTCACTTATATTAAATCTAAGACCATTTACCTGTGACCATTCCACCAATCTATTTAAATTTTCCTGTACTATTAAGCAATCATCGCTATGTCTTATTTTTGAATATAATTTGAGATCATCGGCAAAGAGTAAAACACCACAACCCAAAACGTCATTCACAATATCATTTATAAATAAGAGAAACAGCAATGGCCCCAAATTGGAGCCCTGCGGTAACCCTACGCTAGCTTTGAAGAAAGAGGAGGTATGACCTTTTATTATAACTTTTTGCCGTCTGTTGTCAAGGTAAAACATAAAAAAATTTACCAGATTAGGGTGGAAACCAAACTCATAACGCAGATGATATCTTGTCGAGTGCTTTTGCAAAGTCCGTATACACTTAATGCAAAATTAAAACCGTTGTACGTCATACCCTTAAAGTGACGTCAGATATCGACAGTGTTGCCAGCTTGTAACCAAAATATCCAAGTGAGGGAATTACAGTTTTTTTTTCATAAAAACAAGATAAATATACAAAAATTTCCCACAGTTAATTCATTTGTTTACTGCATTATACCTTTTATCATCAACTTTAGTAGATCCAACGAAAAATCTATGTTTCATCCAAGGGTACAAGAATGCTTCTTTTTCTTTAATGTATTCTTTCAAAAATACTAGTCGTTTGAAGGCTACATGGGAAAGTTCCATAAGCCCTCGCCTCAATTTTTTTTTACTATCTGAAGCCTATTTTTTTGAAGAGGCCTCTTAATAAAATAATAATACAAAGATGGATCTTCAATCATCCTCCAAATCACTTAAATCACTCGCTTCATTTACTTCAATAATAATGGGTTGAATGTTCAGTCTATCTAATACATGTTCTTTTTCATACCATTTTAATATCTCGCTTTCTGTGTGCCGAATTGAATTATACCACACATCAGGAGTAGCAGCACGCAATGATTCTTTCCACATATTCATACAGTCAGTTTCTGTACTGCCATCTCGACCAATATGTCTGTTATAATAATTTTTGGTAATCCCCCAAATATGTTCAATCGGATTGAACATCCAGTGGAATGGAGGAAGCCGTAACACTTTACCCGTAACACAGGTCATCAACTAAATGTTTTGGTGGCTTATGTGTGAAAAGAATTTAAGTTTAATATTTAAGAATATATTAAGAAAAAGGGCATACAAAATATCTTATACCAACCTATTAACGATTTGTAAAATTTCGGCTTTGAAAATTTCTCATTGTTTATATATTTGTTTATTGCATAATACCTTTTACCATCGACTTTAGTAGATCCAACACATCTTTTATTTTCATCTTGCCAAGATCGACCAATGGTGACATTCTGAAAAATCCGTGTTTTATCCAAGAAAATGAGTTGGTACAAGGATGCTTCTTTTTCTTTCAAATATTCTTTTAAAAATATCAGCCGTTTGAAAGCTACATGGGAAAGTTCCATAAGCCCTCGCCTCGGTTCATCTTTTTCTCATCCGAACCCTATTTAAGAGGCTTCTTAAAGAGTTAAAACAACCATCAAACAGTTGTCTGTCTTTTAATTTCTTACTTAAAGTTGTCAAAGTTGCACGATGTTCTAAAAAAAGTGACAGCTTATGCATAACTAACGTAAAATATTAGTTTTTGAATAATACAACTTACTTGTTTCATACATTCCATAAATAATGTCACGAATATAACTTATATTCAATCTTGATACATTTACAACTTTCTTTAAATAAGAACGTTTCCTTATAGGTAACTCCAATAGTGGAACTAAAATATGTAGACCTTAACACATTCTTTAAATTTACTTCTCTAACTGCTGTCAAGGGTAACAATAGGCCATTGTTGTTAAGTTCTTCCTGAAAATAGCTAATTAGAGAGGCTATAAGCTCCTTGCACCGGCTATTTAAATGCTTCGGCATTTTTCACAAATAGTAAACAACGTAATCGACAGAGATATGTACTTTTGTTCTTAAAAAAGCAGTTTTTTAATGCTATTTATGAAAAGATCTGGAGTTTTTGTTAAAAAATAGACGGCACAGCAAGACATAATCACAAAACAATATTTAAGGTGAGTTTTGCATAAACGTCAAACAAAGCCAACGAACGAGCTGGCGCCACCGTTTACAGTTGTGTTGCCAACTATCGGCCAATAAAGTTTAAATTATAATAATTTTTACAAGCTTAAATAAACGAAATATTTGCTATAAGTGGGCTCGTATCAAAGAAGAATACTTTAAGTTTGTAGTAAATTTAATATCGCATAAAGTTTTAATACTTTTTGCCCGAATTTAATTTCCTCGTTGTTTTCTTACGGACTGATAATTATCAGCTGATTGATGACGTGCATCGGTTTTAAATTTGTATTAGGTATATATTACATAGTCAACCAGTGGTATATGTGAGTGGCCTCGAATGTATTGGAAATGCTATTCAAGGGGTGGCAAAATAATGTACTTATAAATATAATACATAAATATACATATAATACAGAAGAGCAGGTGTCTAGTTTGTTGTGTCAAACTTAATTTTTTCACTGCTCTATAATTATATTTTATAAAAAACTTATAATATTATAAAATAAGAGGGCTGGTTAAATTCACTTGCACGGGCCGATTCAATGATCCAGTCCGGCTCTGTTGGTTTTATATATTATCCAATACAATACACAATAGTTATATCAGCGGTTTAAACGCTGGAAAAAACGACAGTTAATAATAATAATAATAATTATTATTAACATTACAGTAAACCGGTTATTCAAAAAAAAACGTTTTTGATTTAATCAATTCCCTAATGCGTAGAAATATGAATAGTTCTTATAAAACTCTCTGAAAGCACTATTGTGTGTGCTGAATCTACGGTTATTCATGTTGAGTAGATTGTATATAAATAATACATGTCAAGTTTTAAAACAGTGTTCGTGTTAAAAATCTAGATTTAAACACATATTATTCATATTTTAAGTGTGTAATTTTTCTCAGTCAGTTTGTAGCAAAGCACATTCTATATTTACTTGTGCGGTGAACAAATACAGGGTAGCCCACTCTCATCGAATAAAAATATTTATCAGAGCCTTTTAAAACTAACGATATCCTAGAAGTCTCTTATTTTAAGTACAACCAATATTATTTTTTATGTCTAATCGAAGGACATTTTTAATACAATTTTAATTATATAGTGTTTTCTTTACCTATCTTTTATGGTTTCACCTAGAATAGCTATTTCTCTGTTTATTTTATAAACTTAATGCTCAATTTCCCTAGAGGGCCTTTGACGCCGCACCGTGTCCCTTCAACGCATTTTTCTCGGGTGCCCTTGCTCCCTTGGGTCCAAAAAAATCGTGCATCGACGATAAAGAATTATTGAACGATAAGGACTATTTTTGACGATTATCTACTGTGAAAAAGAATGCAATACATTCAATTTTCATTTATTATACATTGTACTATACAATCTCTCTGTATGATATAATATACATATAGATTTATTCCAAACTTATTGGAGTTAACGTCACTGATGCTTGGAAAAAATGTGCGGGGCACTCGGGCACTATGGGCACAAGTGGCGCAGCCAGGAATAGATTCGGCGGGTTGACAATAAAGAGAACAGAAAGGAAGTAAAAAACGATTTTGTAAACATTGTTTGGGAACAATTATTTCGCCACTGGACACTGCAATATTTGCAAGTAAGTAGCAATATAATCACTATGCGACGGGTCAACAACTAACTAATTGATACACTGTGTCACTCATTAGAACAGGAAGATAATCATACCTAAACTTTTTTTACGTTGTGGTTGTTGTTGTAGTTTGGATATTTTATGACTCTAGTTAAACCAACTGGCCAGCATCTTTTTACATTGTTAAAATAAATATGTATAGTATGTCAAAAACTCTACCGTTGCGTCAATGCCTCCGGTAATCAATGATAAGCGGTTGCTATTGTTAAATATGGTATAGTATATTACATAACAAGAGTGGTAAGAAGCCTATTACACACGATTTCAAAATTTACGATAATATAAATATCGTAATTCGAAAGAGTGTGTAATAGGCTTACCACTCGAGTTGTGTACTATACTTTTTCTACGACTTCATATTATTTTTTTTATAAATTAGAGCAAGTGTTACCTATATAAACCTTAGGGAAAAAATACAATTAATAGGCTTTATTTTGCAAGAAAAAACAAACGAACAAACTTTATTGAAAATGTTATAATTTACAGTGTAGGTACAGATGGAAAATAAAAACTATTTATTATTATAATTAATGGTAAAATTTTGACATTTTTTTATTATAATTGGAGCAACTGATTTCTCCATTAGATTGGTGTTCAATGTCATGATATTTGTTGGAATAAATTCTGTAGTTTCTTCCTGGTCTGGCAACTTATTAAATGTGGATGTAGATGTTGAATGATTTACGACGGGGTGCAAGATTCTGTTTGAAGTTATAGTTTTATTTAAAATGGATTCGTCTACATAGTTTTCCGCCACAGTGGAAGATTTCCAAATGCCATGTCTCTTTAAGGCCATTAAGTCACCTCCAGCGTCGACTAAAATTGTAGCGGAAGTTCTTCGGAAACAGTGACCTGTGTACAAAGCAGCATTGGGCAGTTTTAAATATTCTGCAATATTTTTTGGCACTGCTCCTAACTTATTAATACCGACTACCTGACGTGTTACTTTGCCTTTTTGAAAGTTTAAGAAAAATTGTTGAATGTTGGTGTCCTTAATAAGGTTTCGAAGTTCTATATAGTTTTTACATATGCCATAAAATTTTCCGGAAATTATAAAGGAACGTGGTATTTTTGTCTTCGTATCAGGAATCTTGATAATAAGAGTGTTTCCAGTGTTTTCTATATCAGTAATTTTTATATTCTTTAGCTCTTGTTTTCTGCAAGCTCCAGAAATTCCAAAAATTAAAAATACTTACTTTCATAAATAAAAAATCTTGATCCGGCGCTTCATTTAGGAATTTATTTACATCGATTGCGGTGAGTATCTTGGATTTTTTACTCTTATAGCCATCTGATTTTCTCTTTAAATAGGCTCGTAATTTATGATAATTTTCAATATTAATATTGTGCTTTATGCTTAAATTAGTGCGTAGCATCGAATAAATCGCCCAAAGTGAAGAGGGTTTAAAGGTTTTTGTTAAATTATCGAAATATGCCAGTAAAACATTTTCTGAGTAGGTACTCACATGGTTATCAATACACCAGTCAATAAATTTTTGATATACTTTTTCGTACCTCTCCCAGGATTTTTCGGGTAATAAATTATTTGCCGCGGCAGCAGCTTGTAATGCAATTTCTGGTGGCGTTCCCTCAATCTCAATATTGGAGTCGCTCATACTACTAACTGCTAACCACTAACTATGTACTAACCAAAAACACAGAACAATAAAGGTTAGACCAAAAATAATATACAAATTAAAAATTTTGACGTTTAAAATTGCCTCTGTTAATACAGACATTGACGTTGTCAAGGCGACGCATAAAAAATGTATTGAAAATTTTCAGGATTTTGAGGGCTCATGGCCAATGTGATGGCGCAACTGTTACGTAATAATATAGGGTGGCTGATTAGTGCGAGAAAGTCCAATATCTCCGTTGTTCTTTAAAATATCGAAATTTATTAAATGCAAAGGTTCTAGGATAAACAAGAGCGCAAATTTTAAAAATATTTTTGGATATACAGGATGCGCCAAAAAAGTGGGGTTTAGCAAAAATGTATTTTTTCAAATGGAACACCCTATATGTTATATTATTTTTGGATTCTACATAAAATTATAGTAATTTTTTAATAAGTGCATTATAGGTCTAAACTTAATAGTTTCCGAGTTATCGACTTTTCCAAAATGACATTTTTGAACTTTGACAGCTTCTAGTTTTCTAACGGTACTTCTTAGAGCAAAACGGCTTACATGTCCCTATCTTACTTTTTAATTGTCTTCAAAAAAATATCAATTTCCGGTTAAACCGGATGTAACTTGAAAGTCGGAAATATAGTACTTCCGGTTTAACCGGAAATTAATATTTTTGGAAAGACAATTAAAAAGTAAGATAGGGACATGTAAGCCGTTTTGCTCTAAGAAGTACCGTTAGAAAATTAGAAGCTGTCAAAGTTCAAAAATATCATTTTGGAAAAGTCGATAACTCTAAAACTATTAAGTTTAGAACTACAATGCACTTATTGAAAAACAACTGTAATTTTATGTAGCATCCAAAAATAATATAACATATAGGGTGTTCCTTTTGAAAAAATACATCTTTGCTAAACCCCACTTTTTTGGAGCATCCTGTATATCCAAAAATATTTTTAAAATGTGCGCTTTTGTTTATCCTAGAACCTTTGTATTTAATAAATTTCGATATTTTTAAGAACAACGGAGATATTGGACTTCCTCGCACTAATCAGCCACCCTGTATATTACGTTACTGTCCTTACGCACAGCTTGGCTTATAACAATATAGTGTGTGTTATAAGAGTTTTACTGATACAGTAGACAGTGCGTAAATAGGTTCTTACTAGTATAGGAGTAGAAAATAGTATATTATTAACCAAGGTTTAGACAGCCATCATTATTGCCCGCGAGGGCTATAATAAGCTGTCTAAACCGTGGTTAATATATTATTTTTTCCACTACTACAAACTTTTATATGACATTTATCTTTATAGTATTAATAATTATTATAAAAAATTATAGGTAGGTATAAGTATATTTTTTAATCAAGTTACCTGCGCTTTGGAATTGGCAAAATATTTTGTTGTTTTGTCAGGTGGCTTTGTGAATGTCAATTTGTGTTCATTTGTGTCATCAGATTTCACGAGTTTTGCGTTTTTTTAAAAAATGAGCGAAGAAAATGTTAGTGATAATATTATGTGTACACCTCCCGAATTAAGGATGGAAGCAGAAAAAATGTTGATTGTATCGATATTTTACAATATCAAGTAATCTAATATGTATTGATAATTATCTGGTTGCCTAACCACAATGAATTGATGTTGTAGAATTAAAAAATCAAGTTACCTGCGTTCAAACAATATTCGGTTAAGGTCAAAGATCGGTCAATAATGGATTTCAATGGCTTATTATTGACCATGGTCAATAATGACTTATAAGGTAGAGAAAAACGATTTCTAGCGTTAATAATCGGTCAATAATGGCGATGTTATAGGTTAATAGTGGAAAAAATTTATTACAGTACTAGGCAGGGCCAAACTATATACTTAGGTCTTTATAAATCATCTTAAGAAGGTATAGGAGTCGCCTTACGAGTATGTGGCTATGACGGGTGAGGAGCCCCTGTAAAAGTCGTAAAAAAATCAGTTTTAAATGTGGCGGCATTGGCGTGCGTCGCTTCGTTTCTTATCAAAATTTAATAAGTTATTAATTCGAAAAAACATAATAAGTGAAAAAGATGTCTATAGATTTATACAATACGTTTCAAGTAGTGCGATTTCATTTTAACAAGCACAGTTAGATACGTCTACATATAATTCTTATATATAAATTAAATAACATAATTCTAAACTCCGCCAATGCCTGTAAAATTTCTGAAGATGTCATGATGACAAGCACCTTTCCACAAATTCAATATTATATATGGTAGAAAGAGACAAACCCAGTTTCAAGGCACAGATGATAATTTCTGGCCCAGAAATCACTGATTTATTAGAGGTGGGTTGCCAAATTTACCAAAATAAAATTATTAATTAATGTTTTTTAAATTTGATCTTCACCGCTTTAACGATTAAAATTTGTAATGTAAGGGGGATATATGTTACAGGATGTATACACTACAGATATATACAGGGTGTTTCAATAAAACCTCCCAGGCCAATTATTTCGAAAACTATATGTGACATGTAAATTCTGTAAAGGCCAGTTTTTAGCCTCTATGATTGGCTTCACAACTGTGTAAAAAATGTGTTTAAATAATACAAGATGTAGGTGGCGCCATGGTGCAAAGAATTTTTTCGATGACAGGAACTTTTAAATGTTGTGGCTCTTAAAGATAATTAATTTTTGATCAAATTATGTCTTCTAAAAATTTTTGATAAATCCAACATGAACGGAGATACTTGGGGTTAAGATTTTTATTAAACTAATATTAACGAGTATTTTAATTATAAATATTTTTAATATCCTTTAGCAGATTTTAATTTAATTTTTGTAATGATAATTTTTGGTGACAAAACGCTCGTGTAGCGCTAAATTATTACGTCCAGTGACGTCTCAGGGGGCGCGTTAACAAATAATATTGGCAGAAAATAAGACGCCACCGAGTTTTTGGTAATTTTTATATTTTTTTCGGATTAAGCAACTAAAAATATCACCAGCAGCTCCGCGATAACCTCCTATATACGGATACCGAATTTTAGCTAAATCGGACGAACGGTATTAAAGATATTTAAAGCGTTTCATACTTCTGTTACACGCTGTATTCATATTAGTTCCAAAACACACAAAAACTGTACAAAGCAGAACTAATGCGATTTATCAGCCTTTAAAGCAAATTGAACGGATTCGCCTGCAATACAGTAATCGGTGTATGTACCTATATTTCTTAAGAATTGTCAGGTCGGGTTTTAATGCCCCTTATAGAGGATGTATTTAGCATTACTGTTTACTAAAAATTCCGTTGATGAGTGCCCGCGGTCGTTTAACAGATGCATCCGTAAAGAGGAGCATAAACGGAATGGGATTTCCACTTTTAAATATTCACCAACCAAGCCTGTAAAATGTTTACAATTTGGTTTTTGGTTTAATGAATAAAATATGCAGATCTTAAATTAGTATTTCTTTAAGTTCAATAATTATTAAGACACTGTAGGCTCTAGGAAAATATAAAACAGTTAAATAATGATATACACTGTAGTTCATGAATTAGTTTCTTATAACTTACTATATAGTTACTTTACAGTTCAGAAGAGTCCAACCCTGTAGCCCTCTTTTATATTTTACCGACCATTATGACCATGTAATGATATTTTATCAGATAGTTGATTTATAGATCTAGATTTAAAAAACTTTTAATTTCTTTCCAAAGTTATTAACAAAAAAATGTTTATTTTAATAAGACTCTACCTAGGCATACAAATTCGTCTGCCACAAGTGGCTTCTTTATCCCTATTACACCCCCAGGAGTGATGCAAATGCAATAACTATGTTAAGGCCAAGCAGAAAATGACGCAAATCATTTTCAGCTGCGAAACATGAAACGAGTTTTAGGATCCCAAAGCGGAAATAGTTAAAATGGTTTAGCTTGTTTATTAAAATACAACTTTAACTTTATATGAATTAAATATGTTTTCCAAGGTCAGGAAATAAAAAACAAATCGGGCCAAACGTAACTTTACTATTTTAAAAATAAATGAAAACTAAAAGAGTTTTTATTTTGTTCGATAAAATAACACTTTTACTACTACATAATATTATAAATAACTATCGGGAGATGAAAGATAATATTTTTTAAATAATTTTGGACATACTGCACAAAATTTATTCAAATTTAGCAATTGGTTTATTGAAATCTTTAAAGGTTATAAATTGAGGACCCAATATACAGCGTGTCCAGAAAAGTTCTAGACATATGGGAATTTTCTTTATCGTTGATTTTACGGAAAAAATTTATTCTTTATGAAAAGTTCTGCTTGATGCGCAAATAATATTGACATATCAAAACTTAAGATATCATGTACAGGGCGGCAAAAAAATATAGAAACACAGAATTACGTTAAGAGGGAAGTACCCTCAATTTTTATTTTAGAGCAAATTGTTATAAGAAAACTTTACTAAGGACTACAAAACGTGGTCAGATACAATTTTTCGTTGAAATATTTTAATATACAGGGTACCATCAAAAAGCCTTTGAAAAATATTTTTTTATTTTATTTCTTTAACAGTTACCTGCAACAATTTTGCAACAACTATGTGCAATACTATAGTAACGAATATTGACATCTTAATCAAAAATCATTTACTATTTTTCGACTTATTAACAAGAGTTTTTCGTTAGTTTCGTCATGGTTGTAAAGTTAACGCTGCAGGAGAAAATAGAAATTGTACTTATCGTCGGAGATCACTATAAACCTATCAGGGAAGCCGCACTCATATTTAATACTAGACACCCTGACAAAATGGTATGTAGCGCCACTATAGCAAACGGAAGGTACTGGTTCCGTCGAAAATGTATTTTGGCGTCAAAAAGTCTACTGCTAGTAATATTTTAAAAATAAATAAATTTCAATAATTTCATCCATATAAACCGAGCTACATTGACACGCTTCTTCCTAGAGATTTTGAATCCCGTTTCCTATTTTGAGTAGCTATAGCTTTTATTCTAAACAACTTTTCTTCATGCCCTTTTGCCCTATTTTTTAAAATAAGGGTAGGTACTTTACCCTTGAACGATTTTCATATTTTTTGCCCTACCCGGTATTCTATTTGACTTGAAGCCATTTTAAGTACACCTGAAATGGTTATCGGACATGCACCAACTTTTATCATGAATATAATTTTCTGAGAAACCAATAATAAAGAAGTTTCCCATTTGTTGCACACTTAGTGGACCGTTAAAAGTATAATAAAAATGCAAATAACCTACCTGTAATTTTGTGATAATAATTAATTAATTGTTAGAAATATATTTTGGTTTATTATAAGAAGCAGTAATTTTTGCTATAAAACCATATTGCCTTACAATGTATCCTTTTTAAAGTTGTATTTCCATTTTATTATTTTTGGACAAATGAACGAGTAGGTACTATAGTTATTTAAGTTGCATAAACGAAAATATCTGAAAATGTTTTCAGATGTTTTAGTTCTTCTAGCTTGAATAATTCATAGTGATTTTTCACTTTTCTAAATCCAAATTGTGAAATGATCCATTTTGTTCTCAACAATTAAACTTATTATTTTGAGTACGTTAAACTCATATTTAACAGTACTCATTTGGAATGAGTACGAAAATCAAAATAAATAACGTATAAAAGTTAAATTTATCCAAGGCGAACTGTTGACGTGATTAAATAACAGAAATATTAATTTTTTTATAAAGTAAAAGTTACTGTAGAAGTTAAGAGACTTGAAAAATGTGATTTATAAAGTAAGTTAACATTTACATAAATAAAGTGTTAAGTAAACTAAACATTTTATCAATCCAGTGGCGGCTCGTCGTATAAAGCAACTGAGGCCGGGCCTCACATGTAAAATTAATAAATTATTTATTTAAATATAAAACGTTTTTTAACTAATTTCCAATCATTAAAAGTATCAAAACAATAGAACATTGAATTACCATCAAAGTTCAACATATTATCTTTTAAATTTAGCGCGCACCCCATCCAACATTAATTTTAAAAACTAAAATCGTTGCCTGACCGCATAAAAAGAAAAATGTAATCCCAAAAACTTGAGCTTCCTTTACGTCACAAACGCTATGCTCTCCAACCCGGCACCTCCACCGCATTAATTGTGCAGAACAGGAAGAATAGGCAAATTTTGTAGGCGAGTGAGGCCCACTTATTTGGGCCTATATATCGTATTATTTTTACAGTAGCTTGCAATGGCTTGCATGTTGCCAAATGTTTATTGAACAAGGACACTTATTGACTTATTTACTTATTATTTAAATGTTTTATTTTTAAAAACATAAAAAAATAAGTTAGAAATGATTGATAAATGTTTTCATTGTTCTATAAGATATTATTAATAAATATGCAATTAAATCCCAATAACAAAAAACAGATAAAAATTAAAGATTATAGGTGGGTGCCTAGTGCCTATTTGAAACTTGGCAATGTTTTATTGTTAACAGGCCCATATATCTTTTCTTCTCGTAGGATTCGGTGTCGGGTTATTAGATTTAATTAGTGCCATTCGTTTATGATTGTTAACCTATAGTGATTTTAGATTTTCGAGGCAGGTCTGCGGGTTAAAATACTGACACCTAATTAATTTGTTTTCTTGTTGTGTTGGTGCACATACCGACTCCTATAGAGTCGGTTGTGGTTGGTGATAGGAGGTAAGGTAAGGCAAGAGCCCTTTACATCAGGTGAGTAAGCCGATTTGCTTTTTATTTTAATAATTAATACAGTATTGCCATTGCCAAGGTCCAAGGTTTCATTACATAAAATAATTTTTTTGTGCTTTGTGCCTATTTTAATTTAAATTATGAATCCCTCTCACGATATTGTTTTGTCTTTGCTTGAAACCCCTTTCTCGCGACGACCTGAGATAGAAAAACGGCAAATTTTGGAGAGTCGACGAACACCAAAAATAACGGCAGTTTTTAGCGAAAAGAGGGTGGGTCGGGAAAGTTCGCGATCATTTCAAACTTCATGGTATGATAGTTACAAATGGCTTTGCGGGAGTTCATATAAACAAAGTTTGTATTGCTGGCCGTGTATTTTATTAGGCAGCGTAAAAAACAATTGGAGTTCAGGGGGTGGGTATTCTGATTTAAAAAAATTTTCACGGGCGGTAAAATCACACGAAAGTTCCAAAGAACATATTAAGAATTCTGTGGCGCTTACGAGAGTAGAGCAAAATGGAGACACAATAGCGGATGCACTGAGAGAAATTGACCCTGACCTTGCAAATTGAATATTTTTCTCGTGGAACCTAGTATTTCAAAATAATTATATTGCTGGTTGAATTCCTAACTACTACTCATTTTAAGCCAATGACCTTGAAATCGCGAAAAATTTTCGTCTGCGGCGCTATTTTCTGGCCTCACCCCATTATACACCCACGAGCCGCCACTGGTTACCATTTGACTTAAACGTTATGAGTTGATAGTTATCATTCGCGTCCTGATATCAACTTTTTTTGAGTGTGGTTTAGTGGGTTTAGGACAGAAAAACAATTCCTTTTATTATGAAATTGCCGACGTTTCGACCTATATTGGGTCTTTTTCAAGGCTAAAAACAAACATACATTTCCAGTTAATCCTTAAGGAAGAACACTGTTATGGTAAAAATATGTTGACAATCAAAAAAAAAACTATATAAATTTATACCCATTTTAGGGCATTCACAATACATTAATAACAGCAATTACTAGAGAAAACGAGAACAAAACACATTTATCAAAATATATGAAGTAAAAATAAAATTTGTAAATAAAATTGACACGCAAGACCACTATTCCATTAAAACAAACATTGTGTATCACAAGTAAATTAGCACCCCACATGACAGGTTAAGTTTTCACTTTAAAAAACAAAAGTATTAAATACTAATTTGGAGAATAAAAGAACTTACCTATTCAAAAAAAATTAGAATTATTGTCATTATAAATATAATTCATCTCCATAACAACACAGGGACATAATATTTTATTAAATAAAATATACATCAAACGGTATCAATACCACAACGAGAACTGATAGACCAGCAACTTTAGCGGACTTAAAAAAAAAACCACTACAATAGCCATTGTTCCGATCTTTTTTAATAATTTTTATTTACGTTAGGCCCAAATTCTTTATACAAATGAAGCAAATAATTATACTGTATGTTGAGCCCTTGTGTATCTGCTCGACAGTTAACCGTATTATTAAGCGTTATGTAAATCATTTCACTCAAACACCGCTTGTAATAATTACTTTCTCGGTCCAAGATAGACACCTCATTAAAATCAAATGTGTGATCCGCTGTAAAATGATGTTGGGATAAAGCCGCTTTTTCTGATTTATTTCTGTTTATCTCTCTGCAATCGTAACGATGTTGGTAAATTCTGGTTTTTAAGTACTGTTTGGTCATACCAATATAGCATTTATCACACCCCGAACAAGCAATCCTATATACCAAACCAGACGAAAAATCGAGTGGTACTGGATCTTTCAACCTCGTAAAGACAGCACTGACCACATTAGTGTTATAAAACGCCAACCTGCAATTGGGACTACATTTTTTAATATGTTTTTCAATCTCTTCTGATAAACCCTGAACATAAGGAAATTTATAATATTTAAAATTATCTGTATCAACTTTAGTATCATTGTTATTTAGATTATTTTTATATTGGTTAATTACTCTATTAATTAGTGATATAGGGTAGTTATTAAGTCTTAAAATATTCCTAATGGTCTCTTCATTTTGAGAGTGATATTCTGGACTACTCAATTTATGAGAGCGGTATAACATATTTTTTTTATTGTGGCAATTTTCTGATTAGTTGCATGCGAGGATAAATAATTGATCACGCGTCCAGACGCTGTGGGTTTAATAAACCAATTAGTGGATAAAGTGCCATTTGTATTTCGCATTACCATAGTATCAAGAAAAGGAATAACCCCGTTAACCTCATTTTCCATGGTAAACCTGATTTTAGGATGGAAATTATTGAAGTAATTTAAGAGATTTGACACTTCGTCTAACGGACAAGCCAACAATGTATCATCCACATACAACCTAATAAAACTCAAGGAAAAAGGAAGATTACTGATTACTTGCGTTATTAATTCATTCATAATTAAATTCGCTAACACAGGGCTAGCAGGATTTCCCATTGCCGTCCCATCCAACTGTTGATAAAATTTGTTATTGAAAGAGAAATAGCTGGTATTAAAAAGATGTTCTATTATTCGGCAAAAAAAGTCACAAGGTATATTCGTATATGATGATATAAAGCGCCATTTCCTCCTCATAATACTCATGACCAAGTCTTTAGGAACATTAGTAAAAAGAGAAACCACATCGAGAGAGACCAGTACATAGCCTTCTGGCAACCTAACTTGTCGGCTAACCTCAACAAACTCAAAGGAATTTTTTATATTAAATTCAAAAGTTGTAGTTACTTTAGATAATATTTCATGTACAAAAACCGCCAGATTATACGAAGGAGAATTGATACAACTAACTACTGGTCTCAAACTTAAACTGTCTTTATGTGTTTTTCGTAGCCCATACAGTTTTGGAGGGACGCTATTATGTATTTTGATTTTTTTAGCTAGTTCGTCATCTATATATTTATTTAAGCACAGTTCTTTAACTAAATTATTCGCTTGTGTTTGATATTTAGCAGTTGGATCAGAAGTCAAAATTTTATAGGTTTGATCGTCATCCAACATAGCCAGCATGCCGTTCATATACTCATCCCTCAACATTACCACCGTAGAGTTACCCTTATCTGAGCGCATGACCACCAATTCTGGGTGTGATCTGAGAAATGACTTACATATCGCGAAATCTCTAACAACAGTACTTAATTGATTATGTTTATGATGTTTGTTACGTATAATGTGATTAGTGAAGGTATTTATGCAAGAAGCTCTAAGATTGTTTTTATCATTCTCGCCAACCGTTTGTGCGTTGATACAGTATTCTAAATCTTTGATCACAGTAGGAACCGGTATATCTCTATTACACAACGGTAAAGAGAATTTCGGGCCTGCACATAAAATTTTATTGACTTCATTAGGCAGTTGAATGTTCGTATAATTAAACAAAAACCTATCATGTGTTTGTAGATCAAAACTTGCATATCTATTTTGTAAAATCGTGATCTTATTCAAATTTGTTTGTTTAATAGAATTAAAAAATTTATTATAGTTGTTTTTGCATGAGTTACTAAAGTTAGTAAACAGTTCATTAGGTAGTAAGTTACTCATTGTATTTTTTATTTCATTAAGGATATTCTCGGTTTTCTTAAGTTTCCATATTGTAATTTTAATTTCTATGTTTAAAACGGAATTTTGAAATTTATGAAGTATGCTATCTATTTCATTAAAATATGGGTGTTTTTCGGATTTTAAGGAAAATAAACACTTCATATTGTTCACAATATGGCCAGGTACAATAGATTTGGTTCTACATTGTAAAAGAAAAATCCTTCTATTCCTTAATGATGCTAGTTTTTTATCTGTATTGATCCAGTCCTTCATCAATCTAGTTATATCTTCCCCGTAAGTATTCTGGATGTGTTTAAAGAATCCCCCATTTAAAGCCATAGTTATCATTCGCGTCCTGATATCAACTTTTTTTGAGTGTGGTTTAGTGGGTTTAGGACAGAAAAACAATTCCTTTTATTATGAAATTGCCGACGTTTCGACCTATATTGGGTCTTTTTCAAAGCTAAAAACAAACATACATTTCCAGTTAATCCTTAAGGAAGAACACTGTTATGGTAAAAATATGTTGACAATCAAAAAAAAAACTATATAAATTTATACCCATTTTAGGGCATTCACAATACATTAATAACAGCAATTACTAGAGAAAACGAGAACAAAACACATTTATCAAAATATATGAAGTAAAAATAAAATTTGTAAATAAAATTGACACGCAAGACCACTATTCCATTAAAACAAACATTGTGTATCACAAGTAAATTAGCACCCCACATGACAGGTTAAGTTTTCACTTTAAAAAACAAAAGTATTAAATACTAATTTGGAGAATAAAAGAACTTACCTATTCAAAAAAAATTAGAATTATTGTCATTATAAATATAATTCATCTCCATAACAACACAGGGACATAATATTTTATTAAATAAAATATACATCAAACGGTATCAATACCACAACGAGAACTGATAGACCAGCAACTTTAGCGGACTTAAAAAAAAAACCACTACAATAGCCATTGTTCCGATCTTTTTTAATAATTTTTATTTACGTTAGGCCCAAATTCTTTATACAAATGAAGCAAATAATTATACTGTATGTTGAGCCCTTGTGTATCTGCTCGACAGTTAACCGTATTATTAAGCGTTATGTAAATCATTTCACTCAAACACCGCTTGTAATAATTACTTTCTCGGTCCAAGATAGACACCTCATTAAAATCAAATGTGTGATCCGCTGTAAAATGATGTTGGGATAAAGCCGCTTTTTCTGATTTATTTCTGTTTATCTCTCTGCAATCGTAACGATGTTGGTAAATTCTGGTTTTTAAGTACTGTTTGGTCATACCAATATAGCATTTATCACACCCCGAACAAGGAATCCTATATACCAAACCAGACGAAAAATCGAGTGGTACTGGATCTTTCAACCTCGTAAAGACAGCACTGACCACATTAGTGTTATAAAACGCCAACCTGCAATTGGGACTACATTTTTTAATATGTTTTTCATTCTCTTCTGATAAACCCTGAACATAAGGAAATTTATAATATTTAAAATTATCTGTATCAACTTTAGTATCATTGTTATTTAGATTATTTTTATATTGGTTAATTACTCTATTAATTAGTGATATAGGGTAGTTATTAAGTCTTAAAATATTCCTAATGGTCTCTTCATTTTGAGAGTGATATTCTGGACTACTCAATTTATGAGAGCGGTATAACATATTTTTTATTGTGGCAATTTTCTGATTAGTTGCATGCGAGGATAAATAATTGATCACGCGTCCAGACGCTGTGGGTTTAATAAACCAATTAGTGGATAAAGTGCCATTTGTATTTCGCATTACCATAGTATCAAGAAAAGGAATAACCCCGTTAACCTCATTTTCCATGGTAAACCTGATTTTAGGATGGAAATTATTGAAGTAATTTAAGAGATTTGACACTTCGTCTAACGGACAAGCCAACAATGTATCATCCACATACAACCTAATAAAACTCAAGGAAAAAGGAAGATTACTGATTACTTGCGTTATTAATTCATTCATAATAAAATTTATCCACTAATTGGTTTATTAAACCCACAGCGTCTGGACGCGTGATCAATTATTTATCCTCGCATGCAACTAATCAGAAAATTGCCACAATAAAAAATATGTTATACCGCTCTCATAAATTGAGTAGTCCAGAATATCACTCTCAAAATGAAGAGACCATTAGGAATATTTTAAGACTTAATAACTACCCTATATCACTAATTAATAGAGTAATTAACCAATATAAAAATAATCTAAATAACAATGATACTAAAGTTGATACAGATAATTTTAAATATTATAAATTTCCTTATGTTCAGGGTTTATCAGAAGAGATTGAAAAACATATTAAAAAATGTAGTCCCAATTGCAGGTTGGCGTTTTATAACATTAATGTGGTCAGTGCTGTCTTTACGAGGTTGAAAGATCCAGTACCACTCGATTTTTCGTCTGGTTTGGTATATAGGATTGCTTGTTCGGGGTGTGATAAATGCTATATTGGTATGACCAAACAGTACTTAAAAACCAGAATTTACCAACATCGTTACGATTGCAGAGAGATAAACAGAAATAAATCAGAAAAAACGGCTTTATCCCAACATCATTTTACAGCGGATCACACATTTGATTTTAATGAGGTGTCTATCTTGGACCGAGAAAGTAATTATTACAAGCGGTGTTTGAGTGAAATGATTTACATAACGCTTAATAATACGGTTAACTGTCGAGCAGATACACAAGGGCTCAACATACAGTATAATTATTTGCTTCATTTGTATAAAGAATTTGGGCCTAACGTAAATAAAAATTATTAAAAAAGATCGGAACAATGGCTATTGTAGTGGTTTTTTTTTTAAGTCCGCTAAAGTTGCTGGTCTATCAGTTCTCGTTGTGGTATTAATACCGTTTGATGTATATTTTATTTAATAAAATATTATGTCCCTGTGTTGTTATGGAGATGAATTATATTTATAATGACAATA
This sequence comes from Polydrusus tereticollis, assembly GCA_963920685.1. Taxonomy (NCBI): domain Eukaryota; kingdom Metazoa; phylum Arthropoda; class Insecta; order Coleoptera; family Curculionidae; genus Polydrusus; species Polydrusus tereticollis. The sequence continues at coordinate 50,543,143 of OY987326.1, read as the reverse complement.
ATTCTAATTTTTTTTGAATAGGTAAGTTCTTTTATTCTCCAAATTAGTATTTAATACTTTTGTTTTTTAAAGTGAAAACTTAACCTGTCATGTGGGGTGCTAATTTACTTGTTATACACAATGTTTGTTTTAATGGAATAGTGGTCTTGCGTGTCAATTTTATTTACAAATTTTATTTTTACTTCATATATTTTGATAAATGTGTTTTGTTCTCGTTTTCTCTAGTAATTGCTGTTATTAATGTATTGTGAATGCCCTAAAATGGGTATAAATTTATATAGTTTTTTTTTTGATTGTCAACATATTTTTACCATAACAGTGTTCTTCCTTAAGGATTAACTGGAAATGTATGTTTGTTTTTAGCCTTGAAAAAGACCCAATATAGGTCGAAACGTCGGCAATTTCATAATAAAAGGAATTGTTTTTCTGTCCTAAACCCACTAAACCACACTCAAAAAAAGTTATGAGTTGAATTGACAAAAGAACGAGAGTGGACCTCTTGGGACTTTAAAGAAAAATGTTAAATTTGATTATTCTCTTCTAACCGTGCAGCAGCACCCCGTGATCGACATTGTAGATCTGGATTTTGTAAAAAAAGACATTTACTAGATGTTCTTTTCTGTTAAAATATAAAATGGTCTTCATAAAATATTTACATGTTAGAAAGCAAAAAAAATATTTAATATTCCAGACTATAAAAAATACTGTTTGGTTTTAAAATTGTGGCAAATTCTTTCATAGTTTCAACAATATTAAACCAATTTTAACGCCCGTGTAATCAACTTTTTATTACGCTTTTTAATCCAGAAGTTTAACACAAATCATTTACAAGCAAATTTTCATATTATGCTTTAGTTTGCAGTTTCATATTTACTTTCTGAAAATTATTGTTTATCAAAAAATAAGCGTAAAAACATAAAATTCGAAGAATTAATAAACTTACTGGTAAGTGTTTTCATCGTCAAGATTATATAAAGGAAACATCGTATTAACATAATTTGACTATGCCTATAATCTAAGTATTATTGTATTCTTCGTCAGGCTAGTTCGGCACTGCCTAGAATCTTTATAATATATTCATGTTCGCCATTACTCATTGATAAAGCTTCAGTCTTTGTTAAGGCGACATTACAAAAGAGGTAAAATATCGTCTACTACTATCTTGCTTCATAATTTAGATCCATTATAATGCTCTTTACCTGAAAATGTAACAAAATAGCCAACCTATGATATGGAACTATACCCATTGTTTCAAGATGTCTGGTGTATATCAGCAACAGCAAAATAGCGTTTTGTTAATATTTCTGCAATTGAGTTTATATACATAAATAGCATATAGGGGAACAGAGGGAACATTTTTATATACAGTAGACCACAGCCGAAGTTGACACGAGAACGAAACTACATTTTCTACTACACCACATTATACTACAATATATTATCATGACTGTTTCCAGTATTTGTCCATGTGTTCTATGTTTTTAAAACTAAAGGTATTATCTGAGCTACCTGACGCTGAAGATGACAGGGACTGACTGTCAAAACGTCGATTATTTGTATTAATGTGATGTATAATAAATGCTCGTTCCCGAGCCAGGTTTTGACGCGTGAGTTGTTCGGCCCTGTGTTTTTTGAACTAAAACTACTATAAAGTCAGCTCTTAAGAGGACCAGCCATCTCCAGGAGGATCCTGCGGATAAGCTCCTCTTTATTTAAATAAGAAAAATCGTGTGTGTTTATTTTGATTTTTTAATAGATCTACAGCCACGTGTAATTTGTCGCTTTACCTAAAACCAAGCAATTTTCATTTTATTCTAATTAATTATTATTTATTTATTTTGCTTAAACTATTTGTACATATTTTAAAAGTATTTTTATTAAGCTTTGTTAATTTGCAATTTAAAATCACCCCCTCTTTACCTCCAGTTTTTTTCAAAAATTAAATGAGTATCCTTTATTTAACTACACAATTTTTTATGTTACTGTGTGTTGGCCCCATCGTTCATTCACATGAATTTGGTGTTGTTGTAAGAGGTTAGAGCTAAAAGCAGCTGTAAGTATAGCGCGCAAAACTCAACTTTATGGCATACCTCGTACATTGTACAAATTGTTGTTTAATAATAATAATAATAATAATAATAATAATCTTCTGCCAAAAGACCGCTAAAATACACACGATTGCATTAAAATATCGACCAATCACTTGTCTCTCCACATTATACAAGCTGATAACATCCTGCATTACTAAGAGAATTTCTTCCCACTGCGAAGGATATAACATTATAGCCCCACAACAGAAAGGGTGCACCAAAGGAGTCATGGGATGCAAGGAACAATTAATAATTGATTCAGTCATCAGCAATCAAGCTTACTCTATACAAAAAAACCTCTATACTGCCTTTGTAGATTATAAGAAGGCCTTTGACTGCGTACCGCACGAGTGGCTTCTTTGCATATTAAAGATCTACAAAATCGATCCTTACTTGATAAAATTTCTACAGCATGCAACGGGGCTGTGGAAAACCAAGATCCATCTTAATGAGGGGGACCACCAATATTTCCACCGATATAGTTTCAATAAAACGAGGAATATTCCAGGGTGATTCCTTGAGTCCTTTGTGGTTCTGTCTAGCTATGAACCCTCTCTCCAACCGACTAAACTCCACAATATATGGATTCGCTATCAAAAACGGCAACCAAGAAGCAAGTAGGGTTAACCATTTTCTATACAGTGTGTCCCAAAAGTTCCGCAATATCCAATTATCTCACGAATCTTTTGGACACGCTTTATGAAATTTGGAACCTAGAGGGAATACAACATTCTGCGTTCGCTGGCAGTACCGGCGACGTTGCCAGATGTTCCACTTTCGAGAAATCATAGTCAACTTTTTATTTTTAAATGGTATACCCACTTTTTTTTTTTTAGTGGATTCCATGCTTAATTTGCTCTATGCTGGTACCAAAATATCAGGTTCCGAAATTAAAAGTAAGTTCAAATAAATGGTTTTTCTCAGAGCAGGTAATAGGTACCTATCCCGTTCTGACATCAACCTTTTCCAATGTGTTGCAGGTTGGACACTGTGACAATTGGATTTGACGTATAGGTAATTTTAATAAATAATTGTCACAACGGATTAGGTTAATAGACAAGAGAAAATTCTTTCTATTTCTGAGAAATCAGATTGAAAAAAAATCAAAGGTTCAAACAATTTATTTTAAAACAATATCCAAAAAATCTGTAGGTAACAAAACAGTAACTTTAAAACGAAAACTATTTTATTAAATGCTCAAAATGTTTTCCTTGTACTTCTTGACAATACGCCAGGTTATAATAAAATCTCTGAAGAACATTTTGTATAATTTCTTCCGTAATTTGATCAGCTTCATTTAATATTCGCTGCTGCAAGTCTTCTATATTTTCAGGTTTAGTTTCAAATACTTTATTTTTAAATGACCCCAAAAGAAGTAGTCTAAAGGTGATAGGTCAGGGGACCTAGCGGGCCATTCTATGAAACCTATCCTGCCAATCCATCTATTTGGAAAAGTTAAATTTAAATAATCACGAACCTGTCGACTATAGTGTGGAGGGGCCCCATCTTGTTGAAACCATACATTTTGGTAGTTTGGACCAGCCAAATTTCTAATTTCAGGAATAATTAAGTTTCGAAGCATTTCTAATCTTATCTTTCGGAAGTCAGGTTTCCTTCAATGAAAAACGGACCAACTATGTCGGTTCCAAATATTCCAGCCCACACCTTTTTGTGGATACTGGGTACGCACTTCCCGTAGCCAATGGGGATTTTCATCACTCCAGTATCTGCAATTATGGCGATTTACAACGCCATGGAGCATAAATGTTGCTTCGTCCGAAAACACAATGTTTTTTGAGAAGTTGGGATCTTGAACAATTTTGTACATCATTGTCTCACAAAATTCAACCCTTCTGTCGAAATCGTCTTCAAAAAGTTCCTGTACTAGGTAAATTTTGTAAGGGCGAAATTTATTTTCAGCTAAAATTCTTTTAACCGATGACTTACTAATTTCTAGGCCGGTTTTTCTCAATGAACAATGGGGATTTTCAACAAAAGACTGTAAAACATCTAAGCTTCTTTCTTCATTTGTGGCTGATTTTGGGCGGCCAGATCTAGGTCGCTCTTTTAAGCTGCCAGTATCCTCAAACCTTTTTACTATTCTCTGAACGGTTGATGCAGCGATTGGATGACGATTTGGAAATGAATTGTTAAATAAAATAGCAACCTCTGTGTATTGCTTCACACGATCTGCATAACCGCGCATCATAATTAATGTAGTTTTCTCCCTTTCAGTTAAATGAACCATTTTAGACCGTGATTTTAAACTCGATAATTTTAGACAATTATTAATGTTATGTATTATTAATGTATTTTGATTGTCATTGTCAGTGTCCAACCTGCAACACATTGGAGAAGGTAGAGGTCAGAACGGGATAGGTACCTATTACCTGCTCTAAGAAAAACCATTTATTTGAACTTACTTCCAATTTCGGAACCTGATATTTTAGAGCAAATTAAGCATGGAATCCACTAAAAAAAAAAAGAAGTGGGTATACCATTTAAAAATAAAAAGTTGACTATGATTTCTCGAAAGTGGAACATCTGGCAACGTCGCCGGTACTGCCAGCGAACGCAGAATGTTGTATTCCCTCTAGGTTCCAAATTTTATAAAGCGTGTCCAAAAGGTTCGTGAGATAATTGGACATTGCGGAACTTTTGGGACACACTGTATATAGATGATCTTAAACTAATGGCCGCTACCAAAAACCAACTGGATCAGATGCTTAAAATAGTGGAGGAATTCTCCAGTGATGTCGGAATGCAGTTTGGCCTGGATAAATGTCGTACTCTCACCATGATAAAGGGAAAAATACAGCAAAACCCATTCGTTATGTAAGATGGCCAGGAGATTCAGGCAATGGGAGAAGGCGAGAACTACAAATATTTGCACCGAAAAAATTATATTGTTATTCGTTAACAAAAACAGAGTGTCAGGAAAAATATAGTTAAACTTACAATTTTTGTTGCTACTGTTACCAGAGTTCAGAAAATGACATTGTCATCGTCGACAAATAAATATAGTTACATTCTAATTATATTTTATCGTAAAGATAACAATGTTTTATGGTTATAGTATAAAATTAACTATGTATTTCGTACCCTTTAACAAATATAGTCAGTTACAATTTTATAACCATTCATTTTATTAAATTTACAAAAGAAATCTGGTTAACTTTTTAATTAACTGTATAGTAATCTTGACAATAAAAAATGTTTAAACGCGTTTCGATGCCCTTAGCAACAACTGTCGGCGAGTAGAGACGAGGCAGACAACGGCCGTTGGCTTCTTATAATTCTGCGTAAGTCTTTATTGTCTTTGTCTAACACCAAAAATTGATATGTAACATGACGGGGATGAAACACTTGGAGGTGTCCGTATGTCTAAATTAGTTCTTTGCATTGATTGGGTGTTGGAAGTGGAGTGATATGATATGTATTATGCATCATTTATATTTATATGGTGAGCCGCGAGCAGTACAAGAAGTTGTGTTTCATAATAATTAAATTAATAAATCACCTAAGGTAAGAAAATTATTAATATTGTTGAGTTTATTTTTAAGTTTGGGATTTGGGATAATTTATTTTGTGTGGCTAAGTATACCTACCTATCAGCTCTTAAAGCCGTATTACAGTCGGCAACGAATTGCAGCAATACTTTGACCTTGCAACTCTATTGCTGCAATTCAATTGCAGGACTGTAATACATCGTGCAAGTCGTGGTGCAAGTCCATGTTTTTAAAATTGCATTATGAGCATAGATAAAGGTTTATAGGGGGAATATGAGTACCAACACCAACCTCTAGAACTTTATGCGAAATGTCAATAAACTTTCTAACCTCTAACCAAGAAAGTCACTAGAAAACCACCAGAATTGCAAACGCACTTGCAACAAAAATCGATCAGCTGTTTTCAACTGCGCATAGGATCATGATTGTCTCTTAAGTTAGTCTGCGACTATTACTTCTATTTCTTAATAGGTTGCTGTTCAGCGGGACATAATTTGGGGGTTGATTTCAGAAGATTGCTTCATAGTTAATTTAAAGGGGGGGGGGCAGCGGGGAAGTAGTTACTTTTAAGTTATTTTTGGTCCGGTGTTATATTTATTTATTGTAGTGGAAGGGGGCGACGAGGTGGCACAACAGGAGTGAGCCAGTCTCTCGGCAGCCTGTATGGTTTGTTGGGATTGGAGTGGATGTGTGATCGTGTAATGAGAGGATTCAGGGAAACGTCCGTCCGTCTGTAGTAATCGATAATGAGTTTGTCTATGTGTTCAGTGATTGTCGGCATTTGTAGGTCATTGTGTAGAGTATGCACCATCGTAAAGCGTGGAGCACCCGTCATGATTCTAAGGACTTTGTTCTGAAAGGTTTGAAATTTGCGGAAAGCTGACTTATTCAAGGTGCACCAGGAGGCGACACCATAAATCAGAACTGGCCGAATAATTGTCCTGTAAAGTAATGTCTTTGTCCGTAAGTATAGTCTACTTCTACTGTTGATGAGAGAGTAGATGGCACTGAGTTGACCATTTGCTTTTTTCAAGCGTTGGTCAGCGTTGTCTGTCCATGCCAGCCGCTTATCAAAGCTCAGACCCAGATATTTAACTTTCTCACCCCAGTTTAGACTGGTGTTTTTGACTTTCAGTCTGGTTTGTGGAAATTTGCTTCTGGCTCTTGAAAAGTAGATAGCTTGGGTTTTGGCATCATTAAGGCGAATTTTCCATTTATCTAACCACGCCTCGATAAGTTTTATGTGACGTTGCAGCTTAGAGACTACCAACCTTGGCTGTTTGGCGGTGGCGGTAATCGCGGTATCGTCAGCAAACAGATACAGCTCTGTTTGACCGAATTTAGGAATATCGCTGGTATAGATATTGTACAGAGCCGGCGCAAGGGGGGAGCCCTGCGGTACTCCGGCTCTGACGTGTCGCACAGTTGATATCGCATTCTCTGACGAGACCGCGAAAATCCTGTCCGTCAAAAATGAATGAATCACCTTTATTAGGTAGTTTGGCATACCTAACCTTATTAACTTTAAAATGAGTCCGTCGTGCCAGACCTTATCAAAGGCCTTGCTGACGTCGAAAAAGACCGCTCCCGTACTGAATCGTCTGTTAAAGCCATTTCGGATATTTGAAGCCAGTCTAGTCGTTTGGCGAACCGTGCAATGAGCAGTCCGAAAACCGAACTGCTCTGGTGGTAAAATGTTGTTGTCAAATACAAAATCGTTAATACGATGAAGTACAAGTTTTTCAACAACCTTGCCAAGACATGACAGAAGGCTGATAGGCCTATAGCTGACTACCAATGTTTGATCTTGTCCTGGTTTAGGGATAAGAACCACTTTGGCCTTTTTCCAAACCTTGGGGAAATGGCCTTTTTCGATAATAGCCTGTGCGATGTTTACTACGTCTGTTATCACATTGTCGGGCAAGTTCTTTAACGCCTTCGTCTTTATGCCGTCGAAGCCCGGAGCCTTTTTGACTTTAATAAATTTAATAAGGTCTTTGACTTCTTCCATATGAATATTGCGAATATTCTGAATGGGGTGCCCGATAGACCTATAAATTCGTATCGTTCTGGAGACCCGCGCATCCCTCTCTGGATCCGTCGTGGGGTTGTCATTGAACTGTTCGTGGAGGCTGTCCGCGAACAGTTCAACTTTTTCCCTGGGATCGGAGACTAACGCGTTGTTAAAAGAATTTTTGATAAAGGACATAGGCCTTTTGTCGCCCCTTGTTAGAGATCTAGTCATTTTATATAAGCTATTATCCTCAATACTGAGGCTAGCAACTCTATTCTCCCACAGAGAGGACTCTTGAGCTTTCAGTAAATTACGAACATGCTGCATGGCTCTGTTAGCCTCTGCTTTTATGCGTGGATCACCAGTGCGATACGCCCGGTTCATAAGTCTATTTTTGGCTCTAATTTGTTCTTTGATTTCATTAGTTAAGAGTCCGTACTTAGAGAATCTGGATACTTTTGTGGTAGAAGCTCTGGCCATTGATGAGTTAATGGCGTTAGTGACTTTCATTACGGCGAAGTCAATATCTGCATCCACCTGAATTGGCGGCAGCGGATCTGCATTTTCCAATAGACGCCTGAACATGGTCCAATTGGTGGAGGTAACTGAAATAGACCCATGCCCCTTCTCTTGAGGATTCCCATACTCTACTACAACTGGAAGATGGTCGGAAGTCAGGTCGCAGAGAGCCACAGGTTGAGAAAGCAGATCCGTATTTTTTACCACGAAAATATCCAGAATCTCCGGGAGCCCATACGAACACGAATGAGTGTGCTCCCTCGGCGGAATAATGTGAAAATTATAGTCTAAAGACTTGTCATACAAAGTGCGACCTCTATTATTTTGGTTCCGACATCCCCATATGCGATGTTTTGCATTTAAGTCTCCACCTATAATTATCGTTTCGTTAGTATCAAAAACCTTGCCCAGACATATGCCATCGAACTCGATAGACGGACTGCAGTAAACAGAGCCCAGGTGAACCCATTTGGTTTTTGTTTTAACACGAATGAATGTGCCCTCGATGTGCTGGCAGTTGCACGGGCCTGGCACGGCCTGAGCAATAATATTCTTTTTAACAAGAACCATGGTACCCCCTTTTTGCCTCAAAGGTCTGTCGTTTCTGAACACATTGAAATTGGGAAACGTGAGGCGCTCCCCTTTGAACCATGTTTCCTGAACAAGCAGAATATCAATCTCGTTTCGCTCAACAAAGTCAATAATTTCAAGTTTTTTGCCTTTAAACCCGTTAATATTTATCGTAGCCAACTTAAAGTAGACAACCTCGCACTGCAAACTCATTACTTTTTAGTTAAGGTGAACGACGACAGCATATTTTGAATTTGCAGCTGCATTTGCTGCTGCATCATTTTGGTAAATTCACCCATATATGATTGCAATGTGGCCTGCAACGCTGTCTCTAGCGCCTCTGATGCTGGTTTTTCGGTTGAAGACTTATCGCTCAAATTTGCGTTATTTTGAGTGCCCCATTGAAATGTGGGCGGAGGAATGTTTGGCCTGGCGGAAATTGGAGGCTTATTACTACTGTACAAATTGCGTGGGTGCTTTGCGCATCCCTGGAAGTTTGCGGGGTGATCCCCGCCGCAATTTGCACATTTTAACTGTTCCTGAGTGAAATTTTTACACTCGAAACTAAAATGATTTTTTGCGCACTTTAAGCACCTGATGGGTGCCGTACATTTAAATTGCGAGTGGCCGTATAATTGGCACCTGTGACATTGTGCAATATTTGACTTCGATCTCTGGGACTCAACCCTGATCTTCAAGCAATCCAAGTCCGTTAGGTCAAATATACCTTTTTCTGTTTTAGGCATAATAACCAACATTAAAGGCAGTGGAGAACCATCCCGTTTATTCCACCTGATCACTCGGGTCGGGTGGAAGCCCAACGCCTCTAGATCCTCTTTAACCTTAGACTCGGTCCAGGTTTCGATGACGCCCCGTAGAACGACATGTAAATCTTTCTCCTCCGGGAAGCGGAAAGAGTGATACGGAATTTTTTGGGCGTCAAAGAATCTCACGATTTTGAAATAATCGTTTGGTGTCGAAGGGTGGAGCTTCACGCCTGCCTCAACAGTAATTGCTTTCCCAAAGTCAATTTTGTTGACTTTGAGGTAGCCGGTTACGTTGTTGAATTTAGATTTGTCTCTTAAAACTAAAGGGGGGACCCGGAGTTTCTTTTGAACTCCCACTATGGCATTGCCTGCGATATCGGCGGTGGTGGTAAGAGTTGGAGTGGGCGGGGAAGTAGCTACTGTATGGCCGGATTTAGTAGGACCTGCAGAGTGGATCGTTTTTTTGTCGAAATGCTCTTTAAGAGCTTTGTTGTTTGTTACAGGTAAGTTCGGCCATTCAGAAGTTCCGACCTGTAACTTTTTTGCATTTGAAGTAATGTTGTTATTAATGGGTCGCTTTCTGTTTGTTTTGGCTGGTTGGAATGGTGTGTCTGCTGCGTCATCGTCGGATTGAATTTCAAAATCTGGAATTTGTGTGGGGGTTAATGAGTCGGAGTTTTGTGTAAACGTGATTTTAGAGTTTTTTGTGTTTTGTGTAGTAATCTGTGAATTGGTACTGTTAGTATTATTCTGTGAAGGCGAGAGCTGACTCACGTACCTGTCCAACTTTTGCTTCAGGGATTGAATGATTTCGTCCATCTTATTCATTTTAATTTGATGCTCGGTGTTTAGTTTGTGTACCGTTTCCTCCAGACGGCCTTTCCAGTTCATTTCCTTCTCGTGAATCAGCTTCATGTACTTGTCTTCAAGAAACTTCTCCCTTTCTGTTAGTGAAGTTTGGTGATGGATGGAGTCTTGACAATCCATGATTTCGTCTTCTTCCAAATCGGATTTATCTGGTGCTAGTGGTGGGCATTTACCACCACTACTATCACCCATTGCGGTACTATTACCTTATTTTGCAAGAACTCACAAGAGATTGCACTGAAAAAGGCGAAAAAGTCGAAAATTTGATAAGAATTCAAAGATTCTGACACTGACAGCTCTAGTCTGACAACACGTCTGTTCTCTCCAAATGGTGGATGAGAACTGACAACTGCGCATGCTTATAAGCAAAATAATTGCGACTTGCCGATAGACTTGCCGACTGTAATACGGCTTTTAAATACTTTTACCTAGTTTTTGCATTTGAAAACGAATACATTGCTCATGAAAAGTTATGTTTTTGGTATGTACGTTTATCCATTGGAAAATAAAAGATTTCTTAATCTTTTGACGAATATACCTAGGTACTTAACCACCTAATACTATTCCGTTTTTTATATTAATTTTTCTTAAAATCTGATTTATTTAATCTTGCTTACCGGCAGTGGTGCGTATGTGTTTGGAGAGGCCCAGGCCCCTCCACGTTTTTGGGACTTTTAAAGGTGTATTCATATACAAAGACTCCTTTAGGGTTTTGTGGAAACTATATAGCACAATAGCCTTTATATGTTATTTAAGAAAGTAATTTTATTTTTCAGATACGACATGACACGTTTCGTTTTTTAGATAGGTATAGGTATCTACCACATCAACTTTATTTATTCAATACGAACCTGGATTTTTATTTTATTTTTGAGTAGCTTTTGACTAGGGGATATAACAAAAAACGATTTTTTTGAGATTTCTTAAAAATTGAAAAGTAGACATCGACATCGACTTTAAGACATAAGAAAGTGTACCTATTCTTGCAATAACATTATTTAAAGCTGTTCAAAAAAATAATTTTTTCTAATTTTGACATATAAAGTGACACTTTTTAAAACTGATTGACATTATGAAATGTCTTACTTTTTGTAACTAGTTGCATAAAGTAAAATTTTATGCAATTGGTGACGAAAAATGTATTTCAAAATTAGTGACAAAAAGAATTATTCTATTTATTAAACTGTTATAATACAAGTTAAAAACATAAATTATAAATTAATTAATTATTATAAATATTGATAACACAATTATTGCAATTATTCAAATTATTTCCCGACGACATATTTTTTTCATTGCTCGAACTTGCTGTTATTTGGGAAGCGACGCACATTGCATTAGATGTTTCACCAAATATTTCTTGCGCTATAAGTTTTTTATTATTCATGGAATTTTCAACATATCCCTCCGCAACAGAGCTAGATTTCCAACCTCCGTGCCTCTTTAATTTTAAAAGATCAGCGCCACTGTCTGCTAGGAAAGTGGCAGAGCTTCTTCTGAAGCAGTGGCCAGTATATAGAACAGGATTTGAAAGACCAAGAAATTGTGCAATAACTTTTGGCAGACTGCTAAATGTGTTAATTCCCACAGGATTTCTGGTACATTTTCCATTCGCATATTTTACAAAAAAATCTGTTGTGTTTAAGAATCTGGGGACGCAACTTAATATATTTTCTTAATATTTCAACAAGATTCGTATTTTCAATGTCTCCAGTGGTAATTGCACACTGCCGTATAACTTTTGTTTTTGAAGGTGGGATATCAACACGAAAATGGCTTCCTTCGTCTATAACATTTTCAACTGGAAGAAATGTTAATTCTGCTTTTCTGCATGCTCCTGCCATTCCAATTATCATTGCAACCTTAGCCATTAAGTATTCTTTGTCATCAGCTTCCAATAAAAATTTGGCAAAATCTTTTTTAATAAAAACTTTTGACTTTTTAGCACTGTACCCGTCCGCTTGCCTTTTAATATATGCTACCAAAATATTCCTTTTCAGATTTAGTTCAGACCTTAACATTGAGTAAAGTGTCCATAATGTGGAAACTTTTAGATCTTTCTTACCCTCAAAATATGAAAGTAAAACTTTCTCATTAACATGTTTAATTTTCTTCTCATCACACCACGTAACAAATTTTTCGTATGCCAAATCATAAACTGCCTTTGACTTTTTGGGAATTACTGATAATAGAGCATTACCTGCTGCCTCTTCAATATCGCTTGGTAGCTCTTCAGAACTTGAATGACTCATTTTTTAAAAATAAAACTAAAAATATATCAATCTCGATAAAAACCTTCCGTCTAGACTTTTTTACAAAATGTCAAACTGACAACTAACATGAAGTAACAGCAACAATAGCTATTTATGCCATCAGTTATATGTCAAAATTAGAAAAACTAAATTTATGTTTTCCAAATTTTTATCAATTATATTAAATTTTATTTTTTTATTACTTTCTTTAAAATTAGAAAAAATCTTGTATGCAATACGTTACGAAATGAAATTTTGTGTAACTTGTGAGTTTTTGCGAAACTCACTTCGTTCGTTCCGCAAAAATCTCACGCGTTACACAAAATTAGGCATTTCGTAACTGATGGCATAAATAGCTATTATTTGTCTGATACGTTTTATTTTTTAGATAGGTATCATCAATGTAAATTCTCTCCTGATGTCTTCTATCGCAAATTTTGGAAGTCAATTTAGGGGCCAAAAGTTGGTAACAATGAAATATGCTCTTTAATCAACCACCAACTGTTTTTAATATTTTTGCATGTGAAAAACCTGTTATTTTTCTTGTTCTTTTACGTAAATAAAAGCATTCAAGTTAAAAAGATTTTTTATTTTCAAATTTCCTTCCAATAATTTAGTAGCTATTACTAATAAATGTTTTGACAATTATTAGTAAGTCGTTCAGTTCTAAAATACTCTATTAGAACGCTTCAGGGTGTCAATGTTTATCTAGGTATAAGTATTTTTCATCATTATCTCGAAAACCGTAAAGAATTTAATAATTATTAGAAGTGGGTTTAAAATGATATTATATTTATTTCTTTTTTTAAATAGGTACTTTTGATATGCCATCCAGTTTGGCTGACTCTGTCTAGTTTTTATAAAATAACAATATAGTTTTTGTTCTAATTACTATATGATATAGTTAGGTTAACAATACAAAAAAAAGGTTTTACGTTCAATACAGTTACTACAACCATACTGCAGTGCTATTTTAAAGATTCTAGTTTTCGTTGTAGTAACTATATAATATAGTTACTTTGATACAACATGTATGGTTATGTTAACCATACAAGAAAACATATTTTACGTACGATATAGTTACTACTACCATACGGCAGGGCTATTTTAATAATGATAGTATGTTAAACCTTTATTACAATATAGTTACAGTCACTACATAAAATAGTTAATCGTATGGCTTGTATAGTCATGGTTACTATACGCAGCAACTATTATTAGAATACTTTATAGGTACACTGACAATATGCTACAAGTTAGTTAGCTATGCCGTATTGTCATCTTAGCGGTAAAGCATTGTTTCTTTAGTGGTAAGTTATATCGTAAAAAGTAGCGATAACATGTTGTTACAATAACAAGGGAAATTTAACAATTCGTATATTGATCTGATAACAGTATAAATCGCTGTGCCTATACTAATCGTACGGAATTGTTAAATTGACGATATATATTTTTATTGTAACAGTATAATTTTTTCAGTGTGGGGATAAAGCAGGCTCAACGCATTAGTCATGCAGCGATGAAGACAAATATAAGGGAAAAGTTTTTTAAGAGAACAAAAAGGCTTCTGAGAACGAAACTGAACAGCAAGAACCTGTTCAAAGCAATTAACACCTACGCCTGCTCAGTTCTGTCCTACTCATTCGGCATTGTAGACTGGAGCGTGACTGACATCGAGGGGCTACAGCGCAAAATCAGAACTCAACTTAACAAAACACTCAAACATCACCCAAGGAGTGCGGTAGGGCGGACCACTCTACCACGACATCAAGGCGGAAGAGGTCTGGCAGATATTGGGAAAATAATGGATCAACAAATAAATAAATAAATAAATAAATAAATAAATAAATAAATAAATAAATAAATAAATAAATAAATAAATAAATAAATAAATAAATAAATAAATTTTTATTTCAAGAGACCAACGTTTGCATTGGTATAGAAAAGGTCAATTTCAACCACAGACATCTGTAGAACAATGACTATTCAAATTTATAAATACAAAATATATATACTAGATTACAGTTAGGATAACAAATCACAATCCATATACTCACTAACATTGTAGAAAACACGAGAAATCAATAAATTACATACACTTCTCTTAAAAAGTATATTGCTCGCTATGTTTTTGGTTTCCCTAGGCAACTTATTGTAGAGTTTTGTTCCCATGTAGAATGGGCTCCTCTCAAATAATGCCATGTTGTCCGCCGGTACAACAAAGTTCATATTGTTACGCGTCTCATAATTATGAATGTTTTCCATGGATAAAAAACGATTTAAATTATTTTTTACGTACATAAGAACTTCTAAAATATATAAATTCGGCAAAGTGAGCAGTTTAAGTGTTTTAAATAGCCTCCGGCATGAATGACGGCAAGACACTCCCATCATACTTCTTATAGCTTTCTTTTGGATTAAAAACACTCTATTTAAATTCGATGGAGACGAACCCCAAAATAAAATTCCACTTTTGACTCGGGAAACAAATTGGGCATGGTACTAAGACAAGAGAATATTCCTGCCGACCACACCACGCAGGCGGTAGAGAGCATAACATACTGGAGAAATTTTAGAACTTAGTTCAGTGCAGTGAAAGCTCCACGATAAGGCATTGTCAATATGTATACCCAGTACTTTTGTTTGAACAACCTGTGCAATCGACCCACCGTTGGCCCTGACAAGAAGACTCTCATTAAAGGTTGACCGGCCCGGAGTAAAGCTGATGAACACTGTTTTGGTTGTATTCAAACATAACCCACTGCCAGCAAACCATGTGTTTAATCTTGCAAGCATATCACGTAATAATGTATAATAAATAACTAACTTAAGGGAGTACTTCCGCAATAAAGCCCAAACTTCACACCTACACCATGCTATTTGCGAAGCAGACCACTCCACTCATCTAAGATTGAGGGATTAGAATGTCCCACAACACCACAATACCATTGAAGAAAAGCTACAGATATGGAAGGAAAAACCTCTGCACGGACGACACCTGAACGAGGCAGCCCAGGATCACGTCGACAGTCTTGCGTCGAACTACTGGCTCATCTCTGGACAGATGTTTCCTGAAACGGAGGGATTTCTACTCGCAATTCAAGAACAGGTCATACCAACTAGAAACTACCTGAAATACATAATTAGAGACGACTCAGTACAGGCAGATAAATGCAATTATGGATGTCAAACGGCAGAAACGATCCAACATATCACGGGAGGATGCCAGATGTTTTCTGCAACAGAATATAAGGAGAGGCATGATGCAGTGGCCGAGATCCTACACCCAGAGTTAGCGGTGAAACTACAGCTACAGCAGAAATTCAAAAATTACCAAATAAGTGAGGGTTGCCATTTAAGATTCTCGGGGTAGGTACCCTGGGAGCAGGATGTTAAAGTTAATATAATAAATACCTCTAAAGTTGTCTCCCTTAGATGTAAGTTGACGTGTTTCACCAAATATTACATGCTGTTCGTTTTCAGCAAAGGGTGAGTGGCAGTACAATCAGCGTCGCTTTTACTGCTTTGGATTGATATTATTGCCTGAGAAGAACCATGTCTCTGCTTAGGGAAACAGGTTCTATAAGACATTAAAAAGGAGCTAAAAGACCATCTGTAAGAACAGAAGAACTTGTTGCAAACGTTCGTGTCAACAGTCAAATTGTTAGTGAGATCTCGGAACAATACTTTACAAACATTTGAGGAGTTATTGTGTCATCAAATTAAACCAACACGACAAGATCCCATATTATAAATATACACCACAGACAATCTTAGAAAGCAACTACTATAACATGTATTGGGATCGGACTATTCTTACTGATCAGACGGTGACCCACAGCAGACCAGACCTTGTAGTGGTAGACAAAAGGGCCAGGAAAACGACTCTGATAGATATAGTTATACCAAATAACAACAACCTTTTAGTGCAGCATTCTGAGAAGATAGCGAAATATCGAGACCTCCAGGAGCAAATAAGAACACAGTGGAATATGGACAGCATCGAAACCATGCCGATTATTGTTTCGACAACAGTAGTAATCCCAAACAAGCTTTTGGAAAACCTTAGAACACTAGACGTACCTCAGGATCTCTACAAGCATGTGCAGAAAGCAGTGCTACTTTCAACAAGCCGAACAGTCAAAAAGTATATGGGTAATCAATGAAGAACCCCACGGACCCAATAACACGGAAAGAGCCCCCACAGAGCTCAATCCTTTTGATATCGGTGATATCTGGGATGAGTGAATGTTCCCCGTAGAGGGAGTGCATGACAGGTCTCGCGACCTGTCAGAAAGTCATAATAATAATAATAATAATAATAATGTCTTTATTTAATTAGTTAGAAAGTAAGTGTCGGTATCCAACTATAGCTGCTCATACACAACCACCCTGTAGAAAGTGATTACTAATTCTAATAGCTAAATAGATGATACATATTATTATACAAATAAAAAGAGAAAAAAAAGAACAATTAATGAAAAAGGGAGGTTCACAGAAATTGTTTAAGAGTTTAAAGATATAAAAGTAAATAATAAAGAATAAAATAAATGCTATTAAAAAGTAGTGCTACTCTCAGCGCAACCAGCGACTCGCCAGCAAAAACTCCCTTACACCCCTACAGAATGAAGACGAACTTGACTGGCAAGGACCCTTCGCAAACCACCCCGGTTATAATTACCACCAGCTCGAGCTAGCTGAGGTACCATTAAAAATACCCATCAGGTTTGTATTGTTACCAACAAAAAAGGTTATATCTTATTAAATTTTTTTACTTTGTAATATTTTCAATAAAATTTCTGGTTCAGTTTTAAAAGTAATATTAGATTTTACAGCCACCAGCATATTTGAATATAATATTTTTTGGGATGACTGACGTAGGACCAAGAATTAAAAGGATCGTCGCCCTCGCAGTAAAAAGAGTAATAATTAAATTTGTAAACAATATTTTATTCCCTTCTCGGTTATCTAATTGACTAAATTATTCATTATTTGCGCTTCTCAGACCCTTTCTTGATCATTTAATGCCTGACCCAGTTGTGAACTTAAACGAACGCTCCACTTTATTATTTTCCTAGCAAATTTACATTAGGGAAAGATTTAGCAATCTGGGCCATTTATAACATGATTGACTGCCCCTAAATATGTATGTGTGCTTACTGAAAACACTACACGGAAAAAACAGTATTGTAAATTTAGTTTAGTAAAAATTTTATAGTATATTTCTCTTTAAAACCTCTTAATAACTATAAATCTGTATATCGGTTTTTACCAAAATAAAATTGTAAACTAAATTTATAAAAAAATATGGTTAGCTTTTTTATATAACATAGTATATAATTATGCCACTACTAAGGTATACATTACATTTTACAAATGCATTTTGGTTAAATTGAATAACCATTTTTTTAGTTAAAATAGTACAATTAATCTGTTATGGAAAAGCGGGTTTACGGGAAAAAAATACCATAAGCGATTTTATTTCATAAATGGTTAAGGGGGCATGTGATTAGCTTAAAACCAAATTGTCGGGCCCCTCCCCCTTGGGAAACTCAAAAAGAATTTTGACTTGATTTTCCGCAAAAACGGTAAGTCGCAGAGAAATATTTTGTAAACAAATATTGTAGAAAACAATATTCTCCAAAATTTATCTCATGGAGTCACTGGGCTACGACTAAAAGTGCAAAAAGCAGAGGGCGCCAAAGTCGCCAAAAATTACTTTTTCCTTATTTTCGACGCGAAAAATATTTCTTTGCTCAATCGCATTAATACAAAAGTTGTAGAGCCCAAAAAATCCTATAAATCGAGGCCGCCCTTTTTTTTACAATGCACGGTTACGGAGATATAGCGCCTGGAAGTACCAACCGAATGCAGCATCATTTGTTTTATGTCCTGTGATCGTAGCATTCTATTGTTACAGATCCTCACGTCTAATATGACCACTACGCCACAACTAAAAATGCTTTATAGGGGAAAGGAAAGTCGAAGTCTTTCTCCACAAGTTTATTATAGTTATAGAATAGAATAATCAATATACCTACATTAAGGCGAATTGACAAAACGGTTCCACCCTGTGAATCATCGACTATAGGCGATTTATTTACTTAGTTTCAAATCGACCTCAACAGTGAACAGAAATTATTGATAGGAAATTGATAGCAAAGTGTAAATTTAAAAAAATGTTAAATGCCCTTGATATTTTAAAACAATTAGGGGATATATCTTGATATGGAGTAATAAGAACTCGTAGATGGGAGTAATATTTTCAATCGACGTTAGAATACCAGTATATACAATATACAAGTAGTGTTAATAACTAATTCTAATTGTGTTACGAGATTACAATAAAATTACCATTAACATTTTAAATGTGGGTCAAAACGCCTGCCTTACTGTGACGTCAATAATCTGTAGTTACCGATGTTATCAAATATGCTGTTTTTGCAATTTTATTACTCTAGTACAATAGTAAATTTGTAGAGTTAAATGTACTAAATTGATTTCATGACCATACATTATCAGTAATATTTTGATTAAAATTTGTTATTATTTTTAAAGCAATTTGGTAAAACAATACAATAATCAGTAAAAAATCAAACAATAAATGACAGCCGGATAATTATTAATATTCGTATCATATGTTCATTCATGGCAACTGTGATTTAATATAACAGTGGTATACTTAATCAGCAGTTTTAAATTGAAATAACTCGAAAACGGCTGGAGCAAATATCAACAAAATATTATTATATTTTTAATATTAAAAAAAAATGCATTACATGTTTCTAAAATATACTGGATGTTCTACTTAAAGTTACCCAAGTTTGCATGTTAAACTAATTTGCCATATTCATTTGTTTTATTTCGTAACAGTTTCCTGTGATTAGTGTGCCAGATAAGGGTCAATATTAATAGAATGCTAAGACGCTGCGTGTAAACCGTGCATTGTAAAAAAAAAGCGCGGACACAATTTATAAGATTTTTTGGGCTCTACAACTTTTGTATTAATGCGATTGAGCAAAAAAATATTTTTCGCGTCGAAAATAAGGAACAAGTGATTTTTGGCGACTTTGGCGCCCTCTGCTTTCTGCACTTTTAGTCGTAACGCAGTGACTCCATGAGATAAATTGTGGAGAATATTGTTTTCTACAATATTTGTTTACAAAATATTTCTCTGCGACTTACCGTTTTTGCGGAAAATCAAGTCAAAATTTTTTTTAGTTTCCCACAAGCGCCCAAGGGGGAGGGGCCCGACAAGTTTGTTTTAAGCTAATCACATGCCCCCCTAACCATTTATGAAATAAAATCGCTTATGGTATTTTTTTCTCGCAAATTTTACAGATTGGCTGTACTAAAAGTAAGAAGCTGTATTGTAAATTTTACAAAATCCTTTTGTGGCTTTTATAATTTTTTATAACATGAAGAGACAAGCATAAAAATGGTTATAACGGAAAATTAGTAAACATTACTATTTTTCTTTACTAAAATTTTTAATAGAATTTAGAAGGGTGTAAATATAGTAAGACTATTTAACAATAAACTATTTGAATTTTTATAACACTATATTTGCAAAATATCAAAAAATATAAAAGCGGTTATAAAATTTTCGTAGGAAAATTCGTATTTTACTAAATGAATATAGTAGAAACTTCTAAATAATGTACAGGAATAGTCAAAGCCGCGTCGTCCGCCGCCGCGCCGCTGTCGCATTTACAGTTATGCCATCAAATGTTACTCTTATGTGTTTTAAGTTCAAACTGGTTAATTTTGTCCCGGATTTTGTGTTTTATGGTATTATGGTGCTGTTATGTAGAGTTTGGCGGATTTATTAGCAGAATGGAATCTGGAAAACTTAGTTTCGACCAAGAAAGGAAGACCAAATATATTTCATTATATCCTGCGTAAAAGCAAATAAAAAATATGTTACAAAAATATTTAAATGAAACTACAAAAGGAGTTTCAAATATTTACTAAAATATTTAATTAGTATAACAAAAGTTGGTGGTAGAAATTCAACTAAAATTAATAGTAGGAAATAAAAAACTTGAAGTCTTCCTCCACAACTATTTTGTGGAGGAAGACTTCAAGTTTTTTATTTCCTATCATATCAACTCCACTGTAAGTATGGACTACTTTTTCAATTTAAAATTAATAGAATTTACGAAAAAATATTACAAATCTTACAACATTTATTAGTAAAATATGCAAAACTGCTTGGTAGTTTTTACAAATAATTATTACAATCGTAACAATAGACGCTAGAACAAACAACAACATATTTTTATATTATTTGCACTCCTGTTTAATAGTTTTTGCTGCAACGAATTTTTTTATTTCTATATATTTTTGTAGTAACTTTAAAAAAAATATTAACTCGTTTTTAATATAATTTTATAGTCTTCCTTAATGTACCATATGGCTGTCATATATAGATCTATAAAATATAGTTACTTCTATTATATTCTTGGTTATTTTTATAAATTTTTTTTTCCGTGTACCAATCCTAAATCAGAAGAGATGATATGATGATAAGACACCACATCATAAAAACAAAGAGTCGGTATCAATTTTATGGCACACTTGTACTTTTTGTTCACGGATTGCCAAGCGAGTGAGTAAATATAAAGGATTTTTCATTACTAATGAGCCATAGGTTAACTGGAAATGACAGCATTGTATTTTTATTGAAATTAAAATTTTCTGATGCGTCTTCAAGGCTTAACTATTTTTTGGTTGCCTGTAATAATTTAAAAAGCAATATTAATATCATAAACCCAATATAAACGAAATTTTGTACTAAGCACAACATGATGTTCTATTTAAATTTGAGTTACTGCTCTATTTTAGCGGTCTCTTAATTTTTACTTCTAATCCAAATGAGCGTCACTTTCTTTGTTTTTTAATTAAACATGTATTTTTTAATTACACAATCAAATTTTTCTCAAAATTATCTTCCCAACAACGTGCAATAAGTTGGCACTTACTTTCAATAGCTTACAAAAAAAAACTTCGTATACCGGGTGTTGTATCGTCAAGCAGGACAATTAATTCTCATGTAAATTTCGAAGTGGTAAAATATTGGTTTCACTAATTAACAACTTTAATTTCAATTAACTAACCAGTTTAATGGCTTGGAGCATATCAGTATCGTAGCCACAGAAGAAAGAAATGGACTTAAAGGCATGAAGTCTGACTTCAAAGTCAAGAAAGATCCCAAATTAAAAAAAAATCAGTATCGTATTAAGGCGAGTTTCTATTCCAAAAATAAAAAAAATATAAACAATAGTATCTATTCATTTGCTACAGGTTGTAACATTTATTCTAACATTTTTTAAGAAAAAATACTAAAAATATTTTAAAAATCTCAAGTGCCCGTTGAAATTTTTACTATTGATTTATATTTGCCATTTTGTAGTAAAATTTTAAACTGATACTTGTAAAATCTAATATACGTTCTATCAATATAAGTGAGACAAGACTATACTATTAATCGTTAAATTTTATTGTGTAAAATGCATAATGATATGTAAATTTTTTTAACAATTTCTATGCAACTTTACTCCAAGTATCAAATTTGTTAAAATTCTAATATTTTGTATGTAGGTATTACACTACTATTTACTACACTAGTTTAAAACTTAGAATTTAAAACAATTTGTTAGAGAACCTTCAACAATCGTAATGGTTTACACATATCGAAATATAAAAGTCTTCAACAATTTGTAGTATTTACTACACTGTAATAAATCAGCATCCGGTATTAAGTACTTTAGATTGCCAGAGACTGCTGGAAGATGGCGCGGCCTATATTGTACTGCCTACGCAGAACAATATCGCAGCTTTAAGCTGTTTCGATTTTTTAACGGTCGGTGTCGGTATTCGGTATGCTCACTTGTTATACTTGTGCCCTGTGCTGACGAGAACCAAAGAGTTCGAAACCGGTCTACAGGTAGCAGTAGTGTAGCATCCTACCATTGGAAACAGAGATTCTGAGATTTATTCAATCCCTTCCGTTAGTTTCTGTAAGACATTTCCTGCAAATTGTTGTGAAATGTTCACCAAGACATTTAAACTTTTCCTGTAATAGTATATCAAAATATATCCAACAAAATATTGTGAAATTGTTAACAAGACATTTTAATTTCTCACTAAAACATGCGTACATTATTTATAAACTCTTATAGCATAAAGTGCCAAACTATTATTTCAATATATTTCTTACAATAGTTTTAAATTCAACAACTTTTGTATAACTATTTTTTACAACTTGTGTCGGATAGTTGGACAACTTGTTTAAAAAAATAAACAATATGATATAGAAATTCACAAGAAATTTTTGTTGTGCCTATATTTAGAACAATTTGTAGTAAATTTATCTACAATTGTAGAAAAAAAAATTTCCGTGTGCCGATCGCCTTGGGGGGTTGAAGCTTTCATGACGATGATGCCTTCCTTAACTATCTCGCTTATTTCTCCGAATGTTTCATTAACCCTTGCCCCATGATCAGCAGATCTTTACAACATATTATTATGATATTTAAAATAAACCTACCATAATAATATTCCTGAAGTAGTTGTTTCTTCTGCAAGTGCTGTACAAACTTCTGGAACGTCTCTGGATATCACTGATTAGATCATGTTATAATTATATATTTATCTGGTATCTCTATCTACAAAATAACTTCTAAGGATACCATTGTTGAAACAATTGTTGTCATGAAAGTTATGGGGCTGTTATAACTAATGCTCGACCCAGAATCACTGTATTTTCGAATTTTTCTTCTTCAGGCCACGATTACAAATGCCAATTGTTACAAATAGTTATTATATCAACCATTGATTATTTGGAATGATTTTTTAAATGCCGAGCCGTGCAGAGTCAAATAAGTGGAAACAGGACACTACGCCATAGTATACCGAATAGCAAAAGCCGACTAAATGGAAATGCGCCTTGAGGACTTGAGGTAATAATAACACCAGTCCACCAGGGGGCTTTAGCAATGATCACTACCATGTGCTCTTTTCCGACACATCAAACTTGCATATTAGTCTGTCGACTATTTCTCTCTCATAATAATAATATATACAAAGAGACATACCTTGTTAAAACACAATATATT
This sequence comes from Polydrusus tereticollis, assembly GCA_963920685.1. Classification (NCBI taxonomy): domain Eukaryota; kingdom Metazoa; phylum Arthropoda; class Insecta; order Coleoptera; family Curculionidae; genus Polydrusus; species Polydrusus tereticollis. Next base: position 50,519,435 of record OY987326.1, on the reverse strand, counting down.
ACGCCAACTCACTCAAGTGTTTTATTATCCGCTTTTTGGATAAAAAAGAAGAAGAAAAGTTCTGTTAATTTTGTGACATGTGAACTCCTGAATGAATTGGTGGTAGGGACTTGATTTTCTTTTTAACTTTTATATCATAATCCGCTTTAAGTCTTTGTTTTAATCCTCTACATGCCGTCTTACAAGTTTTGAAGAATTTTAGGGTGGTTACGCGACCAAATATCACAGATATCTAACCTAAATGTAAAATTCATGCTTTGAAGGTTAGGTTTGCTGAATTTTTAAATTCAAATTGGATCTTTTCTAGTATTTTTAACATACTCTTGAAAAAGATCTCGCAACAATCGTTTATAGAATAGGTACATATCCACAGCCCAAGCGAATGCAAATAGAACTGTGTGATTGGTCATGCCGAACGCGTTTTCAGACTCGTGTAAGTTTTTCATTTTGTTCTTTTAATGCCATAAGTGTTATATTTAAGTGTATGCTCCTTCCTCTATTAGTATCTAAGATGGCCTATATCCCCCATTCAATAACCAAAATTAAGTATTACTGTGAATATCCCGGTTACTAGAGTGCATTTAGATCTTCATCTGACCCTGATTGTGTCTATGCATTTCCCCTTACTGATGTTGAAAGACTAAGACTGTGGAAGAATATTTGTAAGATTATTCCTGATATTGGGTGCACAAACTTTAGGATTTGTAAAGATCATTTCGATGAATGTCAATTTAAGAACTTAGTTTTAAAAATGCTTAATTGGAATGCTGTCCTCAAAGCTGTCACTGAGCTTTTGCCTCCTGATGTTTTAGGGTCACTTCCATATTCCGTAGAACCTGGCAGTTCAGATTTTTTACCAGAAGTCCAAAAGATTCAATTCAGTCCTCTAAGCGTATCCATTCTACTTTTGACACAAGAACACCATCCACTTCATAGCAAGTTGAGGACAAACCCAATTTGATTAATTCTTGTGCACTTCCTCCAAATTTTGACATTACTGATCCCGATATTTCAGAATTTCTTAATTCAATTACCTACTGAAGTAGGCAGTTATATTTTGTTCTTGAACAAGGTAGGCCCAGGTTTTTAAGTGAATGTGGGGTTACTAGAAAGGACTGAACAAACAATATTTTAAGAATAGTCTCACCTCGCCATTTTATATTATATTGAATTTTTTTCACTGTTTTAAGGGCAACGGCTCTCGGTAGGTTTGCTTGGACGGTCGCGGCGAGGACCGACGCTACCCGTCGGGGAATGGGCGGTGAAATAGACTTCCAGGGCCGGTGTTATCGCGTGCCTATTTTGCTAGCTAAGGCGTTTTGATTCGCATTCGGTGCTTATTAATCATTTATTTGTTGCGGGCGCGGATACATCGATAAGAAATAGTTAGCACTTGTGTATGCTACTCGACCGCGTAATAGAGAGGAACTTTGCATTAGAATTATGCAAGCGTGTTAGGAAATTACTCACCAAACTTTAACATAAGAAAAGTGAATGTACCTTTAAGAAGAATTGTTGAAAAGCGTATTGTTTTAGAAGGTAGTTATGTTGAAAACACAAGAATCTAAAATAACGTAATTTTGTCAGCACAGTTACAAATTAAGAATTTATAAAAACAATACTTTTTTTTCTGCTAAAATCAGCCCTCGAGATTTTGAAAATATGAATTAAGGGGTTTTTGGGGATGCTGATTCTAAATCTTATAGAAACAGTTATCTAAAATAAGCCCTAATATCCTTAAAAAAAAAGCCTTTTTTACCCCACCAACACCGCACGCCAATGGTAAATAAAAATGTTCACTATGCCAAATACTTCATTTTTCTAACATACAATTACCACCAAAATTTCAAGAAAATCTCATTATTAATAACTGAGATAATATTAGGGTGTATTCATGAAAAGCAGGACACACTGTATATTGTTAATTTATTATTATTCATTATGTTTTTCTTATAAAACACAAAAGCAATAGAAAATATACTGTTGTTTTTTTAAATTTATTTTTGGTGTATATATAGTAACTATACCTACTTTAGTAAATATATCAAAGCAAAAAATAAATTTTATTCAATAATATATTATAATTACAATAAAATATCTAACAAACACTTAAAAAGTTCCATGTTCAAGGCGGGATTCGAACCCGGGACGTCTTGATCGCCGGGCGAAATCTCTACCTTTTCCTTTAATCTCTACCACCCGACTATGGACGTCGACATCGCGCCGCATTCAGACTTGATACCTACTGCACCGTTCGGAAGTTGAGATTTTATTTCGATTTACCGATGTTTAAAATAAACATCGATGTTAATATTTCTTTAAAGTAACACATTATAAGAGATACATGCATATTATAAAGATTAATAACATTTTAAACAGAACCTCCTTCACCCCTACTGCGAGATGTGAACATACTTTTATCGTTTTTACTGAAAATCAGCTCTTTTATAAAATTTGTATATTCTTCTCACAGAAAATAAAACCAAAAACTACAACATGTAGGCATTGACAAACCCTATGAAACTGCTAATTTTGAAAACATCATTAAACTTATTCTTAAACACGTTTTTAATCTGCAGACACGACTAACAACCGAAAATTACATTAAAGTTTCAACTTAAAATAATTAATAAACGCTCCAAAATCTCCGAGTCCGTCCGCATATAGTTGGCCCCGCCTTCCAGCGTAAAACGTGCGATTGCGGTTTCGCCTTGAAATCCGCAAGAGGTCGTTAGCCGACGGCCGTATTTTGAAAACGGAGGGAAAATGATTTAGGCAAACTTAAAATTTTTTTTCTTTAATTCGTTTAGTTTGGTTGTAAAGAAAATGGTAAAAGCCATGCCGATGCGGAACGTTTTTTACATTTTTTTAATAGTTTATTAAAAAAAAACTGAGTACGTCGGCCCTAGGTCGTCTAAAAAAAAGGGACAACGCATCGGCGTATATTAATATTTACCTATATACCATTCCAAATTTGAAATCTATTGGACTATAAATAAACTCACAATTCATTTTCTGCTATGTACCGTCCACAACCGTAGCCCTTAAGTGTTTCAGTATTTAATTTAAAAATTATGTTTTGTTCAGTGTGTTAGTCATTTTGGTACTAATCATTAAAATTGTTTTCTATTGCATTAAACCCTTATCGAGCCCAAGTACTGTGTGACAATTTAACATGGACACTTTCAAATAGGTACCTGGACGGATACAGTGGCGGCTCGTGACATTTAGATGAGGTGAGGCGAATTTTTGGTGTCTGACCATATAGGCAAAGCCTATAAATATATGGAATATTTTTATGGACCACACCCAATTTTACTAAATTTAGAAGGGCCTTTCATCCTCAGATATCTTAATAAATCCAAGTTTATTTTGCAATTCATCATAGGATGTTTTTTTTTGTCTTTTTAAATTTTTGTTTTCAAAAAAATTACTTTTTATAAATTAAATTAATACAATAAATAGTAAGAGAATACTACTTGGCAAGTGGTAATCATAATATGACATATAAATATGTATATTTATATGGCATATTATGATTACCACTTGCCAAGTAGTATTCTCTTACTATTTATTGTGTTATAGTACCATACGGTATCTTTCACATCAGATTGCTAGAAACTGCTGGAGGATGGCGCCACCTGTATTGTACTGCCTAGGCAGACCAATATTGTGGCTATAGGGTGTTTCAATTTTCCAATGGTAGGTGTGCTCGCTTGTCATGCTTGCCCTGTACTGACGAGAAGCAAAGAGTTCGAAACCGGTCTACAGGTAGCAGCAGCGTAGTAACCTATCATTGGAAATTAAGATTCATTCTTTTCTTTCCCGGTAGTTTCTGTAATCTGAGTCTGTATTTTAGTACTAACAGTGTTAGTCAAAATACGCCAAATTGTGCTATTTAATTCAGCGCTCGTTGGGGCATGTAGCCCAGAGAATAGCTGTTTTAGCATAATTTGGTTAATCCTTATTGTATAAGGTCTCAGCAAGTGGATTGAGAACAAAGTTCTCACATGTATACATATTTATATGTCATATTAAATTAATACGCCTATCTTTTAGGGCCTCAAATCTGTCAATTATATCATCATAAAATTGGCCAATATTTTCACTAAGATTAATTAATAATTCTTTTTAAATTGACATGAGTGACAGGGCGTTCAGTCTGTCTTGTGAGATTGTATTACGTAAATAAGTCTTAAGGCGCTTTAAACAAGAAAAATCTCGTTCAGCTTGTACGCTAGTAACTGGAATTGTTAAAATTAATACTGCTAACTTATAGACTTCCGAAAATATAGAGATCAATTTTAGTTCATTTATTAGTTTAAGTGTGTCAAGTAAGAAAATATTTAAAAATTGTTCATCTCGATAAATTATGCTCAATTCATTTTTTAGACGCTCTTTGTCAAACATTTTAGAGTATGTATTTTCTAATGAGTTTAATAAGTCGTTAGGAAAATTAGTGGAAAACTTTTTATAAATTGTACTATTAAGAAGTTTTACAAATTCAACTTTGTTTAGATCTTCAAACTGTACAATAATTTGAAACATTATACAATCCAAAATCTCGTAATACAAAGTTTTATATTTTTGAAATAATTCTGTTTCACTCATTCTGGAATTTTGTCGGTTAGAAACAACACAGTTATGTATTTTTACTTCGTCAATAATGGACTGTACTATACTTTCGCAGCGGATTCCTTGTAATCGAGTAACAGCAATGTTAATTTGTGATTTACAATAATGAACATCTAGATTACTTAGTTGAAAAATTTGAAAGAGGATATCAGTAATTAAAAAAATGTTTTTAAAGGTAAATGTTAAAAAGGCAAATTCAAAATCAAATAAGTCTTTTAAATAACCCTTGGCCATATGAATTGTTTCTGAGTCTAATTCTCTGTTTTCTACCATATCTTTAAATACCAAAACTAGGCCTTCCCAGTTATTTGCAAAAAGAAAAAAATTTTTGACCTAGAATACCATCTAGTGTCATTGGCTTGAGGTACTCTTTTTTTAATATTTTATCTAAAATAGAAGTTCGCTTATAAGATTTATGAAAAAATGACGGCAAACCTTTTAACGTTGCAAAAAAGATTCTGGTTTCTCTAATATTTTGTGTACCTTGTTGTAATATTAAATTAAGTCTGTGTGCTGCGCAATGTGTATAAAGTGCCTGAGAGGCATCGGGTTTAATTCGCGCTTGTAGTCCTGTCAGTTCTCCGGCCATGACAGCTGCTTCATCGTAACATTGGGCTACCAATTTTTCTTTAAAATTAAAAGGCTGCAGGACAGTAGTTAGTAAATCATATAACGCAGAAGCCCTCGTATCTAAACTTACATCGAAAAATCTTAAAAAACGTTCCTTAATTTCTGCTGACTTATTTACGTACCGTAGTGTAATAGAACACTGAGCTATCGCTACAATGTCTGTTGTATCATCCACTACTACAGAAAAAAAAATTGCGTCCGATATTTCTTTTGTTATTACATCTTTCATATACTCGGTAATACAAAAAATCAGTTCGTTTTGAATAGTTTTCGACTGTCCAGTAAAAACATGTTTATCTTTTAAATGATTGACAAGCTCATTATTTCTCTTAATTAAACAGTTAAAGATTTCTTTAAAATTTCCTCTATTAAGCGAACTTTCAGCTTCGGTATGTCCCCTAAATGCAAGTTCTTGCTTTCCTAATATTATGGTTGTGTCAATAAGGTATGTCATTAATAAACGGTTTTTCCTAACATCCTCGTTATCTTTAATTGTGTATCGATTTTGGGATAAACGTACAAAACCTAAGGAATTCTGAATATGCTCTTTAGACGCGTCGTGGATTTTAACTGCCCTGGAAAATTTTTTAAAATCTGCATAGCCATCAGAAGTCCACACGTTTTAAGAAGTGAGATAAAGATATAGCGTAAGTCGGAACGACGTCTTGGGCTTTTAAATGCATGGGCATGAATTTCGAGGCGAATATTATTTCGCTGTAGTGTGTCATTGCACTTACTACGTTATACGCAAGAATAACGTATTCGTTAATAAACAAAAACTATATGCATATTATGCATCAGTAATACTGATTTGGTCTTGGCTAATGTTAATGTTTATTTTTATTTCGTAAAGAAGATAATATTTATGGAAAAATTAGGGTTAATATAATTTATTATTTATTAATGAATTTTTATCAAAAACCTAGTGAGGCGGCGCCTCACTTACCTCATCTGACGAGCCGCCACTGGACGGATATGTTTGTTTTTATGTCAATTTATTTTCATTTTTTTCTTTAATGAAGAGTGGTTTACTGGAAGAAGGAAAATATATTTAGTGCCGGTAGTTTTAGCAGTGATTAACTCATTTGATACACGATTAAAATATTCATCAAAACCCTGATTATTTTAATCGTCTATCAAATGAGCTAATCAGTTCCAAAAGTACCGGTATTAAATCTCGCGATAGTTTTTATTTGTCAATAGTTTCTATTATTTTGCTTCTGTTTACATCTTTACCACTTGACTGAGCTAAGTTCAAGAGAAAAGCAAGGGAGGAAGTAAGATTCTTATGTAAATAGGTCAAAACTGACAAGTTACTTGAGCTTGAACTAAGAAAGTGTGCAAAATGTAAATAACTAATTGCTATTTTATATTAATAGTCAGTAGCGGAACTAGAAGACTATGGCGAGAGTACCTTAAATTAAATAAACAATTCGAATTTCAATGGCAAATTAAGCTAATTTATAAACCCCCTGAGAAACATTTTTTTATATGGATAGAACATTTATTAATCGAGCTTTCGCTTTGAATTTTTTAAGAAACCTAAACAATGCAATTTTTGGTTGGAAAAAAATCTACAAATAAATAATTAGTATAGCAAATGATGATATAAATGATAATAGCGAGCTTTTATTTAAAAAGAAATTTCTGGCTATTCTAGAAATCAATAATTATCTTTAGTTGTTCAGGATTCTTATTATGTTTGTCTATTCGTCAATATTAAGGTTATTTCTTTTCTTTTGAGATGAAGCAAACATTTTTTTTTTTTGGAGCAGCGCCCAAATGTCAATTTACCTACTTGCCTCAAGCAAACACGGGTTCATGAAACACTTGGAACCATTTTAGTTACGTCACTGTTATTAGTTCCATTTTCGGTTTATTTTATAGAAAACAATTTCTATTTGCAGCTATAAAGTATTTCTATTGTTTGGATACCAATATTTGTTAGAATTTATTCGCACTATTTTTTATGGTTAAATTTAAATAAATTTTAAATGTTTTTTCATAAGCTTTGTTTGTTATTCATAAATAATAACAATATTTGGTTTTTAATGACATTTACTGCTTTTATGAAATGTATGGTACATTCATTAAATCCTAAAATTTGGTGAATACATGGTATTTTACAGTGAATTAACTCAAAAAGCAATAAGACATCTTTAAAAATTTCAAATATTGTTTAAACGGTAAACCAGTAATTTAAAAACGAGTTATTTGAACTATTCGCCATAAATTTCCTATATACCGTAGCGCTCGGGGCCAACTTGATTTTTTGTTTCGCTGATTTTCTGCGTAGTTTGCGATAATATGACATTTGGCGAAATCATTGGAGTGGGAGGTAACACGGCCAACTGTCATAAGTTTAAGCCGGCGGTGTTTCAACCGTTAGTCTGGTAGTCGATGATTTATCGTTATCGAGTTTAGTTGTCATTTTTGTTAAAAAAAAAGTGTATTGTTTAACTGTTTGTTTTTGTGAGTGTTGTGCTATTGTAAAACTATGCCTGGTAACACCTGTGCGTTTCGAGGGTGTTACTCAAAAGATCAAGGAATAAGCATGATTTCCAAAGGATCCTGAACAGTAAGTACATTTGCATCGCTTTAGGATTGTTGATTAAAAATGTAAGGAGAGGTAACAAAACTGCTGTTTAGTATTTAAAAAAAAATAAATGGATACACAGGAAAATACTGTTTTTCTACTTGTATGTTAGTAAAACTCTAATTACACACACAATATTGTTAGAATCCAAGCTGTGCGTAAGAGCAGTTACGTAATATTATAATGTCTGCATTAACCCTTGTTTGCCCTTGCAATTTTCGCTAACACTCGTACCGTAATTTTCGAAATCGTGTGTAATAGGCTTCTTACCACTCTTGGTATGTAATATACTATTTCATTTCCTTACTAAAATGTATTATCACCAAGTAACGCACAATCAATAAAACATTTCAAAAATATTTTTATTTTCTTTAATTTTTTTATGGTTTTACGAAATTTGCTGGAAAGCCAATTACGTGAAACACAGAAGATAATCATGAAAAAATTACTTCTTACTAGGTACCCACATTTTTTATTTCAGTGTGAAGCATTTACTTCATCGCTTTAGTGCTTCTTTTAGTGTAATAGCCCGGCCAACTGTCAAAATTTCAAGGTGAACCGTGAAAGACATATAATTTGGTCCCCATGTAATCAATGCTAAACTTGGGATTTTCTCGCTTCTCGTTGTTTGCTTTTCTGGGACTTGATTTTCGAGACCTGAGATGTGAGCATTTTGAACCGAGAGCGGCGAGCTGGTACGAGAGAACCGCCAACCGAAATCGAGATCCGCACCGTCAGGTGATAAATATTGGCAATTTAGCAATATAATAAAATTAATAAATAAATGTTTTAAAGTTACATTTTTAACGTAGGTTCTAGAATGCCTCTTTAATATTATGATTTTGCTTTTATTTGCATATTATTAAGTCAAAACTGTTAAAGATGTAGGTCGTTAAGATCTAAATAAAACAGGGAGTTAATAAAACTAAGTACATTAATGTTCGGTCTAAGTTTAGACCGATAAACCACATCGCTCAAACAAGAGGTAAGGGTCGATGATGAGCCTTGTAGTTTAGCAAAATGACTAAACAGCTTACCGTCAACAATTAGAAACTTTACTTTAACTTTGTTCAATGGCTAATCAGGTATAAGGCAAACAGTGGCAGCCAATAAATAAAGCTTAACTAGAATATAAATTTAGAGTTCTAATTTGCAATTTCAGCAATTTTAATTATAAAGATTCTATAATGGACTAAAAATGTCACTTTTGGAAAAATAGTATTTCTGCATAAAAGTTCTTGCTTCCTCTAAAAATAAGACTTGTAGAAAAAAAATACCCGGTTTGAATATTATACAGAATGGTCAAAAACTGACGTTAAATTCACCCAAAGTAAATTATCACTGTTTTAAATTATTGAAATGAATATTAAAAGAAATCTCAATAATTTTACGATTAACACCGAAAATATAGCTACGCAACAGAATTTTGGCTGGCGGCAGCGGAGTTCTTAATACGATTTCAGCGGCTTCGGCGCCACGGTTACCCACGAGAGACCGCTAAATCGAGTCCATGGTCAGTACCATGTTGCCAAATAAACCGTTGTTCGTAAATGCGGGGAAAATAGCACATGTAAATTAAAATTGGAGTCATTTGCATCCAAGCGTCTCAATGAATCAATCAATCAATATATGCTTTATTGTTAAAGAAAACTAAATTCCTATAAACAAAGCGAGTATAAAAAGTCCCTTAAATATGAGTAAAAATAAAATAAAAACAAAAACATATACAGGGTGTTATGGAAATGACTTATTATTTTTTAACCCGTAAATATATAGGTCGAGACGAATTGGGGAAAAATTGCTATAAATGGCGCTCGAAGCTAGAAATTCGAGAAAAATGCCTTCAAAAATTTAGGTCCAAAACACCTACGCGCCAATGACCCAAACAGCTGATTTGGGTAATTGTTTACTTTAGTGCAAATGTTGAATTTTTCGCTAAAATTTCGTATATAGGCTAATTAAGGGTAGCTGATCACAATTTTCCTTTTGCGTTTAGGCGGCAAATGCACTGGTTTTGAGAAAAAAAATGTTAAAGTTTTTCTAACTCACCGGTATGTTATTTTGCATGTAATCCCAAAATGTTGATATTTCCAATAAAATATTACTTGTCGGAGTCATAGTATACACTTCTGAGTTGAAATAAACGAAATATGCCACAAGGAAACTCTGAAAAACGGGATAACTTGTAAGCGAACAGAAAACTCTACGTTATCTGGAAAAAGACGGGAGACAGCTCACTGACAGCTGGCCAAAAAAGCAGAAGCAAACTGCACCCATGTTGTCAGATTGTTAGTGTATTATAAATTGCCTATCCTTTTCAATTCATTTTTATTAATTGAATGAATCCTATTGGCTCGAGCTAGCACATCTTTCTTCTGGATGGAAGCCATTAATAATTACAAGAAAAAGAAGAACAATCTGGCAACGTGAGTGCAATGAATCTGAAAAGAGACGGTTCTACTTTGTCGGCGTATTAACAACGAATTTAATTAAATTTGTGCCTTTTCCATTGTTTTTTTGCTAAAATGTTGTTCTTATTTTATGAACAGATAGTTTGGTGAAAGTTTTATCACATATTTTGAAGGGAAAACCATAAAATCTAGGAAATTGAAGACATCCTTACAAAAGAATACCCTAACCTGTAAGTGAAAAACTTTAACATTTTTTTTTCTCAAAACCAGTGCATTTGCCGTAAAAACGCAAAAGGAAAATTGTGATCAGCTACCCTCAATTAGTCTATATACGAAATTTTAGCACAAAATTCAACATTAATTGCACTAAACTAAACAATTACCATTCCAGCAGTTTGTCTTGTCAAAAACACATGTGTTCAGGGGCATTGAACTATCATGGAAGGCGCACATAGTCCGGTTTTAAGGTATTTTACAAAATTCAAAATACTTCCGATTTTAGAAAAAAAAACTATCAAGTGTAACTCTAGACCACCTCAGGAGTGGCCCCTTAAAATATAATAAGTCATTTCCATAACACCCTGTATATGTATAAACACATACACATACATACATGTATGCGCATTGCACATACACTCATAGAAACATAAAATGCATTGTCAACAACAATAAAGTTAACACAAACCAACTATAAAACGTCACTGTAATATTCATCCAGACTTTAGTAGGCTTCCTGCAATAAGATGTCTTTGACATTCTTCCGAAACTGGCCGAAGTTTTAAATTAAAGTAAATGATTAAAAATCTTTTTACTCTCATAGAAGACCGACTGTTTCACAAGAGTGGTCTTAGGAATGGGTAGTTTCGTATGCTGGTTCTAAAGTCGGATTCTTGAACCGTCTCGCAAGATGGTGGACGAGTCACGTGTCACTAATGGCACCCTGTCGACTTCTAGTCGATTTTGTTTTTGTAGGTTGGTAGGTTACTTGTACTAAATTTCAGAATTATCAGGATTGGACTAAGCTAAATTTGTAAAGCACGTAAACCACATTAAATGTGCAATTTTTTTTGGAGGATTGGAATATATAGTTTGGTAAAATCAGCGTAGGAGCAAAGGGAAAGAAAAAAGATGTATGTAGTACTTTTTTATTTCTAATTATAAAAAATCTACAATCTACAAGTAAAAAATACTAGTAGGTACTACCAAAGCTATTTTGTAATTTTATAAATTAAATTAATATAGGCTGCAATGGCATAGAAATTGTTATATTTTAAGAGCTGATATATATTTTCAGTGCAGTATATTACTATTCATTTATATAAGGAAATAATATTAGTTCATTCTATATTGTTTTTCTTGAAACATAAAATCGATTTATACTTTTTGTCGGCATTTTTTGAAAAAGGCGAGAAAAGAACTTCAGAGTTTAAGCCCAATGCAAAAACGTTATGCAATGTTACTATATACCACCGTTTTTTGTTATTCAAAATGGAAAGCAATTTTATTCATTAAGCAATTTTTTGGACAACCAATAAGCTATTATACATTGTTATTTTTTGTTGTTTTTTTGCTGTATATATAGATACTGATACTGCACATGTACAGAAAATAGTGGGTTTGCGATAGTCACTATATATTTCATCAGGCAGTTATTTATTAAAGGAATTTATTGGACTTTATGGACATAGTCCAAAAAAATATTATTAGTATTTTAACTAGCATTATCTAAAATTATCATGGAGGGCTCTTCTAAGTTTGGCAGGGTTTCGCACAGCCATTTTTCAAAATTGTCAGAGTTCATCTCTCCATGGTAGTCACCAGTTTTGCATTTGGATTTAAAAATAAGCCTGGCATTTTCGATAAATCTACATTCGCGCCCTGCATGCAAAACAATGTATCTAAAAATATAAATTAAATGACGATTAGTGTTCACTAAGAGAATTTATTTCCAGAAGGGGGGCCTTCATTTTGGTCTTGTAGAGTAAAGACTATGGTTTTTTGTACCTTTACTTAGGTTAACTTATATTTATTAATTCGTATACCGTACCCTTCTCCAGATTCTTTCCTGACAGATTTAATGTTATCATCCTGCCAAGATTTTCTAAATGTTCCATTAGAAAAAATCCAAGTCTCGTCCAGAAAAACACATGGTTTTCTATCGGGACCAAGCTTAGCGTTTTCCATGTACGTAGACAGAAATCTTCGCCGTTTATCCGCAATACATGGCTTTTCCATAAGCGCACGGCGATTGTCTTCCTTCTTATAGAAAAAGCCTAAGCTTATTACCAACCTTAGGAGACTGCTTATGCTTCCAAGATACATTTCCTTGCGATGGAGTTGGTCTTGCAGTTTCTTTATTGTAACTGGTTTTCCTACGAACAATATAGCGTTATATTAAATATTAAAATTACAGAAAAATACACGTGTTTCATCCAGACGCATGACACACTGGTAGAAATAGATACACCAATTTATGCTTAACTTATCGCTCAATACACCAAGCGAATATCCTTCAGCATAAAAACAGGGTTTTTTTTTTTATAGAAAGGCGAGGTAATGGGGTTCTCCCCCCTAAGATACGTATAAGATGTACAAAGAAAAATTGAACACTCTCAGTAGTCCAAGTTATATTTTGTGGCAATACTTTTCACTGCAATAGCCTAGGTTCTAAATATTTTGATCATTACTCCCACCCAGACTCGAGCTCTGGATCCAGCACTGCATACAAAATATCTAATTTTTGTTTAAGAAAATATTTCCTGTAATATTTAATAAAAAATTTGCTACATCAATCTGCTACCTCTTTTCCTTACACCGATACATATTATATTACCTTTATTTTCAGTAGTAACACTGTTTTTTTTTAACCTCTATCTTTCTGCAACATGGGAAGATATCTTCACTAAAAAGTTGCAGGGCATAAACGTTACCCTGTTTTCTTTAGGAATATTATCCATTGAGGTACTTGGAAGACAATAATTATGATCCATTATCATTTTACGCCTAAAAAAGATAAATACCGTATAAAAGTAGTTTGCGGTTAATCTATTTAACTTACCGTCCCGTAACAAATAAACACCAAAACACGTAGGTGGTAGGTACGTCCAAAATAGAAGTCTTTAATAAACTTATTTAAATACAAAACACACAAGAACAATTAAAAACACAGCAAAACACTTAACGAGAAAAAAAGCACGTGGCGATGTCACTGATGTCAGTGTCAGTGGGCTTTGGGCTAATTATTACGGCTCTATGATGGGTTGGGGATATTTCAAAGTTACTGGTCCAGCTAGTTACTGTCATTTGTCTATTGTCAAATGTCGAACGACGAGACGAGCCGTGAATCCTACTATAGTACTGTACTTAAATTCCTCAACATCTGATCTAGAACATCTTTTATGCAAAAGACAAACAGTTTCCAAAATGTATAAAGACGGTACAGTTAAAATTATTTCTGCTCTAAATAAAGGCTGACAATGTTCACAGTTATTTGCTCTGCACAAATGTCGAATTGCTCTTTTCTGCGACACAAATATGGAGTTTAGCAACTGCCTGCAAATCCCCAAAAAACAATACCATAACGCAAGTGCGATTCAAACAAGGAATGATATACCATTTTAGCGGTTGCGTTACTAAGTTCATTACAGACTATCCTTATTGCATAACAGCCAGCTGCCAATTTTTTGCTTAATACATTTATGTGCTCCTCAAATTTCAGTTTATTATCTAACGTTAGACCCAAAAACCTTGTAAGTGTTTATTTTGAATTTGTTGATCAAGATTTATCTCACTAAAACTCAAACCAAAAGTCATTATATTTGTTTTGTTAATATTAAAACATAATAGGTTTGTATCGCACCATCTTTTAACCTCACTTAGATCACTGTCAATAACCAACCTTAAATCGTTTTTATTTTCACCATGCCATAGGACACTAGTGTCATCTGGAAATAGTGTAAACGTGCCCTGAATATCCAAAAATGATAAATCGTTCAAATATAGGAGAAACAAGACCGGTCCCACCACCGAGCCCTGAGGCACTCCTCTCGTAACGATGGAGGTATCAGAGCGTGCTGAGCCTACCCTTACCACTTGCCTTCTTTCATGGAGATAGTAAGAAAGCCACTCAACTGTCAGCTGATCAAAACCATAGCAATGTAACTTTTGCAGCAATATTTCATGGTCCACACAATCGAAAGCTTTCGAAAAATCACAAAATATAGCCGCAACCACCTCACCACTATTTATGTTAAGGTAAGTATCATGGAGCAAGGACAATATAGCGTCATCTGTACTTTTACCCGATACAAAGCCAAAGTGAACAGGACTCAGAATGCCCTAATCCTTCAAAAATCTCATTACACTTTTTTTGACTAGTTTTTCAATTACTTTTTAGAGTTATGACAAGAGAGAAATCGTTCGGAAACTGGAAGGATCAGTAGAATCACCTCCCTAAAACAATGGAATAACAACCGCTCGTTTAAGACATGATGGAAACTCGGCCGTCCTGATGGAGTGTGCAAGCGCATGCAAGGCCGTCTCAGGCAAACTCTTCATTATTTTTACAGAAATCCCATCATATCCTGCAGAACACTTATTTATTAATTCCTTGAAAACCTGCTTTACCTCATTTGCATCAGTAACATCAATTAAGAATCAATCACTGATATGAACACCTCTTTGATACTCAAGAGGCGCTTTTTTAGGTCTTAAGTGTGAAGTTAATTTTTCCCCAATTATACAGTAAAAATCATTTAAAATATTAGGATCTATCTCTACATTTTTCCGTAATATGATCTTTTTGCCCCTTAAATTATTAATGATTTCCCAGGTTTTTCTAGTTTTGTTCTTTGCATTTTCAAAGTTGCTTTTATAATAGAGATCCTTAGCTTTTTTGATAAGCTTTATATAAATTTGCTTATGCATTAAAATATTTTATAAAAAAGTCATGTTCACTATAAAACTTTCGTATGGTATGTAACGATCTTAGATTCCTTGCCAATGTTTTAATGTCAGAAGTAAGCCAGAGCTCTTTTCCCTTACTTTTATGTCTTAAAGTGGGAAAGCCTTATTGAAAACATTTATTAAAATATTATGAAAACACTCAAATGGCTTTTCCGACTTCAAAACACTGTTCCATAATTCAATATTACATGATTCCTTAAATATATTATAATTTCCCTTACTAAAGATTCTACCCAGTTGGTTTCTTTTGCAACTTACACCTGAATTTGCAGAATAGGAAAATATCACAGCCTCGTCATCCGATAATGCTGAAGCGACCGTATTGCACTTAATATTATTACTATCATCGAAATCTGTACGAAGATAATCTATGGTTGTAGCAGAGAATTTTGTTATCCGAGTTGGTTCACAAACATGCATTACAAAGTTTAATGAAACAAAAATGTTGCGAAGTGACTGTGTTGTCAATGATTCAAAGTGAAATTTCAATTTGTTTTGGTGTGTGTTTATTTTATACAGGGTGACAATTTTAAAACTTACAATAGCTATACAGGGTGGTCAAACGAGGATCGGGTAGAAGACTATGAGAAATTTAAACAGCCTGCCATCCAAAATGTATAAATGTATTATAATAGTGGCGGCTCAGATGCATATTGTAAAATTAAAGAAACAGGATGGCCCAAAACGTTTTCATGAAATAAATTTACGTTTTTTTTTTTAAATGGAATAGCCTGTAATTTATGATTTTAAATTATAGCTGCCATTATTCTAATCGTGGAGGTCGCAATTGTTAACTTATCTTTCATGAGATGCCTGGAAGATCTAAAAACAATAAATCACTTGTTTATCAAAGATTGCTTTTAACGTTGTAGTTTATGAGCAAACTAGTTTTGTTTCCAAATCGTTTATTTTATACAAGGTGTTGAAGAAAATACAATTCATAACTTTACACAATTTTTTGAAATGAATATTATTTTCATTATTTTGAAAAAAGCACCATTAAACAGACACTGAGCATGTCTAATACCGTCCGATTTTCTGGAATATCAATTTAAACTTGCTTAATTACATCATTATGCAATAATTTCATTGGCCGTAAAAAAATACCATCAACATTCACAACATTCACAATATTGTCATTTTTTTCCTCTAATTATTATTCTTTCCAAATTTAAGTAGAGTTCTATTTTTTATGATTTCTTTCTTGTTATTGTCTTTTTTAGTACTGGTAATAGAATGGTTGTAAATAAAAGTTTTTATTTCTGACCGGCATATTATTAGCTTATAACATCTTAGTTACGCGGGAATTATAAGGGTCATAACTCCCTTGGGATATTAAGAAAAATTTGACATAAAATCAAACGATTAACATCTAATGTCAATTTGATTGTCATCTATTGAAACATTTATTCCACTTTAAAAATGAACAAAATGTTAGTAAAATCGGTCAGAAATAAAATTATCTATGTATCACTGGAATTATAAGGGTCTCAAAAACCTCGGGCAATTGCTGTCCCTCGGGCCAAAGGCCCTCGGAACGTAAACTTTGCCCTCGGTAATTAAGACCATTATAATTCCCTAGATACATAAATAACTATAATAAGGTGTTTTAAAAATACATATTATAATAAATAGTAAGAGAATACTACTTGGCAAGTGGTAATCATAATATGACATATAAATATGTATACATGTGAGAACTTTGTTCTCAAGCCACTTGCTGAGACCTTATACAATAAGGATGAACCAAATTATGCTAAAACAGCTATTCTCTGGGCTACATGCCCCAACGAGCGCTGAATTAAATAGCACAATTTGGCGTATTTTGACTAACACTGTTAGTACTAAAATACAGACTCAGATTGCAGAAACTACCGGAAAAGAAAAGAATGAATCTTTATTTCCAATGATAGGTTGCTACGCTGCTGCTACCTGTAGACCGGTTTCGAACTCTTTGGTTCTCGTCAGTACAGGGCAAGCATGACAAGCGAGCACACCTACCATTGGAAAATTGAAACACCCTATAGCCACAATATTGTTCTGCCTAGGCAGTACAATACAGGTGGCGCCATCCTCCAGCAGCTTCTGTTTTCAATTTTCCAATGGTAGGTGTGCTCGCTTGTCATGCTTGCCCTGTACTGACGAGAACCAAAGAGTTCGAAACCGGTCTACAGGTAGCAGCAGCGTAGCAACCTATCATTGGAAATAAAGATTCATTCTTTTCTTTTCCGGTAGTTTCTGCAATCTGAGTCTGTATTTTAGTACTAACAGTGTTAGTCAAAATACGCCAAATTGTGCTATTTAATTCAGCGCTCGTTGGGGCATGTAGCCCAGAGAATAGCTGTTTTAGCATAATTTGGTTCATCCTTATTGTATAAGGTCTCAGCAAGTGGCTTGAGAACAAAGTTCTCACATGTATACATATTTATATGTCATAATACATATTATATTGATTTTAAAAGTCAAATACTGTATCAAGCGAAAATAATCAGTGGCTTTTAATTAAAAAAAAAACATTTTAATTTTTCAGTGAATCAGGTGTTCAAAATGACCACCATTTTTTGCTAAGCCCAGCGCCAGTTGATCCCGGAACCCGTATACAACGTTTAAATGAAAGTCCTCTGGAATGGCTTGAATATCAGCACTAATTCTGACTTTTAAAGATTCGGTTAACGTAGACTTTGTTCTATAAGTGTCCCCACAAAAAGAAGTCGAGCGGGGTTAAGTCCGGGGATCCTGCTGGCCAGTCAATAGCACCTCTTCTACCTGTCCAACGTCCTGGAAACTGTTCGCTTATGTATTGACGCATAATGCGCAGGTGCTCCATCTTGCTGGAACCATACCTGTTCGTTTATGCCATTATTTACACCCGGTAAAGCCATTCTTCATGAAGGAATTATGTGATTCCTAAGGAGGTCCAGGTATTTTTTGCCATTCAAATTATCATCTATGAAAAAAGGTCCCACAATACGTCTACCAACTATGCCTGCCCAAACATTAACTTTTTCGGGTCTCTGAGTATGACCTTCCTAGAATCAGTGAATATTCTCAGCAGACCAATAACGATAATTGTGTCTATTAACAATGCAATTTATCTAGAAAGTAGCTTCATCCAAGAAAATGATGTTTGTTGCGAACTTATTATCGTTATTGCATCTTTCCATCATCAGCTCACAAAATTCAGCTCTTCTATCAAAATCTTCCTCGTTTAACTCGTGCACCAACTTTATCTTGTAGGGATGCAACTTCTGCTCAAACAAATTTTTCACTGACTGATGAGACACATTAAAACCCATTGCCATTGGCCTGGATGATTGTGTTGGATTCTCATGTATTGAGAGCATGATATCCAAAGCTTTGTCTCCCCCGGTTGCTGTTTTAGGTCGACCTGATCTAGCGGCTTCCCTAACACTGCCTGTTTCTCGAAATTTCTTTACCACTCGACACACCGTTGACTGATTTATTGGAGGCCTATTTGGATATAATTAATTGAAAAGTTGACTTTTCATATTTTCGTAACCGCTCATTATTAAAATTTCAACTCGTTGTTTCTCATTTAGATGAACCATAGTGTAAACAAATTAGAAATCAGACAACAGAAAAATAAACAGGAACTCAAAATTGACACCCCTTAGGTCGCTGTCATGAAAACACCTTGACTAAACTGGTGGGTATTAGGTAGGAATAATTATAATTAGGAAGTTTTTCATTTTTGAGCTGTCATTATCTCGAAAACGCTTGCAGATGTGAAAATTTGAAATACAAAAAATTCAGAGTTGTCCCAGTAGAATCCAAATAATATGCAATCATATGCAGGGTGTTCCATTTAAAAAAAGTAAGTTAGTCTCTATGGCAACCAAACCAGAAACGACAGAAAAAATTCATGCAGGTAGAAATGTGGGGAATAATTTACTAAATAACTTTCATATTTCCATTAAACTTTGAAGTTTTACATATGTCTCTGTTTGAAATTGTTTCAAAACATCTATAAACAAAAGTATATGTTAGGGTGGCTGGAGTAGAAATTAGAATTAAATCGAGAATGGAATGATTCGCATGCATTTGTGGTTCTTCCAATACTGTCGCTGCATTCTGAAAAGTGGCATCGTCGCCAATATAATTATTTACAAGATATTCGTATTTTGATAATCTCGCTTCTACAGGCTGAATTACGGCGAAATCAAATACGAAACGACCTCCGTCATCGGCGGGGCTCAAAAAAGGAAACTAAACGTGTGTTTCAGTCACCTACCTATCTCTCTTTCTTGATTTTTGTATTCGGCTGATAGTCCCAGTATCTGTATTTTTTTTCGGGACCATGCAATTATTGCTTAATAACATAAATGATGAAATGAAGAAAGTTTGAATTGATATTCCAGAAAAACGGTTGATATTAGATTTGCTAAGTGGTATATGAAATGAAAGCTTATTTAAAGGTGCTTCTTTTAAGATAGTGATATAATGATAATAATAAGAATACATTAGACTCGCGTTAATGCGTACTTGCGCGAACAACAATGGCCATTAATTGTCTGTAGCCTGTAGTGTGAACAGGCGACACTTTCGATAATGTAAGCAGTGTTAAAAAATAACTTCTATGTACCTGCAAAAACCATGATTTATCATTCGTAGCTTATTTGCCGTAGCAATGCATCGTTTGTGTTTTGTGAATTGTGCGTTTAAAAATAGCTCATAAAAAAAGTGTTTAGCACTTTATGAAAGTTGAAAATTATAGAAGAACATCAAAAGGTTGTAGGTGTAACAATGTTATGCAAGAAATATGGGGAAGTTAAAGCCATTACATTATGTGTTCTATAAAAAAAAAAGTTGAGTTCTAAGGGTCGTCAGCCAAAGTTTAAAACCACATAAAATTTGGAAACGCATTTGAGAAAAAGTGGGAAATCCTAGAATAGAAAGTATACTATACAAATGGTTTCTTAAACAAAACACTCTCAGTAGTGTGAACAATACCTCATTAATATGAATAGGGTAAAAAAAGTCTAAACCTTCTCGCTTATGTTACTCACGTTTGGAACAACGCAATAGAACATATGGGGTACTACATACAGGCGGTACTAAACATTTCCAAGGCCTTTGACCGAGTATGGTATGAGGGACTCCTAACTAAAGTGAGAGCATACAAGAGTGCCGGTTCAATTTTGTTCATAGCTGTCGAGCTTTCTTAAAGACCGTTCTCTGCGAGTGGCGATGGGCGGATTTCTTTCAGACACATTTAACATCAACGCCGGAGTCTCTCAAGTTTCTATATGGTCGCCTACTCTCTGTTTACTATACATTAACGATCTTTTGAAAAAAACTAAAAATCCTATATATTGGGTGTTATTTAATAAGTATCCGATATTTTACAGAACGATTCCTGAGTTATTTATAAGGTGAAAAGTTCATATCAGCATGGGTCAGCAAGCCCTTCATTTTTGAGAAACAGTTTATTGTTGTTTAAAAATTATCGTTTGAAATGTTTCTATGTTGATTAAAAAAAAATATTTTAAAATTGTTTCATTTTTTGACAAGCACATGCATCAATTAATTTAAATTAAAATATCTCGAAAACGGCTGCTTATAGCGAATGTTGACAACCATACCACTTTCACGTAGAAATGATAGAGGAATCGATTCTTCTTCTAGAAGATGTGATACATATATGCACGAAAAAGTTGTGACTCCACAAAAGAGAAAAAGATCTGTAGATGGCGCCCCCTAAGCTAAGATGAAATTTGAGTTTCTCATATTAAAAAGTCCCCTAATACCAGTTTTTGTCCAAATACAGACATTATTTTAAAAATAATTATAATTTACGAAAAACAAAAATAAAAATAAATTTTTAACGCCCTGTATCTCAATAAATGAATATAATATACTTATATGAACTTTTCCCCTTATAAAGAACTAAGGAATCGTCATGTAAAATATCGGACACTTATTAAATAACACCCGCTAATGACAGCACACTTGTTTCATCTTTTACTTTGGATGCTCGTACATCGACTGCCAATGCACATCTCTATAGGCAGCAAGAAGTCTCACATCTCAACAAAGACCTGGAAGAAATTCTGTCTTGGGGTGACAGTAACCAAGTAGATTTTAACGCAAAAAAACCCAGGCGGCAGTTTTTTCTAAAAAAGTTAATGTCGAAGAACCGGATATAGTCATAGCGGGACACTCGATTCCTTTGGCTTCATCAATTCATTTAGTGGGCGTCAATTTGGATAGTCATATGTCTTAGCATAGTCACGTCGCGGCCATTGCTAAGGCAGCCTCGCAGAAGCTTGGAATACTTTTCTGAGCTAAGAACCTCCATACACCCCAACAACTCTTGATGCTCTATGAAGCCCGAACTCGACCATCGCTGGATTACTGTTCATATTTGGGGCTCTGCTCCTAAACATACCCTGAAATTGCTAGATTCCATTCAAAGAAGAGTCATTCGCTTCATCGGTGACCATAGTCTGACAAACAACCTGGAAAGCCTTTTAAACATCGAAGGCGGGTTGGCGACTTGAGTCTATTTTACAAATATTTTCATGGCAAGTGCTCAACTGAGGTTGCCCGCTTGATACCATCCAGAGGGGTGCATGGTAGAAATACACGACGAGCCACTGCAGCCCACCAGTACGTGGTTCAGCTTAGTGTCCCTCGAACGACACTGTTTCAAAATTCTTTAATGTAGAGAGCGTCATCACTCTGAAACAACCTCTCTGAGATCGTGTTCTCCAACGAGTATAATCTCCAAAGATTCAAGACCAACGTGAATCGTTTCCTGCGCACACGCACTGCTCCCAGAGCGCCATAAAGGATTTACCCTGCAGTGATGTGCCTTATCATAAAAAAAAAAAAAAAAATATTACAGAAAGAGAAATAAGAATGTAAGGGATCCCAATAAAATATTCGGCTTTTTTCAAACTATGTTCTACAACTAACCTCTATTTCCAATTTACCTGGCGATTGTTAAAATCTATCATAAATCCACTGCACTAGTCCAATAAAGCTATGTGATCAAATTAATGGCAGGGTTTTACTTCTTGAATAAACGTTAATCCCAACCTTGGTGAATCGTAATATTAAACATTTTAACGTTTTTTTCTTTTATTAAAACCAGTGAGATATATTTCTATTCAAACCTCAGTCCGTGACAAGAAATCAATTTACGATAAGTTTCTTCTCGGGACGTATATTTTCCATTTAGCCAATATGTGATCTGCCTTCAATGGACCTCGATATGGATTGGCGATCAGTGACGGAGTTAAAAAAAATTGGTATGAGTAATTTAATATACGAAGTCAGCGTACATAAAGAAAGTTCGCACAATATCGGCAAGAATTATTAAAATAGAGAAGCGCTTGTTTGTCCGCGCCACTGTGTTCGCGCTCTTTGCCTATTATCCCAGGTCAAACCTTGTCGGTCCATGTTCTCTGCCTTTGACCAAACTCCAAGACCAACGCCTTATGGTAATTGTTTGCCTAAAAAGAACTACCGACAAATAGGAACCGATTCCGCCTTACTTGAATTTTAACTTGGTAAACTGTAACTGTAGACCGTGCAACAATAATGACAATGTCTACTTTGTTGGTCAGAGTGGTAGAAGGATTAAAACAAGGGTCAATGTATCAATAAACACAAACAACTCATTGACAAATACAAAGACGCTAATATTTTTAACATTCCTTTCTTATTCGCAAATTATATTTTAGAATCAGTCTATCAAAAAGGACCACAATTGGATTTGCTAGAGGCATTTGAGATCAATAGAGCCATAAATTCTCCAGATTTTACGTGGGTCAACGAACAAACAAAATTTGGCAACTTAATATTCTGACATATAAATATGCACCGGGTGTCCCACTAAGAATGGCTGTCGGCCGTATCTCAGAAAGTGTTAGTCGTATGGCTTGCGGAAAAAAAATATATTAGGTAAAGTGGTCATAAGAAATTGCTGGAAATTATTTTCAGGTTTCTCAGACTGGCGCTAGAGGGCGCAACAGTAACGGTAAATATGAATCACGAAGTTTCCTCAAAAGTCGCCCAGTCAAGGTATCCCGAATATAACATTTTTGTATATTTCGAAGATTTATTAATAAAATTCACCTATAGAACGTGTTCGTCACATTTCAAATAAAGTGGTGGGGGAAGGTTGAACATTATTTGTAATAAATGCTGATAACTGCGGTCTGGCTTAACATAATTTAGTAAACTTAGTTTTGTTAGAAGGGGCTTTTCTCACTCTATATATCATCTTATAAACTACGGCAATATGTGTTTTACACTAGGCGCTAGGGGGCGCTGTCTTACAACATCACAAACATTGCGCGTTTTTTCCATAATTGTAAATTGTATATATAATAGTATATTCAATGTTACCTGATTACAAGGATGATTAAAAGTCTAAGAGGTCAGCGAAAACCGCAAGTTAATATATATTTTGAATCCGGAGATATCAACAACAATAATCATAATTACGGAACATTATGATTTATTTTCAAGTTGCCATTGTAAAGGTCTTTTTAAGAGTCAAATAGGCCTTGGAAAAACAAAATATGAAGGTATAATAATTCTCAGTGGCGCCCTAAATGTTCAAATTGTCGCCCATCGTTCTGTATACACGACACCAACCTCTCCCTGGTTGATAATACTCCAGTTATTTACACCTCTGCCATAGGGATACGGCGGCTGCTGTCTATTATCATTTCTATCATGTTTTCCCTTGTGGTGGGTCTGGTAACGAAAACAAGATCCTTCAATCTCCCCCATAGATAAAAATCTAGGCATGTTAAGTCAGGTGATCTGAAATAAAAATTACCACTTTCATTAACACAATATATCCTATAATATTACCTGGCAGGCCACGGAAATATACTCCCTCTTCCTATCCACCTTGCAGGAAATATGTCGTCAAGAAATTGACGAACGTTTGCCGCAAAATGTGCAGGACATCCATCCTGTTGGAAAACCATAGTTCTGCGAATATCCAAGGGCACATCTTCGAGAATAATTGGGAGTTCGTAATTTAAAAAATGTAAATATATTTGCCCAGTAAGCGACTCATTAAATACACACGGTATAATTATTCTGCCACCCAAAATGCCGCACCAGACATTGACACTCCATCTTCCTTGATGCTGCACCTCCCGCATCCAATGGGGATTATCCCGCGACCAATAATGCATATTATGGCGGTTTACTCCTCCATTACTATGGAAAGTAGCTTCATCAGTCCACAAAATTCTGGAGAGGAGATTTCTATCTTCCAATATCATATTGAGCAACCAATAGCAATGATCCAATCTACTATCATAATCTTGCGGGGTCAAAGCCTGGTGGAGCACAATATGGTAGGGATGTAGCCTAAAGAAAAACAAAATACTTATTACATTGACTTGAAAACTATTAAAAGAAATATTGGCATTATTCTAAACTATTTAAGAGTTATAACATATGGATATAATTACTTACCTTTCTTCTAATAAAATCCTATGCACAGTAGAGCGAGTAACGCCCAAGTCTCTAACAATTAATCTTAGACTAATTTGTGGATTAAATTCCACATATGCCAAAACATTTGCAATGCTTTCCTCGGTTCGACCTCGGCGGCGTCTGCGATATACAGGGCGACGAATACTTCCAGTAGTACGAAAACGGCTAGCTAAACGATTAAACATTCTACTGTCGTATCGGCGCCTTTGAGGGTATCGTACTGCGTAAACCCGTTCAGCAATTGTTGCATTTCCCAGACATTCAAAATACACCGCAATGATGTCAACCGCTTCTTCAAGTAACAGAGGCATTTTGAAAATCAAATACGACACAACCCTGTTGGCACGACAAAGATTTTGACGTAATAATGAAAGGTGATACGCGTGCACAGTTTCAATTCATATTTTGTTTTTTGAAGGCCTATTTGACTCTTAAAAAATCCTTTACAATGGCAGCTTGAAAATAAAATCATAATGTTCTGTAATTATGATTATTGTTGTTGATATCTCCAGATTGAAAATAGATATTAACTTGCGGTTTTCGCTGACTTCTTAGACTTTTAATCATCCTTGTAATCAGGTAAAATTGAATATACTATTATATTTACAATTATGGAAAAAACGCGCAATGTTTGTGAAGTTGTAGGACAGCGCCCCCTAGCGCCTAGTGTAAAACACATATTGCCGTAGTTCATAAGATGATATATAGAGTGAGAAAAGCCCTTTTTAACAAAACTAAGTTTACTACATTATGTTAAGCCAGACCGGAGTTATCAGCATTTATTACAAATAATGTTCAACCTTCTCCCCCCCCCACACACTTTATTTGAAAAGTGACGAACACGTTCAATAGGTGAATTTTATTAATAAATCTTCAAAATATACAAAAATGTTATTTTCGGGATACCTTAACTAGGCGACTTTTGAGGAAATTTCGTGATTCATATTTACCGTTACTGTTGCGCCCTCTAGCGCCAGTCTGAGAAACTTGAAAATAATTTCCAGCAATTTCTCATGACCACTTTACCTAATATATTTTTTTTCCGCAAGCCATACGACTAACACTTTCTTAGATACGGCTGACAGCCATTCTTAGTGGGACACCCGGTATATCGAGAGGGTAGTCGTTGCTGACTAGTTGAGAAATAGACTAGCGAATATTGGTGAGTGCAGCAAATGATATAATACTCTTTAAAGTTATTCCAAACTTTCGGAAATCATTTATTTCATTTCCATCCTCAGGGAGACTACAAATTTATATAAATTAAGATTAGGAGAATTGTTGTGATTAATAATCATAACGTTTACTTACAACTTTCTTTAGATTCATAAAGATGTTCGTATAAAATAAGAGACTTGTGAGAAGAGAACGTGTTGAAAATTGCAATTAAAGCAAACGTCTGGAGATACTATTAAAACCATTGTATATGGACGAAGAAACACACAATTTAAAATAAAAATCGAATTTAACTGATTACATTTTGAAAAAATTGTTATATAATTCAAAGTCTATGAAAATATTACGCGGGAAAACATGTCCTGCGTGCAGCAATTTTTATGTGACTGAATAGGTTAGGAAATACTGTCATTGTCATCTATCATTCAGTATGTGAGAAATTTTATTGCGGTTTTCAATAAAGCTAGTATTAAACTGAGGTTATTTTCGAGTTCGAAACCGGTCTACAGGTAGCAGCTGTGTAGCGTCCTATCATTGGAAATAAAGATACATTCCTTTCTTTCTGGTAGTTTCTGCAATCTGAGTTACAGTGTTAGTCAAAATACACAAAATTGTTTCTTTAACTGAATTGAATTTAACATAGGTGTAATACATTTTTTTAAGATTTGAAATACCATATACAGGGTGATCCTTAAGTACATGAAAAAAATCTAGGATATAATTTCTGACATCATTTTAAGACGAAAAGTTCATATAGAAATATGCCCTAAAATGCTTACCCTCTAAGATTCAGGGTGTTCAAATATTTAAAATAAATAATTGTTTTTTTAAAATTTCGAAAATCCTTGAAAATACGTACGATACTGAAAATTGGTGTTAAAGTCTGTGCGTTTTAAGAAGTCCGCTAAGCCATAAAACCTCTTGAGCATTATGTCGGTGGCTCTCAAATAATAAATTATATTGAAGGTAATTTAGGATGTTGATGAATTACATTTTCTAAATAAAAGAATTTAAAGTAAATAAAAAATTAGTTTAGGTAAAGAAAAATAATAATTTTTTAGCTTTTGTAGTATTCAGACAAATTAGTTTTACGAATTCTTTTTTATAAAGTTTTGGTTCTAAAAAGAACCGATTTTGTAGTCTTGCGACAGAACGTACCTACTTGTAGATAGGTACTACTAAAAGTAGTCTTCCTCTGCATTTGAAATTTCACCTATGCTTTCAGACTCATCAGAATCAACATCATCGTCATCATCATCATCATTCGTAATAATTAACGGTCTTACTTCGTCTATAACCTGTTCTGTCTCATAAGATTCAAAAATAATTTTTTCTGTGTGTTCAATGCATTTCCGCCATTCTTCTTTGGCCGCTTGGCTAAGCGCCTCCTCCCATAACTTTATAACGCTAGGCTTACCGATATTTTTACAGGCATGTTTGTCATAATAGTTCTTGCTTATACCCCATACCAATTCAATTGCGTTGTAATGACAATGGTAGGGCGGCAATCTCAAAACTTGATGTCCATATTTGAGGGCTAATTCGTCAACAACATACTTTTTTTTAAATGACTGCTCTTTACACTTGCTTAAAAGTTCACTTTTTAAATATAAATTTTCATGGTTTATGTTTTTCTTTGACAACCACTCTTTTATTTCTTCCTTTTTCCAGCTGCTTGTAGGGAATTTCTCTTCGAGTCTCGTATGGTAAGAGGCATTGTCTAAAACAATTAAGGAAGGTTTTTCTAAACTTTTTAAAAGTTTTTCCTCGAATCAATGCTCAAAAATTTCAGCATCCATATTGCCGTGATAATCATCAGTTTTTTTTGTTGATGAAAATATCAAACTGGCATTTAAAACAAAACCTTCTTCATTACCAGCATGTAATATAATATACCTTTTTCCATTATTTGCACGGGTACTTAAATAACAATGCTTTGAGTCATCCTGCCAAGATGTTTTTGTTGAAGTTCCGTTTGCAAATACCCATGTTTCGTCAAGAAAAACAACTTGTCTTGACAATTCCGATTTTTTGTTGTTTAAATAATCCCTTAAAAATTGCCATCTTTTCGAAACAACATTGGCAAAGCAGTTTTCTGTTGTTCGTTTTTTTATATTTGAAACCCATATGTTTTAAGATGATGGACAAACTGTTAGTTCCAACATCGCAAAGTTTTTTCTGCTTTATCTTTTCAAGAATAGCTTTGAGGGTAACATATTCCTTGGCTTTATACATATCATAAACAATATTCCTAATAGAGAGTTTTATCCCCTGGGATAAATCCAAGGTTTTTGAATGGAGTCGAACCCTTTTATATGGTCTGTCCAAATCCTCTTCACTCTTTTTTCGAAGTCTTCTTAAGGTCTTCTCTGAAATGCCGCAAGCATCAGATGTTTGCTTTTGCACTGCCAAAACAGACTCTAACGGGCCCGAGTTATCTTTTTCTAAAGTAAAATAACGTTCCACTTGTAATACCAAACGGCGTTCACCTGGAGATAAATGCCTTCTAGGCGATGTGCCACCTTCCTGAACATTTTCCATAACTTTGCTTAATAACTGATTTTAATTCACACACAACGAGAAACAAACTAAAAGTGAAAAGCACAACTACTTATTTAAAATAAAGTAGAACATACCATCCCGCACTTCAGCAAATTTTAATTATTTCTTGGAAAATAGTAATTATTATGAAGATTTAATTATAATAATCCCAAAATAATGTCATTATCGGAAAAGTATATACCTGACAAAATCTTTAACATATTTAACCATCCCGCACTTGAGCAAATTTTAATTGGTTCTTGGAAAATAGCGATTATTATATAGATTTAACTATAATAATAGCAAAATAATTTAATTATCTATTTAATTATCATTTATGCTCAACGCGTAATTCTAAGATAATTTTGTTTTGAAACCGCTGATTTCGCCCAGTAATAGAATACAGTAAACCAGTGGGATGTTCGGTGTGATCAAGTATAGCGAAGGTGCGAAGATATTGTAACTTAACCGACTTACTGTTTTAAAAGCGATAACATCCCTTGGTGATTTAATCCGATATCGGACTTCTTAAAACGCACAGACTTTAACTGATTTTGTATTAAACTGCACTTTTTCGTTAAAAAAGATATTGCTTACTTCCACCAGTGGCGTGCGTAAAGATTCCATCGATATTTTTTTTGTGAAAATATTTGATACGCCACCGATTTTTTTTAACTCTGATTCATTTTTATGCATTATTGATATAAGCTGGACAATAGTTGTCTCTACTATGTTCTTGAAAAAAAACAGTGGTTTTACCGAAAAATTAAAAGATTAGTAAAATTTTTGCCTATTTTGTCAATTTTATAATAAAATGCATATTTTTCTCAAATTATTATTTTTGAGCATATTATTATGTTTTCGGTGTTATTAAGAAATTAAAAACGCCCGGTCATGAAAACTCGTAGACTCATAGTTTTAATGTCCAGTCCGGCAATTGTTTCAGGGATTTTCCAATTAATATTTACATTTTGGTTATACACAGGGTATTTATTGGGGGTTTCCGGGGTTTGCAGGTATATTGTCAGAGGTTAATTTACTGTCATTTAATAATGCCTTATTATTACCTGCTTAACAAACTGTATTTATATCAGGTAATCTGGTTAATCCTTATTCTCCTCATCCTCAGGGTGATCTTCAAAAAGCCTCCATACCTACTGCGTGAACCGTTCGTTCAAAATTAAGGATGGGATAAATAGGAAATACTCATTTAATAAATAAACTGATAATAAAACGGAATTACAAACAAAATAATTTTGATCAAAAAATAATCACTTGATATATACCTATGTGTCGCTGCCACTGGGACTGCTATCAGCTCCCTCTTGCCACACGAACTGAGTAACGGATTAAAAATAAAACATAGGCACATCGCAATTATTCATAATTTCGCGCGCTAGGTCCAGCCGAATTTGTTGAGCCCGCTGTAATATTTTTTTTTGTTCCTTCGCTCAACCTCTGCTCGACCGTTCGAAATGTTGCAGCGTCCGATTAAACTATTTAGTGAAAGATTGTCGTGTTTTATTTGATTTCAATGGCGCTAATACTGAGCAGTCCTTTTAGAAGCAAGATTTTCAACTGAAATTAAAAATATTATGTCTAACTGTCTTTACACGTACTTCAAAATTGTGTACAAGATCAGGCTCAAAATGCGTCATTTAACAAAAAAGTCATCATATTGAAATATTAATGATGGTCGGATACGGAGATAAATCTAGAACTCAACAGGAAGTGGTTAGATTATTTAGGGAAAACATCTAGACTTGCCCCCTCTAAATCAAAGTACGATAAGTAAAATTCAGAAAATGTTTTGAGAAAATGAACATGTAAGATCTACATCTACTAAGAGGCAATCTGCACTGGACGATAATACGAAATTGGATGTACCCTTAACAATTAAAGAGAATCTATTCATTGCCACAAGACAGCTAGGAAGAGGAAATGTTATATGTCAGACCTTTGTACTAAACATTCTTAAAATATACAAGTATCAGCCTAAAAAATACAGCTTCTATAGGAATTGGCCAAGGATGATCCAGATAGAAAGACTGCAGCTTTGTGAGGAAGTGATGGATTTAATTGACAGAAATGTCGTTTACTCAGAAAAAATATTATTATCTGATGAAGCTACGTTTACATTACATGGCCATGTTAATCAACAAAATTGCCGTTATTGGGCAATCTCCATTGGATGGGGGAAATACATCCCCAGTGGCGCTAAAAAATTAATGCTTGGGCTGGAATTATTGGGAATAGAGTGATAAGGTTCACATTTTTTGATAATAACTTAACTGACGTGCGACATTTCTGCAGCAAGAACTTGTTCCCAATTTTGCAGTTTTACATCCTAATGCTTTAAATCCACAAGTGCCAAATGGGGATATCTAGTTTTAGCAGGATGGGGCGCCTTCTCATTATGCGAGACCTGCTCGTGATTACCTAAACCAAATATTTCCAAATAGATGAATTGGCAGGAGGGGTCCAATTGAATTGCCTCCAAGGTTTTCGGATATTACCCCACTCGATTTTTTTCTGTGGGATTAATTAAAAAGTAAAGTATTTCATAGAAAACCCTAAAGTATTGAGAAATTAAAAGAACGAATGAGAATATAGACGTATTACACCGGTGGTTATTCAGAATGTGAGATATGGATTTTATTGACAACATTTTCAACACATTTTAAACTAACATTTTATTCAAGATATTTTTGAATTCTAGCAAGTTTTTACCCGCTCTGTATAAATAACGGATAAAGATAAAAAAGTTAAACTCGGCCCCAATATACAAGTTTAGGTGTTCTTTAAAGATATGAAAACAAAAATACGGGGTTTCCATTAAAAAAGAATTGGCCGTGATAAGTATTTTTGGCTCACTTTGTATACGCGTATTGTAGTTAATAAAATGCACGTTCAAGTGATTTTTAGAAAAATGTGCCAAAGCGAAAATACAGAATTTATTCCATGTTAGACGTTCTCTCTGTATAAATGTAGAGCTAAAATCAAATGCAGAAATGTAAAGCCAAGGTTGTGAAAACATATTGTGCATCGCCATTGCATATGATTAAAAGTATTTTTGTTTTTATTTTCGTTTCTACGCAGTACATCGTTTGGCTTAAAACATTCCAAATTGCTAAAGGCATCACGTATCTGCTTTTAAATTGTAAGTATATTTTTAGCGGGTTTAGCCGTTAAATCCATGAAAACACTTATTTTAAGGTTATGGGAGAACAGCCAAATTACCAAACATGATAGAAAATTAAAAATGATGCCGGGGCATTTCCATGAATTATTCGCCTCCATAAATCGTATGTAAAGACTATAAATTACTGTAGGTTGGACTGGCTGGTACACACATAGTTTAAAATAATCTCGGATTTCTGTGTTATCACACCAAAGCCGTATGTTGTAAAACGGTGCTAAAATGTTACAAGCATTACATTATATGTTTGGACCCCGTTCTGCATAAATGTACCAACACACAGAAAAAATCGCATTTTGAGTTACAGTGGATGAAAAACAAAAACCGATGCACGTCATCAATCAGCTGATTAAAACTTTATGCGATATTGAATTTACTACAAACCTAAAGTATTCTTCTTTGATACGAACTCACTTATAGCCAATATTTTGTTTATTTAAGCTTGTAAAAATTAATATTATTTGAATTTTATTGGCCGATTGTTGGCAACACAACTCGGCTGCTCAAATCAAAAACAATGTAACTGCATTTTTCGTAAAACGGAGAAAAATTGATTTTTCATTAATTTCTTCTGCCACTCAAAATTTTAAGAAATTGTTAAATATTTTTGGTCACCAATTCAAAGTAATATTATAAGGTATCGTTTTAAAGTATTTTTGTTTAAATATAGCCAATAGAGAAGATAGGGCAAAGCTTAAAATGTTTTTACTTAGATTTTTTAATCAAATGATACCTTGAAACTATAGGTAGATAACAACACAGTAACTACCATTAACCTGTTATTAGTTTTTATTTTTAGGTTTCTATATTGTATGGGAACTGAAAAAACGCAGTAAGAGCCATTACTTTAATTTATTTTTACCTACTAACATTTTATGTGTCGTAAGAACAACATATTAAGTGCTGTTGCTTTGTTTTTTATTTTTTATATTTGTGAAGTGATACAATGATACAAAAAAAGATCCCATTTTTGAACTTAAGTTTATTTTCTATAATATTAAGAACAGGTTTTAAAGAAAATACTATACCAAGTAATATGACAACGTTGAGGATATTGTAATGTTAAAAAAGTGCTTATTCATCATCGTTTTGAACTGGATATTGCTCGTTGTTTGTAAGGTCAACAGAACAATCTGCTTTCTTTTCGAGATTTTTCAGCACCAACTGTTTTTCTTTTTACAGGCACCAAATTCACATGTTTTGCCAACCATTTTCTTCTGGATGTATGATCCAATGACCAAAAACTGTTTCATAGATTTTTTCTTACATCTTCTGTTATAGAAGTACATTGCCTTCTACATTTCTCATTACATCTTTTGAGCATGGTATGGTTCCTTTTATCTCTTTCAGTTTTAGCCAAACTCGACAATTTTTAAGTGTTTTTTTTTTTAATGTTCTCTTCATTACTTTGACAACTTTCCTGTTGGTGATTGTTTGTTTGTCCTACGTGATTTTGCTTTTCTTCTTGGTTATTTCTACTATTATTTGTAGCATTTTCACTTCTGTCCTCTTTTTTTTATCTAACTGGTCCTTTCTTTCTGAGGCCCAATTCTAAAAATGTTTTAAATAACTAATAATATACATTTACTAAAAAAAATGCTTGATGATGTTTTACAATATTAGGTTTAATAATAAAATGAATACTTAATTTTTTGTACAGAAAAAAAATATTGCCTCTGACAAATAATATGTTAAGCTATTCTCTTGCGCTTTTTCTTTTTTCTGTGCATTGGCTTCTAATAAACTGTTTGGGCTGATTAAAGAGCTCTAAAATAAAAATACAATACTATTATTATAGATTGGGATAAGTTCATAAACATTTTCAAAACAAACAAATTGTTTCATAATTAGTTACTGCTGAAATAATAAATGATTGGCAGACTTTTGTGACTTTTGTCCCTGTTAAAAGAATATTTATAATCTGGAAAGAGGGGGGGGGGCTAAAAAAAAGGAAAAAAAGCAATGATTACTGCGTTACTCTTATTAATTTTGGTACTGTCGTATTTAACAAAAAATCCATCCAACCTTTAAATTACGTCTGCATTTTTTTTTCTGTGCCGAATATCTGGTGTCTTCATCATTACTACTAACACTACCACTTAACGGTGAATATGTGTTGTCTTTGTCACTGTCGTCAAACGTACTTTCTTGACCACTGCTATAATTTAGTAACCATCGCTTTACTTTCCTATAGTTGTTGCTTTTTCTTCCTGATTTTCAATGTTTCCCAGAAAATAAAGAGAAGCCTCGTATTTTACAGTGGGACACAAAGGCAAATCATTTATTTCCTAAAGAGATATACATATTTAGAGAAAGTGTATATTATCTATATTATATGGATACTTACAACTTTATGTTTTGGCTCTTGTAGAGCATATTTCATTAAGCACCTCGTGCGCGAACTATAAAGAGAAGACGCCGCCATAGTCCTTAATCTAGGCTTATTCAAGCGATCACAGAACTCAAAAATTCAAGCGATACTAAATAATTAAAACTGTGGGCCCGTCTTCATCCCGTTCGCAACGTTTAATTGGAGGCAAAATATGATGTTAAAACATAGTAACTGTAAAATCAAGGTAAAAATACTGTAATTGCAATATACTTACTGCCTTTTTTCCACAGTACCTACTTTGAAGTTAATATTGTTTGCGATAATATACCAAAACGCAATAACAGCAGCAGTTTTGCTGTTACTGCCTTTTTAGGTTGTAAGTTGTTATTACTGTGTTATAATATCTCAATAAGAAAGAAATTAAATACTAAATAAAAACACTTTAACTAGAATATCCACAAAAGAAACCAGTAACTGCAGTGCAGTTGCTGTGTTTTTTTGTAGCGAAGTACAATTGCTGTGCTTTTACTTTGTACATGTATATGAAAGCCTGCAGGTACTGTGTTTGTATTGTCTCATAACGTCGTTATTTATTAACCGATTTAAGACATTTTAACATCAAAATATGTGTAAAAACGCAGTTACTTTAAATATGGTAAAACACTCGATTCATCGAAAATGTCAGTTACATGGTTTTTACTTTGGGCAGCCGAACTGTAAACGGTGCGGTGGCGCCAGCTCGTTCGTTGGCTTAGTTTGACGTTTTATGCAAAACTAACCTTAATGAAGCCTGCGCAAGTTTGAGAGACTTTTTTAATATTGTTAACAATTTTGACAAGTCTACAAAATTACAAATATTTCTCAATTGCTATTAAAATGTGAATCTGAATTTTATAGAAATAAAATAAAAAATATCATCATTAGTTTCTGATTATACCTATAAAAAAATTAAAATTTCAAAGCGAACGTACAGTACATTGTATATTATATATGTTATATGCATATATTATATCATATAATATCAGGAGCCATGACGAATTTAAACATTGCTTTGTAGTACTGGTTGTCCGGGGACAACCCCAAATAAAATACATTAATATTTCTTTACTTTTCTAATTTTTCCACAGTAAACAAAACATAACATAACTCAAACAACCTTTTCTCTTCGCTTCCATAGAATCTAATCTAACCTCTCCACGTCACGTCACTTTTCTTCCCCTGGCCGTCACCAGAGGGCGCATGGCGCAAAGGCGCGTAATTACATTCGAATAAATGGCGCGAACCTACATAAATACTACAGCTTAATTAATTGTTTGTTTTCGCATTTTTTAATTAGTTTTAGTTATTTATTATATATATTATATTAATTTAAGTTATTGATAAGCTACAAGTGAATTAAATCAGGGTTTATTATTTCTTTATACATAACATACCTACTAAACAAATTTTAATTTATTTATTAATTTTTTCAAAATTTTATCATAATGGACAAATTTAACAAAATATGCGTTGTAATTAAAATTTGATGTAAATTTAACTAAAAATTCCAAAATAAAATACATGAAAATGAAACGAGATACTGATTTATTTAATTAATTATTTAATTTATTATATCATAATAGTTTTACCCGCAGCTCCCTTTAAGGGGATTTATTTACTTCATAATATATATTGTGTTTAAGGATTTTGTCTCTTTCACGCATTTTTTATTATGTTTAAACTTTTAATGATGCTTAGTTTTAGCGGAAAATTTATGAAATTTTATTTTAAAGTACAACAGAGTCTCTTATAGAGAATGACTTGTTAGTTCTAAGAAAATATGACCTTTTCTTACATATCATGTGCACAAGTTGCTTGACGTTATGTGTATACTTTCAAAATTCATATCAGATTGTTCATTTATGCTTTGAGCGGCTGTTCCTCAGTTTTATTGCAAAAATTTAATATAAAATTTATACCTCTAAAATAAATAATATTATTCTTTTACGACTTCAGAAATTTTAAGTTTATATAGGTCAAACTTTATAAAATTATATTATTATATATCATGTACAATTAATATTTCAATTTTTAAACTTAATTCTTTTTTTTTTTTTTATGATAAGGCACAGCACTACAGGATAAATCCTTTATGGCGCTCTAGGAGCGGTGCGTGTGCGCAGGAAACGATTTACGTTGATCTTGAATCTTTGGAGATTATACTCGTTGGGGAACACGATCTCAGGGAGGTCGTTCCAGAGTGATGACGTTCTCCAGATGCAAGAATTTTGAAACAGTGTCGTTCGTGGGACACTAAGCTGAACCACGTACTGGTGGGCTGCAGTGGCTCGTCGTGTATTTCTACCATGCACCGCTCTGGGTGGTTTCGAGCGGGCAACCTCAGTTGAACACTTGCTATGAAAATATTTGTAAAATAGACTCAAGTCGCCAACCTGCCTTCGATGTTCAAGGCTTTCCAGGTTGTTTGTCAGACTATGGTCACCGATCAAGCGAATGGCTCTTCTTTGAATGGAATCTAGCAATCTCAGGGTATGTTTTGGAGCAGAGCCCCAAATATGCGAACAGTACTCCAGTGATGGTCGAATTTGGGCTTTGTAGAGCATCTTGTTGTCTAGGCTTCATAAGTTCGAAACCCCCTTAAAAACCTATAGTAAGTGACAGCCACAAACAAGCAATCTATTACCCATCTAAGTCACATGTGGTTAGTCTTGCACAGATTTATAAGCAGGACTCTTTGCTTATATGCGGTCTTGATAGTAGTGATGACATACGAGTAGCTTCCAGTGTGGCATTCATAGAAAAAAAATTGAATATTCCATGCTCTTATAGTGATTTTGATTTTGCTTATCATATTAGCAAAAAAAATCGTGATAATAGTGAAGGCTGATCCATCCATGATGGCATTGTTTTTTTTTTTCTATGGTGGATTTACAGCATGATACACAGATTAATTACAATTTCTATGAATAAAATTAACTTTCCAAATGAACTTAACATAATTAAGCAAATAGCTATAAACAACGGATATACTTCGCATATAATATATACCATTTTTAATAGAAAACGTTACAAAGAGCCATTAAAATGACTTTTTCCTTCACCAAAGAAAATTCAAACTACTTACTTACTTATATCATCGGCCAAGCAAGTGAAAGCATCGCTAAATATCTTAGAAAACTCAATGTTAACATCACTTTTAAAACTAATAATTGGACAGGCACTTTAATAAAAAATAACAAAACCAAAATAAACAAAGACAATAAATCGGCAATTGCCCTAAAACATAATATGGGGCATTCCACACAAAATTTGCAACTCAAAATTTTTTTCCTACGAACAATTTTTTTTACGGTTCAGCAGTCAAAAATATTTGACACGTATTTTTTTATTTTAATATAATGCACTGATTTTTCGAAAAATTTTTTTTTCAAATTTCACGTTCGTAAAAAAGCACCTTTTTCCGATCGCTTATACAGCAATATCGAATAAAAATATAAAAATTTATCACGTACATAAAATATTCGCCTTTTTCTCAGCTTTCGAATGGAGTATAATAAAACTCAATTTTGTAATTTGTTAAATGACATAAATTGAAAACTTGTAAACAAATGCAATTTTCTCGAATCCGGACATGATTTTTTTCCTTTTTTTTTATTAAAAAAATCAACTCAAACCTTTTGACTTGTCTAAACTTGTCGCGCTGGACATCAGGCGCTAACACTAATAGTTTAGTATTTACTATGTTCTGGTGATGAAGAAGGGTTGAAATGTCGTCAGAAGTGTATTCAAAATTCAAAGATCGCTGTTGCAATCCGTCTGATTTGAAAAATCATAATGGGAGAAGTCAAAGAAAAAGTTTGCGTCGAGTTTGTGATTCACATCTTGAAAAATTGGATTTTTTTAAACCGAGTAATGTTTTGTGTGCAACGTGTAGGCAGAGAGCAAGTAAAATGCAGAAAAATGGTTTTAGTAAGTTTTTAAATAATGATGCTACACAATTATTTCACTATTTTTTCGAAAATACTAAACTATTAGTGTTAGCGCCTGATGTTTAGACAAGTCAAGCTGAGTTCGAGCAAGTCGCGTTGCGGCGCGCTTTGCGCGTGCAAGCCGTGCTTGAAAAATTTATGGGTTCGTAAGTATTCAACTCTCCTTTCCAAAATGTTAACAGTATTTTAAAAAAGGTTTGAGTTAATTTTTTTACTAAAAAAAAAAGAAAAAAATCATGTCCAAATTCGAAAAAATTGCATTTGTTTATAAGTTTTCAATTTATGTCATTTAACAAATTACAAAATTGAGTTTTATTATACTCCATTCGAAAGCTGAGAAAAAGGCGAATATTTTATGTTGGTGATAAATTTTTATATCTTTATTCGGTATTGCTGTAAAGCGATCGGAAAAAGGTGCTTTTTCACGAACGTGAAATTTGAAAAAATTTTTTTTCGAAAAATCAGTGCATTACATTAAAATAAAAAAATCAAATATTTTTGACTGCTGAACCGTAAAAAAAATTGTTCGTGGGAAAAAAATTTTGAGTTGCAAATTTTGTGTGGAATGCCCCATATACATATAGGTAAATCTAGCATTTTCCAAGCTATATAAAGGAAAAAATCACTCCAACTATTCGAATCACTTATTAGAATGCAATAATAAATTTAGCCATAATTACCAAATTCTCCACACTGATAATAAAGACCCTAAATTAGATTTGTTGGAATCCCTGGAAATAAATAAACTTAAAAATATCGACCGCTTATTGAATTGTCAAACAGACTTGAATAATATATAGACCATTGTTAGGAAAACCAGAATCTATACATTTTATATACCTTCACTTTTATACCTTTTATTCTTGATAAAGCTACAGTGATAGCGAACTAGTCGAATTTTATAGATAATTCCTTACCGTTTCAAAAAAATTACCTTAAATTAAAGTACAAAGTGTGTTAACTTTCTCATATAATTTATCATTTAATATTACACAGTAGAAAATTGAGTGTTAAATTTAACAATCAATGGTGGTACATATAGGACCACCCTCAATAGGGTATATTAACCAATCAGTGTATCTGGTAAAAAAGATATTTTCGAATGGTTTTTTTACTTTTTGATGAGTGTTAATTCTTCTTATTTAGGGGTAGGTACATTTACACTATCGTGTGTAAGCTAAACTAACAGATTGTAAACCTATCCTTCTAGGGTGTAAAAGAAATAATGAGAGGTGTAAGTAAGCCATTTTTTAATGGTAATTTGTGATTAATTAGTGTAAATATCATATTTTTGTAGTGTAAATTTTATTTTATTTGGGTGTGACTTTACTATAGTGAGTGTAATAAAATAATCTACCCGGGGCTAGAATAGTTTCCACTTTGATTAAGTCATTTAATCCCGTATCAAACTACTAACCGGGCGTTTATAATTAAAATGTAAAAAATTATGCATTCAAGATGTTTTACATTATTAACCTCTGCTTAGTTTAATACATGATTGAATTGATTAATCAAAGCCGAAAGTAGTAGCCCCTAATATATAAATCTCCAGATCGCTTGGAAAAGGTTTGTTAAACGAATGAAAATATTGAGTAATATTTATCTTTTATTTATAAACAAAATGATGGTTACAACAGAACTGGAAAAACCTGTGATTTTTTTACACTTATTATTATAACTAGTTAAACAAAATGACACACCTATTATATAGTTTAACAATTTAGTAAAATAAACATATTTATATCTACGCTTAATGTACCTCATTGTTAAGCTTAACAAAACAAATAACATAATAAATATATGTACACTTAGAACACTAAGGTTAGGTTAGAAAGAATGAAAATGACGAGTATTATATTAATCGTATATTTATTTACAGATCTATGAAGTAAAATATGTAGGTAGGTACCTAAAGCCGGCTACGGACGATGAGCGATAATATAATATATATTATAGCTCGGCAGTGAGCTATAATATTATATTATATTATTACTGCAGCGGACTAGAATATATATATTTTTTATTTTTCAAAATAGTAGACTGATCCAGTGAACTATATGGTATAGGTGCGAAAATGGCGAAAGTGAAGTTTAATGACTCGTTATTGCTAGATACCATTGATAGCTCATCAGAAGATGAATCAGATGCTGAAAGCGACAATTTATTAGCAATTATGGTTAGTAACCAAAAAGAAACACGAAGATTCTGGTTATCTAACCACATCTTATCAAAAAACGTCAAAACATGTAAACAACGCCGGTTTGCTTTCTTGGCGGGCAGCGCGACGCAAGAGGGGGGAAATATATATCCTAAAAATCGCTCGGAAAGCATATTCGTTCTGATATGAAATATATCGCTTGGTATAGTCGGGATATAGATATATATTATAGCATCAATGCGCGGCGACTTGCACTTCTTAATGCAAAGCGATATTTTTATAATATGTGAGCTATAATATATATTATATTATAGCTCATCGTCCGTAGCCGGCTTTTGTATTTATAAAAAAAGGAATACATTTATATTATAAGCTTATATCAGAATAATTTAAAAGCTAAAAGGAAAACGGTAACAATGTAAATAATTACTTAGTTTCTTATACTTATTAGTAAGGTTTCTATTAAATTTTGTTAATATGCTTACCCAATTTAACAAGATCCTCATAGGGCACTCTCATTTGGCACTTTACAGAACTTCGCTTTGTTTCTATATTTTAATTTAAATATAACATTAGTCCATATTTCGTTCAAAGAGCACAATCAGACTGACTTGAAAGTTGAATTTGCACGTAGCATCGGCGTCATGTGTCAATTCCTAGAATTTCACACCACTTGTTGCCTCCTGTGTTTTCGGTTACACGGGTTTTTTTACCGGGGATCGTGTAAAAAAAAATGATTAAAGAATAACTTTTACACTCAATGTGTTAAAATAAACTTCTAGTGGGGTTTATTTACTCGCTTATATGGTGTAATTAATTGTCTTTGTATTTAATTTTCCTGATAGAGTGTAAAATGGAATAAATAACACCCATTCAACAAAATTAACTTTTTAGAGAGTTAAATTCATAGGCAAATTTAATACAACAACTTTGGTCCCATATGAGTGTAAAAATGTGGCAAATTATGTTAATCCAGGTGTTAACATTGACACTACTTTTGTTTTTCACTCTTGAAATGATTTTTACCCGGTGGATATTTTTTACTGTGTAGGAATATTTTCGATTCTGGAGATAACCGTTTTGTAGCATCTTTAAGTGCCTGAGGTTGAGTTGAAACTAAAAATAACTCATTTAAACATTCGTTCAATTCTCATGCGATTTTAAAACATTAATTGTTGATCACAAATTTGATATTATTTTTCTTACAGCGACATGGCTTTCCGATGATGATGACATCTCTGCAGTTGCTATACCGAAGTATCGGATACTCCGTAAGGATACAACTGGTAGGGACGGGGGGTGGGGGGTTGCGGTCTATGTTAAAAACAGTTTTACCTGAACTAATAAATCTTTACTGTAACATTTTATACTTTCTTGAAACTTTACTGTCACTGACATGAGAAGAGGATGAAGAAAATACCTTGGTGCCATATGCTTAGAGAATAATCCTAGGAAAACTTGGAATACTTTAAATTTATTCAATATAAATTTAAGTAGCTATTACAACAGTCTTGAGCATTTGGCTGATCCGAATGACATAAGTGATTTTTTTTGCGAATTCTTGCAAGATGTTTCAGATTGCAGTACTATGGTTAATCATTACAACAATCATAGTAGATATTAATAAGGTAAGGTGGGGCAAGTGCATCCCCAAAATACATAAGTAACGCTTTATGAGTTAATAAAAAAGCTATTTTTGTGCCATTTAATTTCATTTTTTTTTCTTGATCCGTTGTGGGGGTTTTCTAGCTAACCACTTAATATCAATTAAAAACGAGCAAAACTTAAACTTTTATAAATTTTAAAAAATGTTTAGTCGTGAAAACGCACTTGCCCCTTGTGATGGGGCAAGTGCGTCTTTGTAGATCACGGGTCCATCTAAGTATATTAAATTAATTCACGGGGCAAGAGCACTTAGCTTTTATGCACAATTTTCTAAAACTTTTTACAAATCTGGATTATCTTTAATTTTTTGCAAGTTAAATACTTTGGTATCAGGGGTAAAAGAGTAGACACAAAAAATAAATTTTTAAAAACTTTTTATTTTGTCAAAAAAAAATATATTAAGGTAACTTTAAATAATACAGTTAGTGCAAAAACATATTATTCTAAAACTAATCTTCTAAGGTAGATACAAAGTATTTTTTCAAACCCCTATTTGCTGGATATTGTACATATCAAATGATACTTCAAAGCTTATTTCACCTCTGCGACTAATTTTCGGGTTAGGTAAGACTGAAATAATGTCATTCTTAGAAACCGGCCAACAATCTTGGACAACAGGGAAAATAAACATAGAGTTTCTCTTGAAAAAAATACTTTTTCTGGCAAAATTTACAGTAATCTCGCAATCAGACATATTATATAGTTACTTGACCCACATAATATTTAATTATTTTTTTCCCGGGAAATTTAACTAGGACCCAGATAATGTTTTTTGATGAATTTGTAAGTCTTGTTCTTCTTGCTCAAAATCGTCAAAGCTCTCTAAGTTATCTTCGCTTTCAGTTAAAAGTTCACCAACGGATTCGTCTTCTGATGATAAATCCGTTTGAAGTTT
This sequence comes from Polydrusus tereticollis, assembly GCA_963920685.1. Classification (NCBI taxonomy): domain Eukaryota; kingdom Metazoa; phylum Arthropoda; class Insecta; order Coleoptera; family Curculionidae; genus Polydrusus; species Polydrusus tereticollis. Next base: position 50,476,754 of record OY987326.1, on the reverse strand, counting down.
TTTCTTCTTGGGTTTTCTTGGTGGCTTCCTCTTTTCATTAACCAGTTTTTGTTTTATGTGAATCAACGGAAGTTCGTCATCATCATCGGATACTGATTCGGTTTGATGATTAGGTTTATTTTTTTTATGTTTGGACTTTAGTAACAATTGGTCTTTTTCGTTTAGTCGTTGCAATACCTCTTGGCTTGTTATGACTTCTGCCCCATGGCATACTTTTCGTTTTCTTATCTTTATTTTTGAAAAAAAAATCCACAAGGGGCAAGTGCGCCCACAAGAACGCACTTACCCCACCGGTAAAAGTCGCACTTGCCCCAGTCGCGTATTTTCATGGGGCAAGTGCGACCCCGAACATAACTTAAAATCCAGCAAGCAAATCCAAATCAATTATATATGCTGTTGTTCCATTACATATAAGTTTCATATGAGATTTTTTTCTACCAGCTATTTAGAATTTATGCACACAAACACTTACCGCCAATACAGGGTGTCTCAAAACTCAGTATCAAGATTTTAGGGGCGTATTTGCCAGGTCAAAATAAGCCTTTTTTTTCCTATAAGCATGTGTCCGCAAACGCTTCGTCACCGATCTACAGAGTGTTAAATTTTCAAAAAAATTTTATTTTTTCCTTCATAGCTCTTTTAGTTTTTGAGATATTAAGATAAAATTGAAAACATAGATTACGCTTTAGGGCTTACATCATCTAGTATACCGAGTGATTGTAAGAATCTACAGGGAGATATTTTTTCAGGGGTCATGCTCCCTTTTCTCCGCATAAACTTTTTTATAGTGCGCTGCTGGCGGATTCTGAAATATGCAGTACATTCTTTGTTTTGTTTATAAACTTTTTTATCTCTTATAATTTTTATGCATCTAAGATCGTTATCGAGAAAAAAATTTAAACAAATTTTTGTAATTAGCTACATTTAATTAACATTTATAACAACAGGGGGGAATAAATACCACAATGAAAACAAAAGACGCTATACTTATTTGTTATAAGATTATTTAAACATTACCTCAAAAATAAGAAACTTAATCAACTTTGACTTTTTATAAAAGATGCTGGAAATGCCCTCCTCTTTCTGCGATACAACCCTCTACTCTTCTTCTCATAGACTGCCGTACGCGTTCTAATATTCCGGGATTATTTCTTACCGTTTGAAAGGCATCCATAATTCGTCCAGTTAGAACTTCGATGGAAGGCACTGGTCCTGCATCATAAACTAGACTCTTTACATGCCCCCATAAAAAGAAGTCCAGCGAGTTGCAATCTGGGGACCGTGGGGGCCAAGCAATTGGACCTGCTCTGCCAATCCACCGATTGGGAAACACTGTGTCTAAATAATCGCGGACGGTGACTCGAAAATGAGGGGGGGCCCCATCGTGCATAAACCACATTTGTTGACGAACGTGTAAAGGCACATCCTCCATTAATGCAGGCAATTCATTCTGTAGGAAGTTTAAATATGTGTCACCATTTAAAATTCGCGGTAAAATAAAAGGACCAATTAAAGTATCTCCTACTATTCCTGCCCATATGTTTACGCTAAACTGTTCCTGGTGTCGAGATTCTCTGATCATGTGTGGATTTTCTAGTGCCCAAATATGAACATTGTGGTAATTCACTACTCCGTCGCGTGTAAATTGAGCCTCGTCGGTAAAAAGGATACGAGATAAAAATTCAGGATCCACAGTACACTTGCGCAGTATCCATCTGGAGAACTGCAAGCGCTGTGGAAAGTCTCGAGGAAGCAAACCTTGGACGCGCTGAATATGATATGGGTATAGCATGTTTTCGTGTAAAACCCTCCAGACAGTTGAACGGGAAACATCCAAATGCCGTGCTATTTGTCGAGTACTCATACCAGGGTTTTCGTCGATAACATTTAAAATCTCTTCATCAACTGCTGGGTTGCGTGCTTGTCTTGATCTACCAGTATCGTGCATTGGAGTCTGAAATCTGCCGTATTCCCGAAGGTGTTGATGGGAATTTATAAAAGTTCTGTAGTTGGGAAGCCGGCGATTAGGAAATCTTAGCGCGTACAACCTCTGAGCATTAAGCCTGTTACCATTAGCCAGACCATAAACGAAATGGATGTCAGCCAGATGTTCAAATGAATATGGTCCATTTTCCATTTTAATGTTAAACAAATCAAAAAATATACGATAAGTTATAAACCAACTTTTAAATAATGTCAAATGCATAAACCAACTTTTAAATAATGTCAAATGCTTCAAAATAAGCGTAAACGTCAAAATGAAAATAGCAGTCAAAGCCCACTAATTGTTTTTTTTATTGTTTCATTGAAAAATTTCAATTAAATATGGCGAATTACAAAAATTTGTTTAAATTTTTTTCTCGATAACGATCTTAGATGCATAAAAATTATAAGAGATAAAAAAGTTTATAAACAAAACAAAGAATGTACTGCATATTTCAGAATCCGCCAGCAGCGCACTATAAAAAAGTTTATGCGGAGAAAAGGGAGCATGACCCCTGAAAAAATATCTCCCTGTAGATTCTTACAATCACTCGGTATACTAGATGATGTAAGCCCTAAAGCGTAATCTATGTTTTAAATTTTATCTTAATATCTCAAAAACTAAAAGAGCTATGAAGGAAAAAATAAAATTTTTTTGAAAATTTAACACTCTGTAGATCGGTGACGAAGCGTTTGCGGACACATGCTTATAGGAAAAAAAAAGGCTTATTTTGACCTGGCAAATACGCCCCTAAAATCTTGATACTGAGTTTTGAGACACCCTGTATATTATTTGTTTACTCACCACAGTAGCAAAAACACAGCATGGCACGTTCGTTGTCGACAGACTGAATGCAGATGCATTTGGCGCGTTAAATTCTAGAATGCGCTGTTGCTAAGAGTACAATGAAAGTAAGGGTGCCAAGAAAATGAAGCATTTAATGCCTTATGAATTTACAAAGGAAATAGATGCTCTTGCCCCAAAGTTGCACTTGCCCCACCTTACTTTAATGAATTAAATTTCTCTTTTAGAACGGTCTAAATCGCAGAGATTCATAAATTTCTTCAATCTATACAGAACAACGCTGCAGGTTCTGACGACATAACTTCTCAAATGGTTAAATACTGAAGTCTATTTATTGACACCCATGTCACACACATAATAAATTGCTCTATCAAGAATTGGTCTATGATCAAGGTAAAAGCCTCAATAAACGACCCAATCTGCAGCGTCCGATTTGCAGGGCATATAGGAAAAGGAAAATCGAGTGCTGCTCTCCACACCACCCGATCTCGCAGTGTGCACAGAAAACAGAAACAAAGTCTGTGTCTCGAATCTTGAGTCGTAAAGGTCAAAATCACAGAACATAAAGGTTAGTTGTCAAAATGACTCCCAGTAAATGTCAAAAAATTAGAATTGCGCTGACTTTGCTATTAGAAAATAATTCGCGAAGAAAGGAAAGAAAATGGTGGATTAAGAAGTGGCTATTAGAGAGGAAAAAGTTTAGCCATAGGAATATTTTTAAACAATTAGGACCAATTGACTTTAAAAAATTTTTGAAAACGAATACCGAGAGATTTGAGGAACTGCTGTATCTAGTTAAATAATAGGTGTTGAAAATATCCCACAGGCAGGGCATTTTCCTATAAAGCTCAAAAACCTCTCTCCAAGCTTGCATCTCCCTTTCAAACATTTTTGGTTCAAAATACAAAAAAAAATTGTCGCAAATCTGTCAGAATTAATACATGACGTGCCCTGTCAAATATCGATGAAATCGACCCAACCGTACTCAACCAACCGTTCGGTCTGGATTTTGTCGGTCCGACATGCCTACACACCACCCAACTTGCAGGATCCCTGCAGATTGGACCCTACAGATTGGGTCATGTGTAGAGGCTTTAACAAATTTTCCGGATCATTGGAAGGGGAACCCTTACCAAAAACTCAGAGTTCTGAGACTTTTAATGGTATTAGAATTATAAGTATTTTACCAATTCTATCCAAAATTTTTGAGAATGCATTGTACCGGGTGTCCCACTAAGAATGGCTGTCGGCCGTATCTCAGAAAGTGTTAGTCGTATGGCTTGCGGAAAAAAAATATATTAGGTAAAGTGGTCATGAGAAATTGCTGGAAATTATTTTCAAGTTTCTCAGACCGGCGCTAGAGGGCGCAACAGTAACGGTAAATATGAATCACGAAGTTTCCTCAAAAGTCGCCTAGTTAAGATATCCCGAAAATAACATTTTTATATACCTATTTCGAAGATTTATTAATAAAATTCACCTATAGAACGTGTTCGTCCCTTTTCAAATAAAGTGGTGGGGGAAGGTTAAACATTATTTGTAATAAATGCTGATAACTCCGGTCTGGCTAACATAATTTAGTAAACTTAGTTTTGTTAAAAAGGGCTTTTCTTGCTTTATATATTATCATCTTATGAACTACGGCAATATGTGTTTTACACTAGGCGCTGTCTTACAACTTCACAAACATTGCGCGCTTTTTCCATAATTGTAAATATAATAGTATATTTAATTTCACCTGATTACAAAGACGGTTACAAGTCTAAGAAGTCAGCGAAAACCGCAAGTTAATATCTATTTTCAATCCGGAGATATCAACAACAATATTCATAATTACGGAACATTATGATTTTATTTTCAAGTTGCTATTGTAAAGGTTATTTTAAGAGTCAAATAGGCCTTGGAAAAACAAAATATGAATTGAAACTGTGCACACGTGTCACCTTTCATTATTACGTCAAATTTTTTGTCGTCCCAACAGTGTTGTGTCGTATTTGATTTTCAAAATGCCTCTGTTACTTGAAGAAGCGGTTGACATCATTGCGGTGTATTTTGAATGTTTGGAAAATGCAACAATTGCTGAACGGGTTTACGCAGTACGATACCCTCAAAGGCGCCGATACGACAGTAGAATGTTTCATCGTTTAGCTAGCCGTTTTCGTACTACTGGAAGTATTCGTCGCCCTGTATATCGCAGACGCCGCCGAGGTCGAACCGAGGAAAACATTGTAAAAATGTTTTGGCATATTATGTGGAATTTAATCCACAAATTAGTATTAAATTAATTGTTAGAGACTTGGGCGTTACTCGCTCTACTGTGCATAGGATTTTATTAGAAGAAAGGTAAGTAATTATATCTATATGTTATAACTCTTAAATAGTTTAAAATAATGCCAATATTTCTCTTAATAGTTTTCAAGTCAATGTAATAAGTATTTTGTTTTTCTTTAGGCTACATCCCTACCATATTGTGCTTCATCAGGCTTTGACCCCGCACGATTATGATAGAAGATTGGATCATTGCTATTGGTTGCTCAATATGATATTAGAAGATAGAAATCTCCTCTCCAGACTTTTGTGGACTGATAAAGCTACTTTCCATAGTAATGGAGGAATAAACCGCTATAATATACATAATTGGTCGCGGGATAATCAACATTGGATGCGGGAGGTGCAGCATCAAGGAAGATGGAGTGTCAATGTCTGGTGCGGCATTTTGGGTGGCAGAATAATTGGACCGTTTGTATTTAAAGAGTCGCTTACTGGGCAAATATATTTACATTTTTTAAATTACGGACTCCCAATTCTTCTTAAAGATGTGCCCTTGGATATTTGCAGAACTATGGTTTTGCAACACGATGGATGTCCTGCACATTTTGCGGCAAACGTTCGTCAATTTCTTGACGACCCATTTCCTGCAAGGTGGATAGGAAGAGGGAGTATATTTCCTTGAACTGTCAGGTAATATTGTAGGATTTATTGTGATACTGTTAATGAAAGTGGTAATTTCTATTTTAGATCACCTGACTTAACATGCCTAGATTTTTATCTATGGGGGATATTGAAGGATCTTGTTTTCGTTATCAGACTCACCACAAGGGAAAACATGATAGAAAGGATAATGGACAGCAGCCGCCGTATCCCTATGGAAGAGGTGGAAACTGCAGTATTATCAACCAGGGAGAGATTGGGGTCGTGTATACAGAACGATGGGCGACAATTTAAACATTTAGGGCGCCACTGAGAATTATTGTCGTAACGATATATTTGCTTGAAACATTCGTACCTTCATGTTTTGTTTTTCCAAGGCCTATTTGACTCTTAAAAAAACCCTTACAATGGCAACTTCAAAATAAAATCATAATGTTCCGTAATTATGATTAATGTTGTTGATATCTCCGGATTAAAAATAGATATTAACTTGCGGTTTTCGCTGACTTCTTAGACTTTTAATATTCCTTGTAATCAGGTAAAATCGAATATACTGTTATATTTACAATTATGGAAAAAACGCGCAATGTTTGTGAAGTTGTAAGACAGCGCCCCCTAACGCCTAGTGTAAAACACATATTGCCGTAGTTCATAAGATGATATATACAGTGCGTCCATAAAGTCTTGCACAAATTCATTTAAAATTCAGGTATTTACTTTTTAAAAACGCTCGAACACGTCAATTAGTACTTTTGTTTGCGCATTTTTTAACGTAAAATGTTTTTATACAGGGTGTCGCACGTATGAGGTATGAGGTCATCAATAAATGTGTTTAAAATAAATTTTCAAACGTCAATATTTCGGAAACCGTGATTTCCAGAGGTGTTAAGTGTTCATCATAGAATTCAAAATTGATACAGGGTGTTCCATTAAAAAAAATCCTTGATGACCTCATACCTCATACGTGCTACACCCTGTATAAAAACATTTTACGTTAAAAAATGCGCAAACAAAAGTACTAATTGACGTGTCCGAGCGTTTTTAAAAAAAGTAAGCCCCTGAATTTGAAGTGAATTTGTGCAAGACTTTATGGACGCAGTGTAGAGTGAGAAAAGCCCTTTTTAACAAGACTAAGTTTACTAAATTATGTTAAGCCAGACCGGAGTTATCAGCATTTATTACAAATAATGTTCAACCTTCCCCCACCACTTTATTTAAAAAGTGACGAACACTTTCTATAGGTGAACTTTATTAATAAATCTTCGATATATACAAAAATGTTATTTTCGGGATACCTTAACTAGGCGACTTTTGAGGAAACTTCGTGATTCATATTTACCGTTACTGTTGCGCTCTCTAGCGCTAGTCTGAGAAACTTGAAAATAATTTCCAGCAATTTCTCATGAACTACACCTAATATTTTTTTTTTCCGCAAGCCATACGACTAACACTTTCTGAGATACGACTGACAGCCATTCTTAGTGGGACACCCGGTACAGTCAACTATTTTATTTTTTTGTTACTAATAGTATTATTCCAGGTAGTCAGTGTGGTTTTAGATAAGTCTTTAGTACGTCAATTGCATTGATCGGAATTACTGACGACATAATGAGGGTTATTGGTAGGAAGTTGAACAGTATTCTTGTCTTCCTAGACTTCTCAAAGTCTTTTGACACTCTTCACCACGACCTCCTTTTTGCAAAATTAAAATATTATGGTTTTTCAGTGTGTATTAAAGCAAACTTTGTTCTTGTTTATGTTTTATTAATCAAAATGCCTTCTAAATCGACTTAGTTATATGCCTTAATATCCGAGACATTTGTTCCGGAGAAAAAACTGGAAATATATTTTATCTTAACCGGCTTTACTTGTTCAATAATAATTCTACCGAACCTATTTCTGATCCCCAAGAGAAAAAATGTTTTATGAATTTCTCTTATACATATTAGTTTTGGTTAAATCCGTAGGGGATATTCCAGCTTTTAAAAATTCCACTCAGATCGTTATCCGTCTTCGTCATATCAGATTTTATTAAAGCCGATGAACAAATTTAATAGTTATTTTATTAAAGATTTTTTAAATATACACGGTGGTGAAACGAAGCTCGGATGAAATACTATGCGAAAATAAAAGACCTTTGCCAAAATATCTACAGGGTCCGCCACTTAAAACTCTCCAGATCCGTATTCAAGGGCGTCGCCAGCCAATGGACCAGGGGGGGCAAAATATGGAAGAGCGGATGAGGGAAATATGAATTGTATAAGACATACAATAAAATGCATGAAAATATTGGGAACATAGAAAGTTACAGATTTATTTATAAAACAAATAAAATATAATCCAGGTATATTATGAAATTCAACCAATGTGATGCCCGATACAGAGTGACAAATTACTAAAATTTTAACTTAAAATGTACTAAAATATAATTTTAGCTTTACTTGAATTTTTCAGCTAACTTTCACAAAAGGTTCATTAATTGACATTTAAAATCTTTGTTTTTTTTAAATCAATGTCGATGTCAAAAGACAATGATTGTTTTCGTGTAGAAATTAAATACACATAAAACACGTCACAGGCACGAAAACATCTGATATCTTTGGCTAAAGATTGTGACGTCAAACCAAAAGCTTCGAGAACAATCTAGAAGTTTTCGGTTGTTGAACTTCTTTTGAACCCAATTTGGGTCATGATGGTGTCATTGTCACGAGTCTAGTATTGCGTTCTATTTTGCCACGGTTCTTAAGAACAAAGGAAAAGTGCGTTGTGTGACGCAAATAGAACCTCGATTTCCAGCTATTAAAACAGTGTGAAATTCAGAAAAATAAGATAGATCTTAATAACCAGTTGCAGAACGAAACTCTGCCCGATTCAAAAATCAATTACTAATTAATTAATTAATTTCTTTTAAAATAAATATAATATTTTGAGACTGAACGAAAGAACAATGAGAAGTAAGTGTCTGGTTTCGAATAAACTTTATATTTTGGTCATGGTTTAAAAGAGAAAAAGAATATATATATATTTATAACTGTTACCATTTTCTGAAAGCATTAGAAAGCACATCTATTAAATAAATGTCTAAGTAGATTTTGCACGGGAGTTTTGAGATTTTTTTAGTTTAATTATTATATTTTGGAGCCCTGAGAGGACGGCTAGGTTAATTTGAATTGCACTTGTTGTGGGAATTAATGGGATTGTAAAAACTATAAATATTCACTTGATTAAAGTCTTTTTGGCCGTGTGAGGTTGGCTACCTGTATAATTAATATCCGTTTTTGTTTTTAGTTTAACAACTTTAATTGTTTAAATATGAATTAGGACGAAAGGTGTGTTGTAGTGTTTTATAAATGTTTTCAGGATTTGGTATTAAGTTGCTAGTTTTTGATGTTGGCACGAATTGTACGCTTTTTGTAATCAATTGGAGAACAAGAGGTAATTATAATAATGGATTTTCGTTGGATCATAGTCTCAGCATAGAGTTTTTCTTATTTTTTTTGTGTCTGTTATTTTTAATTAATCTATGTGTGTAAAGTTTTTATATTTATCAATATTTTGAAAATTTCTCCAATTACGATACTTATATTTAAATAAAGGAATTATTTTAACCCTATAAATTCTCGGTGTTTTTATGCTTAAATTTAAAAAGGGATTTTTTTTTTTAGTATTTTGCGCTACCAAATTGATTTTGCTCTACCAAACTGATTTTGCTCTACCAAATTGATTTTGCTCTACCAAATTGATTTTGCTCTACCAAATTGATTCTACTATTCCAAACAGCTAAGAGAACGAATAGTAATCTGATTCTAACAATTAAGTCAAGATATAAAAATTGTTAATTTTTATTCTTTCTGGTTAAAAACCTGATATCATATGACACAGGAACATTATTAATATATGATAGTGTGGAAAAGAAATAGGAAGCATAGGTAAAGTGTAGTTTTGTGTTAGTGCGTGAAAAGAAGGTGCCTATTTCCAAAATAGCAAAGACCCTTGTAGCTGCTGCCAGGAGTTGTAGGCCTTAGATATATATACCGTAAGTAAAGTAAATTACTTTATTAGAGAGGGGTAGCGCAGCACTACACCAACACTGATAAATAATTTAGAGAAGTATTCCCAAGCTCAAAGCTTTAGGCACTGTTTACGGAATTATTGTTATTGTTGCAATGTATAAAGTGATAAATAAAGGATGTTTTCAAAAAAAAACACAAACATACGCATGCTAACCCTAGCTTACAGTTAATTGCTAATACTCGATCACGTAACAACCTTATTGGAGCCCTATTTCGTGATACTGAAATATATTTACGCCGAGCACTGCTAGACGAAAGAGAAAAATTTTTATGCACGTAGGAGATCCAATTTTACGAGGTAAATTGATTCATTCCAATGAGGCATATGTACTTTTACAGCTTTTACTTCTCTCGTTCCTTTTAGGTTCAGGAGAAAGGAAAATGTGGTAAAAATGTTTAGTAGTCGCATCAGGAACGGCCTTCAGGTAGATATTTTAGTTTTAAAAGAATTTTACTGAAGGGTTTTTTTATTTTGAAGCATCAGGGAAGGAAATATCGTATTATAGAAAATGTTCTATGTACCGTTCTTAAGTAGACTTAAAAATATAATTGCATATTCGACTAGGTAAACATAGTCTATCTACTTTATCATTTTAAATGACCGTGCCTAGTACAAGATTGAATAAAATTAATCAGATTAAGATTAAAAGCGTTTCAAATGAATCCATCTTCATAAATCTGAGGCCTAAAGTAAATTAAACGGGCTAGGGTGTAATCGTAACCAATCCTTCTTTAGAACGCTTGTTGGATGAAATCTCGTTCGTCTCAGTATCTTGTATCTCTTGTATTTTTAATCTACTTAAAACATGGTTTGGGATTTAGTATTTCTCGTTTAGGATTATTCGCACACTTGTCCCGTCAGAAAACTTCCCGCAATCGACTCGTTTTCTAACATGGATGCGTGCGTGAAGATGATGCTTTATAAAACTTGTACAGGGTGTCGCAAACAAAATTTTCATAGCCCTCTCAATTTCTGATATACAGGACGATTTTAAGAATTCGTCATTTTTGACGCTTCCCTGTATCTCGATTATTTGATAACTTATCAATAAGGTAAGAATCGGTTATTATAGAGTTTTTTTTATGTGAAATTCAGTGCCGTGTCTAGATTTTTACTAAGAAGTTTTGGTTTTGAGTTATGACCCAAACTTGTGTTTTTTTAAATGGCACACCCTATGCCGGGTGATTACGGAAGGTGGCTCGCCCCTATAACTCTTTTGTTTTTAAGATAATGGAATAAAATTTGCAGGATTCGTATTTCTTGACGGGTGATTCAACTTTATAGAACTTCCAGTTTTACCGGAAGTGACATAAACTTTCCATTTTTCAATGAGAGGCCTGGTATATTTTGACTTTCTTTTAATCCATATGACATTCTAAATACACCTGTCACTTTTTGTCATAAAGAAAATAAATAAGTAAAAGAAAAAATAACTAAAAGTCTACATCCACATTGTTGAGAACACGCCGAATGTTAAAGCAAAGTACGCCACTGATGGCATTCTTGGAAGTCTAATTATTGATGTATATAGTGTATATTATTATATAACGCTTATGTAGCTATCGCACGATGCAATAACAAACCCTGTGCTGTCTGCGTTTTTATTAGTTCATCTCTTTTCCTCACGTATACGTAAATATCCAAGATTCATCATAAAACCCACATAGTAACAGCGCGGCATTGTTGTCATATGTAATTAGGCGCTTCACCAAAAATTATCACCTACCAAGCTGCGTGAGGAAGGGAGACAGACGCGAGAAGGGATGAGGCAACGCAGCCTCCAGACGGTCGCCAAGCAGAGTTTGGCTAAACGCATAAAATATAAGTTTATTAAGGGGACTGTTCCCCGAAAGTTCGACGGGTCTAGGACATTTAGCCGTCGCCGTTTCGCCGTCGCCGTTTCGCCGTCGCCGTTTCGCCGTCGCGACAATTCGCCGGCAGCCGATTCGCCGTGGGCCGTTTCGCCGTCAAATAGAAATTAATAAAATACGTAAAAAAGGTTATAATATATATTGCTAAATTTTAACAAAATTGTTTAATAAAAATATACCTACATAGGCAAGTCAATAATAATAATTAGGGTTATTGGAATTCGGGTCTAGGACGTTCAGCCGTCGCCGTTTCTAATCTAATCCACCTTTTTGGGTCCAATTCGGTATATGCTAGATATAAAAAAATTGTAATAATTATAGACTTATATTGGTTAAACAGCGCTAACACGGCATCTAATCCACCTTTTTGGGTCCAATTCGGTATATGCTAGATATAAAAAAATTGTAATAATTATAGACTTATATTCTATTTGACGGCGAAACGGCCCACGGCGAATCGGCTGCCGGCGAATTGTCGCGACGGCGAAACGGCGACGGCGAAACGGCGACGGCGAAACGGCGACGGCGAATAGTCCCATCCCCTGTCACACGACTGCTTTTAAAAAGTAAAGCACGGCACCGAGTGGAAATTGTCCACATTTCTTGTACTATGTAGTTAAAATTAACAAAAACAAAGTTCAATAAGTTAATACAATGTGAAAGTATTGAGTACTATGGAAACGTACGTGTGAATGCAATTTGAAGTGTAACTAGTAATTTGATGTAGTGTATTCTCAGATAGTGGGAAGTTATAAAGTGAATATTGTAAATAAAATGTTAGTGCTACCTTACGAATAAAATGCTGTTGGAATTAAATACAGTGTTTTATTAAATCAACAGATCTACAAACGAGCCAGCTATTCAGCCTATACGGATACACAGTAATATCAAAATAAGTGTAAAGGCTGAACCATAGTTGACTTTATAACACACATATCTATTAATTTTTAGGGTTGCAGATGTTCAAAGTGACCTCCATCTTGTTGCTGACATAGTCGTACTTTTTCTACTGTCGCTCTTGAAACATTTCTTAACTACTGTGGTGTAATTCTATGAATAGCTGCCCTTACTTTCTTCTCTAATTCATTCCGTGTGGCAGGAGGTACATTATAAACCTCGTTTTTAATGGAACCCCATAAAAAGAAATCTAGAGGCTTAAGGTCCGGTGACCCGAAAAGATTGAAAAAGGAACAATTTTGTTTTACCTAGCCGGCCAACTAACTGGACCTCTATTTTCAATCCAGTTTTCGTTGTATGATTCGTTCAAATATTCTGTAACTGCCCTCATGTTGTGTGGTGTGTTGTTAGTAAAATAGTCCTATTTGATTTACTAATGGTATCTCATCCAAGAACTGCTCAATTTCTTGCATGAGAAAACCTAGATATCTCGCCCCTGTTAGCGAACCGTCAAAGAATATAGGGCCTAGAATTCTGTCCCCTAAAATCCCAACCCAACAGTTAAAACCAAACCGTTCTTGAAAATTTCCCTCCTGCATCAAGTGTAAATTTTCGTGGGACCAATATCGCTTATTATTTCTATTGAAATGTTTAAAATTAGTGAAACGGTTTTGTCAGTATAAAGAATTTTATATGGAAATGTATTATCCTCCAGATATTTTCCTAAGAACCAATTACAATACTCAAGCCTCCTTTCATTATTGTTTGGGTAGAGGTGCTGATGTAGTTGGTATTTATGTTTATTTAAAATATTGCCAGCAAAGAACTTACAAATGCCACATTCTAGCGCGATCTCCCTGAGTGACGCATTGATATTCACTTGCACGTATACTAGAACATTTATTTATTTTTCTTCACTTACAATAATTGGGCCGTTTTATTATTATCAGGCTCATTTCGCGTTTTCTGAACCAGTTTTGGATAATATTGCCGGGTTGGGTGAAGGCGTTCAGAATATCTCTGTGCAGCATCAGTTGAGTTTTGCCCACACTCTCCAAAAACTAATAACATATCAACTGTTTCGCTCCTTGTATAAATATTATTATTTTCCATGATTTTTAAACAATAACGTACACAATAATTACCTAATTTACAATTTTCACAAGACTATAAAATTTTTACAAAACTATAAAAAATGCAGTGGCGTACTTTTTCTTCTGAATAATAATTGGCTGTGGTGCCCACTGAGACGCCACTGGAACTAATAATTTCAATCTATACTCCGGTACCAAAATAATTGGTAGTGACTCATTTTTACCGGGGCGTGCAAGACGTAAGGGGAACGCCAATTCCAGAGGCGTGTCATTTTAAACAATAATGATTCAAAAAAAAATTTGAATTTTTTGTTTATTATTATAATATATTTACATTTACCATCATAAATATAATAGGTATTATAAATTAAACTGAAAAATAAATTAAGCTTTTACATTTGTTGATCTAATGAAGTAATTATAGAGAAACTAAATTACGCAGGTATAAAATCCAAAAAGAAATTTAAAGCAACTGTAAATGTTATTTTCATAATGTTTTTATTATACTACATAATAATAGAAACATATAATAGTGGATTAAGGGCAAAACCTAAACCTAAATTATAAATGTTTATAAATTTTCTAACTATTGTTACCTAATGAACACTAATTGATAATAATTTGACAAATTATATTCCACGCCTACATTAAAAAGTGTTATAATGACAATACGTTACAATTTTAAATTCATTATTACCATTACAGCGATTATTCACTATCTGACGATAAAAATATTTCATTACTATCGCTACTGCTGTCATCTGCAGGATTTATAATATTAGGTTCTACCATAACTTCAACGCGTACATCTAAGTCCCACATTTTTTTTCTACGCCCTCGACATGTAATACGCACTTATGCCAATCTGCTGCTTGTACATTCGCTATTGCCATTTTTCGCCACGCAGAAGTTAGCAAAGCTTGCCCCGACGGCTGTGGTATGGTGCATTATCCATCACGATCACCGACCCACGTTCAATACAGAATTCCCTCATACACATTTTTTACCATTGTACGCTCCCCAGGTTTTAAATGACGTCGTTTTGTAACTTGTTGGTTACTATCACTTGAAGAACTCGCCTGCGTTATAATATTTGCTGTTTTAAATAACCACCAAAATAATAAAACTGAATTGCTAATATCCTCTTGATTGAAACTTGTCTACGACACTGAACATTGGTTAGAGGCGATGAGAAAGCGTGCGAGCGCCTTTAGACATGGGGTTTTCTTACTTGCGTTGCCAAATTAAGTAGACCAAGTACCGTAGGGTATAAACGCCCTTAATTACATGCTGATTTTGGTACATTTTATGAGAATTTAAATGAAATATTTTAATACCTGGCAACATGTAACGACTTATTAATGCACAATCTTCCCAAGCGGCTTTGAATGCTTTTATTTCAGTTAAAAGTGTGTGAATCGATGTTAATTATTTTCTCCGCACACCGTCAATGGTGATAAGAATAGTTTTGCCAATTATTTTGGGATCATAGTATAGCTAGGGCCAAATAAGCGCCTTATTACTTCAAATAACTGAACCAAGTTTCAACCAAATCGGTTGAAGGGTATTTCTGACCGTTTTTTTTTTAACTTCGAGGCCCTTTATCTCAGTAACGAATCAACTTTGGACATATTATGTTCATAGGATATTTTTTCTTAAAACGACCTTACAAATTACCCTCTGAAGTTTCGTACCATTAGGAAACCCTGTATAGGATGTCTTGTTTAAAAAAACACAAGTTTGGATCATAACTCAAAAACAAAACCTTTTAGAAGATAAACTAACTACGCCTCTTAATATACATAAAAACTCTATAATAACCCATTTTTACCTTATTGATAAGTTAGCAAATAATCGAGATACAGGGTAGCGTCAAGAATGATAAATTTTGAAAATCGCCCTGCTCTGTATGTCAGAAACTGAGAGGGTTATGAAAATTTCGATTGCGGTGATAAAAGTGTAAAGTAAAATAATAAAAACGTAAGCCACAAACCCCATCTTTTTATCATACGTAAAACCACAAGAGCTTTTTTTTATCGGATAAACTTTTATTTTTTACGAAAACTAGATTGCTTAGAAATTTAACGAGAACAAACGAAATGATAAATTGCTAAAAAGTGTGAGTTTAAAAAATAAAAGTTTATTCGATCTTAAAAAAAAAGATCGAGTGATTAGAGAAATTCACGAATTTTGGCATGAATAGATACAAAAAAAAAATACATCACTAAAAAAATGTTTGACAGCATCAAATTAATTTGTAACAATATGTCAGGTTGCCGAGCAATGAAAAAGAAAGGCTACTCGATTTTGAGCTAGAGAGGTTTTTACCATTTCATTTTTAGCTGGAGAGGGCTTTATCGCGATCAAAGAGGATGCACCTTTTTTATCGATGTCAAAGTGATAAAAATGCAAATGTCAAATGGACATTTTATTCTAGGAGTGAATTTATCGTTGATAATAAGAGAGCTGGTATATGAAAACACACGAAAACTGGACACCCTGTACTTTAATACAAGCATTTTTCAAAATGTCACAAATTGTTATAAACAGAATTTATCAAACAAAGATAATTAATGTAAATAAAATATTATACAACCCTTGCGGAAAAGTTTCATTCCGTCTCGAGATAAAAATTTACATTGTGGCTTGTCTCGGTAAACTTCCTAATCTCTCGATGGAAATAATACTTCGGTTTGTAATATACTATTATTGAATCTCCATTCTACATAGACATAATTTAATAAGTTTAGCAGCATATATTGCATTTTGTTTTAATTGTTTTGCATAATTAACTTGTTAATTGTTCTCATTTTGTTTAACATCCTTTCAAAATTAGAGAAACTATTTACGAAATATCTTCTTCGAACTTACTTAACTTATTTATATTTTATTATGATCCCAAAAAATACAAAACATGTGTATAATATCAGTTGTTGGTATAAA
This sequence comes from Polydrusus tereticollis, assembly GCA_963920685.1. Lineage (NCBI taxonomy): Eukaryota > Metazoa > Arthropoda > Insecta > Coleoptera > Curculionidae > Polydrusus > Polydrusus tereticollis. Next base: position 50,460,156 of record OY987326.1, on the reverse strand, counting down.
AGTTACATCATATTTTTGTTGGAAATCAATGGGGTCGTTGACTGCCTTTTTAAATTGAAATATCCAAATATCGTTCAAAAAATAATACTGTAAAGGTCAATGAACTATAGGCAGTTAAAATATTTTCGATGCTTTATAGGACAAGTTAAATCAGATTTAAAGTTTTTTTGACTCAGACTATGGGATGGTAAACTTGTTGTGAACTCTTCTGGGGGAAACTTGTTACAGATACAGTTTAGGGTCTCAGCTTTAGGAATAGTTTACCTTAACGCCAAATTAAAATAAATATGTACGATTGATAAAATTGTACTTTTTGTGTAATTTTCGTATCTCCACCGCAGAGCAAAAACAATATTTAAATTAGGGCTTAGAAAGTGTCCTAAATATCTTCAAAATGTCGATTTTCACTACAGAGGAACGTATTTATGCCCGGTTTCTTCATCATCCGGCAAAAGTCAGTTAAACCATAATCCTTTGTTAAACGAAATATATGGTATTTTTACTACTGAATAAATTTAAATGTCGGTTAAAATGTGTCTTAACTCTTTGGTAACTTAGCCCGTAGTAAATTGGGCGGTTAAGGTGTTAACAGGATAATAAATGTGTTTCTAACCTGTAGAATAGAAATGATATAGCCGTTTTTTATTTTTGCATAATTGGAAGTTTGTTAAGCTTTTGTGTGTAATAAATAAGGTACGTAGTAACATAGAACTTCTTATTTTATTATAGTATATAGATGGGTAGGTACCTAATACCTACTCATTTGTAGGCAAAAAAATTTTGTAGGATGGATGTGGATGAATATTTTGATATTATTATTGATATTGAATTAGTCAATATAATAGAGGAAGAAGTGGCGGAACATATAAGAGAGTATAATGTAAGAGAATGCATTAACCACTTCAATTTTTGGAATGATGCAGAATTTTTTCAACGAGCTCAACGCTTGTAGCTTGCCGTCTCTGCCGGTTTCACTAAAACTTTGAGGTTAGCTGATCAGCTGCTGGCGATGCCCCGCTATTGCAACTCTTACTCGTTTCTGTGTATAATTCGCTGGAAGATTTTCTATGTCCTTTTCCAATACGTACGATAGAAAAAGAAGCACATAACCTTGCACTTCCAGTTGTCGAACGTACTCCGATTAAATCTAGCGTTAGCTAACCGTCTGTTAAAAAGCAATCAAAATACTAATTTTGCTTATTCTACTGTTATAATGTCGGTTAAATGATAATCCACTGTTACATATTTCTCCATTTAACAGACCGTGAAAATACCGGGCCAGATGGTCTTACACTTCCTTAAAGGATTCCGGGACAAAAAGTAGTCGAGAAATTTGCCCCTTTGAATATGGGGTGTTCCAATCCGATTCAGAACAAGTATGGTTTTATCAAAAATGTATAACAAATGAGGTTGCGACATGCCAAGACATAGGCGCCGAAATCACGGGGGCTCTGGGGCTTAAGCCCCCAAAGCCATTTTTCGAACCGCGAATAATTTGTTACAACAAAAGAATTTTGAACAGTGAACCACGGGCCACAATGTTCATTGTATGGTCCACTTCTTAAATTTGGTTGTTCAAGACGCTTTCAATGGTATACCTAAAGTTAGGTAATTTTTATGATATTTATGCAAATATATTTTAAACTATATAAGAGATTGGGTATAGCGGCTAGAAATTCTTAAAAACATTAAGACTAATCCGCTGGGTCAACATCTCTAAGACCACTTTGTCCATCCCATTAGTATATACATGGGTGTCCGGGAAAATGTGGGAAATCTCTCGGATTCAGATAGAACATGAAAAAATAAGATGATAAGTTCCTATAAAATTTTTTCTTACAGGTTCTTCTTGCGGAGATATGTGCTCCTAAAGGACGCCGCTGCAAATTCGTTTTTCTTGAATAACTTTCAAAGTAGTTAATATAAACTAATAAAAATTGAATGTGATGGACACTAGTCAGGACCCCTTATATTACAGATTACCCTTATAGCGGGTTAGTAGAAAGTACCGGAACGCTTAAATATCTTCAAAACCGCTAAAGCTGCGCTTAAAGAATTCGGCAGTTAGAGATTCCTCGGCATGCGGAATTGAAAAATGATATCGGCACTGTTGTCAGATTTCCCAGTTCTGCGCTACACATAGTCGTTTCGTTATTTTAAATTGACTGCCCCATTTATTTTTACTCCAATGAGTTTATTTATATTTATTATTTATACACTAGTTGTTAATTAAATGCTCAAAGTGGGCACCATTATTTGCCAGACAGTACCCAAGTCGATCATAAAACTCTCGAAGTGTGTTACTCAAAATATTCGGTGTTATAAGAGCAACTTCGTCGCGGATTCTTTCGCAGAGTTCGTTTAAATTGTCTGGACTATTTTTGTAGACACGATTCTTCAAATGACCCCACAAGAAGAAGTCCAGTGGAGTCATATCAGGAAATCGAGGTGGCCATTCTAATGCACCACGTCTTGAAATCAGCCTCCCTGGGAATTGGTTGTTTAGAAACTGCATGGCTACCCTTGAACAATGTGGCGGAGCACCGTCTTGTTGATACCATATTTCTCATACATTTCTATTTTGTTGAATGGCAGGAACTATACAATCTCTAAGGAGCTCCAAATACTTATGTCCTGTTAATGTACCTTCTACGAAAGAAGGCCGATAATATTGTCACCCAATATTCCCGACCAGACATTAACTTTCTCAGGATATTGGGTGCGAAGTTCTTCCATCCAATCTCTAGACCAAATTCTACAATTGTGCCTATTACCTTGGCCGTTCAAGCAAAAAGTAGCTTCGTCGCTGAATACAATATTGTGCGCAAAATAAGGATTTCGGTTCATATTTTCCACCATGATTGCGGCGAATTCATTACGGCGGTCAGGATCATCCTCCAAAATTTCTTGAGTGTAATGAATCTTGTACGGCTTTAATTTGTTTTCCTTCAAGATAGTCCTTACAGATTTTTGTCAAATTTCGGCATTTAGAGCTAACTGATTGGTACTTAGTTTTGGATTTTTCTCTATTTGTAATAAAACGTTTAATTTATTTTCTTGATATGTCCTAGTTTTATTTCCATATCCACGAAAAATCAAAATATCAATACGTTGGGTCTCTGAGAAAACAGTAGCCATAATAAAATTATAATTTTATATTCAAAGTAGTTATTAAGCTGCTTAACTGACAGTAATGTGTTTAATTTGTCATTGTTGTAGCAGGGTAACGCGACGGCAATTGTTTTCAAAAAAACTGAAGCAGCGTCTACTTGTTCATAAGGTATTCACTTTTCGGGCGTTTCTGATAAGTTTAATGCTCATTCTAAAATAGGTAACTATCCCAGAATTTTTCTGACTAGTATCTAATAGTGCAAACAGAACTTTGAAAATTTGGGATCTTACTAAGTTTAAAATGCCAAATGCCGAATTTTTTACGTGCAGATTTAGCGGTATTGAAAATATTTAAGCGTTCCAGTACTTTTGACTGAAAATGCGGTGTTGTCATATCTCAGCAACTAGTAGAGATAAAATTTAAAACAATTAGGATCTTACTAAGCTTGAGACGTCCAATTCATTGGAGTAAAAATAAATGGGGCATTCAATTTAAAATAACGAAACGATTATGTGTAGCGCAAAACTGAGAAATCTGGCAACAATGCTGATATCATTTTTCAATTCCGCATGCCGAAAAACCTCTAACTGCCGAATCTTTTAAGCGCAGCTTTAGCGGTTTTAAAGATATTTAAGCAGTCCGGTACTTTCTACTAACCCGGTATATTACTTATTTACCCATTTATTCTAATGGGAACTGAGGGACAAACAATGGCTACCGTAAACCCATTCAGTGGGCAAATTTAATTATATTTTATTCGTTTTAGTACAGTTTAATGTTTGATGTGGGTTGACTTTTGAGGTTATGAAATAATTTGGTTTTCAACTAAGATAAGGGAATGACATTATATTTAAAACAGAAGTTCTTATTATTGTAAAATATGTCTATTGAGACATAAATCACTATCGTCTATACTTTTAAAAAATTTTGGAATGATTTTGGGACAGCTTTTATATGCTTTCTTTTTACTGACTTATAAGTGAAGAATAAAGTTAAAACGCATGCCAACTTCAATATTTTATCCCGAAAACTTAAATTATTCAACCCTTATACCCCAACCTTGTTAAAAAAATTATTTTATTTTTTATTATAATACCCCATTTGTATTTTGTGTTATATTTAAGTTTTATGTAAGTTTATCTTACTAACGATAAGAACGATGATTGAGCTTTTCTAACTTTTTAGTCACTGCAATCACGCTGCCATTGTTTCTTTTTTTGTTCCTCAACTGTCAACGGTCAACTATAAATCGACAGTGAACACGTTTTCCTGTTCTCATTTTAACGTCTCCCTTTTAGTCTTTGAGGGTATATAAAATAAAGATCTATATATTTAAAAAAAAAAATCTTACTCTCATTCGTTTCTTTTTCCCTACAAAATGGGACGAACGTAACTAGGGTTGACGGGACCTTCGGTCCACAAAAAAATTTTTAACAAATGAAATTTCAACATTATGTAAGTAGACATTATTAATTATTTTATTTTATTACTAATTACAAATTTCTCTCTTTTTACAGAATTTCTCATAAACTCTAACAATTTTTTTTTTCTCTTCCACAAAAATTTTTATAACATCACCTAGAATGTCCAAAAGATCTTTTTATATACCCTAGATTATAACTTTCTTATGAGGAACATATTCTCTTTTATATCCGATCACAAGTTAACAATTTCTTCACATACATTTTAAATTAAATAAAGCATTTCGTTTAAAATTTTAGTATGCTTTTACATTCACTTTTTAATATTTTGTTCGAAAGATTTTCTAAAGCTCCATCAACGTCACTTCCCACCAACAGTTTTCTCTCTGCTGCTTATACTAACTGCAGCACTCTTTTTTGTCTCCTGAAGATGAAGGTTACTACCTTCGAAACATGTAGAGACGTTTTATTTTTAAAATTGAGCCTTTAATAGCTCACTATTAAATCAGTGGAGAAAGACTTTGTGATTTCTTTCCTCTTTCCGTTATAATATTTCAACTCCACTTCGAGAATGGACTATTTCTTTAAATTAAATTATTCAGTTTGGTCAGGTTGGCTAGGACTAAGGAAGTGAAGAGTTTTGGTTGGAGATGTGGTGAGGGGAGTTCGACATGTTAGATTATGTTAATGTGCCTAAAGAAGAGATTACTTACATTGAAACATGAAAGAAGCGATAAATTAGAGTATTAGAGGATCAGGAAGATAAGGTATGCCATATTTTGTTAACACTGAATGAAGAATACCAGGCAGTAATAACTGCAATTAAAGCTATGAACACGAGTGTGACAATGGACTTTATGAAATCTCGTTTGCTGGAGGAAGAACTGAAAATGAAATCTAAACAAGGACAGAATAGTGGTCATAATGATGCGTCTTTCAATACATTTCCATATGTGTGTTACAAATGTGGAAAATCCGGCCATAAGTTTGCAGAATGTCGTCAACCATTTCGAGGTAACTATTATAGAGGTAGAAGAGGTGCACGTAGAGGTCGATTCAATAGCCAGAATAGAGGTCAAGGTCGAGGCACAGGCAGTCAAGCGAATGCAGCAAGTGAAATTGCATTTATTGCATTGAGCAGTGCAGTGACGTCTACTAGAGGTATTAACAAGTTCATCTTAGACTCGGGGTGCACTCAGCATATGGTCATGGGAGAAATGGAGTAGTGCATGTCAAATGTAATGGATTTGGCATCAAAAGTGAAGATAGAAACGGCAAAGAACAATGAAGTTTTATATGCAAAGAAAATAGGGGCAATTAAAGGTATTTGTTAAGGAAAAGAGGTAAAGATAGAAGCATTGATAGCACAAGGTATGACGCGTAACCTCATTTCAGTGTCTAAATTGTTGAAGAATGATTTTAAAGTAATTTTTGGTAATAAATCAGGTAGAAAATGTGCTGTTTTGAGTAAAAATGGAAATAATTTTAACTATGAACCTTGTAATGATTTATTTGTTTTAAATGTAGATTTCGGAGATGAAAAATGTCTTTATAATGAGAGAAATGATAATGAACAAAAAGATCTTTGGCATAGAAGGTTAGGGCACATCAATAGGTATAGTGTAAAAAGATTAGGGTTAACTTATAGTAAGAAATTTGTAAAAATTGTGTTGAAGGTAAAGGTACTAGAAACCCTTTCTATAGATAAGAAAGGAAAACCACAAAAATAGGGGAATTGATTCATACTGACATTGCAGGTCCTATAAAAACGCCTACGCCAGAAAGGTATAAATATTTTCAGGTGTTAATAGATGATTTCTCTCATTTTTTTAGTTGTTAAATTGTTGAAAAATAAGAATAAAGGTGAACAAAATGTTATTGATTTTATTAAACTGATCAAGACAAAACATGGGCTTAGAACTCAAAGAATTAGATTGGACAATGGTGGAGAATTTGTTTCTAATTATTTTAAAACATTTTATAAGACAAAAGGTATTGAGCTACAGTAGTATACGATGCCATATACTCCACAAGAGAACGGTACTTCAGAGAGGATGAACCAAGCTCTTCTAGATAAAGGACAAAGTTCTCGGAGACTAACTTGCCAAAAGAGTTGTGGGGAGAGGCAATTCAATGTTCGGCATATGAGTTGAACAGGTCACCTACTGAGGCGAATTTTGGAGAAACTCCAACTTCAAGGTGGTATGGTAATAATGATTTATCGAGATTGAGAATTTTTGGAACCCAAGCATGGGCAATTATTTTGCCCAGGCAAAATAAACTAGATAGACGAGCACAACAGTGTAAAATGGTTGGTTACAGTGGAGCAGGATATAGATTGTGGGATTATGAAAAAGAAGTAATTTTCTGTTCACGGGATGTAAAATTTAATGAAAAATAGACAAATTTTGAGGAAATAGTGAAACATAAAATTGAAAATATAAAGGAACAGGTTAGAATACAAATCGACGAGGAAACGGAGCTAAGAGATGGAGAAAATAATATTGAAATCGAAATTAGAGAAGAAAGTGACTGACAGAAAATTCAAATGATTCTAAAGAGTATTAACCAAGGACTGAATCAACAATCAAAGGAAGTAAGGTAAATTTGCCAAAACATGTAAATGAGTATGAGATATATTCAGCTTGTTGTCTATTATTATCATCAGAGAATGATCCAGTTCAGTATGAAGATGCAGTGAAGGTGAAAGAATGGAGAGATGCTATGGAAAAGAAGTTGAATTCTCATGAAAGTTTGAAAACATGGACTGAAATGAATCTACCTATAGGCAAAACAGCAATTGAGACCAAATGGGTATACAGAACAAAGGAGGATGGAACAAAGAAGGCAAGAATAGTTGCTAGAGGTTTTTAGATAAAGGAGGAGCAACCATTTGAACCTCTTTACTCGCCAGTAGCTCAAATATCAACTATAAGATTGATGCTTTCAATTGCATTACAACAAAATTTGGAAATCAAACAGTTGGATATTCCAACAGCTTTTCTTGATGGGCAGTTAGAGAGTGAGGTGTACATTAATGCACCACTTGGACTAAAGACAGATTCACCAATTCTGAAATTAAACAGAGCTTTATATGGCTTAAAAGAATCTCCTAAAATATGGAATGATACATTCATGATTTTGCAAGAAAGAATAATTTTGAGAGATCAAAATTTGATTGTTGTTTGTATTATAATGGAAGAGTATGGATTCTTATTTATGTTGATGATATGTTGGTAGTTGGAAAAGAAAATGAAGTTAAAGAAGCAATAAATTTACTGAATCAGTTTTTTAACGCAAAAGATTTAGGTGAAATAAAGAACTTTTTGGGTAGGATGGAAAATAAGATTGTGATTAATCAAAAGAAATATATACAGAAGCAACTAGCTAGCTTTAATATGAAAGATTATAAGCCTAAAGTAACACCAATGATTAAAGGATTCCAATATTCCGAAGAAAGTGAACTGATTTGAGTGCGGTAAAGTGATACTTACCGCACTCAAATCAGTGCGGTAAGTAGTTACTTACCGCACGCTGGTAGATAAATGGTTCATTTTTATTTCTTACGTTACGGCTTACGGCTTTCACATCGGACCTTGTACAGGGTTATCCAACCAAGACTAGACAAGGCGATTTTCTGACTTTTCCTGTACTTTTATAAAAAAACTGAAATAGCCATCTTAAGTCATTTTCTCCCGCGAATTCGAATATCTTCAGCAAAAAACAATTGAACATCAAACAAAAGTACTAGGGGTTGATATTTTTTTTAAATGGGATGCCGTATTTTTAATGCGCTTATCCGATTTCTCATATAAATTTTGATCTAAAATGTTGGATTTTTAATTTATTTATTTATTTTTTTTTTTTTTTTTTTAACATTTTTCGAATTTAAAACTGAAGAAAGAAGGCGTTTTTGAATTAAAAATCCAACATTTTAGATCAAAATTTATATGAGAAATCGGATAAGCTCATTAAAAATACGGCATCCCATTTAAAAAAATATCAAAGTGACCCACCCCTAGTACTTTTGTTTGATGTTCAATTGTTTTTTGCTGAAGATATTCGAATTCGCGGGAGAAAATGACTTAAGATGGCTATTTCAGTTTTTTTATAAAAGTACAGGAAAAGTCAAAAAATCGCCTTGTCTAGTCTTGGTTGGATAACCCTGTACATCAACTACTATCAAACTGCAAACGGTAAGTATCACTTTACCGCACTAGTGCTGTAAGTAATTACATACTATAAAAACAAGTTTTTATATTATTCAAGTGTATTTTTTATTTTTAAAAGAAACTCTATTAAACATTATATGTATAACAAATACTTACATATTTAAATTTCTAAACTAATCCAAACTTATAAATTAGGAAATATTAATATTAATTGTAGAATTTTTAACATTTCCAAACGATATCGATGTAAAGTGTTTTACTATCCGATGAGACACAAAAATTGAAATTTACAGATTTACTAAAACATGAGGTTCTCTCTGCATATTCTTCTACACCATTTACTCGCTTTGCAATTCCTATTTTATTTTGCACCGAATTTTCAATATAGCCCTCCGCAACACTGGAGGACTTCCATCCACCATGTCTTTTTAAACTCATGATATCCCCGCCAGCATCTACTAATAATGTAGCTGACGTCCTTCGATAACAATGTTCCGTATATTCTTTGGGACTGGACAACTTTAAATATGATGCAATTTGAAAAGGTATTTTTCCAAAAGTATTTATACCCAGTGGTTGGATAGTGCATCTTCCTTTTTTATATGCAATAAATAACCGTGTATGGGCAGTATGATCGGGTCTAAGGGCTCTATACTTATTGAAAATTCAAATTTTATTAATTTCTGATGAAAATCCTTCCACGTAAACCACGAACTGTCGATCTACATGTGTCTTTGTATCCGGGACAGTTACAACAAGGTGGGTTTCAAATTCCTTAATATCTTCAATTTTCATTTTACATAACTCCACTCGGCGACATGCCCCAGCGATGCCCACAATGAGTACCACCTGAAACAAGCAAATAAGTTGTTATTAAAAGTGGATTTAAAAAATATCGCAATTAAGTACCTTCATTATTAAAAACTCCTCATCTGGTGCCGTAACAAGGAATTTTATAACTTCGTTCTTGGAGAATGCCTTTGATTTCTTAGCTTGTATCCCACAGACTTCCTTTTTAAATATGCCATCAGTTTTGCATACCTGCTTATGTCGACATTATTTTTGATACTTATAGTAGATCTGAGCATTGAGTAATAACTCCATAAAGAGGATGATTTACTGTCCTTAAATTTATCCACAAAATAGGCAAGCATCACATCTTCACTAATTGCTCTAACTTTCGTTGATGAACACCAGTCCATGAAGAGCCCATATTTCTTCTCATATCTATGCCGTGATTTATCCGGCAATAAATTAAGGGTAGCTGCTTTAGCACTGTCCAGAACTTCTTTTGGAATTTCATCATCACTGCTGCTACTGACTTCCATTTAAAGGACGTAAAACACACTTTCACGAAATTGTTACAAAAATATTTATCGTTTATTCCGTTGTCAAGTTTTACATATGTCATATAAAAGCCAACTATTAAATTTCTATAATTTATTTTCCTAGCAACCTGATGTTGATGCATTGTTGATAACGACTTACGAGGCACCTACGGGGTAAATTAAAACGGTGGTCTTTTAGAGTTTTAATATTGGTGCCCCAAAACATGCTTGTAGATAAAATATCGTACAATACACTAACGGTAGGTAGTGATTTACCAAACTCGCCTTCGGCTCGTTTTGTTAAACATAACGCACATGCGGTAAAGACGTACCTATCGTACTTGTATTTTAATATACTATTATTACTGATGCTTACGGCTTACAGCTAACTGTTACGGCTTACGGCTAACTGTTACGGCTCGAACTATGAATGGCTCCGTTGCTAATCACAAGTTTACTTTTCTTACAGCTTAACGTTACGTCTTAACTCTAACGTTACGGCAACCATGAACCAGCTTAAGGGGACGATATATCTAACCATATCTAGCTAGGTTAAACTTGTGCCAAATTCATATTATGGCATGTTATCTCAAACTGATGAATATTAATAAAAGTAAACAAATACCTACTTCCCACTTCCTGAGACCGGCGTCTTAAATATTTTGTTGGCGTATTTTGCCTTATTTTACGAACTCTTGCAACAAGTTCTTCTATTCTTACAGATGATCTTCCAACTGCTTTTTAATGTGGTATAGAACCTGTTTCAAGAGCCATGGTTCTTATCAGGCAATGATAAATATTCCCAACAGTAAAAGCGATGTTGGGAAAATTCTCGCGAATATAATTCAGGCACAAGCGCTGATTGTATTGGCATATCATTTACTCTAACCCTGTTTCGAAAATATGCTTCAACCATGAATTTTTTGTGCTGTTCCGTAAATCGTATTGCGTCAATTATTCAAAGAATTGGATCAATTAGCGATTAATGAAATTACTTTTAGCGACTGTTAAATATGACAGAATAACTGATTGATTAATAACGCTGGTATTTACTGACACCCAACAAGTATTAAGGTCTACCGCTAAGCAGTACGGCCTTAAATGCAAAGCACAGTTTCATGATAATAATTTTTGCTTGCACGGTTTTATGTATATATTGCCAAGGGCTCGTTCACACGATGTATGAGTATATAATTATTTCCCTTCAATTAATACTAAAACATATTTCCACAATTTTGTAATGATTTCCGACACCAAAACATTTCATATTACGTATGTATCATAACATTATTTGTTTTTAATTCGATTGAAAATCCTTGTAATCCCTCTGTTGTTACGTTTACTGGCACATAAAATGGATTATTCTGCAAACAGAACACAATGGCTTAGCTTTTAAAATACACAAAACTTTTAGAATAAAATAAATGTAGCGAAGCAGCAAAATAAAGCTTTATTCCGATATTACTAAAAAAGCTTAGAAAGAAAATATAAAACATTTTTTCGCATTATATGTGTTTGTTTTCTAGATTACTTTTTAAACAGCATATGGCTTAACAGACAACAAAGGAAAACGTTAATCCAAAGGGTGGGAACAACAGTGACTATATCATACAAGTCCCGGACAACACAGGACCGATATATCAAAAATCTCTCCTCTGATATATAAAAGTTTTAATTAAAGTTTATGGATTCTTTTTTAGTCTATATTAAACAAATATTTTTGAAATTACGGGATGCTTTATTAGGTCAGTATAGAAAATGTGCTCTTTTTTTAATGGAATAGTATATTTATTGACTATTATTTTCTACTTCTATGCGATCGCACCATCATCAACTTAATTTTTTGAATACGGAACTGGAATTTAAATTGAATCTTTTTTATTCTCATACCCCTAAAACCTGATATTTGATGTCTTCTGAATGCAACTCAAACTTTTCGTTTCTTGAAAATGCTTTAGCAAGGTTTTTTAATTCTTTACAAAAACTACCCTGGTGAAAATCACAGTATATGTTTGAAATTGAGCAGATGCGATGTAAAAGAGGAAATTAAAATATCTTTTGTCTTTAAAATATTTATTTAATCATAGTAAATGTAATGAATAATGAGTAAAAGAGACAGAACAAAAGAGATACATATTAAATACTCTTACTTAAATAAGATACACGTCACAATAAAACAGGATTAACGCACCGATAACATCAAAACAAAATTAGGAAAAATTAAGAATATTCTTGAAACGCAGTACCGTTTACGTTTAAACATTTAACTGCTTTATTATTTACTTTTCTTACTGCCCTTGAAATTGACCTTTTGCGTAAAGATCTAGATAGTTTTTCACGTAACAGTGCCAAGTTTTCAACAGGGCCATTTTTATACACCATATTTTTCATTGTACCCCATAGAAAACCATACAAGGGATAAAGATCGGGTGATTTCGCTGGCCATTCCACCACATCTCGATTTCTTATCCACTTTTCTGGGAAATGTGTCGATATAAAATTGCAGGTACATCGCGCACAGCACGCACCACTATGGGAAGGTGCCCCGTCATTTTGAAACCAGAGATGTGGTCGCCTAGCCCACGGGATGTACATTATAAAATCTTCAAATTTGTTCTTTAAATAATTGAGATACATGTCTGCATTTCAATTATGTTCATATAAAATGGACCCAATATTTTGTCCCCATCACAATCATCCTGTCTGAACATTAATGGAGAACCGGATTTAAGGGCGAAGTTCTCTCCTTTCTCTGGGGTTCTCTACAGCCCAAACATGTTCGTAATTTCTATTAAATAAACCACAGTTTGAGAATCTTGATTCGTTCGGTTAGACAATGCGATTTAAAAAATTCAGAATTGATTGGGTCTTGATCTCTTATTCATTGACAAAAAATAACTCTTCTCTCTCCATCTCCAGGGTATAATGTTTGAGAAATATTAATTTTGTTTTTAATATTCGCCAAAATTTAACATGATTCACTGAATGCAAGCTTGCTTTCGACTTAATTTGTCAGGTCGACACAGAAGGGTTTTGTAGTTGTACTTATATAGTAGTGTAACGTTTATACTTTTAGGTTGTTCTGGATATATTTTATTTTGTGTCGTAGAACCGCAAGTCCGTAATTCTACGTTGCGGGAAAACGCCATTCACTTAGGTTATGTTCTCTCAAATACGGTTTATTCTCTGCATTGAGGTAGCATTTCTCTGTGACCTTTTTGGTGGGTTTTTGGGTTTGACAGGAAAACTGTTATTGGTGTCATCCGGTCAAACTAAATTCTGACGACTGGTCAGACTCCTAGCCCCTGTGGGAAAATTCGGGAAATCTTTCCCCATCTCTTTGTTTTCCGCATCAAATATGGTAAGTTATATTTTCGTGGTTTATCGATATTTTTGAGAGATTTTTGCTATATATATAACCTGAAACTCTATGCCTTTTTTTTATGCCAGTACTATTCCTCTGCTACACTGACTCATCTCTACCACTTGTAGCCTCTCTGTACTACAGTGCAGGTTCCTTCACTTTGCCTATTCCAATAACAACTTCTCCGGTCAACTTGGGTTTTCAATTTACAGTACATAGTACAGTAAGGACGTAAAGGTTGAAAATTAAGTGCTCCGTATTATAGTGAGTTTTTGTGGCGAAATAGTTGCTTCTAATTTAAGAAAAGTACCGTCGTGTCATCCTAATGGATGACGCTGATGGTAAACATAAGAAATCCGGAGAAAGAATTCATAATCAGGCTAGATTTAGAAGTTATTCGACAAGTGCCATTAATTCTTTAAATGTAGAATCCATTTGTAATAAACCGGGAACAATAAAAACCTACGGTGCTAAGAGTAAATCGTAAAAACAAGTGGAGATAAAAGATACCATCACTTCCCAAGAGGGTTTTAGCAAGGTTAACAGTGTTTTTACCGGGGAATGAAATGCCGCTGGAGACCCACCTAACCCAAGAAACTCTCTTATTCGTACTCCACCGAAAATGAAGAATAGGAAAAAGACGATATCATCTGAGCCTACAAACAAAAGATCTAGATCAGGGTCTAGCCCAGTCAGCTTATTAGAAACAATAAAGAAAAAACGTGATGATACCAAAGATGTGCAACATCAAGAACAAATTAAATAGTGCAAAATGAAGGACTGCATTAAACAGGAAAAAAAAACATCTGCACCGCTTACTACTGAAAACAGTCTCCAAGTAATTTTGGATGCATTAGATAAAATTCATGCATGTACAGTACATCCAAAAAAGCTAACATGGAAGTAATCTTTACCAAAGATGATCAAACATCTGTAAACTCGGCCCTATTAGCTATTTATAGACATGTTATTAAGTTGGCATACAAAGTTGGACAAGTAGAAAGTAGCAACAACTTTTTATCTAATGAAGAAACGCAAAAAACAACAGAAAACATCAAAATTGATGATAAGAAAAAAAATTACAGTATGGTTGCAGCAAGTGCATCAACAAGTAATCAAGATAAGCCCTCTGAGCTACGGCAATGGAAGACACCTCCACAAAGAAAAAAATTGGAAACCCTAATAAAGATCAAAGACCAGAATGATTCCAGAACCGTTCTACAGGAAGTAAAAAAGAACGTTAGCACGGATCTTCTGCATGGAGCCTTCGAAGGAGTTAGACATCTACAAAATGGTGGTGTAATTATAGAATGTAGAGATCAAGATCAGCAACGTATATTAAACACCAGTCTGGAAAACAAAAACTTTTACGTAAAAAATATAGAGAGCACTATCCGATGGTAATGATTACTGGAATTATGAAAGGATTTACTATTGAACAATTTATAAATGAATTTATTTTGAAAAATCCGGCTCTTGCTGACGAATTTAGCGCAGAAGTTAAAAATGGGTTTCGTGTTGTGACGAGAAAGGAATGTCGTAATAAACAAAAAGAAAATTGGATACTACAGACATCGCCAAATATATTTAAATGGCTTATGAGATCTAATTCTGTAACTTTTGACTTGCAACGAGTCTACATTGAAGGATATACTAACGTTGCCATGTGTTTTAAATGTTGCAACCATGGGCATGTTGCAAAGTATTGCAATAGTAAGGAGCGTTGTTTCAAATGTGGAGCGGACCATGATGGTAGACAGTGTCTATCTTTAGACTTGGACTGTCCCAACTGTAAGAAATTAAGACTTTCAGAGTGACATCATACTGCTAAAGATTTGGCCTGCCCAGCATATACACAGAGAACAGAAAGACTTCGGCAATATGTGAATTACAACAACGAGAATGATTTTTTATTCCAATCGAACAACAGGTAACTGAAATAGATGAATTTCAGAATCAAAATAGCACTATTACTTCTACGGAACAGTCAGTGGGTGAAAGCATATTTAACATAAACTACCAAAATGTTCGAGGGCTTAATACTAAAACAAATATGTTTTTCAATGCAGTATCGCTGACACAGCATGAGTATGATGCAGTGGCCTTAACAAAAACATGGCTACCAACGGATGTGTTTTATAGTGAATTATTTTCAGCTAACCTTTTGGTATACAGAAATCGAAATAGACCAGAGCAAGTTCGGGGAGGAGGTGTCTTACTAGCAGTGAAAAATGTGTATAAAAGTGATATAATTTTGGTAGATTTTACTGATTCAGCTATAGATTTATTAATAGTTAAGGTATATACAAGCGACATTAGTTTTATCTATATAATAGTCCTTTATATTAGTCCTAGTTGTAGCATATTAGCTAAAGAAAGTATATTTTCGTATCTGGAGTGTTCGGATTTCTTGTATGAAAATGATTTTATTATTATTGGAGATTTTCATATACCACGTCTTGCAGACTATTACCATAATGATAAGCAGAGGGATGTTCACGTAGATTTTCTACTAAACTTTTTAGAATTTTTTTATTGCAAGGAACATAATTATATATCAAACAATGATAACCGTATTTAAGATCAGGTAATTTCGCGTCTCCAATGATCTGCATCACCCATCTCTTATCATTGAAGCACAGTTGAAATCTCAAAAGCAAAAACACTTATGATTAATAAAACAAGTAACTTTAATTTTAGAAAGGCAAATTATCTTACAATGTACCAACTTTTTCAGGGAACACGCTGGAATGAATTGGAGTCGCTTACTGATGTTAATGATGCAGTTCAATTTTCTTATGACAAGATATATGAAATATTTAGAGTTTGTGTTCCATAAAAAATATTAAAAAGAAAGAAAAACTAAGACTTACAGCAAAAAAATCTGGCCTAATTGAAACAAAAAGAAAATTTATTACACTTAGAGCTAAATTAAAACGGGATATTAAAAGGGCGTTTAATGTATATCTCAATAGAAATACAACTGCAAATCAGTAGCGACTCGAGAGCATTCTGGCAGTACATAAAGAATAAAAACGGCAATAATATGTCTATACCAAGTAAGATGTATTTGAATCAGATACAATATGCTGATGGTAAAACTATCTCGAACGCGTTTGCAACTTATTTTAGTTCGGTATACGATAGCTCAAATAACATGAATATTCAATGCGCAGAAAAAAAATATTTAACACAGGTTGTTTCTCTTAATGTTATTGCAAGCAATGATGTACGAGATGCTGTTAAAAGTCTTAAAGTAAACAAGTATGTAGGGCCAGATAATATTCTTTCATATATCATTAAAGGCATGGTTGACTGCTTGCTTCAACCGCTCACATTTTTATATAATCTTTCTTTAAAAACAAGCACATTTCCAGACGAATGGAAATAAGTCAAAATATACCCGATTTTTAAGAAAGGTGAAAAAGCGGATGTAACAAATTATAGACCCGTCGCAATTCTCTCTACTGTCGCTAAAATTTTTGAGTCCATTATTTATAAATTTATTAACAATTTAGTTATACAAAAAATATCTAGTTTTTAACACGGGTTTATGAAAAACAGGTCAACAGTTAGTAATTTAAGTAACATAACTCAATATATTTCAGAAAGTTTAGACAATAAATGCCAAGTGGACGTCATCTATACTGATTTTGCTAAAACTTTTGATTAGGTCTCACATCAGGTATTGCTTTATAAGTTATTTATAATGAGTTTGGCTTTCACCCCACGCTTATTTAATTCCTCTCGTCTTACTTACAGGGTCGAAAACAATGAGTAGTTATAGGAGGTTACACGTCTAATTTGTATATAGCTACCTCAGGAATTCCGCAGGGTTCTAATCTTGGACCATTGCTGTTTCTCCTATTCGTAAACGATCTACCAAAGAAAATTAAGGAAAGTAAAATTTTGTTGTTTGCTGATGATTTAAAACTGTACTCGGTTGTCAAAAATGTTGCTGACTGTCAAAACCTTCAAAAAGATATAAATGAGATTCTGCAATGGTCCGAAATAAATAATCTTAAATTTAATATTGCCAAATGTTATATCGTTATTTACATTAGAAAAAAGAATTCTTTAAATTATGATTATAACATGGATGACTTAGTTCTAGCACGTGTGGAAGAAATCCAGGATCTAGGGGTAACATTTGATTCTCGACTATCATTTAAAAGTCATATTTTAAATATAACGAAAAAAGCATCTAGAATGTACGGATTTATTGTAAGGAATTGTAGACAGTTTACAAATTTAGATTGTATCAGACTTCTGTTTATTGCATACGTACGTTGTATTCTAGAGTATGCTAGTATAATATGGAGCCCATGTTATGAAAGTCACTCACAAATATGCGATTGAGAGGGTACAAAATAGATTTATAAGATATCTGTATTATAAAGAAACCGCTGCCTATGATTTAAGTGTAGCCAAGACAGAACTAATGTCCAGGTATAAGTTACTTAGTTTGGAAAAACGTAGGAATATTGCTTCTGTTATCTACTTGCACAAGTTATTGCATAATAAAATTGATGATGTAAACCTCCTCCAACAAATAAACTTTAATGTTCCATCATATGGTTGCACTAAAATAATAAATCAACAAACTTGATAACAAAATTAGGAAGAAATGTTTTTTTGTGATCATCTAGAACCTGACATCTTTTTGGCCTGTTTTGCGCCACAAAGGCTTATTCCATTATTGTTAACCGTTGCTAAGGAGTGACACATACAACAGTCTAAGCCGGGAGTATAATACGTACAGATTTTCCTTTATTTACATCATACATACATACAATCTTGCAATTTATTTTATTTCATTTTCGATCGCAGAAAAGAAAAGTATGTGCACCTCGTAGGAAAATCATATTCTCGGACGAGAATGCAAATTTGTGGACGTTATTTTTCCTACTGAATATACAATATACTAATTTAGTGATATTGATTTGGTTACATACAATATAGAATGAGAATGTATTCCATACCTATTATCCAGTTTAATCAAAATTCAACTCGTAACATAGATAGAAAAAAAAACCGTTAATTAAGCTGTAATTACGAATATAAACAAATTTAGCAGCACAATGGATTTATGGTTAGACATTAAGCTGTAAACAGAATTTACTTCGGAAATATCTTATACTATTATTACACCCCTGAAGGAAATTTAGGCAAAATTAATGTCTTCCATCAATCTGCATAAGCTGATAAATGCTGGCTTAGTTGATCAAATCTAATTTAACTAAAATAGAACATTTAATGCATTCGTCCTGCTTTAGGATAAATATTTGTATCTTTTTGTTCTCTGTTGACTTATGACATGGCAAGTTGTGACCAATAAAATCTCCTTTTCTAGTCATGTATGTTTGATTGCCTAAACACGAGAAATAAAATTATTTTTTCCACTACTAACCTATAACATCGCCATTATTGACCGATTATTAACGTTAGAAATCGTTTTTCTCTACCTTATAAGTTATTATTGACCATGGTCAATAATAAGGCATTGAAATCCATTATTGACCGATCTTCAAGAATCTATTTGAAGGCAGGTAACTTGATTTTTTGATTCTACAACATGAATTCATAAACATGAATGTGGTTAGGCAACCAGATAATTATCAATACATATTAGATTACTTGATATTGTAAAATATCGATACAATCAACATTTTTTCTGCTTCCATCCTTAATTCTGGAGGTGTACACATAATAATATCACTAACATTTTCTGCGCTCATTTTTTAAAAAAACGGAAAACTCGTGAAATCTGATGACATAAATGAACAAAAATTGACATTAACAAAGCCACCTGACAAAACAGCAAAATATTTTGCCAATTCCAAAGCGCAGGTAACTTGATTAAAAAATATACTTATACCTACCTATCATTTTTTATAATTATTAATACTATAAAAGTAGAGGAAAACTAAGAGAGCTGACTCAGGTGGTGCTGGTGGTGCTGGTGGTGCAACTAACCCGGGTGGTTCGGTGGTGCGTTTTATGATCTAACCCGGGTGGTTCGGTGGTGCGTTTTATGATCTAACCCGGGTGGTTCGGTGGTGCGTTTTATGACCTAACCCGGGTGGTTCGGTGGTGCTGTTTTACGAGACCAGTGATGCTGGTGGTGCTGTTTTACGAGATCAGTGGTGCTGGTGGTGCTGTTTTATGATCTAACCCGGGCGGTTCGGTGGTGCGTTTTATGACCTAACCCGGGTGGTTCGGTGGTGCTGTTTTACGAGACCAGTGGTGCTGGTGGTGCTGTTTTACGAGACCAGTGGTGCTGGTGGTGCTGTTTTACGAGACCAGTGGTGCTGGTGGTGCGTTTTATGATCTAACCCAAGTGGTTCGGTGGTGCGTTTTATGATCTAACCCGGGTGGTTCGGTGGTGCTGTTTATGAGCTAACCCGGGTGCTTTCGTGAGGCGGCTCTGTCAATATCTCTCTACTGTGTTAATTTATGCGGGTAATAAAACCGACAAGGGTCGGATCGGCCTGCATGCTTATAGAGGTAAAAAACCGCTTTAGAATGTTTTTGGTATATCTTTTTTAGATAATTTTGGGGGAAATAATTTGCCTGAGATGCCAATTAAAAAAAGCCTACATTTAATTGTATTTTAGATTCTTGAATTTTGTACATGGATTAAAAATCTACTATTTCTTGAAATTGTATACATTATGTTAGATAATTAAGGAATAAAAAAGATGAAAATAGCAATTATAATTAGAAAAAAAATATTTTAATGTTATTAAGACTTTGTAAATATCTGTAAAAACTGTTCTAAATCCTGTCATTTCTGAAAATTGTATACTGAGTGTTTAGAATTTAGTAAAAAATTAAAAAAAATGTTTTAACGTTATTAAGCCCTGTGAAACTTTGTAAAAAATGACTAAAACAGTCGCAAATCGTCCTATTTTCTTAAAAGTGTATACTGAGTGTTTAGAATTTAGTAAAAATTAAAAAAAATGTTTTAAATTTGTTAAATCATGTGAAATCTTGTATAAAATGACTAGAACCGTTCTTAATCATGGCATTTCTGAAAATTGTATACTGAGTGTTTAGAATTTAGTAAAAAATTAAAAAAAAATGTTTTAACGTTATTAAGCCCTGTGAAACTTTGTAAAAAATGACTAAAACAGTCGCAAATCGTCCTATTTTCTTAAAAGTGTATACTGAGTGTTTAGAATTTAGTAAAAATTAAAAAAAATGTTTTAAATTTGTTAAATCATGTGAAATCTTGTATAAAATGACTAGAAGCGTTCTTAATCATGGCATTTCTGAAAATTGTATACTGAGTGTTTAGAATTTAGTAAAAAATTAAAAAAAAATGTTTTAACGTTATTAAGCCCTGTGAAACTTTGTAAAAAATGACTAAAACAGTCGCAAATCGTCCTATTTTCTTAAAAGTGTATACTGAGTGTTTAGAATTTAGTAAAAATTAAAAAAAATGTTTTAAATTTGTTAAATCATGTGAAATCTTGTATAAAATGACTAGAAGCGTTCTTAATCATGGCATTTCTGAAAATTGTATACTGAGTGTTTAGAATTTAGTAAAAAATTTAAAAAAAATGCTTTAACGTTATTAAGCCCTGTGAAACTTTGTAAAAAATGACTAAAACAGTCGCAAATCGTCCTATTTTCTTAAAAGTGTATACTGAGTGTTTAGAATTTAGTAAAAATTAAAAAAAATGTTTTAAATTTGTTAAATCATGTGAAATCTTGTATAAAATGACTAGAACCGTTCTTAATCATGGCATTTCTGAAAATTGTATACTGAGTGTTTAGAATTTAGTAAAAAATTAAAAAAAATGTTTTAACGTTATTAAGCCCTGTGAAACTTTGTAAAAAATGACTAAAACAGTCGCAAATCGTCCTATTTTCTTAAAAGTGTATACTGAGTGTTTAGAATTTAGTAAAAATTAAAAAAAATGTTTTAAATTTGTTAAATCATGTGAAATCTTGTATAAAATGACCAGAACCGTTCTTAATCATGGCATTTCTGAAAATTGTATACTGAGTGTTTAGAATTTAGTAAAAAATTAAAAAAAAATGTTTTAACGTTATTAAGCCCTGTGAAACTTTGTAAAAAATGACTAAAACAGTCGCAAATCGTCCTATTTTCTTAAAAGTGTATACTGAGTGTTTAGAATTTAGTAAAAATTAAAAAAAATGTTTTAAATTTGTTAAATCATGTGAAATCTTGTATAAAATGACTAGAACCGTTCTTAATCATGACATTTCTGAAAATTGTATACTGAGTGTTAAGTATTTAGTGAAATGGTGGCTATTTAGTTAATTCGTGACTTGTTTTGTACAGATTCTTTAGCATTTCTTAAGAACCGAAAAAGAAAACAGAAAAGAAAAAATAAAAGAAAAAAACAACTCCAAGTGTCTTTGCGAACAATCGGCAATAAAATAGAGTATTTCAGTTTTTAATTTTTCGTAAATAAAAGTTGGTTAGATTAATAGTCTCTGTGAATATAATAACATAAACAAAGTGATATGCCGTAAATTTAGGAGTACAGTATAAATTATGCCTCTATTAAAATATACCGCAATAACTAACTACCAAAGGATTTTTGATATTTTGAATATATTTGATGCTCATAGCATTATCACATTTCCAAAGGCTCTAAATTTTAGAAAAATGTTCTAATAGAATATGTCTATCAATATAAAGTAAAGGTATTGTTAGGTTTTTTTAAAAAATACGACCTACAACAGTCTCTGCTACAGCATGGCTGACTCTGTAGAAACTTCTGTGAAACCATAATAATTATATCAATAATCGAGTTGTCGTTATGATAATATTTTCTTCCAATATCCGACTCCACTATCCATAAAAGTTATGTTAGAAAATTCATAATTGAGCGCATTGTAATTTTTTAAAAAGAAATTCACTTCACACACAAAGATGTAGCCATTCAATCCATGAAAATAATGCAAGTCAGTATGCGTATGTTATGGCTAACTGTTTAAATGTCTATTCCTTCCACGTTTATCGGAAGAAATACTTTTTTTATACTAGTATTTTAGTTGAAAATAAGATCATAAATCATCTATACAAAACAAGCGTCCCTTATGGATTTGAACGAAAATCATAGATTCGACTATTTTCATGAAAAATAAATCTAAGTACGGAATAATGCAGGAAGATTATCTATTTTCTTGGTTTAGAAAGTGATGTAGTTAAGATTTATAACTTAGGAATAAATAAATTATTATTAATCTTTTCGACCTATTTCTCTTACATATTTAATTTCTTTGATAGTAAGAACTAATCTTTTTATTTTACAAAGTAAAAAAAAGCTAAAGATCGGCGTTGTCAGTCAGGTATAAGAACTGATTTAACACGATGGTTTTTGTACAAACGTTCACATACAATTGTATGCTTTTTAACCGATTGTGTCGGAAAAAATGACGATTTATAGATTAGATATTTAGACGAAGAGCTAACCTTCTCAATAAAGTATTGATTATTGCCCTGCTAGCTAGACAACACTTTTTATGTTAGTCAAAAAAAAATTTTTTTTTTTCGGACGCTATTACAGATTTCATCGTTAACTAACAAACATTAAGACCAAAAAATTAGCGTGCAAGATGAAATGTATAGGTTCACTTCATTTCTACATTATTTTACAACTCTCAATCGCATTAAAAACAAGATCGAATAAAAAATAACTTATGACATATGGACGAAAAATGTTTTTCGGGCTATTTAGGTTAGCGACCGCATTACGTCTGAAATACTACATTTTTCGAGCTTATAACATAATTTACTATTTTAACGTTAAAATAGGGGAAATGATGTATCAAAATGGATACTTTTTTTGTCGGTCACGAGATTATAGTTTCTTTTAAAATGAACTCTAATATTTACAACACAAATTATCCTTTAAACCACATTAGTTTAAAACTCGTCTGTCGCTTTCCCTCTATTGTGAGTTTGATTAAAGTATAGCGTAGTATATATTTAGATGAATTTCGCAAATGTTGAATACTTTCAAAACTGAAAAAGCCGCCCGTTGCAATAAATATCTCCGTAGAGTTAGGTACCCTGCAGATTAAGGGTATTTCAGCGGATAATCATATACAAATTCAAAGATTTTGTCTATTTTAATGGATTAACAAACAATATCTATAGGATGACTTTACTGATAAAAAAAAAATAACAAAAATCCATAAAGTCCAGGCTCACATGAAATTCCATAAAGAGCAGCTGCATAGCCTTATCACATCAAACTATATTTTTATTTCGTTCTATTGTCAAAAGTCTGTGTTTAGGAGATTATCGTTCATTTTAAAATGAACTCTAATATGTACATCACCATAAACTACCTCTTAAGCCGTCGTAAAAATACACTTTTCGATTTACCTCTATATTGATTTTCTAATATTAAATATCTACAATAGTCGAAATTCGCTCGCTAATACCTATGTATGCAAGGTTTCTTCAAAAAATGACAATTTTGTTGTTTAATGGCTTGAAAAAATGGAAAAAGGAGGTTTTTGCATCCATTTATTTCCAGATGAGTGGTAAAAATACTTATAAAACTCGGTATACCGAAGATCAAGCATTAATGAGAGGGTTGAGTCCTGTTTGCCAAATCCTGATTTTTAATTTGACGTTGGCAACGGTACAATTTTTTAACATTTATCATAAGAGGCGTATATTTTTGGAGCTTAGATCTACCAGTTTATCCACGCCCCATTTATTGTTAGTGCTTAAGTAATTTTACTTTCCAATTATTTTTTACCAAAACGCGTAGTTGAAACAGTGTCTATATCAGACGATATAATAAATTTTAAGGATTAATTTGCTTACAAATACACTTTAATTTATTTAGGCTAAAGCAGCCAGACATATACTGGAACTACGAAAACCCTATTACAATTTGGTTGCCTAGAGAAAATTTTGTAAAAAACATAGCTTTCTACACAAATGCTTGCACATTATGTACCTATCATTTTAAGATACCTGGCGACATCAATGTAAGCATTGGCATAATGACGCAAGATATAGATAGGTACTAGAATATTCAAGATTTCTATTAACGATACACTTCAGCATACATGCGAGATGTCATTTATGTCTACGGAAGGCAACAGACATACCAGCTATTTTTTACATGGGATTCCATAGACTTGGACGCTTCTTGTTTAGAAATATTTGATGTCATCTTGAGGAGTTCCGTATTGAAGCATCAAACCTACCTGCCAAATAATTGACGAAATATGGGATATCATAAAATATGCCCCCCATCGAACTAAATGATCCTATAAACCAGCTTCACAGACCGTAATTTGTGATGCTAACACGATTAATACGCAATAGAACAAGATTAAGAAACAAAATTTAAAGTAGCTCTTTATCACACGAAAATAATTAAATAATTTACGGTTACAGAACAATAATTATTTTAAAAAGCTGTATAACTAAATATATTATGTTATTAGGAATATTCTGTCTAAAGTAACAGCTAATCTTAGTCGAAAATGAGATCGTATTATTGATTGTTGAATTCGTTAGGTATGAAATAAAATTAGAGATTTCGTCTATTTTTTCACGATTAAAAAAGAATACCTCTATTTAGCTAAAAATGAAACGATTACAGTGGTAGATTAATTCACTTTACCAAGCATGTAAACTACTAATTTTGCAATAAATATCTTCTATATTTCTAGATAGGTTTACTCGAAAATGTGGGGCTCTTTTCATCAAAAATCCCGATACGAAATTGAAAAATTTGCCTATTTTTGTCGGTTTACAAAGTGATAGTGGAATATTGATTTGATCAAAGAACAATAATTATTTTAAAAATGTTGTATAATTAACTAAATGTCGCTGTTATCAGGCAGGCAAGAAGTTATTTATCTGAATCTTATTTGTACCATTAGCGTTTATATACAAATGTTAGTGGTTTTCAAAAATTGATATCTCGGAAATTATTAGGTTTAGACTTATAATACGCTTATTAAAAAATAATGACTACTTTATGCAAAATTCAAAAATATTATAAGATGTAGGGTATCCCAGTAACTTAACCAAAGATTTTCGGTCTTCGTAAAGCTTTATACGTTTCTTCAGCGTACCAAACATTCACTTTTTTTAAATATTGACATCGGGTTAGGATTCTGAACATAGGATTAACATCACTCCAATAGTGAACATGTTGCGTTGTCACAGTTCCATTCGTCGAAAAGTAAACAAAACCGTTTGAGCTACGTGGTGAATAAATAAAGTTGGCTTGTTGAAAAATTTTAATATTTATTAAGGTAAAAGACTATAAATATATTGATACAACACTTTGGCATTTCTAATACTACAAACATGAATATCTAAAATGTGATATTTACAACCATCAACTCTCTCTCCCTTCTCTAATTCTGGTACACCAATGCTGTCTTCTAAGTTTATAATATATGGCGTCCTGCAGTTTAATTCCGAAAATGTTTTAACTAAAAATTCCTCTTTAACACGTCCTTTAACGTAAATAATGTCTGCGTCTATCAGATTGTTGGATATGATATTATGTAGTTCCTTGTAATCGGTATCACCATAATTATAAAGGATACCATGATGATTTCCAAATAGATATTTGACTTGTTTCTTGCAAGCCTTACTTAAGGTGTCGAATGGTTTAACTGGTT
The DNA here is from genome assembly GCA_963920685.1 of Polydrusus tereticollis. Classification (NCBI taxonomy): domain Eukaryota; kingdom Metazoa; phylum Arthropoda; class Insecta; order Coleoptera; family Curculionidae; genus Polydrusus; species Polydrusus tereticollis. The sequence goes on along the minus strand of OY987326.1, from coordinate 50,434,111 downwards.
TAAAAAAGTAACTTTTCATACTATTCCCACCATAAATAGCCAATTCTTTCGCGTAAAATTCAGGTATGTTAAATCCTTGAATATCGACTACAGCGAACTTCATTGTCTGAAGACTCAAATCAAACAAGTATATTTTCATGTTTTTATCGCTCTTAAGTCCGATTTCAAAAGCACACCCCCACTTTTCGATAATTTCACAGTCTTAGCACATAGATCTTATATTTTTATTTACGATCAATTCATCTTTATTCGCCAATCGTCTCAAACGAGTCCGCTTTTGAAAGTAATATAGCCTTAGTATTCAGAAAATATTAATGATATCGGAGCCTAAAACATCCTTGACACTAAAAAATCATTGTGTTTCCTAACAAAACCCATCATCTTGTCTATTTAGCTTGCTTTCATATTGTTTAGCAGGTTAAATAAAATTATTATTTCGCTCTTTTTGTATGTACTGAATCGTTAGGGGAATGCGTTTCTAGTTCTATAAGAGAGACAGTTAAAATTTATGTAAGCAATCAAAAATCCTACACTATGAGCTACTTAGTTAAAATTTCATATTTCCTTCCTGGGTCAGGCAAAATTTGTGATGTGTCGGACAAAATTTATAAAAATACAAAAAAAAATGCTGAATGCATTTTTAGCGTGACTTTCTATTTAATACCATCTTATTTCAAGCTATAATTCGGTTGTCAAAATGAGAATAAAATAATTTTCCCATGGTTTATGTCATCTTAAAAAAGTCAAAAGGTTATATTCTGTAGAGGGTCAGATACATTTAAATTTAAATATTTTCTCCAAGAAGAATTTTAAGATAGTATTATAGTAAATAAAAATTCTATACCTCCAATATTTCATGGAAACATATCGTGTTCTAGCGACATAACCCAAAAGTACCTCTATTCAGAAACGCATCGTACTTTTCTTGTCAATAATTGTCTCATTGTCCCATCCATTACATTATTATAATCTTAAAGCACCTGTTACCAGCATTATCTGTTTTTATGGTTTTCATAAAACATAGCGATTACCAATGAAAATTAAACGAAAACTTAATAAATAACTTTTTTTTTCAACTGAAATAGACTGATTTTCGATGGAAAAATGTTACTTATAACTAAAAATGAATATAAGTCATATACGCAATGATATTTAGAATAAATCAATCTTTTCTAAAATTACTATGAAATATTCACAAAATCGTTTCGTTATAACCAAAGTAGCAAGGCTTGCAGTTTTCGTATAGAGTTCAAACGCGATACTGAGATGATCTTTTTTTTTTATATTTTTGTAGGATAATGCACCACTACGTTGTAAGTACTTGAGAGAGGACTTTCTTGAAAAATCCTCAAATTTCTCTGCAATTTTGTTCCTTCTAGAGTTAAATTCACACAGAAAACCCCGTATTCTTATCTTTCAGGTTGGTATATTAAAAAGGGCTTATTAGTATGGTTTAGAAAACAAGCAATATTAATTAACGGATGTTTTTTCATCGTATGAAGAGTTGAAAATTTTTTTTTTCCACTCCAATGGTTACGATGCAGAGAGTCGGGTTTCATCATAATCTTTCAGGGTAGCTCAGGTTTGATTGCATGTAGAGAGTCGGGTTTCATCATAATCTTTCAGGGTAGCTCAGGTTTGATTACATGTACTAAGGTTAGTGCTCCTTGCAATCGGTTTCAGGTTTGACGCGCCCCCCTCAGGTTTGTTCAGGTTTCTCAAACGTTTGAGAAACCTGAACAAACCTGAGGGGGGCGCGTCAAACCTGAAACCGATTGCAAGGAGCACTAACCTTAGTACATGTAATCAAACCTGAGCTACCCTGAAAGATTATGATGAAACCCGACTCTCTACATGCAATCAAACCTGAGCTACCCTGAAAGATTATGATGAAACCCGACTCTCTGCATCGTAACCATTGGAGTGGAAAAAAAAAATTTTCAACTCTTCATACGATGAAAAAACATCCGTTAATTAATATTGCTTGTTTTCTAAACCATACTAATAAGCCCTTTTTAATATACCAACCTGAAAGATAAGAATACGGGGTTTTCTGTGTGAATTTAACTCTAGAAGGAACAAAATTGCAGAGAAATTTGAGGATTTTTCAAGAAAGTCCTCTCTCAAGTACTTACAACGTAGTGGTGCATTATCCTACAAAAATATAAAAAAAAAAGATCATCTCAGTATCGCGTTTGAACTCTATACGAAAACTGCAAGCCTTGCTACTTTGGTTATAACGAAACGATTTTGTGAATATTTCATAGTAATTTTAGAAAAGATTGATTTATTCTAAATATCATTGCGTATATGACTTATATTCATTTTTAGTTATAAGTAACATTTTTCCATCGAAAATCAGTCTATTTCAGTTGAAAAAAAAAGTTATTTATTAAGTTTTCGTTTAATTTTCATTGGTAATCGCTATGTTTTATGAAAACCATAAAAACAGATAATGCTGGTAACAGGTGCTTTAAGATTATAATAATGTAATGGATGGGACAATGAGACAATTATTGACAAGAAAAGTACGATGCGTTTCTGAATAGAGGTACTTTTGGGTTATGTCGCTAGAACACGATATGTTTCCATGAAATATTGGAGGTATAGAATTTTTATTTACTATAATACTATCTTAAAATTCTTCTTGGAGAAAATATTTAAATTTAAATGTATCTGACCCTCTACAGAATATAACCTTTTGACTTTTTTAAGATGACATAAACCATGGGAAAATTATTTTATTCTCATTTTGACAACCGAATTATAGCTTGAAATAAGATGGTATTAAATAGAAAGTCACGCTAAAAATGCATTCAGCATTTTTTTTTGTATTTTTATAAATTTTGTCCGACACATCACAAATTTTGCCTGACCCAGGAAGGAAATATGAAATTTTAACTAAGTAGCTCATAGTGTAGGATTTTTGATTGCTTACATAAATTTTAACTGTCTCTCTTATAGAACTAGAAACGCATTCCCCTAACGATTCAGTACATACAAAAAGAGCGAAATAATAATTTTATTTAACCTGCTAAACAATATGAAAGCAAGCTAAATAGACAAGATGATGGGTTTTGTTAGGAAACACAATGATTTTTTAGTGTCAAGGATGTTTTAGGCTCCGATATCATTAATATTTTCTGAATACTAAGGCTATATTACTTTCAAAAGCGGACTCGTTTGAGACGATTGGCGAATAAAGATGAATTGATCGTAAATAAAAATATAAGATCTATGTGCTAAGACTGTGAAATTATCGAAAAGTGGGGGTGTGCTTTTGAAATCGGACTTAAGAGCGATAAAAACATGAAAATATACTTGTTTGATTTGAGTCTTCAGACAATGAAGTTCGCTGTAGTCGATATTCAAGGATTTAACATACCTGAATTTTACGCGAAAGAATTGGCTATTTATGGTGGGAATAGTATGAAAAGTTACTTTTTTAAACCAGTTAAACCATTCGACACCTTAAGTAAGGCTTGCAAGAAACAAGTCAAATATCTATTTGGAAATCATCATGGTATCCTTTATAATTATGGTGATACCGATTACAAGGAACTACATAATATCATATCCAACAATCTGATAGACGCAGACATTATTTACGTTAAAGGACGTGTTAAAGAGGAATTTTTAGTTAAAACATTTTCGGAATTAAACTGCAGGACGCCATATATTATAAACTTAGAAGACAGCATTGGTGTACCAGAATTAGAGAAGGGAGAGAGAGTTGATGGTTGTAAATATCACATTTTAGATATTCATGTTTGTAGTATTAGAAATGCCAAAGTGTTGTATCAATATATTTATAGTCTTTTACCTTAATAAATATTAAAATTTTTCAACAAGCCAACTTTATTTATTCACCACGTAGCTCAAACGGTTTTGTTTACTTTTCGACGAATGGAACTGTGACAACGCAACATGTTCACTATTGGAGTGATGTTAATCCTATGTTCAGAATCCTAACCCGATGTCAATATTTAAAAAAAGTGAATGTTTGGTACGCTGAAGAAACGTATAAAGCTTTACGAAGACCGAAAATCTTTGGTTAAGTTACTGGGATACCCTACATCTTATAATATTTTTGAATTTTGCATAAAGTAGTCATTATTTTTTAATAAGCGTATTATAAGTCTAAACCTAATAATTTCCGAGATATCAATTTTTGAAAACCACTAACATTTGTATATAAACGCTAATGGTACAAATAAGATTCAGATAAATAACTTCTTGCCTGCCTGATAACAGCGACATTTAGTTAATTATACAACATTTTTAAAATAATTATTGTTCTTTGATCAAATCAATATTCCACTATCACTTTGTAAACCGACAAAAATAGGCAAATTTTTCAATTTCGTATCGGGATTTTTGATGAAAATAGCCCCACATTTTCGAGTAAACCTATCTAGAAATATAGAAGATATTTATTGCAAAATTAGTAGTTTACATGCTTGGTAAAGTGAATTAATCTACCACTGTAATCGTTTCATTTTTAGCTAAATAGAGGTATTCTTTTTTAATCGTGAAAAAATAGACGAAATCTCTAATTTTATTTCATACCTAACGAATTCAACAATCAATAATACGATCTCATTTTCGACTAAGATTAGCTGTTACTTTAGACAGAATATTCCTAATAACATAATATATTTAGTTATACAGCTTTTTAAAATAATTATTGTTCTGTAACCGTAAATTATTTAATTATTTTCGTGTGATAAAGAGCTACTTTAAATTTTGTTTCTTAATCTTGTTCTATTGCGTATTAATCGTGTTAGCATCACAAATTACGGTCTGTGAAGCTGGTTTATAGGATCATTTAGTTCGATGGGGGGCATATTTTATGATATCCCATATTTCGTCAATTATTTGGCAGGTAGGTTTGATGCTTCAATACGGAACTCCTCAAGATGACATCAAATATTTCTAAACAAGAAGCGTCCAAGTCTATGGAATCCCATGTAAAAAATAGCTGGTATGTCTGTTGCCTTCCGTAGACATAAATGACATCTCGCATGTATGCTGAAGTGTATCGTTAATAGAAATCTTGAATATTCTAGTACCTATCTATATCTTGCGTCATTATGCCAATGCTTACATTGATGTCGCCAGGTATCTTAAAATGATAGGTACATAATGTGCAAGCATTTGTGTAGAAAGCTATGTTTTTTACAAAATTTTCTCTAGGCAACCAAATTGTAATAGGGTTTTCGTAGTTCCAGTATATGTCTGGCTGCTTTAGCCTAAATAAATTAAAGTGTATTTGTAAGCAAATTAATCCTTAAAATTTATTATATCGTCTGATATAGACACTGTTTCAACTACGCGTTTTGGTAAAAAATAATTGGAAAGTAAAATTACTTAAGCACTAACAATAAATGGGGCGTGGATAAACTGGTAGATCTAAGCTCCAAAAATATACGCCTCTTATGATAAATGTTAAAAAATTGTACCGTTGCCAACGTCAAATTAAAAATCAGGATTTGGCAAACAGGACTCAACCCTCTCATTAATGCTTGATCTTCGGTATACCGAGTTTTATAAGTATTTTTACCACTCATCTGGAAATAAATGGATGCAAAAACCTCCTTTTTCCATTTTTTCAAGCCATTAAACAACAAAATTGTCATTTTTTGAAGAAACCTTGCATACATAGGTATTAGCGAGCGAATTTCGACTATTGTAGATATTTAATATTAGAAAATCAATATAGAGGTAAATCGAAAAGTGTATTTTTACGACGGCTTAAGAGGTAGTTTATGGTGATGTACATATTAGAGTTCATTTTAAAATGAACGATAATCTCCTAAACACAGACTTTTGACAATAGAACGAAATAAAAATATAGTTTGATGTGATAAGGCTATGCAGCTGCTCTTTATGGAATTTCATGTGAGCCTGGACTTTATGGATTTTTGTTATTTTTTTTTTATCAGTAAAGTCATCCTATAGATATTGTTTGTTAATCCATTAAAATAGACAAAATCTTTGAATTTGTATATGATTATCCGCTGAAATACCCTTAATCTGCAGGGTACCTAACTCTACGGAGATATTTATTGCAACGGGCGGCTTTTTCAGTTTTGAAAGTATTCAACATTTGCGAAATTCATCTAAATATATACTACGCTATACTTTAATCAAACTCACAATAGAGGGAAAGCGACAGACGAGTTTTAAACTAATGTGGTTTAAAGGATAATTTGTGTTGTAAATATTAGAGTTCATTTTAAAAGAAACTATAATCTCGTGACCGACAAAAAAAGTATCCATTTTGATACATCATTTCCCCTATTTTAACGTTAAAATAGTAAATTATGTTATAAGCTCGAAAAATGTAGTATTTCAGACGTAATGCGGTCGCTAACCTAAATAGCCCGAAAAACATTTTTCGTCCATATGTCATAAGTTATTTTTTATTCGATCTTGTTTTTAATGCGATTGAGAGTTGTAAAATAATGTAGAAATGAAGTGAACCTATACATTTCATCTTGCACGCTAATTTTTTGGTCTTAATGTTTGTTAGTTAACGATGAAATCTGTAATAGCGTCCGAAAAAAAAAAATTTTTTTTTGACTAACATAAAAAGTGTTGTCTAGCTAGCAGGGCAATAATCAATACTTTATTGAGAAGGTTAGCTCTTCGTCTAAATATCTAATCTATAAATCGTCATTTTTTCCGACACAATCGGTTAAAAAGCATACAATTGTATGTGAACGTTTGTACAAAAACCATCGTGTTAAATCAGTTCTTATACCTGACTGACAACGCCGATCTTTAGCTTTTTTTTACTTTGTAAAATAAAAAGATTAGTTCTTACTATCAAAGAAATTAAATATGTAAGAGAAATAGGTCGAAAAGATTAATAATAATTTATTTATTCCTAAGTTATAAATCTTAACTACATCACTTTCTAAACCAAGAAAATAGATAATCTTCCTGCATTATTCCGTACTTAGATTTATTTTTCATGAAAATAGTCGAATCTATGATTTTCGTTCAAATCCATAAGGGACGCTTGTTTTGTATAGATGATTTATGATCTTATTTTCAACTAAAATACTAGTATAAAAAAAGTATTTCTTCCGATAAACGTGGAAGGAATAGACATTTAAACAGTTAGCCATAACATACGCATACTGACTTGCATTATTTTCATGGATTGAATGGCTACATCTTTGTGTGTGAAGTGAATTTCTTTTTAAAAAATTACAATGCGCTCAATTATGAATTTTCTAACATAACTTTTATGGATAGTGGAGTCGGATATTGGAAGAAAATATTATCATAACGACAACTCGATTATTGATATAATTATTATGGTTTCACAGAAGTTTCTACAGAGTCAGCCATGCTGTAGCAGAGACTGTTGTAGGTCGTATTTTTTAAAAAAACCTAACAATACCTTTACTTTATATTGATAGACATATTCTATTAGAACATTTTTCTAAAATTTAGAGCCTTTGGAAATGTGATAATGCTATGAGCATCAAATATATTCAAAATATCAAAAATCCTTTGGTAGTTAGTTATTGCGGTATATTTTAATAGAGGCATAATTTATACTGTACTCCTAAATTTACGGCATATCACTTTGTTTATGTTATTATATTCACAGAGACTATTAATCTAACCAACTTTTATTTACGAAAAATTAAAAACTGAAATACTCTATTTTATTGCCGATTGTTCGCAAAGACACTTGGAGTTGTTTTTTTCTTTTATTTTTTCTTTTCTGTTTTCTTTTTCGGTTCTTAAGAAATGCTAAAGAATCTGTACAAAACAAGTCACGAATTAACTAAATAGCCACCATTTCACTAAATACTTAACACTCAGTATACAATTTTCAGAAATGTCATGATTAAGAACGGTTCTAGTCATTTTATACAAGATTTCACATGATTTAACAAATTTAAAACATTTTTTTTAATTTTTACTAAATTCTAAACACTCAGTATACACTTTTAAGAAAATAGGACGATTTGCGACTGTTTTAGTCATTTTTTACAAAGTTTCACAGGGCTTAATAACGTTAAAACATTTTTTTTTAATTTTTTACTAAATTCTAAACACTCAGTATACAATTTTCAGAAATGCCATGATTAAGAACGGTTCTGGTCATTTTATACAAGATTTCACATGATTTAACAAATTTAAAACATTTTTTTTAATTTTTACTAAATTCTAAACACTCAGTATACACTTTTAAGAAAATAGGACGATTTGCGACTGTTTTAGTCATTTTTTACAAAGTTTCACAGGGCTTAATAACGTTAAAACATTTTTTTTAATTTTTTACTAAATTCTAAACACTCAGTATACAATTTTCAGAAATGCCATGATTAAGAACGGTTCTAGTCATTTTATACAAGATTTCACATGATTTAACAAATTTAAAACATTTTTTTTAATTTTTACTAAATTCTAAACACTCAGTATACACTTTTAAGAAAATAGGACGATTTGCGACTGTTTTAGTCATTTTTTACAAAGTTTCACAGGGCTTAATAACGTTAAAGCATTTTTTTTAAATTTTTTACTAAATTCTAAACACTCAGTATACAATTTTCAGAAATGCCATGATTAAGAACGCTTCTAGTCATTTTATACAAGATTTCACATGATTTAACAAATTTAAAACATTTTTTTTAATTTTTACTAAATTCTAAACACTCAGTATACACTTTTAAGAAAATAGGACGATTTGCGACTGTTTTAGTCATTTTTTACAAAGTTTCACAGGGCTTAATAACGTTAAAACATTTTTTTTTAATTTTTTACTAAATTCTAAACACTCAGTATACAATTTTCAGAAATGCCATGATTAAGAACGCTTCTAGTCATTTTATACAAGATTTCACATGATTTAACAAATTTAAAACATTTTTTTTAATTTTTACTAAATTCTAAACACTCAGTATACACTTTTAAGAAAATAGGACGATTTGCGACTGTTTTAGTCATTTTTTACAAAGTTTCACAGGGCTTAATAACGTTAAAACATTTTTTTTTAATTTTTTACTAAATTCTAAACACTCAGTATACAATTTTCAGAAATGCCATGATTAAGAACGGTTCTAGTCATTTTATACAAGATTTCACATGATTTAACAAATTTAAAACATTTTTTTTTATTTTTACTAAATTCTAAACACTCAGTATACACTTTTAAGAAAATAGGACGATTTGCGACTGTTTTAGTCATTTTTTACAAAGTTTCACAGGGCTTAATAACGTTAAAACATTTTTTTTAATTTTTTACTAAATTCTAAACACTCAGTATACAATTTTCAGAAATGACAGGATTTAGAACAGTTTTTACAGATATTTACAAAGTCTTAATAACATTAAAATATTTTTTTTCTAATTATAATTGCTATTTTCATCTTTTTTATTCCTTAATTATCTAACATAATGTATACAATTTCAAGAAATAGTAGATTTTTAATCCATGTACAAAATTCAAGAATCTAAAATACAATTAAATGTAGGCTTTTTTTAATTGGCATCTCAGGCAAATTATTTCCCCCAAAATTATCTAAAAAAGATATACCAAAAACATTCTAAAGCGGTTTTTTACCTCTATAAGCATGCAGGCCGATCCGACCCTTGTCGGTTTTATTACCCGCATAAATTAACACAGTAGAGAGATATTGACAGAGCCGCCTCACGAAAGCACCCGGGTTAGCTCATAAACAGCACCACCGAACCACCCGGGTTAGATCATAAAACGCACCACCGAACCACTTGGGTTAGATCATAAAACGCACCACCAGCACCACTGGTCTCGTAAAACAGCACCACCAGCACCACTGGTCTCGTAAAACAGCACCACCAGCACCACTGGTCTCGTAAAACAGCACCACCGAACCACCCGGGTTAGGTCATAAAACGCACCACCGAACCGCCCGGGTTAGATCATAAAACAGCACCACCAGCACCACTGATCTCGTAAAACAGCACCACCAGCATCACTGGTCTCGTAAAACAGCACCACCGAACCACCCGGGTTAGGTCATAAAACGCACCACCGAACCACCCGGGTTAGATCATAAAACGCACCACCGAACCACCCGGGTTAGATCATAAAACGCACCACCGAACCACCCGGGTTAGTTGCACCACCAGCACCACCAGCACCACCTGAGTCAGCTCTCTTAGTTTTCCTCTACTTATAAAGATAAATGTCTTATAAAAGTTTGTAGTAGTGGAAAAAATATTATATTAACCACGGTTTAGACAGCTTATAGCCTTCGCGTCTTAAATCCCTCGTCGCTCCGCTCCTCGTGATTTAAATTTGCCGCTCGGGCAATAATGATGGCTGTCTATACCTTGGTTAATAATATACTATTGTTGACAGCGGAATACCATAAACTTTGATCTATCGATACGAAATCAAGGTTTTTGTCCACTTCGCGAGTCTGCCGCTCTGCATACAGAGAAATTGGCTTAGGATCCTGTCGGCACACTTCTATTTTTACGCTGAAAGCGCTTGATGGTCCTTTCTTTATGCTGTGGTATTATCAACATAAAATTTATAAATTTATAAAATTTGTATGGCATATTCTCGTTTTAAATATGGATTTATATTGAATTTAAAGCAAAATAGAATATAGTGTATAAAGAACATTAATTTATTTACTTATTGTTTGTCTACTACATGAATAAATCCTATTGTAATATACAACAGTAAACAGAGTAGTAAAGTATTCGAAGTATTTAAAGCATTTAAGGTATTTAAAGTATTTCCCTATTGCTTTAAACTTAATATATTTCATTCAGAATAAATCCATACTATTTTGTTGGATATTATTAGAAATTCTACATATCTTATGCCAAAGACTAAATTGTTGATATTCTGTGACTATGCAATGGTGACCCTAGCTGACGGTTGTTGTGAACTATACATCAGCTATGTAAAAAGTAACTGGGGTTCTGGTATTATGGATGGAAGAATTGAAATTTAAGTTTTCCAGAAATGCATTATCATTTGAAATAGGAGCGGATCCAGAACCTCGTTTGGGGGGGGGGGGGGGGTCATTTACAGAAAAGTAGTATATTTCACTTTTGTGTATTAATGCTATTATTGTATAATAAATCTCCAAAATAATAAAAGAAGTTTTCATAAATACATTTTACGGAGCAATATAACTAAATTTTATCATGCATTGGAAAATAATATGATCCCCCACTTTTTTAACACCCTTAACCAAAAATATTCCCAATAAAATGGATAATACAGGTTGGTATACAAATACATACGCCTCAAAATATAAGTATATATTTTATTTAATTATTTAACAGATGCTCTGTTACTTCTATTCCAAATTCTTAAGTATTTACCTATTATATATTATTATTATTATTAACCAACATTGACATACGCTCGCGCTTCCAGCGAAAATATTGTATCATAATGCCAATTTTATTAAAATGTGGACTATAAACTGCCGTACACAGTAGACAATATAATTGGTTTAAGTTACAAAAAACTGTCGTTTTTTTATTTTTTTTAATAATAGGTTATTAAATCCGCTGAAAGCATTCCTCTTCTAGACATTCTTGTTTAAAATTTTACAAACTTCGTTGACAGAGAAGCAATAGGTAAAAAATGTAAATGCATTTCGTTAGTTACCATTACTATTCAATTTTTACGCTTATTGAAAATTATAGAGTAATTCACCACAACATTTCTAAATGCTTTACGCTTTAGGGCTTAATACCAAACTTCACGACTTTTTACTATTTCCTATCCGCCTAAAAACAATAATAATTAAACAAAGGACTAAAACGACTTCAAAAGTTGAACACAATTCCGATGAAAGCCCCTGTTTTATTATTTTTTTGCGCGCCCAGCATTGACAAAGGATATCGCCGCTCAAGACTCAAGCTTGCCGCCCCTGGGTTGCCGACAAGGACAAAGACGACCGAGGCTGATAATACCGTAATAATATACTAATAAATCAATTGCAAAAAGTCTATATATTCTTATTTATTTCTCAATTCAATGAATAGACCAAATTCAAATACTTAAAGTCCGTTCACAGATTTAAGAGAATGACTACCTGCCTTTAGTTATCACCCATCATAAAATTCTTTGTTGAAACGGTTTCAAGGATCATAGAAATAATGATTTTATTATCCAGGTAGGGACCGTACTTGGCCGTAATTAGTTTACATAGCCTTATTAAATAATGGGAAAAAAATAAGTAGACAAATCAGTGTTGCAAAGTCAGTCATTTTATTAGTTCGTGTGAAATAAAAACGCAGCTTTGATTATCCAAATATGTGGCGTCCGTGGATTGGTGAATCTAGTATAGAACAGCCGGAGGGGGTACAGGTATAACCACATTGCGGAAATGAAAATGGAAGAAGACACTTATCTTTAGATTCTAAAGAGATTATAAAAAATGTATATACAACTCTCATAGAACATGAACAGTTGAGTAAAATGGAATGTATTGAAGAAACAGCCACATTGACTAAAATTTCGGAAAAAACAGTATGGAAAATTGTGAATAAACCCATCATCGAAAGGAAAAGAAGGAGAGGTTCTGGGAAAAAATTAGATCGCAGCGATGAAGATTTAGTCCGACGCAAAATTTATAAGGTGTATGAAGAGCATACGGTACCAACACTGGATAATTTACTGAAAAGACTTGAGATAGATAACACGAATATAAATTGCGGTAGGACAACGCTGTGGAAGTGTCTTCAACGAATCGGCTTTAAATTTAAGAAAGTCGATAAACGGCAAGTTATTATGGAATCGCAACGACTTAAGGCATGGCGATATTAAATATTTGACAAAAATCGCTCAGTATAAAAGTGAGAACAGACCTATTATATACTTAGATGAAACCTGGTTTGATACCCATGATATCCCATCAAGAGGTTGGGTTGATTCTAGTGACAGGTGTAGAACAAAGGCACCATCAAACAGAGGAAAAAGAATAACCATAGTACATGCAGAGTCCGAAGATGGTTGGGTACCAAATGCACTTTCACTGGCAGCCAAGAATATAAATGATTCCTGTTTGGATTACAATAACCATACCACAGCGGAGTTATTTGAGGATTGGTTCGTAAATATGTTAATTCCTAATGTTTCTCCAAACAATGTGATTGTTATGGACAACGCAAGTTACCACAGTAGACAGTTAAACAAGCACTCTTGTTCAAAATATACGAAAATGGCAATACAGGAATTTACGTATCAGAGTTATATATTTATATTTTCATGAAAGTTACACTAAAAGAGAGTTACTTGATATGCTTAAATTTCTGAACCTAGAAAAGGAGTACTACTGCAACAGCTACGCTAAAATTAAGGGGCATACAGTGCTAAGGCTTCCGCCGTATCACTGTATATTCAATCCCATAGAACACATATGGCATCAATTAAAATCTGCTGTTAGACGTAATAATGTATCACCCACTATAAACGCTAGTGTACTGGATATTATTATTACTGAAGTGGAAAAGGTACCTGTGAGTAGCTGGAAAACTTGTGTTTCGCATATTAAAACTGTTGAAAATTCATACATTCAAATCGGGAATATTACAGAAAGATTTATTATTAACATAGGTGTTGATAGTGACAGTGCAAATGAATTAAATGAGTAAACTGTAGTTGCATTAGTTAATTATAATATATAATTATAATATATTCTATCTAAAATTGTTTATTATTTGTGTCAAACCATCCATGCTTGAAATATAATTCAGTGCGGGCCTGTGTAGACCTCAGTCTGGTTTTAAACAGGCGTCAACACGAGTCGGTAAGTCATTCCCTGAAATCTATGAACGGAATTTACATCAGGTGCTTTGATTGTGACCAAGCTGCGGCGTTAATCAAAACAGCAAAGTAAATATAATATATATTATTTTTTTTCTGTTCCTCTGTTTGTTTGAGGGGGGGGGGGGGTCATGACCCCTATGACCCTCCCCCTGAATCCGCGCTTGATTTGAAAGGTCATTTACTGTTTTATGCAAATAAAGCATGCAAGAAACCTTTGTACGTTTGGAAATTCCAAACATTATCTGTTACAGAGTGATGATGACGAGATGCAAAAATGATTAATACCCGCTTCCTTGAAATAAAGGTATCGGGCCATTTCATCTTATATCGTTTGAATAGAGTATTTGTGACATTCATAATACGGGCTCCAAATTATACATGCATGGTCTTCACAAACGAGAAATGCGACTGTCTCATGCATTGAAGGTTTTTAAAATCTTTGGTATTTCTTACTATGAAGCTGTACATCCTACATTATCTATTTGCCATATCAGCCACATGAACACTGAAAATAATTTAAAGCCAGAGATAACACCTATAGATCTTTTATTTTCGAGACTCAAGGAAGTGGGAAATTATTAATTGTGTTATTAAATTTTATAGCTGCTGGTTTTCTAGTATAGGTAAGAATCACACATTTGTTAACATTAAAATGAAGCTTATTGTCTAATGACCATTTGGTAACATTGTCGGCATGCAAAGTTATGCAATCGTGCACTGATAAAAGGCAGCACTTGCGACCAGAGAATAAAATATCTTGACTGTAAATTACTTTATCCGAAGGTAATAATCTCATTTAGAATGAATGCATTTTTAATACAAGATATTTTATGTCTTTGGTAATTTCTGTTTATGTTCTTGGCAGCAGAATTCCTTTTATAGAAGCTGGCATCTTTGGGACTGTAAAATTTTATAATAGCATTTCTAACGAAAGTACTGTTCTTTGCGCCAAAGTAATTATGTCATTGTTCCAAGGGTATGGTATGCAGTAAGCAGTATGCACGTTTCTAAGCATCCCGGGCCGGTCTGGTAGTCGGCTTTCGTCTCTTGGTGAGTCTGCGTTTTTGCAGTCTTATACGCGCATTAATAATTTAAAATTTAGGCGTACATTTATAGTTGTTACTGGTTTTTCAAATAAATAATTCAGAATGAAACAAGCTCGGGACCAAAGTGCAAGTGATGTTTAAACAATGATTGAGAATAAAGATTTTCTTAAAAAGGTTTAAACTTGAACACCTGAGCGACAATTTTGATCGTATGTATAGAGAATTCAGAATACAGGTATGTACATAAATATGCCTTTTTGCATTATACTGGGTTTTATAACCCTTAATGTAAATTTCGCCTCAACCTAATAAAGTATTGCACATTACATTGTTTTTCAAGGTGACTGCGAATGCTACACGTTGTACTTCACTCAAGGATCATTAATTTGCTGTAAAGACTGGAAATCAACACAAGGCTGTGTGGACTTGATTGAAGATGACTAGATTTTACGAAACGAGATTGTTAAGACTGCCGTCGTTAAACTAAAGATATTTCCTTAAAAAAAAGATTTACGAATTTGAGAGTAGTGCATATTATCATATTCAGTTAAAAAATGGCGGTACATGGTATTTGTTAATGTTTTAGTTTGAAGCTGTTAACAATAATGATTTGTTGCTTATGTAGACTAACCGTGGCGAGCTGTGACGCTATGCCTTTGTTTAAATTAAGATTTTGTTGTAGTTAGTTCATTTGTTAGCATTTGAAATATTTAAATATAAAACGTTAAAAAAAAATCGAATTTGTTTCCACACAATAAAAATACTTAATATTGTAAAAGCAATATAATCATCCATTTATTTATGATTACTTTATTATAACGTTTGAAAGCGTCTGATTATAATATGCATTGACAAGGTGCTTTTGGACATTTTCAGGATATCACGAAACCATACATCAGTAATTTAGCATTTTATTCTTCAATTTTCGACAAAACTAATTAATTTTATTTTGCACATTCGCTGTAAATTTTGTTATTGGAATAATAAAAATTTAAAAATCGACCTTTGGGAATATATTCTTTTAGTTAAGATAATTGTAGGTTTGCGGCAAGGAAATATATCCTTGCAACAAACCATTTCATCTTAATTGAAATTTATGAAAACTTTCATTAAAAGGAATTAAAAATGTATTCGTCTTGATTCAAGGATGTCGCCTTTAAGTCCAAGTAATAGCAAAGAAATGTGTTCTTGAGCATAAGTCACATATACATGAGTTAAGTACATAAATGATTCATTAAGATTAAAGCTTTCAATTGAAGAATGGTGTCTCTGAGACAAGTATAATAATAATCCTTGAATCAAAGTAACAAAAATAATTAGCCTTACTTTAAGATGATGAATAACCTTACCTCAAGGTGGGGCTTGGTATTTTTACAATCTGTTATCTTAGCTTAAGAGATATTTCCTTTCCGCTAAGATACGTATAGAACTTGACTGACTTTAACCAATATAATATTCATTTAGACATAGCGGCCGTGATTTAAATTCGTTTTGCTTTACATTAAGAAATTATCCTTTTTATCATACGTGAAACCGCAAGAGCTTTTTTTTATCGGATAAACTTTTATTTTTTACGAAAACTAGATTGCTTAGAAATTTAACGAGAACAAGCAAAATGGATTATTACCGTTTGTTCGAGTTTAAATTGCTAAAAAGTGGTCTAGTTTGAGTTTAAAAAATAAAAGTTTATCCGATCAAAAAAAAAAGATCGAGTGATTTTTAGCTAGAGAAATTTACGAATTTTGCCATGAATAGATAGTAAAAAAATAATACTTTACTAAAAAAATGTTTGACAGCATCAAATTAATTTGTAACAATATGTCAGGTTACCGAGCAATGAAAAAGACTATTTCCCTCATATACTGTAACTACAATGCGCTTTTCACTTGATTTTCGGTGAAAATCAGCCCTCGGTCGCGATTGAGCTGAAAATTGCACTCTTCTGGTTTTTCATTGTTGGTTATCTACGAGAATAACCGCCACTGTCACAACAAGTTGAAATTTCTGCTTTGACAATTTCGCGTCAATTTATCAAAATGATTCAGGAAATAGTCTAAAAAATATATTTCGTGCATGTAAAATGGCTTGATAATCATGCACTCAGATTTGTTGCCCTAAAGAAACAGCTTTCATGCATTTTTATTGTTATTTACCTTAAAAAGTGCCCTCCCTTCGGTCGGGCACTTTTTGGTAAATAACAATAAAAATGCATTCAAGCTGTTTCTAGGGCAACAAACCTTCATGCATGATTTTCAGCAATTTTACATGCACTTAACATATTACTATTGAAAAGCTACTCGATTTTGAGCTGGAGAGGATTTTACCATTTAATTTTTAGCTGGAGAGAATTTTATCGCGATAAAAAAGGATGCACCTTCTTTATCGATGTCAAAGTGATAAAAACGCAAATATCAAAAGGACATTATATTGTTGGAGTGAATGTATCAGTGTGTAAGGATTTAATTTCATAATAGATTTCCAAATCATCTGCGGACATTAAGCATATATTTATAACCTCAGTGACACTGTTTTCATAATGCATGAGAAATAACAGTGAACCAAGATTAGATCATTCATAATAATTCATGGATACAATATGGAGTCGATTGTAATAGTATATAACAATACAAGTACGGTAGGTACGTCTTTACCGCATGTGCATAATGTTTAACAAAACGAGCCGAAGGCGAGTTTGGTAAATCACGCAAATGCGGTAAGGACACCTACTAAGTGTATTGTATATATTTTATCTACAAGCATGTTTTAGGGCACCAATATTAAAAACCCTAAAAGAGCACTGTTTTAATTTACCCCGTAGGTGCCTCGTAAGTCGTTATCAACAATGCATTAATATCAGGCTGCTAGGGAAATAAATTATAGAAATTTAATAGTTGGCTTTTATATGACAGATGTAAAACTTGACAACGGAATAAACGATAATTTTTTTTGTAACAATTTCGTGAAAGTGTATTTTACGTCTTTTAAATGGAAGTCAGTAGCAGCAGTGATGATGAAATTCCGAAGGAAGTTTTGGACAATGCTCAAGCAGCTACCCTTAATTTATTTCCGGATAAATCACGGCATAGATATGAGAAGGAATATGGGGCTCTTCATGGACTGGTGTTCATCAAAGAAAGTTAAAGCAATTAGCAATTAGTGAAGATGTGATGCTTGCTATTTTGTGGATAAATTTAAGGACAGTAAATCATCCTCTTTATGGAGTTATTACTCAATGCTCAGATCTACTATAAGTATCAAAAATAATGTCGACATAAGCAGGTATGCAAAACTGATGGCAT
Source organism: Polydrusus tereticollis (assembly GCA_963920685.1). Taxonomy (NCBI): domain Eukaryota; kingdom Metazoa; phylum Arthropoda; class Insecta; order Coleoptera; family Curculionidae; genus Polydrusus; species Polydrusus tereticollis. The sequence continues at coordinate 50,415,956 of OY987326.1, read as the reverse complement.
ATTTAAAAAGGAAGTCTGTGGGATACAAAGCTAAGAAATCAAAGGCATTCTCCAAGAATGAGGTTGTAAAATTCCTTGTTACGGCACCAGATGAGGAGTTTTTATTAATGAAGGTACTTAATTGCGATTTATTTTAAATCTACTTTTAAATAAACACTTATTTGCTTGTTTCAGGTGGTACTCATTGTGGGCATCGCTGGGGCATGTCGCCCAGTGGAGTTATGTAAAATGAAAATTGAAGATATTAAGGAATTTGAAACCCACCTTGTTGTAACTGTCCCGGATACAAAGACACATGTAGATGGACAGTTCGTGGTTTACGTGGAAGGATTTTCATCAGAAATTAATAATTTTCAATTTTTAAGAAGTATAGAGCCCTTAGACCCGGTCACATGGTTATTTATTGCATATAAAAAAGGAAGATGCATTATCCAACCACTGGGTATAAATACTTTTGGAAAAATACCTTCTCAAATTGCATCATATTTAAAGTTGTCCAGTCCCAAAGAATATACGGGACATTGTTATCGAAGGACGTCAGCTACATTATTAGTAGATGCTGGCGGGGATATCATGAGTTTAAAAAGACATGGTGGATGGAAGTCCTCCGGTGTTGCGGAGGGCTATATTGAAAATTCGGTGAAAAATAAAATAGGAATTGCAAAGCAAATAAATGGTGTAGAAGAATATGCAGAGAGAACCTCATGTTTTAGTAGATCTGTAAATTTCAATTCTTGTGTCTCATCGGATAGTAAAACACTTCCTTCATCGATATCGTTTGGAAATGTTACTAATTCTACAATTAGTATTAATATTTCTTAATTTATAAGTTTGGATAAGTTTAGAAATTTAAATATATAAGTATTTGTTATACATATAATGTTTAATAGAGTTTCTGTTAAAAATAAAAAATACACTTGAATAATATAAACACTTGTTTTTATAGTATGTAATTACTTACAGCACTAGTGCGGTAACGTGATACTTACCGCACTCAAATCAGTGCGGTAAGTAGTTACTTACCGCACGCTTGTAGATAAAGATATGTTTTTAAAAATTCAGTCGAATTAGAGTGGAAACCAAACTCTTTATATCACTTATCGAGGCACGCTGTGCCTAAACGTAATTATTTACAATTAAAAACTAAACACAGAATATAATTTTACCTATTTATTATAAATATTAAAAGTACACTTACTTATGTTAATAAAATTAATGCTTGGGTAACCTAAAACAGTACGTTGAGATATTTATTTCTCTTTGTAAAATAAATGAGGAATTTGAACTAGAAATAGAAAATGAATCTGCAACAGCAATATCAATTATTAAACCCATGCCACTAGTAGAGCTGGTAGAACATTCTGATTCATTAAATTTAACACTTTTGTTGTTAGCGTCCAAATATTTTTTACCAAGAATATTTTCGGAATATCATCAATATATCCGCGCCAGAGTCCGCTAAAAAAGTTGCTGAAGATCTTCGAAAGCAGTGGTCTGTATACACTTGCCTTTGGAAGCCCCAAGAACTCAGTAATTTTCTTTGGTGTTCCTCCAATGGTATTAATGCCCACTGGAAGTCTGAAACATTTGGAGTTTCTGTACGTGATAAAAAATCTTTCATGGGTTATGTGCGCTGGACGTAATTGGGCGTACTTTCGGACAATATTCAAGAAGTTGATGCCGTCAATAGAGCCTTCGCTAATTACAAAGCTTCTTGCAATATTTGTTTTAGTATTTGGTATGGTTATTTTAATTAAAGACTCCGAAATTGTGATAATATTCATCTTTAAATATTTAAGTTCTTCTCTGCGACATGCTCAAGAGATTCCCACAATAAGAATGACTTTATCCAATAAATAGTTCTTATCGTCTGCTTCTTTGAGAAATCTTTCTATTTGTTCCTTGGAAAAAACTATCGACTTTTTGGGCTTATACCCCGTAGATTTCCTTTTCAAAAATGCGATTAGGTTTGTAAATGTCTTTATATCAACATTTTTATTTAAATAAACCGTCGTTCGAAGCATTGAGTAAGTACTCCACAAAGTTGATGGCTTATAGGCATCGGATAACCGTGAAAAATATGCCAAAACGACTTTTTCTGATTATTTACCTCATTCATTATAAAAGCGGGTTAATTTTCACCTGATTATTCAGCGATAATCTCCCGCTCTCCGGTGAAAATCACCCTTGTCAAAAGTGAAAATCTCACCCGTCAGAAATCGTTAGTTTTTTATTTGGTAAATAATCTTCAAAATACATTTCGGGATTGGGAAATAATCAGAAAATCATTCTCAGATTTTTTGCCATTAGGAAATCGCTCTCGGGCAAGCCCTCGAGCGATTTCCACGGCAAAAAATCTTCGGGATGATTTTTGATAATTTCCCTATCCCTTAATATATTACTACAGATAAGTTTTTTACCTCTCTTTCTTTACACCAGTTTTTAAATTTTTCGTATGTGCCCTCATACAAACTCCTTGATTATTGGGGAACAAGGTTCACCATTGCCTCATTTGCGGCATTTTCAATGTTTGAGTCCTCTAAACCACTCATTTTTTACTTAATATTTGCTGCAAGTGTCAATTTTTTTGACATAAAAGGTGTAAATGAAACACAGGTAATAAAATGTTTGGTGAAATAAATTAGGTTTTTTATTATAAAACGCCCGTAGAAAAAATATTGTATATCATTCATTATGAAACAATGTCTTTTAGTCACTCTACGTCGCGTGCCTAAAAGTCCCTTATTTCGTAACTTGTTGTATAAATAGCTATTATTAAACTATTATGAATTTTTAGTTATTTTTCGTGCTTATATTTAATTTGAAAGAAAATGAAAAATAAGTATATTTATTATTTAAAGTAATCGAACCAAAAGGCTCAATAACAACATTAAAATTAATACTTTTACGTAAAAAAACTTCCCCTGATAATGTTACACGCGAAACAGTATTTTCAATTTCTATGTAGTGCCTGTTTTACCTTTTTCCAATATTCCATTTAAGACCAATGAATAAAGTTTTTATTTGGTGCTGTTTTGGAATTATTTTTTACCTCACAAATCGACTGTTATCTTTAAATTTATCATCGCTTTCCGATAGCCTGAAATTGAAAAAAATGTAACACAAACGTATTTATTTTAAGGATAGTGGTATTGTTTTAGCTAACAGACGAACGAAGGCGGGAAAATAAAAACTAATTCCTGTGTTGCTTAAGAAATTAAGCAGAACGAATTAATTCGCTATAAAACAATATCAATTAATCAAATTAAATATGTTACATAAGGTGTTCCCAGATAGTAACTCATTTACCAAAAAATCGAATTATCAATATTCCACACATCTGGGTTTGGTATGTCAAAACGAAAACTGATATGCGAACACTAAATTATGCGATTCAGAAAAATTGCCCTCATGTGACAAAGAAAGACAACAAACAGTCTTTTTCAAATATACATTTGTTTGATTAATAAATAATCGCAATAAGTTAAAAATTAGAATTTCGATGTTACGATTCGATGTTGTTACATGGGCATGGCCTACTACCTTTATTTTACGACGTAGAATCATTCCACCAAGTTACATAATACATTTTCCGAACACTCTATATACTGGGTCTCCCAAAAGTCCCGCATAAAGTTAATATCAATTGAAGGAAATAAGTTTACAGCGGTCGAAGTCTAATATAAGGCACTGAGAAAACTAAATTGGTTGATTCAACAGTCACATGACTGTCAACGATGAGATGTTTGTTTCAATTAAGAAACAATTGGTGTAATTATTTTTACGCGTTTAAAACAACATTGTAAATTTGTTAATCTTTAACTGTTGGAACAAACATTAAGTTTTTCATTCAATTATTACTTTTTCATTCAAATAAATATTATATAACTTGTTGAGTTGACGCTAGCGAAGATGTTGAGTGAAAGAATAATAACATTGGCTCAAAATGTTAATTGCTGAATTCAACATTTCAGACTGTTACTTCTACCGCTGGTACTACTGGACTAGTGCCGCGCATTTTGTTTTGCACTTGTCTTCTGTCGTTTGTCGACGTACTACATATGTACATAGGCGTTGAAGGATGACTTGATGCTTGATGTATAAACATAAACCGCACGACGCCATTGCATTCTATTAAAGTTTGTTATTAGAAAGCTGGAAGTGTTGTTATTAATCATTAGATAGAACTATAAGGTAAGAAATATTAGTTGTTAACTTATTTACCAATAATTTATTTGCTTAGAATCATCCAAACTCGTAAAAATCAAGATTTAAATTATTATTCTAACAATACATACTTTACTTTAAAGAGTTTTCTGCTTTAGCCTTTTGTTTAGGTTGGCTGTGTTTCAGCCCTATGGTCAAACACACAAGTTAACTTTTAACGTACCGTTTCCATGACAACAATCGAAAAAAAACCTTCTTGTTAATTCTTCACTTTGGTTGAAAAACTGGTAATTTTAAAGTTAGCGTCTAATAGAGTTAACTTTTGTGTTTGATCATAGGGTAGATTAGGTATAACGTATCTAGGAAACTTAGAACAAATAAATTAGGTAGCCCTATGATCAAACACACAAGTTAACTATAGACGATGACTTCACAATTACCTGTTTTTCAATCGCAGTAAAAAATTAGCAAGTAGGTTTTTTTCGGTTGTTGTCATGGAAACGGTACGTTAAAAGTTAACTTGTGTGTTTGATCATAGGGCTGAATATGTGTTGCAAAATATTTTGTAGTTACTCATACACGTAAAAATCAGAAGGGTTACTGAACTATCCTTTTTACATAACTGGATATTTAATTTAAGCCATTTACCATGGTGGTTCTTATAAGTTTATCCTATCAGTTTGTTATGCTTATACTAATATAGGTTTTTCTAAATATCTATTATGTGTAACGTACGTATATGGATTGATGAAATTGCCAATGGCATGCTAAGTTAATCTTTTTTTAGAGCATCACAGATGATGAAGCCTTACTGTAGATTGCCGACCACAAAATCCTCTAAGGTCTCAAGTAATAATTATAACTGAAATTAATGTAAGTAACTTGAAATGTATTACTATATTATAAAACTGTTTATAATACAATATTTATATTACTGATAATTTATCATTTTTTATTTTTCTATATAATAGCATTTTCAATATACAATTGCTTATAGTAGATTTTTTCCAAAAGAATACTATTTTAATAAAATTGTTTATTTAATTTAAACCAATATACTAAATTTTCGACCCAATACTTCACGGATGTTAAACCCACCAAATAAAAGTTTTTGGGTCAATATTCAATATGAACTGTTAATCCAACATTCAAAGAACCAAATACTTTCCAACAACGATCTCGGAGTGTTACATTAAAAGCCTAACGTTTTCATTACAATATTTTGAAAATGTTAATCCAATTAACTAAAACGTTTAAGTGAACAGTTAATAAATGTTAAGATAATAAATCTCCTATTTTAAATCAATATTTGAAACGTTTTGAATTAAGCAGGATTTTAGTTTCTTGTTGTTATATCTACTAACCACCTACTAAAATCAAGCCTTGGTTAAAAATCACGGTAAAGCAGAGCTTGCACACGTTGAATATGATAGGGGTATATGGTTGATAAAGATGCAAAACCTTCCAAACAGTTGATGCACTTGTTTGAAGTTGCACTGCTACCTTCCTGGCACTAGTTAAAGGATCATCTTTTCTCTCTCGAAGTATAGCCTCTTCTAACTCAGATTGCTGTTGCCGGCCTACCAGGAAGTTCCGTATTACGTTTAAAATTTCCAGTCTTACTCAATCTTGCATGTAGCTAAATGTTTGGCTCTGTTTATATAACGTTCCTGGTAAATTCGCCGAGCTTCAAAGCTTAAAAACCTCTAAAATGGTTTGAAATATTATTGGAAATTCTTGGCTCGAGGCGAACCGAAAGAAAATTATACTTTAGCACCCTTTATATTAAAAACTAAGCATTTTACGATATAAGTTTATTTGAAGTTTTTAATTCAAAATTGGTCCAGGAATCTGAACTGACCTGAACTAACCCAATGAAATAAAGACAAGTAACACCCTGAATAATTAATATAAGGTTTGTTTTTAGATTTAGTTTACAGTGGGTACTGATAATATCAGCATTATCAGCTAAAGTCTGTGTGTTTTAAGAAGTCCGATATCGGATTAAATCACCAAGGGATGTTATCGCTTTTAAAACAGTAAGTCGGTTAAGTTACAATATCTTCGCACCTTCGCTATACTTGATCACACCGAACATCCCACTGGTTTACTGTATTCTATTACTGGGCGAAATCAGAGGTTTCAAAACAAAATTATCTTAGAATTACGCGTTGAGCATAAATAATAATTAAATAGATAATTAAATTATTTTGCTATTATTATAGTTAAATCTATATAATAATCGCTATTTTCCAAGAACCAATTAAAATTCTATTATATTTCTCTATTCTTGAAAAGATAAAGCAGTAAAAACTTTGCGATATTGGAACTAACAGTTTGTCCATCAACTTAAAACATATGGGTTTCAAATATAAAAAAACAAACAACAGAAAACTGCTTTGCGAGCTGTCCAATGTTGTTTCGAAAAGATGGCAATTTTTAAGGGATTATTTAAACAACAAAAAATCGGAATTGTCAAGACGAGTTGTTTTTCGTTATAAAGTTATGGGAGGAAGCGCTTAGCCAAGCGGGCAAAGAAGAATGGCGGAAATGCATTGAACACACAGAAAAAATTATTTTTGAATCTTATGAGACAGAACAGGTTATAGACGAAGTAAGACCGTTAATTATTATGAATGATGATGATGATGACGATGATGTTGATTCTGATGAGTCTGAAAGCATGGGTGAAATTTCAAATGCAGAGGAAGACTACTTTTAGTAGTACCTATCTACAAGTAGGTACGTTCTGTCGCAAGACTACAAAATCGGTTCTTTTTAGAACCAAAACTTTATAAAAAAGAATTCGTAAAACTAATTTGTCTGAATACTACAAAAGCTAAAAAATTATTATTTTTCTTTACCTAAACTAATTTTTTATTTACTTTAAATTATTTTATTTAGAAAATGTAATTCATCAACATCCAAAATTACCTTCAATATAATTTATTGTTTGAGAGCCACCGACATAATGCTCAAGAGGTTTTATGGCTTAGCGGACTTCTTAAAACGCACAGACTTTAAATGTATTTCACTCATGTAGAAAGCCATAAGCCATGAAGTAACTTATTTACGAAGTCGTTTCACTTTATCAGCCTAAACAGGAAGTAGTGTTATCTCTTACTTGTAGATATCTCTAAACTATGAAGAACTGGGTCCAAAAAATACCTAGTTAATTTGTAAAAATGAAAAAGACTTATAAACATATATGACGGTTCTGGTGAGAGATCAACTTATTCTGATGTTTTTGCTGTGTACCTCAGAGTTCCATACTGGGTCCGATTTTATTTTTAATATTGAAAGTAATAATATTTCGAGACAATAATTTTGAGTCTCTATACAGGGTGGTCCTTAAGTAATGGGACACAGAGCAGCAGTAAATTATTCACTTCAAAACATAACGATTTAGCGCAATTTTTATAATCCGAAAATTTATATTAAGACAGATAAAGGGTGTCAAAGTTAAGAAAATTATTTCGAGTTTTTTAGATATTTTCAAAAGTTTTCGGAGCATTGGGTTAAAATTTGGTGTAGGGGGGTTTTTTGGGGCGGGAAATAACAATCTGGGCTCATTTTTCTTCTATCGGATAGAGGGCGCTACGAGCAGCACTTTTCTTACTTTTGAACTGCAATAACTTGTTGTCACTAGGTATAATAAGACTTATCACTCCTAATTAATAATCTTACGACTTTTTTACGTAAAAAAGGTACTCTTGTCAAATAACGCGAAAGTTGATAGTTTTCGAAATATTTGCTATTTTAATGTAACATGTAAGGTAATACTTCTTATTTTATCCGAACGTTATTTATCGTAGCAAGCGTTGATATAAATAATAAAACAATAGCGATGCCCCATATATTAAATTGGCGTCATGTAAAGTTTTCAAATATTATAGAAAATGTTTCTTTGTAAAAATATCAAAATAATCTATATTTCCTTATTTTTATTACATAAATGTTACAAGTTATAGTTATAATGTATTTTTTGAGGCCATGGTTATTTCATAATTATTGAATTCAAATGTAGGCTTGACTATAGGTTGTTAATATTACCGTTCGTGCCATAAAAATACGATAATAATAAATCATTTAAATATTTTAAAAAATAAAACCGTTTAAAATTCCCGCCGAGTCCATCTAGTGGCGTTGAGGTGTAGTTCCAATATCAAACTTCATATAAAGTTTTCTTTCAAATGTCACAGTTAAAACTTGTACCCCGCGACATAGGTGGCGCAAGTTATTTCACAGTTTCATTAGTACGGGAGAGTCCATTCTATTCCCCCTATAAACCTCTATGTTCTGCACGTTGTATTCCCTTGAAGCCAGGTTAAAATGGCGTGAGAAATCACAATGGAAAATAAAAGGCACGTGTGTCACAGACTTTTCTGGATTAATTATTTCCAAGTGGTGAAACGTAACACCCATTGGGGGATTTGTCTCTTAGCAAAATCAAGGAAGAAACCAGTCCAACAGGTAAAATAGTGATGCAGTTCGATTGTAGCGTGGTTTTGACCTCCACCATTTTGTTTGTCTCAGGTTTTTTTTACCTTTCAAATTTTTCTTACCTTTCACATTTTTTTACCTTTCACATTTTCTTACTTTCCATATTTTTTACTGTTTCCTTACTCTTTTCACCTTTTTACCTTTCTCATCAAGATTGTTATAGTTGCCCTTTTTTTATTCATCAAGTTTTCTTATTTTTACCTTTATCAAAGTTTCCCTGACTTTTATTCTGATTTATCCTTTACATTCATCCCATGTTAACCTATTTTCTCCCGTTTTATATTATCGTATTCTACCCAAATCTATTTTACTCTACCTTATTTAATTAATTCTATCTATTTTCATCCAACCCTTAAATTCCACAAAGTCCCTTTTACGACAAGCAAATCTCGTTTGTATCCTGGTGTGGACGTCTGATCCACGTAACCGTAGCGTACCCCGGTAAATCGTTGGCAATGGACGGTGAGCGTGGAGTTCCTTGGTGTAAAGCCGATTCTATGGGAGCCACGGCCACTTTATTTTGACAGTGTTGTCCAGTTCACCGCCATTTTATTGTGCACCTGTTGCCGGTCAGCAACTAGGAGCGTCACTGGAGAGGCTGCCAAGTTTGGATCCAAGGGAGCTTAGTTACACACAAGAAAATCTAATTTCAAAGAGAAGATACTGCTATTTTTATAAAAAATATGTTTACATTAAAAATAATAAACATTATTTTAAGCCTAGAACTCGATTCAGTCTAAGTATACGTTAGTATTAAAAAATATAATTAAACCAAGTATAAAATAGATATAACATGACTTTACTTTATTATTATTTCAAGTATAGCAGCTTTATTAAATACTTATGAAACCTAACTAGGATAGTTTTAAAAATAAAATATAAGAGTAGTTATAGAATAAACATAAAAGCAACCAACATGCTAAATTGAAGATATGTTATTAAATTTAAGACCAGACGCATTCGATTGCCAAGATGTGTCGCTCGAAAGCTACATCTGCCATTCTCTATCGACTTTTTAGGGTCCAGTAGGCTCTCCAGTGTTGCTTCCTTTCGTAGGATTCTATAACCTCACTGACGAGCCGTTATACATACGGCGAAACGCGTCTGAGGAATCCGACGAAAGGAAGCAATCTTTAAATTGTACTCGGTCCGTAAACCGAACTGGCTTTTAATGCTGCGCACCTGGCGGCGACTCCTGCAATAATGACCGACTCGTCTGGTCTTTGCAGTTGTTTCCTTCACCGTTTCTGACTGATTCTTGTCGGACGGGCCAGGCTAGTTATTTCGGGAGTGAAATTTTTCAGATGAAGTTATTATATCATTTTCAATTTAAAAATCCCTTATATTAGTTTTGAAACATACTTTTTATTTCTTTCACGATAGGGTATTATTATTTTATATATACAGCTAATTTTAATAAAAATCAAATTATTACGGGTGTAATCATAAAGTATATTCGATTTGATATTAATTAATTATTACAACAAAAACATTGACTCTTACTCTAAGTATACGTTCATTAACGCTGAGATATTTAATTTCAGACCATACATATATTAATACTGATTTGATGGCAAATTTCCATTCAAGTTGAGGATATAATATTATAACTCATAAATATAACATATCTATTATCATTTCAACTTAACAGTATAATAAAACTGACTATATGAAATATCACAGTGAATATACATTCTGAGAATTAACTATATTTAATATGTGATTAATAAGCTTGAGCAAATATGCATAACAAAAAGGAGGAAATATGCACATATATATGCAAGTCTTTTTGCCAAAATATGCATATAAAATATAAGAATATGCCAAATAAATTTTTAATAAAACACATTGTTAGAAAATCAAAGTACTATATTAAAATGAAAGTAGGTGTCATTACATTAATTTCTGAACAGATAGGTAGGGTACATGTTTATGTACTAAGCTTCGTAACAATATAATGTTATGAAAACAATAAAAAACCAAATATTTTTCAAAATTTTCAATTAGAAATTGATGCCTTCTATCCGAGTACATATATTTGTATACAGAAAAACTTCTTTCTACGTCCACGGAAGTAATTGGAGCATATTTTAAGTTAACTAGTATATTTGGATCTACTTCAAAATTATCTACAAAACCACCAGCTACACTTTTTAAAAAAATAAATCCGTAATTTTTCTGCAAAACACTTCGACATTTTTCTTTAATCTTGTCCCCAATATTTCCGCTCACACTGTAACAAGATGTTTCCACACGTGTAACACAGTTTGTAGATTCAGTTAGGGATAACTTATTTGATTCTAATTGTATTATGATTTCTGGCACACAGGTATAATTGCTTTTAATAAATGCGAGCTGTTGATGCAATATTTTATTTCCAAATAACTTTTTTGCATCAACAAGAGCCTGCGACTTCTCGTCGGATAGTTCACTGATTACTTCTTTCAAAGCAATAAAATGTTCAGCATAAAAAAAAGCTGCCTCCAACCAGTTACCCCATCTTGTTATTACTGGCTGAGGGGGAAGTGGGACGCCAGGAAGTTTTTCTTTGTAGAATTGAATCCTTAGTGGTGCTTTAAGAAATATTTTTTTCATGTAATTAACTTGCGTTGGGCTACATTCTTGGTGAAACCGTATATTATCCATTATGGGTAAAATTAAAATTGCTTGTTATGTTTCACTATTTATTCAGTTACCTGACACGCGTGTTTCGACCCATTCAGGTAATTTTCAAAGGAGCACAAAGATAAAAATTATTGCTAAGGTATTTGAAAATGACCTGAAAGGGTCGAAACACGCGTGTCAGGTAACTGAATAAATAGTGAAACATAACAAGCAATTTTAATTTTACCCATAATGGATTTTTTTCATGTTTGATATTAATTCGTTCACAAGTGGGAAGTGTTTTCTAATTTCCTCTGCCACTCTATTAATACCATGCGCCAAACAAGTTACATGAATTATCTTTGGATAGAATATTTTTAAATTTTGTCCTGCTTTAATCATATAAGGCGCAGCATCTGACAGAAAAAGTAACATTTTTTCAATGGGAATAGCATCAGGAAGGAAGAAGTGCGCCAATGCATCTTGTATAAACCTAGTCACTGTTAAAGCGTTCGTTTTTTCCAACTGCTTGGAGGTAATTAAAAATCCTTTTGAGTGAGATTCTTCGGTAAGAACTCCAATTATTAGATGAGCCATATAACGCCCAGACGAATCTGTGGTTTCATCCATACTAATATAAAAATAATTATTTGAAATTTCTTCTTTTATTTTTGTCAGCACCATTAAATATAAAGAGTCTATATTATTTCTTCTCAAAGTTGTCTGGCTTGGTATATTAATTTTGCAATATTTTTGTAGAAACGAACGAAAATTGTCATTTGACAATTTTGCCAATGGTATATTTGATGCCACCAGCGCACGGCAAAGATCTTCATTGAACACTTCTTGTTCACTTAATTTTCTAGAGGGTAGTTCAAAACATTTGGATAAAGATAATTGCACTTTCTCGCCAGGGACTTTTATTTTTCGTACCTTAGTGGCATGTGAAGCTGTTTTCACATGTTGGTCGATTTGAAATTTCTTCTCGCATGCAACCTGCAACCAAATTGAGCAAAAGTTAGGCTTGCTCAACACAGACGAAAATAGTTTATTTGTCTGAAGAGAAATGTGTGTCTTGGGTCAAGTATTAAATTACTTTTAACAAAGGGAGTAACCAAATCATTTATTTCAAGTTCTTATAGAATATTCATGACAAGAGATTAATGGTTTTTTATCAAAGCGCGAAATTTTGTATTAAAATCATATTATTATTCATTTCTTGCAATAAATATTTTTTTCAGTTTGGAAAAGTATTTTTTTATATCAACTTATTCTACAAATAACAGCAATAATACAAACCATTTTTCCGCAGGGTGTACAGTAGACTTTATCCATATCGAGATACAATTCTTTGTAAGGTTTTATCCAAATGGAAACACTGCTTACTTTCGGCATATTTTACGTTTAAGTTCGGAAAACACTTTTAAGCAACTTTTTTCACACTTAACTAACACTCGATCTAACCCGTACTAAACACAGAACATAACCAGATAGTTTACTTGTCGAAATGCCTCATCTTACCTTGGAATTCGAAGAAAACAATTAAAAAATTTTTCTTACTTTAAGTATTATATAACCTTAAAATTAAATTCGAGCCCATCCTACCTTCAAAGAATAATCGAGTTATTTGGGATCGTAAATTGTTAAACACCATTAATATAACACCTACCTGTTAGTATAATTAAGGTTATATCTTGGGCCCAAACTCTATTATTCATTACTTGATAATAGCGATTCCGATTATATACTTAATATAATAAAATAACTTAAAATCAGCATACATAAGCCAGTTTTCAAAAAATATGCAAAAATTCGAATTTTTGCATAAAATATGCAAAATATGCAACTTGCATAAATGCTCAACCCTAGTGATTAAGTTATGCTTGCTCCTATTCATACTTACGCTAGTTTCATAATGAAACTATTAGTTTCACTTTGATACTACATTTTTTTGTGTGTAAAAGATGAGAACTTTTTATATTTGTTTAATGTGGATTTATTACCCAACTGGAATTAACCGCGCAGTTAATTAAATTTTGATGAACAGTTTCTTGTTTTATTTTTTCTAAGAGGACCCTAACGTGCAAATGAAAATCCTTTTAAAATCAGTACTGTCCAATTTTATTGTAACGTTGATATATTGTTAATTGTTTTTTATTTAAATGTTAAGTGTATTTCGGTAGATTGAAAGCTACCTTTTTAAGTGTAGGCCATAACTAAAATTACCATTTATAGCTCGGAGCTCGGAGTTGCAATGCTTAATGTGATGTTTTCTGCCTTCTCTTAGTAAGTTTAAATAAATAAGCTCTAGTTTTATTATATTTTCTTTCTTCCTCTAATTAGGGAACTCTCCATTGATCAATACTCTTTTGATCAATTGTCTTATCTAAGAGGTTATTATTTTGTTAGCATTCTGGTTCAAAACCAATTTTCTTTGATTAATTAATTATTATTAACTCACTAATCAATTATTAAATATTTTTTTAAGCACAGTATTTAATTGAAAATAAATTTTAATATTTAGGATCAGATTAATGCTTTACACTGACTGTTGATAGATGAATACTGTTTTTTACTGATTTTATCGTTTATTTGTATACGAATTTGATGTTGTCGCTGTTCAATTATGAATGTTTACATGACAATAAAGTATTATTATTATATTCCATAAAGCTCTTTGTTTTTTTTTTGTTTTCAATTTAACCTATTTATATCTACTGTCTTTTCTTCTTCTTTATCAAAATATCGGTATGTCCTTAGCAAAGCTTATAGGTCAACCTTTTTATATATCCGATCCATTGCCCAGCTTTTATCGAAATAATTGGGTGATAAGGGTTTTTGTTCAATAAAAATATTATCTAAAAATATGACGACGAACATTACACGATCAATACACAATATTATATTTTTATTATTAAATGGCGCAATAAAACATTATGACGTAATAATATTAGTCGTGTAGTAACGCCTTTTTAGGCTTCTTTATATCCAACCTAACAATTTTTACGGAAAAGGTGAAAAACTTATGTTATTAAGCACTTGCCATTGGACCAAAAAAGCTTTGAGAATTTATACAAAAAGTAGTGGCAAATGTGCACATAAACCGGCACGGTCCCCCTGAGCTTTAACGAAAACAAAAGGTGAAAATTCAACCAAGCATCTCGTACTCTAAAATAAATTAATAATGGAATCTTTTGTGCAGAATATATACAGTGTTGCCCAAATTGGGCCTACATGTTTGCAGCTTAAAGCCGCTTAGTAGGCACGCAATTCTATCTTTTTTAAGATATTTTAAAAAACCAAAAAGTTGCATTTTCGAAAATATTATGTTGTAGGTTTTTTTATTTTTCACTGTTTTGAAAATCTGTAAAAATATTTTAAAAGCAAATTTGTAAGCAAATTTCAGTTCTGTATTTGGGTTTTGAACATGACGTTTCACTAATTTTAAACATTATCATCAGGTTTATATTTTCTTATGGACGTGATATTGCATTGGCGAATAAATTAAATTGACTTGAAGAAACAAGAAAATTAATTTTTGCAACCTGACAACAACGCCGTAGGCAGAGTTAGTTAGATTTTAAAAATGTTAAAGATGTCGCATTAAAATACATTATTTTATTTTTTTCCTATGGTTAAGAATTTTATATTAACATTTAAAATATTACGTGCTATCAAAAAGAAAAGAGGCAGTGACGTACATATTATTGTTCCGTAAAGTTATGCTCAAAAAGAAGATAACTCCATCATTGTTTATTACATCTTAAATGAATATTAATTAATTTAATCCTTGATGCTTTCCCGAAAAAGTAAGAAATATTTATAGTAACAAGTTATTATAAGATTCAAGAAGTAGTCCATTTTCTGAGGCGAGATTATTAAAGAAAACAAGGTTTGTCTATACCACCAAACTAAAATTTATTTGTCCCTTTAAGGTGAAAAAAGGTTTAAAGAGTGTACACAATTTAATGTCACTTTAGGTTGTACTAGTTTCGACTTTAGACAAAGTGATCCTCAGCAACCATACAATTAAGAATTATGTTTTTTAGGATGTACCTAAATAAACGAACTAAAACAAATTAAAAGGGGGGAACGAAGTGGTTCAACAATACATGGTCACAACGTGCACTTTATGCAGCCAATGGACTCGACAGAAGACAATCACCCACACGATGCTACTTTCAGCAATGAAGGAAATTAGATGCGAAAATTGTAATAGAGGACAAAAATTCCAAATGGAATCATTTATAGTCATGATATGATGTATAGCTGTCTATAATGAAAATTCAATAAAATAAACGTTTCATGAGTCAACTCCAAGAGGGAACATGATTTATATTTGGTGGGTCAGAATTTTTAATAAGAATAGTAATAAAGTAAAAAGGGGGATTATCGAATGACATTACAGTAAACTGTAATTTTGACAACTATTTATACCACAATTTTTATTTCATTTGTGTAACAATGGTAACTGACTTTTATACCTTTCCAGTCCAGATGGTTGCATATAATACCAGTTATTTATTGTTTGAGCTTAGTTTGTTGCCCTTTTGTAATTATGATTAAAGGTCGTTGTGACTTAGCGATAGGGTTCTTTAATAGCCAAGTTGGATGTATGATTAAATAAAATAAAGTATTCTCTTATAAAGTTTTCTGTGCTCTCTCACATCATTACTTTGATTTATCTATTATAATACTCATATATGTACACACCCCGAATAAGGGATGTTAATGTAGTCTAACAATTATTTGTAGTGTATCATAAAGTCCACGTCAACCTCCCTCTACCCCCCCCCCCTCTAGATGACCCCTCTTATGACGATTCCTGTTTAAATTTGAATTTGCCGCCTTTGGACTTGACAGTTGATACCCGGAAATACGAAATTTTTAAATAATACAAAAAAGAAATTTATAGTACTGATATTAGAGATACCCTCCATTTTATTGCAACATTCGCTTTGAACAGCATTAATTCTTAAGTCATGTTCCTAATTTGTGCCTCTTTTACCAAAAAGAAAAGAAAAAAGGAAATTTACAACGTAGACCTGATTAAATTCATATAATTAAATAATAAGCCATGAATATGGAGAATTTGGTGAGTAATTGATTATTTTCCACACACAAAATTAAGTCTAAATTATGAGACCATAGATTATGATAACTCCGTATACAATTTTAAATGGAAATAATTTTCTCCTTTCAGATGACCCCAACTTACTCAATGACGTAAATTGTTTTAACACATTTTAATTTCCCTCCTCCCCCCCCCTTTTTACTTTATTACTATTCTTATTAAAAATTCTGACTCACCAAATATAAATCATGTTCCCTCTTGGAGTTGACTCATGAAACGTTTATTTTATTGAATTTTCATTATAGACAGCTATACATCATATCATGACTATAAATGATTCCATTTGGAATTTTTCTCCTCTATTACAATTTTCGCATCTAATTTCCTTCATTGCTGAAAGTAGCATCGTGTGGGTGATTGTCTTCTGTCGAGTCCATTGGCTGCATAAAGTGCACGTTGTGACCATGTATTGTTGAACCACTTCGTTCCCCCTTTTAATATGTTTTAGTTCGTTTATTTAGGTACATCCTAAAAAACATCATTCTTAATTGTATGGTTGCTGAGGATGACTTTGACTAAAGTCGAAACTAGTACAACCTAAAGTGACATTAACTTATGTACACTCTTTAATCCTTTTTTCACCTTAAAGGGACAAAT
This sequence comes from Polydrusus tereticollis, assembly GCA_963920685.1. Classification (NCBI taxonomy): domain Eukaryota; kingdom Metazoa; phylum Arthropoda; class Insecta; order Coleoptera; family Curculionidae; genus Polydrusus; species Polydrusus tereticollis. The sequence goes on along the minus strand of OY987326.1, from coordinate 50,398,951 downwards.
AAATTTTAGTTTGGTGGTATAGACAGACCTTGTTTTCTTTAAGTTATTATAAGTTAAATGTATTTGGAATGGTTGATAAATTTAAGATTAAACTCTAGTTTAAACGGCAAATTAGAGTAAGCGCCACAAATATAACATTATCGTTCACATTAAAATATTTGTATAAAAACTCCAGTGTAGCGCCCAACTTCTATCCTCAAATGGGTATTTACTCTTTTAGAACCTCATTCCTTGAAGGCGGCTACAAAAATCCTCAACGGGGTTCGCAGTACCAGTGTGTTACACCAAATACATCCAAATTGTAGTTGAATCGAAGTAGCTTATATTTTTCTTTTAAAGGGAGCAATATATTGCTGAAAGGGAGCAATATGTTATCGGAAATCAAATGAGTTTACGTCTAATTTCTAGCAGTATAACCACAAAGTCACTATCAGTTTCACTTATTTATTAAAATATGAAATTTCAATCGGAGCCACCAACAATAAAATTTAAATTCACAATAAATCTCTTCACTTACTTTTTAAGTTACATATAATCCTAACGTCGACACTGACTTTTAGAAATGCGCTCACTTTACGCTTTATTCAATAAAACTTTTTGTGTTACCGTGCCAAGTCAATAAGTAAAGGTTTTTACCGCCGCGACGATACTTTACTATCTCCGTGTCACTTCGGGTCAACGCACTTTTAACTTCCGAACTGAAATTTTCACCACTATACTTGACTAACGGCACGGCAACTTTTCACGGACAACGGCTTTAACTTTGTAGGTATTTGAACATTACGACGCTTAAAAATGAACTAACTTTTCCTGTAGCAATCCCGCACCTATTTATAGGAGAAAATTGATCAAAACAACACCTGCAAGTGCTCGCATGTTTACACAAGTGTTCCAGTTTCTGGAATCCCTTTCTCGGTACGAGAAAAACAAAATATTTCGGCTTTTTTCAAAGGCAATTATCTTAATTTATTTGACAGTTATTAGAAAACAGTTGCAGCTGGACGGCAGATGTTCTGCAGGTGTTACTTGTTGACACCAACGCGATCCGTCCCCATTCCACGATCTAACCAGATAAAACTAGTTTAAGTTAGAGTTTTGACCAATCAGGAATCGTACTAGCGCGTCTTGTCCGAGGTGGGAGAGAGATTATTTAAACTTTAGCAGCGCCTAATTTCATTAGTTTCTTTCGTGCGGTACCTTTTGCTCGGTCGAATAAATAGTCGGAAATGAAAAGTGAAGTGAAAATAAATTAAAATTTCATTTAATTTTAATTTATTCTGTTTGAAATATTTTTGTGAATTTGTGATGTGTTCTGTTAATAAACCCCTTATTGGATTATATTATTTTAAAAACGTGAATTTTCCAAATATTTTTAACTCATTTTAATTTTCTTGAATTTATCTGAATTCTAACACTTTGTTGATCATTAACTTATAGATTTTATTTATTTAATTTATTTGAAAATATTTAAAATATTTTAATTCTTTTTACTTTATTTTAAGTTCTTGTGGTAAAACTTTGAAGTCCGATTTACCTTTAAAAATTTTCAAAGAGGTTTCTTAGTTTATTTGGGAATTATTTTAATTTTCAATATTTCTTCCCAAAACTTATTTTAAATAAAATATTTTTTGTTTCTTAAAGACTTCTTTCACTGAATATAAATTCAACAAAATTATTGTTTTCTTTTTAATTTGAATGATAATAAAATAAATTCTTTATTTCTACAATGACCAAAAGTTTTCCCGAGTTTTATTTAGCTATAATATTTTTTAAAATGCCGTTCAGCACAACAGCAAAGAAAGTATCAAAGAAAGCGTACCCAGGGTTTTACTTTACGCCAAAAAAGTTATATCTAATTCTAATTACCTCTTGTGGATATTCTATTGGCCTTCAAATCCCATTTCCGATTTCTCATTTTTACTCGGCGGCATCTGGCTATTAAGTTGCAAATAAGGCGCTCGCCGACAATGCAAGCCGCATAGAGGCGGCATTATTGCTGGAGTTTTTGTACAGAAAACAATAATATTATATTTGTGGCGCTTACTTTAACTACCTAAGTTGTTGGGCATTTTTCTTGTGGGTGCCCGATATTATAAAACAATTTTATACATACCACAAAATTTCATTAATTTGATACATTAGTTTCCCAACTCCACACTCAACTGAAAAAATACCTTTAAAGATTAAACGACCGACGCTATTAAATTTCCAGCATCTTTATCTTTTCTGAAACTCTATCAGGAAACCGTAAACGACTTTGTAAACACTAAGCATTGTCAATTTTTATACAATTTTCTTTGAACCTATTCTGAATATTCTTGGCAACCGATAAGAACTTTACTCGGCATCCGCTAAACGCATTGTTATATTTTTACCCCTCGCTTTTCACTAGGTTTTCAGAAGTTGCATATATATGTATATGTAGCAAGAGGCAATTATTTTAAAACGGTACTAAAAGAGCTTCATTAAATGAATACCGTCAACAACTACGTAAATAAGCAGAAAATTGTTACATTTACTCTACAGGTTGCTTAGTTATGAGTTTTTGAATAAACCAAATTTGACCACTTAAAAGTATCAAATTACCTGTTTTTAAACATTTTATTTAGTGTAGGTATCTCAAGCTTGTCGTGCAAAGTTTGGCGGGGCACCATCTTGTTGAAACCATAGTTCTTGCTGATTTGCATATTATCCAGAAGTTATGGCAAATCGTTCCTTAAAAAAATATTGAAAATGTATCCATTTAGGTGACGGTCAAGAAAATATGGTCCAATGACTCCGACTATACCACACCAGGTATTAACCGAGCAACCACGTTGATTCGGTGTACTTTCCATCCATTAAGGATTTTGAGGTGTCCAATAGTATAAATTATGCCGGTTAACCTTAACACTTTGACTGCCACACCATATTGTTAAAGTGCTCCCTTACGCCACGCATTTTCTTTTTCAATTGTGTGTGTTAAAATAGGTTTTATGCATAACCATTTTCGTATTTTTCATTATTTCCATTTTTTAACGCCTTGTTGGCTAGTATACAAAAGAGATATACTTACGTGGCGCTGAAATGACGAAACTCGTTACCATGCCACGTGCATACGGATAGATACATGCATTATACAAGTCAAATCTTGTATATTTCCATTTAGCAATCGCACACTTTATATGGTTTGGTCAGTATTACTTAGAGGGTGGTATAGTACACTTGGTAAATATTTCGTGACTGTATTTGTTAGTTCAATATGTCATCTTATGAACAAGAATAAGCAAGATTACAAGCTTTATGGAACGATACAGACATAAGTGATGATGATCCATATCAAAACGATTCAGTTCGTCTGTTTGATGGTTGGTTGGTTGGTTGGTTGGTTGGTTGGTTGGTTGGTTAGTTGGTTGGTTAGTTGGTTGGTTGGTTGGTTGGTTGGTTGGTTGGTTGGCTCGTTTGTTCGCTCATTAGTTCGTTCGTTCGGGCTGTCTGTCGTTCGTTTGTTCGTTCGTTGATGTTTGTTTGATTTTTTTTAGGTGAATTTCCTATACCTGCTTTCGAATATGATAATGACTGGGGAATAGTTGTTGGAAACGTAAAAAATTTCAATTTTCAAGAAGATGTAGACGTGACGCAAGAAGTGATGGACTTAAGAAATGGAAACGAGCTTGACTATTACAGATTGTTTTTAGATGAACAATTAATAAATTTGTTAGTCGAACAAACAAACTTGTATGCTCAACAAACTATTGTAAATGGCATTCTGAATAAGACAGTTGGGCCTTCTTCCCTTCTTCTCGCTTGAGCAAATAGAAAGATACAAATGCTGAAGAAATGTACTGTTTTTTAAGGGTGTTCTTATGAATGGGTCTGGATAAAAAGCCCAAGATAGCTGATTATTGGCGTAATTGTCAGTTACATTTGTCAAAAGCCGCTTCTTACAGGTCAAGAAATCGTTATGAGATTTTGCTGGTTATGTGGTAAGGGTTAAAATTGTGCTTAGGTAAAATAGTGAGTACCGATTTTTGGCACATTCCCGAATCACGAGCAAGTTCCCGTGAACCAACATAAGGATTTAAAGCTTCTACACCATTGGTTTTTGTTTGTCTTCGAACTCTTCCTTTTATTTCTAAGGCTTCCGATACTGCGTCCCCGATCTTCTAATCGCTAAAAAGCCATATAATTATGAAATTTTTGAATGGCGATATACCTAATAGCCCACAATTGCGCAGTTCCTCCGTAGTTCCTTCTACGTTCTCCCAGAATTAATAACATATCTGTTTCAATGTCGTATGATTTTTCCATCATTACACTGAATAAAAAACTCTATCAAACTCAAAGAATATCCATAGTAAAGTGTATTCACAAATATAAGAAACTGACCAAATGACTCTTATTTATTTCTACCTAAATAGGGGTATTAATTGACACAATGCCGACTGAGCTAGGACCGTCTTAGAAAATACATAGTATTGAAATATTTAATTTAGCAGCAAATAAATATGAAACTGATGTTTATTTAAGTTTATTAATTTCAAAATATAAAAATAGAATTATGGTCTTACACTTACACATATAATGCTAAATTATTATAATAATTAATAAATTATAAATTAGGAAAGGGGCTGAGTGCCCCATCAAAGATTAAGAAAGAATTTCTTTAATTTTGTACTTAGTGCAAGTTTATTGAATAAAATCATATGATATGACATATTGATGATCAAGGTTAGTTCCCTCTGGTAAAATGGACGCTTTTAAAGTTTTTTAATATCATCATGTAATTTACGTCGCCTTTAGGCCCAAGTTTTTAATGTTTTAAGTTTTATACATATACCTGTATGTTGTGTTTTGTGGTTGGTTATATTTTGACAAAGTAGTACTGATGATGGCGTAACTGCCGAAAGCGCTCTACGGATATGATTTTATTCAATAAACTTGCACTAAGTACAAAATTAAAGAAATTCTTTCTTAATTAATAAATTACCCAATTTAATCTACTTCACTATCGCTATCATCATCTAAAATAATAATAAACCTTTCTATTGCATTCCTTATACAAATGTAACTTTCTTCTACTTTCTTTACATGTTGTACGCAGTTTTTCCAGTTCACCTCAGAAATTTTTTTAGTTTCATCATGAGTTAGAGTTAATACACTAGAATTAAGTGTGGGTGAAATATTATTGCGACGAATTCCAGCTTTAAGTTGGTGCCATATTTGTTCAATATGGTTAAATATACAGTGGTAAGGTGGTAGCCGCAATACTATGTGCCCCATGCTTTTCGCAAGTTCATCGCAGTAATATTATTTTTGAATAGACATACTTCTAAGCACTTCTAATAAGTCTTTCTTTCTATAGTTTTCATGAAAATATATATCATTATCAAACATATTATTCTTGAATTTTGGCTTTAGCCTCTTTTGAAGAACGAGCTCTGTTTAATTGTCTACTATTATAACTAGCGTTATCTATAACAATGACACTATTTGGTGGAATGTTCTGCAATAATTTAGTTTCAAACCAATTTTCAAATAACTCCGCTGTTGTCTCTTCATGATAGTCAACACATGATTCACTAATATTTTTTGCCGAGAGATATAGACCATTCGGCACCCACCCATCTTCACAACCAGCATTTAAGATTGTTATTCTTTTTCCACGGTATGACGGGGCACGTGTCACACATTTGCCGCTAGAATCGACCCAACCACGGGGTGTCGTGGGTGTCAAACCACGTTTCATCTAAATAAATGATCGGCCTACCTTCAGTTCTGTATTCATTTACTTTTGTCAGATATTCCCACCGCCATTCTTGAAGACGCTTGGACTCCATCAAAACCTGCTTTTTATTAATCCTTTGGAATTTAAAGCCCATGTGTTGAAGGCGCTTCCACAATGTCGTTCTTGAGCATTTAATTTCTGTTTCATCTGTTGTCAGCCTTTTTATTAAATTGTCCAACGTTCTTGATTTTCCAATATCACTTCTTTTTCTGCATTTCAAAATTGGCCCTTGCGTAATTTTGTAAGTAAAGCCGTTTCCTTCACAACTTCTTTAGGGCACAAATTTCCGCGCGACATTAATGCTTGCTCATTGCTTTCACAAATCTTACTGGGACACCAAGGACAACGCATTTTCCAAAAACCAAACTAAACTCAACAGTGTACAATAACAGACTAAAATCAAAAAGGACCCTGGTTTATCCGCATTTTTATTTACCTGAGTACGGTACTTAAAATTTATTACGCCCATATCATTTCCCATAACTGGTTTATTGTTGTTTATTATATTTTGAAGACCCTAATAATAGCAGTCATTTAGGTCGGTTTCTTATATTTTTTTTTTTTCTGGTGTTTTATTACGCCCATATCATTTCCAATAACTGGTTTATTGGTGTTTATTATATTTTGAAGACCCTAATATAGTTGGGGTCAAGCAAATATTTGACGCGTGACACTTCCATATTGTCATGGGTGTCAAATACGGCAGGCAACTCATAATATAAAAGTTACTAATGGCTAATTTATATTATAATAATTACCACCCACTCGAAGTATTTGTATCTTTATCCTTTTATATGACTAAAAAGAGATATACATAAACCGAGTTACCTTCTCGTCGATTTGGTCAAATCATATGGGCTGCAGATCCGCATTTTATTTATTAATTTAATCGTTATACACTACTAAGATTGCTTTTGTTAAGACCTATGATATTAATGATCAATCCTGAATCTCACCATTACAATGCACAGAATTTATCAAAACAAATTTATTTATATTATAATTCATATTCTTAGACCAATTTCCCAGCAATCATTTTCTGCAAAGGTTTATAAATAACAATATTCGTCAGTCCGGCCCTGACTAAGTATCAGCTGTAATAAAGTTGGTGAAATCGAAATAACCTAGTATTGGACAAATATGACGATGGAAGTGTCACGCGTCAAATATTTGCTTGACTCCAACTATAATAGCAGTCATTTAGGTCGGTTTCTTATATATATATTTTTTTTTTTTTTTTTCTAGTGTTGCAATGGCCTCTTGCCTCTCGGCATCCAGCCAAGTATTATTTTTAAAACTTGTAAATTCACATTCACACCAACATCCATGCCCTTGCCCGGATTCGAACCAGGGACCTATCGGTTGCCAGGCAAGCTCTCAACCCACCGAGCTACCGAGGTCGGCTTTCTTATATTTGTGAACAGTGAACACACTTTACCATACGGTATTTTTCACTTCAGATTGCTAGAAGCTTCTGGAAGATGGCGCTACCTATATTGTACTGCCTAGGCAAAACAATATTATGGCTATAGGGTGTTTCGATTTTCCAATAGAGTTCGAAACCGGTCTACAGGTAGCAGCAGTGTAGCATCCTATCATTGGAAATAAAGATTAATTCCGTTATTTTCCGGTAGTTTCTGCAATCTCAGTTTGTATTTTATTACTAACAGTGTTAGTCAAAATACGCCAAATTTTGCTACATAATTCAGCGGTCGTTGGGGCATGTAGCCCAGAGAATAGCTGTTTTAGCATAATTTGGTTAATCCTTATTGTATGAGGTCTCAGCAAATGGCTAGAGAACAAAGTTCTTACATGTATACACATATTTATTTGTCATATCAAAGAATATCTTCGAATCAGATTACTACTTTCTCAAAGTCAAAAATAGTATCCTAGGACACCACGTTTATTAAAAGTTATGGTAAACAATAATCAGTGGAGCTGGATATCCTAGTTTAAAATGTGAGATTAAAAAGTCAAAAGACAACAAATTACTTTATACAATAGAATTACGTTCCAAGATAAAGCATGATATCAAAGTAGCCTATAATATGTATTTAAATGATATGCAGCGTAACCTTGGTCAAGATTTCAAGGTATTTTGGCAGTATTTAAAAAACAAAGAAGGGATAGATTCTATCCGCGGTAAAATGCACTCGACTGGTAATGAATATGAAACCGGAGATGCTATCTCTCGTATATTTGCTGAATATTTTGGCTCTGTTTCGTGAACATGCAGATGACATGGAGAATGTTCAGTTTATTTACGAGTGTAACCTATTCAATATAGTTAATGTTTTATATATTAGTTCTGAAGATGTGTATGAGGCAGTCAAGGGTCTAAAAATTATTAAGGCTGTCGGTCCAGACAACTTCCCAGCATACACTGTTAAGGGGTTGGTGGGCTTTTTCACGACTCCATTAAAAGTCTTGTATAATATGTCTCTTAAATCTCGCATTTTTCCTTATGTGTGTTGTTTCTTTAATCAAAAATTCGTAAGTAAGCAACTAGTATAGTGCAGGTAACAAATTTCTGCTTACTTATGTAGTTGCTGACGTAGAATCAAATTAGCTAAAAAATATAAACACCTCTCTATTTGATATTTCAAATTAGTCACCAGCCAGATAAAATCTGGAGTGGCCCCGCTGGGGAGTCAAAAGTGTTTTAAAATATGTACCAACTCCTTCTTGGTATCCTAAAATTTCAATAAAATATTTCCAGCCATTTTTCGGATTTTGCATTTTACACACTTTAAAGTTTTGAGTTTCGGGAAGTCACGGTCGATGAGGTGGAAAAGGTCATTAATAATTTAAAAAGTAATGCCACTGGTGCTGATGGTATCAATCTTAAAATGATCTTGTTCTTATTTCCTCATTTAAAACCACAGCTAACATATATTTTTAACAAATGTCTAAAAATTAATCAGTTTCCCAACCAGTGGAAAATTGCTCACGTCTTACCCATTCCTAAAACCAGCAACCCCTCTGAACTTACTCATTTTAGGCCTATTAGTATTCTGCCCACCATGTCTAAAATACTGGAAAGGATTATGTCGGACCAATTAAATAATTTTTTCAATGCTCATAACATTTTACCATCTACCCAATCTGGGTTTGGAAAAAAACACAGTTCTTCATCTGCATTACTTTCAATAACTGATGATATTTGTAGGGCATATGACCAGGGAAATGATACATGTTTAATTTTATTGGATTACAGCAAAGCATTTGACACCTTAAATCACACTATTCTATACATTAAATTAAAATACTTTGGACTGAGTGAGCAGGCATTAAAATTATTTCAGAGCTACTTTGCAGATAGCGAACAAAAAATTTTACTAAATGGTAGCTGCTCAGGGTCCCTACGTGTGTCAAGGGGTGTTCCTCAGGGAAGTATATTGGGTCCTTTAAGTTTTTCATTTTATACAGCTGACTTCTATAAATTTCTCAATTACTGCAGGACACATCAATACGCCGATGATACACAAATATTTTACTCATTTTATCCTGATCAAGATAAGACTGCAGAGCTCAATATTAACAGTGATCTTAAAATGGTCTCAGAAATATCAAGGGCCCACGGTCTAATTTTAAATAAAAATAAAACACAAATGATGCTTTTTACCAGGAATAACCGTGTTTATAATTTAAATATAAAATTAAATAATGTTCTATTAGAAATAAAAACGGCTTGTAAAAATCTTGGTATTTTGATAGATTGTCATTTGAGGTTCAGTGGTCATGTTTTTAATATCATTCAAAATGCATTTTTAAATTAAAACTCTTATTTAAGTAAAGATATTCTTGATTCTAATATTAAGCTTACTCTGTCCAACTCGTTGGTACTCTCTCATTTAGCTTACTGTAATATTGTTTTCTGGCCAGCTTTGTTGCAGCAAGACAAGGAGAGTCTGCAAAAACTTCAAAATTATTGTCTTAGATTTGTTTACAATTTGCGCAAATATGACCATATATCTCAGTACTTCTTACAATCAGGATGGTTTAATATCAAAGAAAGATTTGAAATTCAATTTGCACGATTCATTTATTAAGTTATACATTCCAAACAACCAGTTTATTTATTCGAAAAACTAGTCACAGGTTCAAGTATACATGACCGACAAACACGTCCCAGGGATATGTTTTGTGTTCCGAGGCACAGCACCGCCTTTTTCCAGCGTTCTTTTACCTATAATGCCACCAAACTTTATAACTCCCTGTCTACGAATGTCAGGGAAGCCCCTACTCTCGCCACCTTTGGAAAGAAATTAAAACAATGTATTCTTGAAAGAAGGGTTAAAAAAAAAAAAAAGAAATTTTTAGATTGTATTATTTTTGGGTATAATAAGGTTGTCTAATTTTATTCCATTTTTTTTCCTCATGATTTTGTAATTTACTTTGTATTATTACATAAATCAAATGATATACCGGGTGTTGCATCGTCGAGCGGGACATAGGAAATCCCATGTAATTTTAAATGGGGTCAATTATTGGCTTCCCTAATTATTTTAGAGAAAAAATTCTATTTAGGTTTATTAAAGAGCACTGAAACCCACATTCAAAAGAATAACTTTAGATATTTTTGATGAGCCCGTTTACGGGTTATCGCCGATTTCTTTTTAACTATTTCTCCTTTTTATGGCCCCGTATTTGCGGGCACCAGTCAAGGTAAAAGATGACTGTCAAATAAAGTTGTAATTTTGAAATGTGTGCTTTATTGTTATAAAAACTCGTACATCGAAAATATTAGCCATGAATTACACTTCTGAAGAAAAAATATTGATGATTAAATGGTATTATCAAGGAAATAGTTATCAAAATGTGTCAGGCATGTTTGCTGCTCTGTATCCGAATAGACCGATACCTGCAAAATCTACAGTCGAAAGGACTATCAAGAAATTTGAGACAAAAGGCACTGTAATAAATAACTGCAGATGTGAAGAAAGGCAGGAACAAAGAAGAGATGCAAGAAATGATACGGACTTGCAAGTTTTATTGTGCGTGGAAGAAAATGATGGGAAGATCAGCACAAGGAAACTTGAGGATGACATAGGATTAGATCACACCACAGCGTTACGAGCTTTGAAACGACATAAATATTATTCATACAAATATGAAAAGCACCAAGAGCTAAGAGATAGGGACGAAATACGACGACAGGAGTTTTGTTTTGGTATGATGGAAAACATGGATAGGGAATTTTTAAAAAGATTTGTTTCACTGACGAATGCACATTTACCTTAAACAATGAACCCAATGTTCAAAATTATCGATATTGGAGCAAAGAAAACCAACACAGGTTTGTGGAAACAAGGACGCAATATCCACAAAAAGTTAATGTATGGGCTGGGATTTTCGGAGAAAATATTATCGGGCCATTATTTCTTACACGAAATTTAAATGCAGAATATTTTTTGGAACTACTTGAAGATCATATTTTACCTACTTTACATGATGCCGCCAGGGAAAGTCAGGAAGTTTGGTACCAAATGGATGGCTGCCCGGCACATAGTACCCTGGCTGTCCGGGAATATTTAAACCGTGCTTTTAATGGAAATGTTATTGGCTTAAATCATACAGTAAATTGGCCAGCCAGGTCTCCTGATTTATCGCCAAATGATTTCTTTCTCTGGGGCCATTTAAAAAACAGGATATACAAAGATAAAAAATACCCAAATCTAGACGAGTTAAAAAACGCTATTTCTGCCGAATGCAATAGAATTTTAGTTAACCAACTAGCGAATGTAAGAAGAGAATTTTATGATCGCCTCGGTTATTGTCTAGCAGTCAATGGAGGAATATTTGAACATCTTCTTAAATCCTAAAGTTCTAACAATTTAATAGTACCTACCTATTAATTAGTAAAATATTGAAACATGTAAAATGTCATAATTAACCTTGTAATTGGATACTTTATTTTAGTTTTATTCAGATTAATTTGTACTCATAAATACACCTTTAATATTTTCGATGTACGAGTTTTTATAACAATAAAGCACACATTTCAAAATGACAACTTTATTTGACAGTCATCTTTTACCTTGACTGGTGCCCGCAAATACGGGGCTATAAAAAGGAGAAATAGTTAAAAAGAAATCGGCGATAACCCGTAAACGGGCTCATCAAAAATATCTAAAGTTATTCTTTTGAATGTGGGTTTTAGTGCTCTTTAATAAACCTAAATAGAATTTTTCTCTAAAATAATTAGAGAAGCCAATAATTGACCCCATTTAAAATTACATGGGATTTCCTATGTCCCGCTCGACGATGCAACACCCGGTATATAATAGTTTTTTCTAGTGGGTGGTTGTATGAGCAGCTCTGCTGAATACCGCCACTAAAATTTGTATATTCCTCTGTAATTTTTTCTTTATGATTAATAAAAGGCATTTATTATTAATATTATTATTATTATTATTAAAATCCTCATCTTTTATGATATATTAATTCCTATTTTGTTTAATGGGCATTTGATGTTTTTACTAATAGCATCAACGCAATTCAAATACATTTATTTACAGAATCAATTCTCTCAACTTTCATTTCCTCAAATTGACTTTCGAAATCGAGACTCGAATTTAAATGACGAACATCAAAGAATACCATTTTTAAAATGGATATTTTTGTATGCTTTTTTATGCTGATTCTATCAGTTTCTAATAAAAATCGTCTTCAGCAAATATTGTAAATGACAAATATGTAAACGCTTTATATGTCAAAGAAATTATAACTTGAAGAAAAAACTCTTTGAATATTCTTCCTTGAAGCCTTCTACATTAAATATGAAAAATCATAAACAAATTAATTTCTTCAATACTCTTAATTTTTAATATTTACCATACAAATCATCCTAAAAAAATGATTACTATTGTATGTATTAAATTGGGACATATCCGCCTCCAATCAACCACCCTATTCGTAAATTGAATCTTTTTCTAAAAGCTAATTATTAAAAAAACCGTACTTAATTTAAAAATATTTCCTTGAAGATTTAATTTAAATTCAAGTCTTCATTACAGAAATTGTGAAATCGAATATTGAATTGCCGCCTTTTTTCTAAATTAGGGATTTTGTTACACCTATACAGGGTTATTCACGTTATTCCACACGACATATTATAATAGATAAACTATTTGTTCTGAATAATGAAAAGTTTTCGGGGTGGATAGGGGCCTGTTAAGGGTATATTTTAAAATTATTGTTGTTGTCCCAAAAACACGAAACGCATCAAAGTTGTATTTTTTTAAATGGAGTGCCCTGTATATTATTTTATTTCCGGTTTCTACGTCCAAGAAGTACGACAAAATAATGACAAGTGATAGTACCTTGTTTATTTTAAATGTAACACCCTGTATTTTACGCCATGAACGCTTTCTTCAAGAAAAGCGAACCGAGGAAATGGACATGGGCAAGTCCAAATGAAATAAATAAAAATGAAATAGACTATGTAATCACCGATAGGAAAAACATAATACATGATGTAAATGTTTTGAATAAATTCACATTTTATTCGGACCACAGAATGGTGAGAGCCAAGGTGGTCATAAACACAAAGCGGGAGAGAGAAAATATGATTTTAAGACGTCCTTTACGGAAATGGTCGCATGTCAAAGACCTAGGTGCCTACCAGGAGCTGATAAGGCAAGATATAGAGAACGCCGAAGTAATGGGAGCAAATCATGTGGATATTGAAGTACTAAACCAACAAATTAATGAAACGGTAAAAAAGGCACAGGAGCGGTGGTGCTTGAAAGGCCCGAAAGTTAAAGATAAGCTTGGTGAGGAAACAAAAAAACTCATGAAATAAAGAAGAGAGTAAATGCTCAGACATTCTACAAACGCAGGCCAACTGAGGAACCTAAATAAAAATATTTGAAATAGTATAAGGAGGGACATAAGAAGGTTTAAGACAGAAAAAATAAACAATGTAATTGAAAACAACAAAAGCCTGAAGGCCCTCCGAAGAAATCTTGCTCCCGGCTCCACGATGATTTACAGACTCCAAAACAGGACAGGCCAAACCATATCAAACAGAGAAGAGATGGTAAAGATAGTGGAAGAGTTCTATACCCAGCTTTATAAAGAAGAAAACTCCTCCCCCACAGAAAATATGCCTCGCTTACCTCACGTCCAAAATCAGGGCTCCGATATCTACCAGACATTACCTTGGATAAGATATGAAAGTCGCTGGAGGAAATGAAAAATAACAAATCCCCAGAAGACGACGAAATCACCATAGAATCAATCAAACATGTTTTCAAAAAGGGACAACACCTTCTCAATGGAATAACGCAGAAATAGTTATAATGCACAAAAAGGGAGACAGTTCGAGATTGGAAAACTATAGACCTATAAGTCTTCTGTCACATATTTATAAACTCTTGATGAAGATAATAGCAAAGCGCTTGACATCTAAACTAGATCTATATCAGTCGCGCGAACAAGCTGGTTTTAGAGCAGGTTACGGAACAAATGACCATCTTCAAACTATCAAAGGCCTGATAGAAAAGTCGATCGAGTATAATCGGCCGCTCATCATGGTCTTTGTGGATTTCGAAAAGGCATTCGACCGAGTAAACCATCACAAAATGTTGTAAGTGCTGGCGGACGCTCATGTTGATCATCGATGTACCTCACTGTTGAAGAGCATATATGAGCGGGCAACGGCAAGTGTAAGGCTGCACACTGCACACAAGCACAAATAAATTTTAAATTGGAAGAGGAGTGCGTCAGGACGACACAATATCCCCAAAACTCTTTACTGCTGTATCGGAGTATGCCTTTAAGAGAGTGAACTGGGAAAAAAGGGGTATAAACATCAATGGAGTTTCTAAGCCACCTGAGATTCGCCGACGATATCGTCATAATAGCTGACACTGTAGATCAGGCGCAGAGTATGCTGAAGGACCTTCACGAGGTGTGCCAAGATGTGGGAATAAAAATAAACTTCTCAAAGACACAATACATGACTAATCTTGTCTTGAGTGAGGATATTTCGGTGGGAAACCGGCGTGTTGAGCAGGTGGTTTCTTATAAATACTTGGCATGAGGTGCAGATCGGCGGAGATAACCAAACCTGCGAATTGAAAGGAAGGACAGGCTTAGCATGGGCGGCATTTGGCAAGCTTAAGGATGTCTTTAAAACAAACAAACATATATGTCTCAAAAGGAAAACATTCGATCGGTGTGTCCTGCCAGTACTGACCTATGGGGCAGAGACGTTGATGCTTACCAAGTATTATGCTTTCTCATAGCTAATTGCTCACGTTATCATGAAAAATGCAAATGTTCATAATACAGACTGGTTTTAACCAATTTAATATTAATCAAGCAACCTATGTCATTATGACAAGCCACATAAATATAATTTGTGTTTGTCAGGTTTTTTAAAGTGTTTCGTTGCAAATCGGCATTTAGTACTAATAGTGGGAGTTTCTGTTTCTTTTTCTGTATTTCATAATGATAATTTATCCAAAAGAAGAACGAATTAATTACTTTTATTCTTGAAGAATTACTCCAAAACAGCTTACTGGCTTCACGAGTTTACGCTCAAAGATTTGCTAACAGAAATCATCCAAATAAAGCCATTTTCCAAAGATTGTTGACTTAATTTAGACACACTGAGAGTGTTCACACTAAAAGAAAACCTATGTGACAGAAAATGAAGAAACTGAATTTGCTGTAATTGAGTCTGTAATCGAAAATCCCCATATAGGTCAAAACCAAATTGCGCAAAATACCAATATTAGCCAATCAAGCGTCTTAAGGATTCTTCAGAAACATAGTTACCATTCCTATAAAATTCAGCACCACGCAGAACTTTCTGCAAACGATTTTGGAATTTTGTATGTGAGTTTTTTTAGCTTTTTTAACTTTGTTTTATTCAGTGACGATTGCACGTTTCACAACAATGGATCCGTTAATAGACATAATTTTCATAACTATTCTGATTCTAATCCGGATCAATTTAGAATAGTTGATAATGAACACAGATGGTCAGTGAATGTTTGGGGCGGAATAATGGGTCGGTATTTAATCGGTCCTTACTTTTTCGGAAATTATTAAAATGGCGTAATGTTTTTAGATTTTTTGATAAGTCGATTCCCAGCATTATTATAAGACATTCCCATAGCCATAAGAAAAACGATGTGACTTCAAACGGATGAAGCATGAATTTTTAAACGTTCAATTTCAAAATCGATGGTATGGAATCATGGACCTCAGAATTGACCCCCAAGATTACCTCACTTGACTTCACCCGATTTCTATTTATGGGGATAATATGTAAAAGAATCGTTTATAACCCAGCTCTAACAATACCGGATTATATGAAGGAGCACATTAGATTAGAAAAGCTTTCCGAAACATAAGCCCAGCAATGTTGTCAAATGTTGCTGAAGGTTTTAGATTCCATCATGGACCTCAGAATTGACCCCCAAGATTACCTCACTTGACTTCACCCGATTTCTATTTATGGGGATAATATGTAAAAGAATCGTTTATAACCCAGCTCTAACAATACCGGATTATATGAAGGAGCATATTAGATTAGAAAAGCTTTCCGAAACATAAGCCCAGCAATGTTGTCAAATGTTGCTGAAGGTTTTAGAAATAGGATATGTTTGTGTTTAGCGTCGGATGGTCGCCATTTTGAACTAACCTGAACTAACCTTCCCTTTTTTACAACCCATTCTGACCTGTCAAAATGCAATAATGAGTTGATTAATACTAAATTGGTTAAAATTAGTCTGTATTATGAATATTTGCTTTCTTCAGGGATACGTGACCTATGAGAAAGCTTATTACTATTTGATAGATAATTAAATTTTACATCTACTGCTGATATAAAATACAGGGTGTTACATTTAAATTAAACAAGTTATTATCATTTCAAACTTGTAATTATTTTGTCGTACTCTTTGGACACCTCGTATAAGAAATAAATCATAAAAGATTTTTTCATAGGTGTAACATGAAACCTAATCAGTTCAGACTCCAGTGTGGATTTGGTTTAAAAAAAGAAAATACATATTGAGAATTTAATCATTAAAATTACAGTTTCACAAAATGCGAAATATTTCAAGAACCGTAGGATTTAACTAAAATAAACCCCGATGAAACTCATTTTTATTTTAATCGTAGAAACCGAAAATAAAATAATATATTCCATTTAAAAAAATACAACTTGTATGCGTTTCGTGTTTTTGGGACAACCTATACGTTATGAAAATAATTTTAAAATGTACCCTTAACAGGCCCATATCAACCCCGAAATTCGATTGGAATTTTTTTAAATATTATAATAAGTATTTTCTTTTAACTCGAATCATGGGGTTTGACCATGTTGGGATCTCTTCTACCCTCAGCTTCTACCGTATCTGCACGGTGGTCCACGGTCAATGAATGGTACGGGGTTACTGGTTATAAATGTCACCCCACTCTAGCCTCTTCATATTTTAAGATAGGAAGCTGATTTTTTTACTGGATTGTAGGGAATCGTCAGGATTTTTTTTAGCGATAATAGAAATATACTATAATAAGTTCCACAAAAACGCACCGAATCAAATTTATATATTTTTTAATAGAACGCCCTATATATTATTGCATATTCGGATTCTGCATAAAATTCTGATCATAACTCATGTAACATGTCCTATACCTAAATGTAACTGTTTTCCAACTAAAAGCAATCCAAAATTGGCTATTTATTTTTTTTAAGAAATCACTAGTAATCGGATAGGTATAGTTTTTGAAAGATTTAAAGTTTAAAAGTAATAAAAACAAAATTATTGAATTAAATGTTCCATATGCTCCCCATTTTGCTCAATGCATTTCCTATAAATTCTCTTCTGTCATTGGATAGCTGCCAAAATAATTCCCAGATTGCGATGGTTTAGTGTTTCAACTTTTTGGGTTATTCTTTCTCTTATAATATTAACGGTTAGCGGACGTCTTTCTGCGCCCAACTTTCCTTTTAAAAAGCCCCACAGAAAGGAATCCATTACGGTCAAGTCTGCGCTATTTGGTGGCCACCTCATCTGGCCAAACCTGCCTATCCAAAACGGAAAATTTTCGTTTAAAAATTCCGTAACGGCAGCAATGTTGTGGACTGGAGCGCCATCTTGTTACCAAAATATATCATTATGATGTTCAACCAAATTTTGAATTACTGCTCTTATTAACTCTAAATAATTACCCTCGTTCAGATTTCCATTATAAAATATTGGCCCTAAAATTTGATTGTTAAGAATACCACACCATACGTGCACGGAATTTCGACCAGAATGCCGTATTCCCCGAAGAGCGTAAGGATTTTCAGGAGCCCAATAGTGCACATTTTTCCTATTAAATCTTCCGGAGGTTGAAAACGCTGCTTCATCTGTCCAGATAATTTTATTGAAAAATTGATGTTGTTGATTCAAGCGTTCCATCATTTCTTGACAAAAGCGTAAGCGCGCGGCTTTATTATCTTGGCTCAACGTTAAACGGGTAAAATTTTATAGACATGGAAATTATATTTTGACAAAGTTCTCTGTATCTTATAGTATATTTTGCCTAGAATATCAACAGCATTTGGAATTGAAGCAAAAGGATTTTCTAAAATAATAATTATTAATTATTAACAAGAACAAACGTTCAAATTGTGTAAAAAATACCTTGAAAATAGAGAAGGATATCTAATTCGTCATTTTCATTTTGTTCATTTGGCGGTATTGTTCTCCTCTTTCGTTTGAAAGATGCTTCATGTGAAGCTTTTTGATAGACTCTTAAAAATGTTTTATTGATAGGAATTCTCCTTACGCCTTCATAAAGTCTTCGATATTCCCGTACGGCAAGTTTGGCATTATAACCATTTTTGATATAAAGTTCGAAAATTTCGCGTTTTTCATTCTCTAAATAAGACATTTAAGTATACTATATTTTTATACTTATACTCATAATAATATAAGCAAATTTAATTGAGAATAACGTCAGTGTCAATATCTTTGCTTTATTTAAAATCATGGCCAACTTAGACAAATTATAATATAAGTAGGGTAAAAGGAGTGTGATTGATGTAATTTTATAGCCAATTTTTGATTGCTTTTAGTTGGAAAACAGTTACATTTAGGTATAGGACATGTTACATGAGCTATGATCAGAATTTTATGCAGAATCCGAATATGCAATAATATATAGGGCGTTCTATTAAAAAATATATAAATTTGATTCGATGCGTTTTTGTGGAACACCCTGTATTATATTTCTATTATCGTTAAAAAAATTCAGACGATGCCCTACAATTCAGTGAAAAAATCAGCTTTCTATCTTAAAAAATGAAGAGGCTAGAGTGGGGTGACATTTATAACCAATAACCCTGAAGTATAGCGAAAACGGCTGATAGGATCGTTTTGAAAATTTGGTTTCTTACATGAGCGCGCATGTATCTATCTATCTAAGATTTTCAATATCCCACTGTTGCCGCTTTTACCAAAAAATAACTGCAACTTTATTATTTTAGCCTTAATATCCGCATATTATTAAGTTTATAGAATCACCGTTTACTTCTAATGATATCTTAATAATGCTGTCCTATACCTATCTCCTACTATTTCCGAGATGCAAAAAAATTCTGTTTAATATTGCACAAAACATTACATTTAAACATTTGTAAACTCTCGCTCTAGTGGAACGCTAGATAAAAATTTTTAGTATATTAAAGTACAAGTTATATAAAGCTTATTTTCGCTCAAGTGCGCTAATAGCTTTAAAAAACGTGTGCTTTATATTATTTTTTCTATTTTGGCATTTTTTTCAATAAATAAATCCATATTTAAAATGAAAATAAAACATACAAATTTTCAAAATTTTTAGGCCTAAATTTTATTTTGGTAATACAATCAAATTATTTATCATAGTAGCGTTGAAATCAACAAATAATTTTATTTCCGTGTCAGCCATTTTGTCACGAAGTTTTTCTAACATACCAACATAATTTTAAAATATGGAGCAAGATGAGTTTAGTTTTATTCTACCAAAGTTAAGGGAAATTGCGATAAATTTTATAGTTCTATGTTTTATAATATAGTAAATTTGTAAGATTATTTGATATTTTTTTAATTCATCTCCATTTCATAGAATTAATGCAACCAAACATACACGACAGCAAAGTAAAAAATTTGTGAACATCATTACCAACCTTAGAAAAATGAAGAAAACTGTTTCATAAAATAGTATATTAAAGTACCTACATGTTTTATAAAGCATCATGTTATAGCACGCGGACGCAACGGGACAAGTGCTCTAACTGCTTTATAAAACACGTACTTTATACTATTTGTTCTATTTTGTATTTTTTTTCAATAAGAAAATACATATTTAAAAAGAAAATCAACCCTTCAAATTTTGCAAATTTGTATGTCAAAATTCTGTGTTGGTAATACTATAAATTTACTTTTATCATAGTAGCCTTGACAATAAATAATATTTTCTTTGTGTCATTGTCACGAAATTTGTGTTTTAATATTTCATAGAGTTGTTCATAATTATAATTAAAAAAATCTAAGTTCAACTCCCCCTGAGTTAAGGGATATTGCTAATAAAACGGTAAATCGACTTTTACCAGAGAAATCCCGAAAACTTTCTTTTCTCATGGATCACAATAACAGGAAACGTCAGACGTCAACAGAATAAAACATTTAGTGTACATCTACACGAGCGAGGAAATCGCGACGACACACTCGCGACGATAAACTTTCGACGATTTGAACGCCCGGCGCCCGGCAAAAACATGAAACGAGCGCGAGAGAATCGCAACGGTCCAAGTAGGTACATTCGGAACAATAATTTTGCTTTTAGTTAAAATAGATGTCGTTCAAATTGGTTCTGTTGTTGCATTATGCATTTACCGGTGCAGAAACCGCTGAAGAAATCGTCGTTTTTGGGTACATCCAATGCTGCAAAGCAGATTAATTACTGGATAGTTTAATTTAAAATATCATGTACAAAGAGAGCACATTGACAATTTTTTTTCACACTACCGTATGTCCATACAAAGTTTTGATGAGCTGTTGTCTAAATTCTGAAAAAATTTTCAAAAAAGATATGAATATGCGTCTGTGTGTATCACCTGTGAAAAGGTTGATTATAACTTTAAGGTAAGAAACAACCAAAAATTATTAAGTGCGACGAAGTAAAGCACAGCATTATATTCCAATAGTCTTTAATTAAGAAAATTACGATGATCGCTTTCATGACGTTCATGTTTATTGGCACTAATGTATGCGGAATACTGTTTTACGGCAATCGATGTTGGGTCCTATGGAAGAGAAGGTGACAGTAACATTTTTAATAAGAGTGTTCTAGGGAAACAGTTATCAATGAAACAACTGAACATACCAGGGAGTCGGGCAATTGCAGGCACTGACAATCCTATTCTCCCGCTTGTAATAGTGGGTGATGAGGCATTGGGTTTGGCGGAAAATTCATTAGGCAAAATCTTACTTTAATGTTTATTGCCTTGGCAATATAAAAAAATATAAACATGCCACATCATTTGACGTGACATATAATGTGATCAAACATTTATGTCCAGAAGGAGAGGCTAACAAATCTTATCATGGCTTTTAATTGATATACTCGATAATAAAGTGGTCTCAATCTTACTTTTGTTTAATTTAAATCATCAGGGGATACAATTAAAGTTTTGTAACTTGCATAGGAATGCCTAGCCAATAACCGCCATACCGCCGATCGTACAGCATTAAAAAGTATTGCAATAATCTTATTCATCCCAATTATCAAACAATATCATGGCTATTCCTTCCCATACTTATAGTTTGATGTCTCAATTGCTATATTCTTTCAACTTTGTACTGTACAAAGCTGGTCGATTTTCCACAGCACTTATAAACTTTTCTGTATCGAACATGACTGTACGGTACGGCGTTTCTTCTCCGCTCGTCTAGAAGGCTAATGAATTGCATTTACCTACGGCGAGGCAATCGTCGCGAGAATCGCCTGCCAACGTCGGCAATTGCGAGTGACTCGCTCACGCCGACGATGGCTGGCGCTATCGGGACGAGTTCCACTCCCTTATAGGCTTACTTACTAGAATGAATGCTTTAGATTTAAGCGTGTAAATCGTCGCGAGTCTGTCGTCGCGATTTCCTCGCTCGTGTAGATGTACACTTAAATATTACCAATGCCAACTTTTAAAAAATAAAAAAACGGTATCGTAATAGATCTGTTTCGATACTGAAAACGGTATCGTAATAGATTTTTTCTACTCCTATACTAGTAAGAACCTACTTACGCACTGTCTACTGTATCAGTAAAACTCTTATAACGCACACTATATTGTTATAAGCCAAGCTGTGCGTAAGGACAGCAACGTAATTTATATATATTACGTAACAGTTGCGCCATCACATTGGTCATGAGCCGTCAAAATCCTGAAAATTTTCAATACATTTTTTATGCGTCGCCTTGACAACGTCAATGTCTGTATTAACAGAGGCAATTTTAAGCGTCAAAATTTTTAATTTGTATATTATTTTTGGTTAGTAGGTACATAGTTAGTGGTTAGCAGTTAGTAGTATGAGCGACTCCAATATTGAGATTGAGGAAACGCCACCAGAAATTGCATTACAAGCTGCTGCCGCGGCAAATAATTTATTACCCGAAAAAATCCAGGGAGAGGTACGAAAAAGCATATCAAAAATTTATTGACTGGTGTATTGATAACCATGTGAGTACCTACTCAGAAAATGTTTTACTGGCATATTTCGATAATTTAACAAAAACCTTTAAACCCTCTTCACTTTGGGCGATTTATTCGATGCTACGCACTAATTTAAGCATAAAGCACAATATTAATATTGAAAATTATCATAAATTACGAGCCTATTTAAAGAGAAAATCAGATGGCTATAAAAGTAAAAAATCCAAGATACTCACCGCAATCGATGTAAATAAATTCCTAAATGAAGCGCCGGATCAAGATTTTTTATTTATGAAAGTAAGTAGTTTTAATTTTTGGAATTTCTGGAGCTTGCAGAAAACAAGAGCTAAAGAATATAAACATTATTGATATAGAAAACAACACTCTTATTATCAAGATTCTTGATACGAACACAAAAATACCACGTTCCTTTATAATTTCCGGAAAATTTTATGGCATATGTAAAAACTATATAGAACTTCGAAACCTTATTAAGCTGGATTTATAAACTCGAAAAGTTGGTGAGGTTGAAGTTATGATAAGTTTGTGAGGTTAGATATTCCGAACTCCGAGCATAAAAATTGGTTATCTCGAACTACCCGGGAAGTTTTCGAACCTTACATGAGCTTTACATGAACAACATGAACGAGTTTATAAATGGAACTGAGTGTTCCCTTTAGTTTAAATTGAAGTCCTATCTCCAACACCAACTGAGCCTCAACCTCGCCAACTTTTCGAGTTTATAAATCCAGCTTTAAGGACACCAACATTCAACAAGTTTTCTTAAACTTTCAAAAAGGCAAAGTAACACGTCAGGTAGTCGGTATTAATAAGTTAGGAGCAGTGCCAAAAAATATTGCAGAATATTTAAACGGCCCAATGCTGCTTTGTACACAGGTCACTGTTTCCGAAGAACTTCCGCTACAATTTTAGTCGACGCTGGAGGTGACTTAATGGCCTTAAAGAGACATGGCGGTTGCAAATCTTCCACTGTGGCGGAAAACTATGTAGACGAATCCATTCTAAATAAAACTATAACTTCAAACAGAATCTTGCACTCCGTCGTAAATTATTCAGCATCTACATCCACATTTAATAAGTTGCCAGACCAGGAAAAAACTACAGAATTTATTCCAACAAATATCATGACAATGAACACCAATCTAATGGAGAAATCAGTTGCTCCAATTATAATAAAAAATTGTCAAAATTTTACCATTAATTATAATAATAAATAGTTTTTATTTTCCATCTGTACCTACATTGTAAATTATAACATTTTCAATAAAGTTTGTTCGTTTGTTTTTTCTTGCAAAATAAAGCCTATTAATTGTATTTTTTTCCTAAGGTTTATATAGGTAACACTTGCTCTAATTTATAAAAAAAAATAATATGAAGTCGTAGAAAAAGTATAGTACACAACTCGAGTGGTAAGCCTATTACACACTCTTTCGAATTACGATACTCGCTAACGCTCGTATCGTAAATTTCGAAATCGTGTGTAATAGGCTTCTTACCACTCTTGTTATGTAATATACTATCTTATGAAACAAAATTAGAAAAAAGCTGTTTCGATATCGTTTTCAGTATCGTATCTAAGGTTGGTAATGATGTTCACAAATGTTTTATTTTGCTGTCGTGTATATCCTAATACATATAGCCGGAATAACTATAGCGAATATCTAAATGAATGACGCTGATATTAATTTACATACCTGAATTCTGGCGAGATTCAAGCTGTAGCTCTGCTGGAACAGGCGCTGCAAAATGAAAATGTTACTTTAATTTAAAGCATGCCAGAAAGATTAAGGGCCGTTCTGCCGACAGAAGAAAAAAGACCATAAGTTAATTTTTTTTCGATTGTCGGTTTTTGGCTTTAATCAATTAATTATTACGTATACTATCTGTATAAAATGTATATTTTGTACACCCCTAAAAATGCTTTCCCCAAACAATACTATAAATAAATTGTCGAAAATTGACCTACACCATCACTTGAGGAAGTAAAAAGGCCGCATTCAACAAGCAGGAAGGAAAAAGACTGCAATTTTCAAGTTTTGGGCCAAAGTCGCAATGATGCCACTAATTAATGACATGTCATAAATTTGTCGTTAAAAAAATTTAGAGGAAATAAAAGTATTTTCTATTAGGTAGTGGTCTAATTAATATAGGATTTATTTTTTAGATTCAAGTTTGATACGAGATCAAAAGGATCGAGGCAGAACATCATCTCCTCTATTATCCCTGTCAACAAGCTTAACCATCAATTCTCTGGAGTTCTGGAATTCCAAGAAAAGAAAAAGTAAGGGGGCAAGTAAAGGCACTAAGAATCCTAACCAAATTATACTTGAAATTAATCTTATCTATTGTAAGTAAAGTACCTCGTTATCTGTATATTATTTATTGTTATAACCTTTACTAAAATCAACTTTTATAGATTTTGTACAGCGAATGTATAGTAAATTATTATTATTATTATAATGCACTTTGTGTATGTATTATTTTTAATATAAATCTTATCGTTAGGATTACATTAAATTAAAATATACTTGTAAGCATTTCGTATTATTTCTCCTAAGACTTTATTGGACATTGAACTACTAAGATCCATAAAAAAAAAAAAAAAAAAACAACACGGAACAAAATAGCGAAAATAAGCAAGCAAATCAATGAAGAAAACAGAACAATGCAAGAAGATCATCGCAACAAAGAAATTCCAGTATAGTAGAAGAATAAGCACCAACAAATTTAAAAGAAGTAAAAGCTCAAGGGAGCTGACTTAAGAGAAATACCAATACCATAATATAAGTTATGAATGTTCTGTTTACGTTAGTTTAAAGATAATTTCTAAGGATACCATTGTTGAAACGATTGTTACCATGGAAGTTATATGACTGTTATCACTATTAGCACATTGTTATAATATGGCTGATGCCCAAATTATTAATGTCCTGGTAGTGATACCCAGGGGCGCTGCTTGATCTTAGAGCGACCGCGTGCAAACAAATCTTTGGCGCCCTATTTTCTAATTTTAAATATTTTTTTTAACGTATGATTTAAGTAAAACATCCTTTTTAAAATACGTAGGTACAAGTCAAAGCTGAATAAAAAGTGGAACAAGAAAGTTAAGTTTAAACTGTCGATGTCGTCTGAAATATTTATTTTTTATAGAAAAACAAACAGCTTTTTGCAAAGGATTTAAAATGGCAGAGAACAATTTAAAGAAACTTAATTTTGTTTTTCATTTAGGTGGTGGTTTCAATATGAACAAAACCGGGATTCGGTAAATTGGTTTTTGTAAATAAGTGCTCTGAAATGGGATCGAAAACAAAACCTCAAATTTCAATTAAACACGCTTTCCAGTTTTTCGGCCTTTAATCGTAAAGTTTCAGTTAGTAACTTTTTCATTTAATATGTTTGTAAAAGATACTAATCCACAATTGAAATGGAAAAGAAATTTTATGTCTTTTGTGTCTCGTAACTTTTCATTCATCCCAAGCAGTGGCGCAACCAGTGGGGGGGAGGGGGGGGGGGGGAGCTGAAACCCCCCTTCCCCGAGCGAGCGTAGCTCGGGTCGTTAAACAACCTGTTTACAAGAATTGTTAACTCATCACTATCTAAGATAGGTAAAATCACAGAAAAATTACTAAATTCGGAAAACAATTTAAATAGTTACAGGACTATAAAAACGTGACTAACATTTTCTTTGTCTGGAATTTATTGCCGGGAAGTGTATTATAAAATGGATAAACAACTCTCATTAAGCGTAAGAAGTTGGGTGAAATGGAATGCTTCTTTGAAAATGACCTGAAAGGGTCGAAATACGCGTGTCAGGTAACTGAATAAATAGTGAAACATAACAAGCAATTTTAATTTTACCCATAATGGAAATGGAAAGAGTTGAAAAAACGGCCCCTTTAACAAAAATTACAATAAAAACTGCATGGAAAATTCAAAAGAAAACAAAGATTCTGTGAAAAATTTATAAGATGTACAAAAAGCACTTAAGACTGAATAATCTAGTCAAAAGACTTGAGGCAGATAACACGTAAATTAGTCATGATTATGTATTTTATTAAAAAGGTATTTTGAATGTAATTTAAAGTATACAGTGCAAGTTTGTAACTTGGAATAAATTCAGTAAACCCAGTATAATTTTTTAATCGTTCCATCGCGAACGGTCTTTGAGGAAATTAAAAAATTGTGAATTGTCGACAGCAGCCGGAAACAAAAACGGTGGATGTCGAACATTCTAGCACGAGCACGACGTATAACAATCAGGTCCCTCGACATGATTGTAAAAAGGACAAAATAAAAGTTTCGCGTTCAAGACACATCTTGAACGCGTTGACTTTTATTTATATACAGTGTGTGCAAAAAAGTATGCAACACATGGGAAAGTTTTTTATTACCGATTTCTCAGAAAATTTTATTCTTGATATAAGTTGGTGCATGCCTTAAAACTATAAATGCATATTTCATATTTCACCTGCGGCTAATAGTAAGGGAACAAATGTTAATTTTTTTTTTCCTTAATCTCTATTTTCCCCTAAACGGTACCCCTCTGGTCGATTTTTTGTTTACGCAATTTTAATATATTTATTAAATAACTTAAACGTGGGTTTATAATAAGAATGTATTAATATTAAAACCTTTTAAAACCTTTCAATGATACGAGTTGGTTTAGATATTAGCGTGTTGCACGCCTACTTAAACACATTTTAGCCAACTTATGTTCTAAACAATATTATGATACAATCCAAGTCTATTCATAGTACTGCAAATAACTAATAATTTGTATGTCATAATAAATAAATAAATAATTACGAAATTTGAGTATTTGTCTCAATTTTTAATTTTACTGACAAAAATCTTGATTCATTTTGGTCAATGATTATTTTCCAATCAGCACTAACAAGTAAAAGATCATATTATTTTCAGAATGATGTTGAAGAAAGTATCAGACATTAACCATACTATCACTGCTAACTAATGCTCTGTATGTCCGCCATTTCTCTCAATACATTTTGTTGTTTGTTTACTGAAATGATCAATAACTCTTCTTAACGTTTCGGGAGAAACTAAAGAAATGCCTACACGAATCTCATTTTCTAAATGATCTAAATAACGAAAAGGTGTTTTTTTGTAAACAGTTTCTTTAAGATATCCCCAAAGACAAAAATCCATAGGTGACAAATCTGGAGATCTTGGTGGCTACTGATATTCGGAATATCTTCCAATCCATTTACCATTAAATTCTCTATCCAAGTAATCTGTAACCATTCGAGCACTATGAGCTGGTACTCCGTCCTGTTGAAACCACATAATGCATCTAATATTTAAAGGCAACTCGTCTAGTTCGTTAGAGAGTTCGTTTTGTAGAAAATGGAGGTAACGTTCAGAATTAAGATTTTCCCGAAAGAAGAAAGGACTCACTATCTTATTATTCAAAATGCCACACCATACATTAGTTTTTGCTGAGTACTGACTTTAACACTCTATTACAAAATTTGGATTAGCGTCTGCCCACCATCGACAGTTCTGCGTTGAAACTACACCATTTGTGTTGAAGGTAGCTTCGTCAGAAAACAATATATTTCGGTGAAATTGACGATTGCTCTCTATTTCTCCTTGTACCCAAAATGAAAAATAAAGTCTATTGTCATAATCGCCTTCTAAAATTTGATTAACAAATACAGGTTTGTATGCATGATACTTATATTCTTTAAGTATGCTATTTACTATAGACTTTTTAGATTATGTGTCTACTTCGACTGACCTTAAAGATTTCCTTGGATTTTCTATAAAAGTTTGTAAAACTTCAAGTTCTTTCTCCTCACTTCTAACCCATTTGGTATGCTTTTTCTTGTAACTAAATTCCAATGAGCCCGTTTCTTTGAAGAAGTTATAAATTTGAAAAACTGTGTACTATAACGTATGTTCTTTCCAGGGTGTCTTTCAGTGAAGATAGATGCTGCTTCTCTAAACGATTTATATTTATCCCCAACAATAAGAACTAATTCTGCCCTTTCTTGTAAAGTTAGTTTTTCCGCCATAATTTTTAACAATAATTCAAAAAGCAAGTTGACATAATAAGCCGTATCGTATGTGTGACAAGTATGCTGCTATTGATTTTTAATTCAATTGTTTACACGGCCTACTTTTTAAAAAAAGCAAAATATCTATTTTATATGCATTTTTTTAAAGTAGGTTTTTGGGCTTAAGCGTACTGGGTGAAAATGACAAATAAATTATTATTTCAAGAAGTAGTAAATTATTATTTATTTCCAGCACTATGAATAGAGTTCGATTCTATCATAATTTTGTTTAGAACATGAGCTGGCTAAAATATGTGTTTAAATAGGCGTGCAACACGCTAATATCTAAACCAACTCGTATCACCGAAAGGTTTTAAAAGGTTTGCAACCACTAAATACATATTTTTACGAACCCACGTTTAAGTTATTTGATAAATATATTAAAATTGCGTAAACAAAAAATCGACCAGAGGCGTATCGTTTAGGGGAAAATAGAGATTAAGGAAAGAAAATTAAAAATTGAGGCACCCAACTCAAATTTCGTACCTGCACTAGTTTTTATTTTGCAAAAACATTTCCATATAAAATTTTAATGCATTTTTAATAATTAGGGTACTTTACTCCTAAGGCAATTTCGAAAAGATGGCATTTGCTCCCTAACTATTAGCCGCAGGTGAAATATGAAATATGCATTTATAGTTTTAGGGCATGCACCAACTTTTATCAGGAATAAAATTTTCTGAGAAATCGGTAATAAAAACTTTCTCATATTGCATACCTACTTTTTTGGACACACTGTATATTACGTATCAATATTTAAATACGATAATTAAGTCAAAAGATGCAAAAAGGCGTTGCCTTAAATTGACACAAGAAAAGTAAACAAACGACGGATACTACCTTTTTTACTGAATTTTTTTTTAGTGTAAGGTAAATAAAATTAATTTTTGTTTCCTATCTTATAAATGACAAGCAATAAAGAATTGAAATTTGGCAGTTGTGCGGACTCACGTTTGTAACAATGAGGTACACAAAACTTTAATCTATATCTCCACAAATCGACTGGTTCAAATTTGTTGAAAAATTGGAAAATAAAATCCATTTTGAATTTTACTGCATTATTTCTTTATTAAAAGACTAATCACACTCCTCCTCTCTTCACCCTAGCATGGGCTACAACAGATAACAACTTTTAACGTGATGGCTTTATCCACTCACGGAGCGGCGACTTATCTTTCTAGACTTTCGCATGACACTTTAACACTTTCAACTACTTGTACCAACTTTTAACGTGATGGCTTTATCCACTTACGGAGCGGCAGCGACTTAACTCTGTAGAATTCCACCTGACACTCTTACACTTTCAACTACTTTTACCAACTTTTAAAGTGATGGCTTTATCCACTCACGGAGCGGCGGCGACTTAACTCTGTAGAATTCCACCTGACACTACTTTGTTTACAAACAACAGAATACAATATAACCCTATCCAAACACCTTGACCAATTAGATCTTAACACGTCGAAACCAAGATGGCAACGTCTTTATCAGGCCACTGTCGATTGGCCATTCAGAATCTTTGCTTGTTACTAAGCACGTGGGTGCTAATATTATTTGATAGTTTTAGAGAATATTATAAAATAGCAGACAGTTTTTTACGTTAGGATTTACCTCGAACGTATGTTATGGATTTGTACACCGATGCCACCACTTTGATATGCGGTGTTGCCATTTATATTGCCTTTGAAATTAATGTGTTTTTCTATTTAATAGCATTTGGTTGTTGAAGAAAAACATAGTACTTTAGCACGAATGTGACGTTGCCGCTTACATTATATCCCTTAAGATTGATTTCAACCTTGTTACTTTTCTACTGGGTCCCGAAAGAAATATGAAGTGTGTCCCAAACAGCAGTTATAACTTAATAATATACTGTCTAAATAAGTAAATAAAAAACTAGTGTTGCTATTTAAAAAATTCTCCATGACGCCATATCTCTAATTTAATACACATATTATTTCCTGTGTCAATTCATCAATTTTTGAAATATACAATTCTGTGCGATCTTGTTTACACCCCCTGCTTGTTTTATTATCTGGTGGCAACTCGAAGCAATAAGTCATTCCCTTGGTTCTATGAATACACTTTACCTGCGGGGTTAAGAAATAGGTTTAGCACAGAACTTTGTAAGTTATTGCAAAGTGTTGCTCCACTTTCTAGATCGATCGTAAATTTGTAATAATTTTGTTGATTTGCGCAGAGTATATAAGAACTTAAAAAAATATATATTTGGTTTTCGAGTGGCTTTTTGGTTTTTTTAGCGGAAGAAAATTCAAATTTGCCGCGAGAAATTCTACGTCGTACGAAGTCGGTCTTCTAAATGTTATCGTGGCCACTACATCGAATATGTTTAGGAGCTTGGGCGTTTAGTATTGCTGATCAATTGCACGGTTAAGAACACGTCGATTTAACAAAGTTAACATCTTTGTTCTTGTTACTGAGTTTTGTAATTTACAAACTGTAATTCACATTAAATATTATGTTCATTAATGTTTTAATCTAAACTGTCGTTCTGTGGACATACTGCATACAGGATATTTGGAAAATGCGTTACGAAACTTGAAGATATAATTTTACATAGTACAATAAAAGTAGTAAGTCATGTACAAAAAATTTAAAATTTTGACACTGAATCAGTTTTCAACGTCACTAACAATGAAGGATCCGATCTAAAATCTACAGGAAGAGACGCGAATAACTTACCCAGAAGAAAAAACGAAAGAGCAAAAAGAACAGACGTCGACAGAACTGAATGAAGAAGAAATAAAAATAAAATTAAGCAAATGAAAGGCGAAACATATTTAGGATTTACGAGAAAGAGTGGAGAATCGAAAAATAATAAAATGAGAAATAAGAAAGAACTAAGAGAAAGGTGTAAGGAAAAACATAATGAGAAAAATGAAACTTAATAATGCGACAAGATGACAGAGAAAAAAAAAGACCTAATTTTTAATAGGTTTTGGACAGAACTGTCCTGGGACCAAAAAAGATATTTGTCATCAATAATATAGAAAAAGTTGAGCCGAAAAGAACAGACTGAAAATAAGGCTACACAGAAAACAGAAACTCTGTAAAATAAGTCCCAATTATATAAGAGGTATGCAGCATACTGTGAAGGAAATCCATTTAGCGACTGTATTTTTGACGAGGTGTTTGAATGAAAAAACATAGGAATATATTTCAACCAAGAAAAAATATAAATGTGACATCTGTTGTAGCTTTGAAATTGGCAACTTCAGAGCACATACATGATATTGCACCTAGGCTAGCGATATGTTTACCCATTTTGTGGGTATGCATAGTCGGTGGATTTTTCCGAAACGGCTTTAAATCAATATAAATATATAGTCCGCCTTACGGTTCTGTGGCTATAGAAGGAATGCATATAAAAAAAAGTGATGTACCGGGTCTGCTAAGATTACCAATAAATTTGAAATAAAAATAACCTAATTTGGTGATGATTAGACGGCGTATCAATTTTTTTCCGCCCACGCATTTCTCGGCGGCCGCTTCTAGTGGATGAAATAATTGTTGAGGACACAATGAATAAAATAATGCCTAAAAAATGTGTGTTCCGCTGCGTTTTTTTTTACCTGTTGCCGCTGACAGTGAACAGTGGTGTGGTTTAATTATTAAAATAAGAGGAAGTAAATTTAGTTTATTAACTTATAAAATATTTATATGAAACGAGGCACCGCACGCTTATGCCGCTACAGTTAAACCTGACTTTTTTATGCCTTTTACCCTCCTGTCTTCTCAGCCGTCGTAGCCACAGACTCGTAAGGCGGACTATACTCCTTAAAGGTAAACGCGCATTTGTAAGCATCGGACTCAACGGACGCATCGGACAAATCGTAATATTTTTGTCATCATCGCACATTATATTCTGATTTGCTTGCCATATTCTTACAGTGCAATCAAAATACAGGTTAGCAGGCAACCTCTGTCCTCCCTGTTTGTTTTTGGGCTTTGAAATTAGTAGTTCTGAAGAAGAAATATTTGCAATTGCAATTGCATATTGAAGACGAAGAACAAATTGAGAAGAAAAGTCTGGGTCCATAATATAAATATGAAGTGGAAACATGAAGAGGAAATATGAAGAGAAAATATGAAGAGGAAACATGAAAAGGAAATGAATTTGATTCGTTCGAAGATTTGGTAAAAGATGTAGTGAGTAGCAAAATGTTTCCAATACTTTCGGATGGTTTTTAAAAACATTTCTGATATCTTTGATATATGAGCTATAGAGAAGCAAAATAGTACTTTTCGAGAATCAATCAATCGTGCAGCTAAAAATGTTACATACGATTTTCCCGAGTCGATTACTCGGGATTTGCGAATGACGCTATTCGTACACAACGCATCCACGGATTTAATTCTTTTTTAATAATTCTGTACGGAGTTCCGTCCCTACGATGCGTTCGATACGTATAAATATGCTTTGTCTCATTTAAAATAACGTAAATAAAATGTTTGATTCGATCCGTCGATATAATGCGTCCGTCCGATACGAGCAAATGCGCGCTTACCTTAAGTATGACTGAAAAATAAAACAGATAGCAAAAAGTAAACGTGTTTTTGGTCCTCTCGAAGTCGCACCTTTTTGTACGGCAGGGAGCATAATTTAACTTTAGGAGGTTGGCAACACTATTAGGAGCATTCAACCAGTAAAGTGTGCTACGATTCATGGTTATTTTCGGGTCAGTTTTGTGTGTCTTAAACTTCCATGTACACTAAATAAACGGTAAGTTCTATGAAGATACGTTGCTTTCAAAAATATAATGTTTTGTCACGGTTTTTACGTGTTGTTATATTAACTGATGGTAGTGTTTACCGAAGGACAGCCATTTCTTTAAAGTGGCAATATTTTAGTTTTGCTAGGGGCTATTTGGTTTATGATTTCTATTATTATTTTTTAATATTTATACAACAATTTTCAGTTTAATTCTAAATGGAATTAAATAAAATGCGTTTTAAATTGTTTGGAGTAAAATGCATGTATTTTTTTTTAAATTCCAGATAGTGCGTACGTACACTGAGAAAATTATCCAATACCTGATATAAAAAATATTATATCAGTTATTAAAACTCCGCATACGTATTTGGACAGCGCGACAGTTTGCTACTGTAACTAATCTCGCTTTGCTAAAATGTGGTTATAGTGGTAATAATTTACTTCTTATAGTAGTTATACCCTAGAATAGTTGTTCTAAGTAATTAGATTATTAGTGGCTGTTATCTGTTTTAATAGGCACTTCTAATAAGTCTTTCTTTCTATAGTTTTCATAAAAATATATTATTATCCAACATATATTTTTGAATTCTGGCTTTAGTGTCTTTTGAAGAAGGAGCTTTGTTTAATTGTCTACTATGATCACTAGCGTTATCCATAACAATGACACTATTGGTTGTTCTGTAATAATTTAGTTTCAAACCAAATCAAATCAAATCAAAATATGCTTTATTGTTATAAAAAATTATTTTTATCGACAAAGCCCTTTTTAAAAATAAATTAACAATAAAATATAATAATATAATAAAACTTAAAATATCGGAATAAACAAAAAAAAATGCAAATAATTATGACAGAGTATCACCAAAATATTCATCTAGAGTATAATAAGCTTTTTCCAATAATATATTTTTAACATTTTTTTTAAACATTTTAAAATTTGACATTTTCTTAATAAAAACTGGAAGAAAATTAAAAAATTTTTTAGAATCATAAATTATGGATTTTTTTACAAGACTTGAAGAAGGAATAGGTAAACATATATTAAAGGTTTCTCTTGTATTATAAGTATGTGAATTAATACTATTTCTATGATTTTTATGAATTAAACAAACCGTTTCCAATATAAAAATTTAAGTTAGTGTTAAAATTTTTTGTGTGATAAATAGAGTTTTACAAGAATCTCTAGATCTAGCTTTGCACAAATAATTTTCAAATAACTCCGCTGTTGTGTCTTCATGATAGTCAATACATGATTCACTAATATTTTTTGCCGAGAGAGATAGATCATTCGGCACCCACTCATCTTCAGAACCAGCATGTAAGATTGTTATTATTTTTCCACGGTTTGACGGGGCACGTGTCACACACTTGCCGCTAGAGTCGACCCAACCACATGACGGGGTGTCGTGGGTATCAAGCCACGTTTCATCTAAATAAATGATCGTCCTACCTTCAGTTCTGTATATTCCCACCGCCATTCTTAAAGACGCTTGGACTCCATCAAAACCTGCTTTTTATTAATCCTTTTGAATTTAAAGCCCATGTGTTGAAGGCACTTCCACAATGTCGTTTGTTGAGCATTTAATTTCTGTTTCATCTGTTGTCAGCCTTTTCATTAAATTTTTCGTCGTATAAGTTCCTCGTCCCCTTAGTCCAACGTTCTTGATTTTCCAATATTACTCCTTTTTCTGCGTTTCAAAATTGGCCCTTGTGTAATTTTCCAAACTGAGGAAAAGGATTTTTTTGTAAGTAAAGCCGTTTTATTCACAACTTCTTTAGGGCAAAAATTTCCGCGCGACATTAATGTCAAAAACACATTCCTAATAATCGGTTCGGCATGTGTTGATAAATGCACTCTGTTATTTACT
Source organism: Polydrusus tereticollis (assembly GCA_963920685.1). Classification (NCBI taxonomy): domain Eukaryota; kingdom Metazoa; phylum Arthropoda; class Insecta; order Coleoptera; family Curculionidae; genus Polydrusus; species Polydrusus tereticollis. The sequence goes on along the minus strand of OY987326.1, from coordinate 50,363,778 downwards.
TGCTTTCACTAATCTCACTAGAACACCAAGGACGAAACATTTTCAAAAAACAAACTAAACTCAACAGTGTACGTTGACATACTAAAATCAAAAAGAACCCTGGTTTATCCGCATTTTTATTTACCTGAGTACGATACTTAAAATTTATTACGCCCATATCATTTCACAGAACTGGTTTATTGTTGTTTATTATATTTTGAATACCCTAATAATAGCAGTCATTTAGGTCGGTTTCTTATAATTGTGAACACACTTTACCTAGGTACCTACCTACCTAGTTTGCTTCTAATATAAGCTTTTGTTTATAATATGTTGTTTCGTTTTGATTATTCGGATGTTAATACTGTAAAATCTTGTTTTCATTTAAAACAAAGGTAAAACAAACTACCTATCATTTGGCAATAAGTATTTTAATTTTTTATTCACCCAAATAGCCCACTATAGCGCGTTTTTTAAATTCTATAGACCTTTACATTGGCCACCCAAGTAGCCCGGCCCGTAGGGATATTTGGTTTATCAAAGTTAAAATAAAATTGAAGGAACACAATATATATTTTGAAAATTATTTTAAGCCTGTGGTTAGTAAACACATTAAAGCGTAATATAACGTAAATTTTATTAATTTTAGAGACTTTCCGTTGTTGTTGTTACAAAAGAAAAACGAAACAACTAAAAAAGACAAGCAATTACCCCCCCCCCCCTACGGTATATACATATTACATAAACCTAAATTTAGCTACAATGCCTACACAGTATTTAATTTTAAAACAAAGATAAAACGCGTAATTTAAACCCAAAAAGCTATTACAACAGCGGTCCTAAAAGAATCCCATTTAAATCAGAATTTTCATCCCTTTCTTGTTTCCTATTTAAGTATCGATTTAAAAAATATATGTATGACACCGGGACCCGAATAATTGGTTTCTGTAAATCAAGGCATTTGATTGCCAACAAAAATAACCCGTAAAATTTTAATTTTTGACTGGTTTGAATAAATTATTTCTGTGCCAAAAATTTTATACAGTTTATTCAAGAAGTATCTTCTTTCTTGCGTATTCAGCGGAAAATCAATATACAATTTTTACAATATCACAACCGCGCCCCTGTATAAACGGACTTCGGCCCAAGTTTTGATTACTCGTCAATAGCTGGGGAGGTGGTGGCAAAAAAATTGTAAATCATTTCTTCATGCGACATGTTAAAAAGTGTAAAAGACCTCACAATATAAAAAAATAAAAACCAAGACGTCATGTCTGCATTCCCGATTGACAGTTAATTAAAAATGTAAAATAAATAAGGCTCTACTTTTGTTCGCTTCTGCCTTTTGTTCTAATAGTTGCTCGTCAATATGGCAGTGAAAAAAATACCGTTTGCCGAAGTGTACAGGGTGTCCAGTTTTCGATGGTTTTACGGGGTATCTCCGTTATTAGTGAAGATAGAAGGATACGGTTTTCGCAGCACTGTGCTACTTTTTTGTGAAACAAAAGATACCGCAATCAGTATTTTTCTAGTCCTCCTTGTTTTTGATACATGGGATGTTTTTGAAAATTTTACATTTTGGGACACCCCCCATATTTAGGTTATCCTGTAGGTTATCAAAGAGAAAATAAATGTTTTCGTTGTAGTTTTTTACGTAGACTCCAATGACGTACTTAGATTGTTTCTGCGTTTAATAGTTTCCAAGAAAAAAAAAACTTGCTTTTTTATAAATGGGCCACCCTATATATTTTTTAATAATATAATTTAGTTTATTACCAGCTTCTCAGAAATATCTAATACATATTGTTATTTTTATTATTAAGCACGAATCTTACGTTTCATTTAAAAAAATATACATTTTCTGTTAGTAGGCCATGACGGGTATTTAAAAAAACTATTACTGGTATGACAATTACTGCAGAAGAAATATATTTTGGGCTCCTTAATCTAATTAGCAGTTATATATCAGTAAAAATAATATCAGTGCATAAATCGAGTTGTGTTTTACGTAAAACATTAGAAACAAAAGCTGAAAATTTATAGAAATTTCTCATAAATATTGCTCAAGTTGTTCCTTAGACATGTTTCACATATAGTTCTTCTTTGCCTTAATGAATTTAAAATAATTTAAGGCCGCGTTTGTAACTCCCTAAATGCTCTTTCAGTAGCATTTCTTAAATCTGCAATTGTTTGGTATGGAGTAGAATAAATTTTATTTTCAAGGTATTCCCACAAGAAGAAATCCAAAACCTACAAGTCGGGTGACCTTGGTGGCTATCTTACAGGTCCATTAGTTCCAATCCGGTGGCCTGGGAAATTATTGTTTAAATAGGCCCTGATAATAAGCGCATTGTGAGCTGGTCCTCCACCTTGTTGCTGATGCAAGTTATTCAGACCCGCTAAGGGCACGTCTTCTATTATTTCCGGCACTACGTTTTCCAGAATTTCCAAATATTTATTTGCACTAAGGCTGCCTTCAAATATATTATAAATTATTTTGCTTCCTAGTATAAAACATAAGACGTTAAAGCCAAACCTGCCTTGCCGTTCGAGTGGAAATATTACATGCTGATTTTCCTGAGACCAAAACCTCGTATTGTGCCGAATAAATATACGAGCACTGATAAAATGAGCCTCATCGGGCCACATAACGATTCTTTCAAAATTATTTTCCCTGTTGATATTTGTAAGTACCAATTACAGAACTCTATACGGCGCTGTGCATCGCCAGGATGTAAGTTTTGTACTAGGTGGAATTTATATGGCTTAAAATTGTGTGTTTTTAGGATTGTTTGAACTCTTGATTTAACTACTCCGACCGAACCTTTAACCGTTCTGCAAGAACTAGCTGGATTTGTTTCAATTGTAGCTTTCATCAGTCTCGCGGCTTTCCTTGTTGTAGATTTTATGCCGAAGTTTAGAAAATGAACAGTGTTCAATTAAATTTGATTTGATCAAAATCCTTTTATTCGGGTGTCGTCTTTCGGGATATCTACAAGTAATTTAAGAAAAAAACTGATTTTTTACTATTAATTGGATATTTTAAAATAACTTAGATAACCTGAATACTCTGACAGAAACTAAAGAAGTTTTTAATATGACATAAATGACTGTGTTCTTTTCTTTTCTTTAAATACCCGTCATGGCTTACGAACAAAAAATATATATTTTTTAATAAAACATAAATTTCGTACTTAATGTTAAAAATAAAAATAAAGTATTACATATTTCTGAGAAGCTTGGTATAAACTAAATTATATTATTAATTATAATTATATATAGGGTGACCCATATACATACAGCGTCTATTTTTACAGTGAGTAAACTTAGCCCCGCGACCGACTTTATTGTGAACTCTTCAGTGCCTTCTTTTACAATGTTTCAATTTTGCCCATACCACTTCTATCGGATAAAGTTTACACATATAAATAAATTAAATTGTCTGCATTAGTAAAATGTTTAAAAAACATTATTTTTCTGATGCATGTAAATAACTCCAAAGAGATTAAGCAAACTTAAAGAATTTAGTCAACATTGGCAAATACTTTCCTAGCTTGACTATGGATAACTTTACCTTTTATACATGTATTCGTTTTAAAAACAGCTACAAACAACTTGTCCAAGCTAGCGTGATATACGAAAATTTTGCTGGGTGCGTACAAACCAGAAAAAGAACGCATTCGGAGGAAAAAGAAGCATGATCGCGCGACCAATCGGTGTTCGTGTTTCTTCGATAGTACAATCCAACTATACCCTCTTGAAGTTGAGTTTGATTTGAAATTCGTATTTCTTGCGATGCAGCTTCACTTGAGATACTTGGTAAATCAACAGTTTTAGAGGAAGGTGATAACTTCGTTTGTTCTCTAGTGAGGATTCTACATATCCCTCCGCAACTGCACTCGATTTCCATCCGCCGAGTCTTTTTAGCTACAAAACATCAGCTTTATTATCAACCAATAAAGTAGCGGCTGTTCGTCGAAAAGCATGACCCGTGAAAGACCCTACATTTGGAAGTTTCAAGAAAGTAGCTATCTTTTGAGGAAAACGCGCGATTGAATGATATCCAATAGCCTGATTATGCAATTTTCCATTTCTCCATTGGACGAAATCCTGTCATTTTGAATGTTGTTTCGCAAAGTCACATATTTCTGAAAGACGTCAATTCAATTTGGGTCACTTATGATGAAGGATCTATTTATATATGTCTTCGTATCAGGGATTTCGATGACGACCTTTTCTTGCAAAACATTAACATGGGAAATTTCCGTTTCACTAAAACGATGTACGAGTGGCAACGCCGCGCAGTAAGGTGAATATTTGCTGTTCAACACCGTGGGTGGTGTACTAGGTCACCGTCCAAATATGGACGGTGACTAGGTGCACGTCAGCCGCGTCACCGCATTCTATACTCCGGTACCAAAATAATTGGCAGTGACTCATTTTTATCGGGAGGTGTCATTTTAAACAACAATAATTCAAAAAATATAGGGTGACATAATAAGAGCGGCGTCTATCGCAGCTGCAATATGAACGCCGAAAACGATGTTTTAAAATTTCTACAAACAAAATAAATTCCCATAATGGTGCAGATTACTTCATGTGCACTGTATAATTTTATTAGAAATTACATTTTATAAATATTTCCCAATAAAAAACTTGACTTATTAACAAAATTCAAAATATACATTTTACGTATTTTGAGGAGGGCGTTCTTAAGACGAATTTTGTCTCAAGAAGAAGATTACACTCGCTTTAAAAAATAGTAACTTTTACTCGAAAATCTACAATTTCTAAGTTTTTAAGGTACAGGAAGGTTACGACGGCTAAGGAGACAGGGGGGTAAAAGTTGCCGAATTGTTGGGAAAGTTTAAATATTCCACTATTAACGATTTCTTTTTAATTAAAAGTACTACATAAAATGTCAAATCACACGACTACGCAAGACGAACATTCTAGTCCGAACACGACATAAAACAATCGGCTGAGAATAAAAATTATAATAACTTGACAAAATCGATATACAAAGTCTCTTTAAACTGAAATCCGTAGATATTTTTTTTAATCCGGAGAGCTGAAACTCCGGATAATTGTTTCTCATAAATCCAAGTTCAAGAGGGCCATAAAATGGAAGTTCGACATTTCATTTCCAAGAAGGATTTTATTTAAGTATTTTTAATTCACAAATTATCTGCCCTTTATTCATCAACCACAAAGTATATTCCAAGTGAGTATTTGTACTTACCTACATATTACGTACAAGCGCAAGCAAAAAATTCTTATAGATGATACACAGCCCTACTTGTAACACAATAACGAATTGAATAATGTTTGTTTTATGCGGATCATAACCAGAAAGATTGTGAGGGAATCAGTCCTGCCAGTTTTACCGCTAACAACTATTGTTATATTGATTAGTATTTAGGTCAAAGCGCTTTTGTTTATAATCATACGATTACGTATAGTAAACAGCATATTTGTATACAGAGTGTCGCATAAAAGGCCAAGACATCTTTTAATTTCGGGGCTAAAATTTTAATTTTTAATCTGGGCATTTTTGATTCATTATCAGCCACGATACTTCGAGTAGATCATCAATTAAACCCACATTGATTCGACAATATTAAAAAAGTAATTAAACCATTTTTTCGAATTAAATTTGCATCTTCTAAGAAGGGAGAAATCCTTTATGGCGCTCTAAGAGCGGTGCATATACCAAAGAAGCATTTCACGTTAGTCTTGAGTCTTCGTTGAATATACTCGTTGGGGAAAGCTCCATCAGGAAGGTCCTTATGGAATGATGACGTCCTCCAAATGAAGGAATTTTTAACAATGTCGTTCGACGAGCACTAGATGGAACCACGTACTGTTTAGCGGCAGTGGGTTCGTCCCATTCATCATTCATTTATTCACATCGTGAGCGAAAAGCTCTTCTTTAGATGAAATCCCGAAGCTCACTCACAGAGAACGATCTTTAAGAAAGCTTGATATCCATCCACCAGTGGCGGCTATTCCGGAAAGGCTGCAGGGCTGCAGCCCCTCAGCACAACGAACAATACTATAAACTATATTTTTGTTGAATAAAATGTTTGAAGCGATTAATATTTATTCTTTTTGATCCAATATTAATTAAGTAAAATTTCAACGAAAGCTTCCTAATATTTTCTTTTTGTGCATCTGCTTACTAACTTAAGAAAAATGAGAAACGTCGTTTTTGGCAAAACTGATGTTATTAGATAAACTTTGCATCAAACATTACATACTGATCAATAACAATTTCAGTTTTTGAAGCAAAATAAATAATTGAAAACAAAAATTTTACACAAAATTGCATTAAGATAACAAATGAAGTAAAGGCAAATGGTTTTACATCGATGTATAAAAGTTAATTTACGAGGGTTGATCAAAATTTTTAGGAAACTGGCAAAAAATAAAAATTGTATTAGACTGTCAAAATTTCGTACAGAGGCTAAAAATGTCTAAATAAACAACTTTCTCGAATAAAGCTTTTCGATATTTTGTTAAATAAGGGCATTTTTGAACCTATTTTATTAAAAATGCCAAATTTGACAGGTAACGCAAGTCGTGCAGCTGCTTCAGTATACGTCATTTTTGGTTTTTAGGTAAGCAAAAACTAACTGCTTTTTCAATTTTTACCTATACCTAGTAATAAAAAAAAATCCCATTTGATGCGGTCTTTCTTGCGGACACTGTATAAAGAAACAACCGAAATTAATACTATGCGCAAAAATGACATTTTGCATTATCAAGTTAATTATACCTAATTAATACAAAAATTCTTGGATAAGTTTTAAGAAATTGAATATGCCTATTTCATCGACATCCCAAAAATAGCCTCCGGTAGCCCTCCTGTAGAATAGGCCACGAGCCGCCACTGCCCTCCATCATTTAAAATTTACTGATATAGATTCCACTTATACTAGAAATGCGGACAAATAAGTATTACATATCCCCTCATAGATTTTAAATAATGTAGGGTAAACCCGGTAGAGATGGGCGCAGCGGGTTAGATGGCGCACCGCAATATTTTCCGAAATATATTAAAAGCCGGAAACACCGCCGTCGCTACAGAACCTCATTTGTGAGTAAAGACTTGTGCCGTGTAGATCACGCCGATTCTTTGGTAACGAGGTAATAAATTTTCCATAATATATTTTAGCATGCCCTATTTTTTTTCTAAACAATAGGTAATTTAATAGATTAAGAGTGAAATTGATTAGAGATTTATATTTTTATGACATCATCGCTTTGAAATATCACCATAGTTTCTTTTCTAACCTCAAAAGAATCTAAACGGTTATTTGTTGACAAGCACGTGACCGAGCCATCTCACCCACTACACGTTGGGTTAGATGGCGTGCGCCTTCTCACCCTACGGCTTGGGATAGTTGGGTCGCGCCATCTCACCCAATCTATTAGCGAGCGCACAGTTCCTGAAGAAGACCTTAGCCGAGACAACTTAATTAATGCCGGAAGTTCTAAAGATGTTATCGATTCTGAAATTACCAAAATTTCTGAACAGGAGAAGAACACCCCGGGAAAAATGTTAGATACCATCTGCCCAGTTCCTAGTACCTCGAAAGTGAATATGGTACGTTGGCGCAGTCGTCAGCTTGCTGAAATATTAACATATCCAGAAAATATTTTAAAAAAGAAAACACTAGCAGAAAATAAAATGAAATTGAGTCAGCAAACAAAGAAACATGGGAATCATCTTAAAATATCAAAGAACCGCCAACCGAAAAAACAAGGAAAGTGTAGCGACTCATCGTCGGATAGTGACACACCTCTAAATGAACTAAGACATAAATTATTATCACAAAATGAAAATACAGAGGTAAAACAACAAAAAAACGGAATAAAAAAGCCACGAATCAATAAAGGCAAAACAAACAAATCCAGAGAATACTACATTTCTTCTTCAGATAGTGACGTCAACATTGATTTACAAAGCGAATCAAGCAGCTTCCATGACGACGATAACAAAGCTAAGTGTGTTGGTTGTGGAGAGATGTACATAAACACTACTAGTCAAGAAGACTGGTTGCAGTGCGCTTCTTGTCACAAGCGGCTCCATGAAGGTTGCACGAATTTCCAAAACTATTACCTGCGATGTGGCAGACGAGAAAATTTAAAAATATAGTTGTTTATCTTTTGTTTTTATGTTCGCCATCTCACCCATACCCTAGGGGTGAGATGGCTTTTTCGGTTATTTGAAAGAAAATTATTTTTGGTTAGTAAAACTGAATAAAGTTTTGTATTTTATATTTCGAACTTTTATTCCATTTAAATTAATTACATGAAAAGGTAATACCCAATAAATATTGTAAGCCTGATTTTTTATACATACTTAAAAAAACGTGCACCATCTCTACCGGGTTTACCCTATAGAGCATTACCATCTGAGTTTAAAATGTCTGTTAGTGTTGTATCAAAACAGTTTTGGTTTCTAAGCGTTGTAATAGATTAAACGAATATGTTTTCTACAGATGTTTAAAATGAGTTATTCTATGTGATATTTTTAAACCTTCTTAGCAGCTATATTCTGTTTAAGATAGGGAGGGACTAATAAACCCTAATTAATATAAAAAACGCTAACAAGGTGGTAAAAATAATTTTTATAGGTTCTATAACGATATACATTTCATATCAGACTCTTTCTTTCTTTATTTGCCTACCTCACCCTGTACAATGCCCAGATACGATAGAAAGTGGGTTTTCATCAGCCAGTTATTAGCAGACATAGGCGTGCCTTCGGGGTCAGACCTTTGAGTAGCTATATTTCTCTAAAATCTGCATTAAATGAAAGACATAATTGGAGATTGTCGGCAAAATATTTTTAATTATATACGCACATTTATAATTTATTTGTCTATTTTTTATGTACACTTATATTTATACGGTAAATTTAATTGGTTAAGTATGCATTTTAACAATATTTCATAAATAATTGCAAACAACAATACATTCCTATACATACTTTTTATGTAGAGTGACTGCGCTAGTAGTCATTCTATTTTTGTTTTTTAAATAAATCTGCTTATTTAATACTTATAATGCAATAAATCTGTTCATTTAATAAGTACTATAAATTCAATAATACCAAATAATAATATATGTGTCCTTGTCAAGTATAAACGTTAAATAAGCGATTGAAAAAAATATTACTCAAGAAAGTACGTATTTATTTTATTTTCAAGTTTTTCTGAAAAATATCAGTTTTTTCAGTAGTCGGGCCACTTGTTGTTAAGTAGTCGGCCATGCCTATACCAGAAGTCGGCCGTCATGCATTATTTATTTTGTCAATAAAAAGGGGAAAATACGTTATAAAAAAACACAAAAATTATGTTTCTGAAAATATTAAAAAAAAACACTTAAATATACCTACTAAGAATACATAAAATATGCAATGACATTTTTTAAAAGTATAGGTGAAGTTAATAAAATATTCGCAAAAATCGCAGTTATAATCTAGACACACAATCTAGAAACCCCCTGGGACACCAGTCACATACCACATTCTTATCACCTTCTGCTTCTGCATCGCTATCCAGTTTATCTTCACATTTAGCACAATATTCCTTCAAAACACTTTTTTTAAATCTCGCTTCTTTCGTTGGGTCTTTCCTTTTTTTTATTGGTATTATTAACCATTTGACTTTTTTTTTGTTCTAACTCATCCATTTTCCTTCTCTTTGCTTCTTCTTTCTCATTCTGTACTTTATTCTTGTCCATGTAATATATTCTCCAAACATAGGACGAAATGACCATTTGGACGTTCTGTTTTTGGAATTGACTTAGGGTATTTAAGATTTTTTTAAAAACATCGATTGGGGAGGTGGACGTCGGCATCGGCTCTATTGCATGTAAGATTATTGATGACTACTTATATGCTTACATATAGATCTGGTTCATTGAGGCTTATTGCTTGCGACACGACCTGCAAACCGGTCCTGCAGAGTTGCACGTGGTATGCTATAGTTTCGGTAAGTTTAATGCCAGTAACCGGCCATATTATTTTTGTACCCAAATATAAAAATGAATTTATCTGGGACTTGTTACTAAGTATTTAAACATATATTCTTCCAAAAAATCTTACTCCGGTAAACATATCTAGTATAGAACTAGTTTAACTTACCTTTAAAATTGCCCTGTTTGATCTTCACTGGCTCTTGTAAACTGTTTTTGGAGACACAACGACTAACACCTAATTTTTGCGCCAATTTACGGAAGTAAGGTTCGACTTATAATAAAGAAATATTGATATACACTATCGGACAAAAGTAGAGCAACACTTTCGAAAAATGAAAGAAATCGATTCTATAATATTAAATGCATGATATCGTATTTAAATACATCGTGTTTTAAATATCAAAGTAGGCTTCTGTTATCGGCGACAATAGCTTTTTCCAACAATCAAAACAAATGAACTGATATTGACGTAAACTTTGAAATACAGTATTGTAATGCGTCAAAAGTAAAGCAATATTTTAATATTTTCATAAAAAAGAAAGGTTTTAGTAAAAGTAAAGGTTAAAGTATTTTTGCAGAGTTTATTTTATGTTTAATTAATATTTCAGTACTGTATTAATCATGCCAAGAGGTATTCTAATTTCGAAAGAATTAAAGCACAGAGTAATGAATGCACACTTGGAAGGTACAATACAAGCCACAATTTTAAGACGGCTTGTTTTACCAAGCTACAGCGTATATAAAATAATTTCAAGTTACAGTCAAAGGGGACATTTAGAGAATCTACCGAAATAGGGAAGGCCGAAAAAAACAACAATTTGGATAGACACACGCATTAAAAGGATTTCTCAAAACGATCCTTGGATGTCTGCACCTAGATTTTTGCTGAAATTCCCGAAATTATGGTTAGTTCACGGACAGTTCAAAGAAGGTTGATAGACCCAAAATTATTTAGTAGACGTCCGGCTAAAAAGTTCCTTATTTCGGCAAGAAATAGAGTAGCTAGGTTTGAATTTGCACGTAGACATTTAAATTGGACAGTAGACGAGTGGAAAAAAGTTTTGTTTAGCGATGAAACGCGTTATAAAAATTTCAATTCTGATGGAATGAATCGTGTAAGACGGCCAATCAACACAAGGTTTAATCCCAAATACGTTACACCAACAGTTAAACATGGCAAAGGCAGTGTTTTTCTATGGGGTTGTTTCTCATGGAATGGGGTGGGTCCTTTAAACTTCATTAATGACACCATGGATCGATTTGTTTGCCTTATGCAGAGTGAGAAATGCCGTTGCGTTCTATTTTCCAACAGGATAATGATCCAAAACACTCTTCACGAATTGTTCAAGAGTGGTTTTAAGAAAATAACGTTCGGGTTTTGCAGTGGCCGGCCCAATCCCCAAACCTTAACCCCATTGAAAATCTATGTGTAGAAGTTGAACGTGGAATTCGTACACAATTATTTCCAAATAAACAATCATTGGTAAGTAAAATCAATGAAGTTTGGACAAACCTTCCCGAAAATACTGTTTAAAAATTGATTGCCCCAATGCCGCGACGTTGTCGGCAACTAATAAAAAATAATGGATATTCTATTAACTATTAACATAATACGTCTAGCTATTGTAATTATTAAATGTGCTTAATGGTTTTTTATCGTAATATGTAAAATAAAATACTGTTGACACAATTTGTTGCTTTACTTTTGTCTCACTTCATTTTGTCGATTTTTATAATTATAAATATTTCTCTACCTTCATTTTGTTTAAAGTTTACCAAAATATTGTAAAAAATTACTAATATTGTGGGGATAATATTTCATTAAAATTAGCTAGGGATCACAATCATAATATAATTAATTTTTTAAACTCAAAGAAAAAAAAACACTTTGTTGCTCTACTTTTGTCCAATAGTGTATGTATTTTTGGAAAGTAAAAGAAGATAGCCATTACTAGCGCAGTCACCGTATGTTGGGAGCGAAGCTCGAAAACGGCCAATGGTCGATATTTTTGCTCAATCTTAAAATAGGTCGTTTTAATGCGACAGTCAAATCTGGAATGGTGCAATTACGAAACGACCAAAGCTTAAAATTACGGTTATTTCGGTTCTTTTCTCGACAAGCATAAACCGATTCAAGTATTACTTTGTTGGCCATTCGTATATAACTTTTAATTGTCAGACAAGAATTTTAAAAATAACAACCAGTTCCATGCCCGAGCATGCCATAATGTTCTATTTCGGCATTTCAGACGTGAGTAACATAATCGAGGAAGTTGGTGGTCGCTAATGATATTTGAGCATTCCTTTTTATATGCGACATACTGTATGTAAATATATTATTTTATTAATAAATTATATTTTGCATTGAACAGGCTTTATCTCTTTACTTATAAACGTTTATCTCTAAAAATTACATTTTTATGTTAATATTTGTTCAAGTATATTTGCAAAAGTCAATCATCCGCATTTTGTTATCTTTACACGGATTCTCTAAACATGACCTGAATGCTAAATATCAGGAAAAAAAAACTTTTATAAATCAGAGTATTTTCAGCCCTGTGGATTCAATTTATATTTTTTTCCTGTTTAATTCTCTATAATATAGGTTGCAAAAATGTTTTAATTCACTAGTCCTTTCTAAAATAGTAAAATATATTAAGAAGCTTGTACTATTGTCAGTCCAGGTCTATTCTCACAGGTTATGTTGTTCGCAATCGGTACAGTAATAGCTTTATCTATCACAGTATTTGAAAGTCATTTTCATTATTCTGCCCGAAATTGAACCTGTCACTGTCAATCTGCTATCTTTGACACTTAAGAAGGTTTGCTGACATAACCTGACATCTTAATGACGCCACGAAAGTCGTTATTCCAGTATGGTTAACCGTTGCTTAGCAATGAGACATATAACAGTACCAGAATCTTATATTTCCGGCCTAGGCCGGAAATAAAATATTCCCGTACAGAGCTTAGTTTATTTACATCATACATACATACAATCTTAGCAATTTATTCTATTTCATTTTCGATCGCAGAAAAAATAGTATGTGTACCTTGTAGGCAAATCATATTCTCGTCCTCGGACGCTTGCAAGAGAAAGGGGAATTAAAAGCCATAAATATGGAGTCTTCGGCCGCGTGTCATAGACGTGCGCACAACTTTTCTGAACATGATTTTTTTTATTATGGATTTAGGTTTTATTAAAAGAAAGTACATAATAACATGGACATTAAATAAACTAAACGCAACAGCTAGCTTGAGACGTCTCTAAATTTATAAACATTAAAAAAATTACAACCCCAATACGTGTACCCATTCATCTTAAAAATCGCAATGCTACGCTAATGACGAATAATCAGCATACGCCTGACGCACTCAGAATATTTTTTGGTTCTGTGGAACTAAACTTAATTAAATTACTTTTTCTGGTGCACTGCCTTAAACTCGTCGCGTTGACCTATTGCCAGATTTGGATAATTAGATTTAATTATAATTTATTCCAAGACAGAAACCATTTTCTTCATTAAATGATAAATTTATCTGATAAAAATTTAAATAATTTTGTCATATACCTAAATTTTAATACTCTTACTCTAATAATAATTATACAGGGTGAACTAAAACTCCTAAAAGGTATGGTTAATAATTAGTCATACTTATGTCCCCCCAACCCCGAGCTACAGCCTCGCAGAGAGTAGACCCTGAAGATGTTTTTTTTTTAATATTTTCAAAACCAGCAAAGATACAAACTTATAATTTAAGTATTCTAGTAAGATTTACACACAGAATCGAACTGTTGTCGTTAAAATGTTGACAATTTACAAGCAGCGTCAGAAATAGCGAAGGGCGGAGTTAAAATGTGCCTACCTTGTTTTCAAATTAATTTTTATACTTTGTTATGAAAAATTAGAAAACTTCAACGTTTTTTGCCAAAAAAAGGTAGCCTTGGTTAGACATGATTTAGAGCGTCGTTTTCGATATAAATCAACTAAACATTATCTTGCATGCTTAAGTTATTTTATTTAGCTAGTTTAAAAATAGGCGAATGTCAAAAAATGATCAAATAAGTAAATTTTAATTTTTTTTAAGAGGAACATAACATATTGAAGAAGGAATTTAGTAATGACTTTTTTGGTAAATTAGATAATAAAAGATATTGAAATTCGGGTATATAATATTAATTATGTTTTCTTTTTCGTATCAAATCGATTAATCTCGAAAACGATTATTTAAATCGTGTCTCACTAGGAGTAACTTTTTTTCGCAAGAAGCGTTAAAGTTTTCTAATTTGAAATAAAAAACATATAAAAATCAATATAATAAAAGTTATGTATATTTTGACTCAGTCGTCTCCTGTTTCTGGCGCCACTTTTAGATTGTTGACAATGTTGACATTTTAACCACAATAGTTCGATTCTGCGTGTAAAGCTTTACTAGACTACCTAAATTTCAAGTTTGTATCTTTATTAGTTTTGAAAACATTAAGATAAAACATCTTCAGAGTCTCCCCTTTAGGAGCCTGTAGCTCGGTTATGGGGGGATATAGGACAATATGTTCCATGACGTTGGAACGCTTTTTTGAACCGATCTACCCAATCCCCGATTATTGACCATACCCTAATTAGTATAATATTAATAAATATTTAATACATATGTAAATACGATTTTACCGGTTTGGTTATCCAGAAAAGATTGTTCAGAGGCAGTTCAAGGAGTCGGGTGATAAAGATTGTTATAATCAATTTATTGAATTGAGGGAAAGCTGCAGGCACCTCAGGAGGCACTGTTATGATGCTTAAATTGGTAAGATTGAGAATGGGATATCGGAGGACCCAAGACGGTTTTGGAGCTATGTTGCTGATCTAAGGAATGGGCACGACTTGCCTAAGGATGTTAAGTACAATGGAGTTGTAAGTAGCAGTATATCGGAGACTATGAACTTGTTTGCATCATATTTTTCGACCGTGTATTCACCGGACGTGGTGGCACATTTACATGAGCCTGGTCTTTCTGAGCTTGTCTCTGTGGAAGGCTGCAGTTTGAGCGTTTCTGACGTGTTTGATGCCATAACTTCATTGCCCTCGCGCCTTTCTGCGGGTCCCAATGGGATACCTGCCTACTTTTTGAAACAATGTCAGTTTACCTTCTCCTTGGCAATTCATAAACTATTCAATTTGTCCCTGTCATCAGGGATCTAGAGTCAATCACCGTTTACTATTGGCAAAACTGGAAAAACCTGGTAGAGGTGGATCATTTCTTGAGTGGATTAAGAGTTATCTATCAGACAGGACACAATATGTTAGGTGTCATGGATCAGTATCAGGTCTCATCCAGGTGCCATCAGGAGTTCCGCAGGGTTCCCACTGTGGGCCGATTCTGTTCTCTTTGTTTGTGATGGATTTGGTGCAGAGCATTAGATTCAGTGAATGCTTGTTTTTTCCGATGACCTTAAGGTTTTCAAGTCCGTCGAATCGCTGCAGGACGCAGATGATCTTCAAACCCCGATAGTATGATAGTATTTTTGACTGGTGTGAGAGGAATTGTATGGATGTAAATGTGGCCAAGTGTTTTCAAATAACCTTTACTCGTTCATTACAGCCCTTGAATTGTCAGTATAGTCTAAATAGTGCAGATTTGCCTATGTGCACTCATATGAAGGATCTTGGTGTCACTTTTGACAGCAAGATGTCTTTTAATGTTCACATTACTAATATTATAACGAAAGCCTATAAGATGCTGGGTTTCATTCAACGTACCTCGACCGATTTATCTGTGTCAACTTTTCGTAATATCTATCGTTCTATTGTAAGGTCCTTGCTGGAATATTGTTCAGTTGTTTGGTCACCGTCTTATGGGTTGTATGTTGAAACCATTGAGAGACTTCAAAGAAAGTTTTTGAGGATATTAGCTTTCAGATGTGGTTATCAAAGAGGGGATTATCAATATGATGATATTCTCTTCGAGTTCAATTTTCAGTCGCTGCAGACTAGAAGGCAGATTGCTGGGTTTTTTGCACAATGTTTTGAGTAATGGCATACGATGCCCGAAACTGCTTACCTTGGTCCCGTTTAACGTTAGTGTAAGGAGAGGTAGAAATACAAATCTTATTGTTGTACTGTTTCACCCAACTAATTATGGCAGGAACAACCCTTTCACTTGTTTATTAGATAGGGCTAGTCAATTTAATACTAGATATGATAATGTAGATTTATTCAGTTCTAGGCTGGTTAGTTTTAAGTCTTTTTTAAGAAATCACTTGTGATGTAATTGAATGTGTGATTTTACTATTTTCGATTTACTACTGTAATGTGTAAAAAATTTTATTTTGATATGATATGTGATATTCATATTACTTGTGTTATTGTTTTAAAATTAGTTTAAAAATTTGCTTTGTTGTATGCTGGTATATTTTGTAAAATGGCATTGCCGCAAATAAATAAATAAAATGTGTTTTAGTTAAATCGGGAACATTGCACATTTTTATTCGCATAAAGCACAATACAATAATACACCTACTACATGTTTCATTTCTTTAAATGCACTTTTGTGAAGAATGGATAAAACAAATTAACAACGACCAAATTAAATAATTTATATTATTCTCTGATGAAAGTACTTTCTGTACAAATAGTACAGTCAACAAACAAAGCTCGAGAAAATCCTAACATAATTAGGCAAGCCCTTAAATAAATTACCAAAGTTGGATCGCGCGAAAACGGGGCGGAGCTTCGCGTGACGTGACTTTGCAGATGCTGATCGGATGACAGTCGAGATTTAGTGCCGTTTCACATGAAGCGTATGGTCAGCGCTGACGGTCAGAGTCAGCTGAGAAGTTATTTCCATTACCTTAAATATACCTCTTCAAAAGAACGCGTACCGTACGCACGTAGCATCTCATACGCCGGGCCATCAGCAAGGCTGTTCGCTCATCTCCTATACGATATGCGTACAAGCCATTGTGTTCACGGTTACTTTCAGAAGCGCGCTGACGATCAGCTCGTACGCGAAGACAGTGTTGTGACTTGTTTGTGCAAAAAACAATGCGTTCCTTGAAGTAGCACAGCTCCTCGTTGAAAATTTTGGCAATTTGTCTAACGAAATTCAACAAGAAACGTTTCGTATATTAAATATTCTTTATTATAATACATATCCATACAGCAGGTGATATTAAAGATCTTAATCCTGCCAGGGCACTTGGCCTGGTAAACTAATAAAATAGTTTGCAAATTGATCTCGGACCGAAAATTCTGTTCTTTCACGTAAATGTAGTGCAGGGATAATATATAAAAATTCTCGTATGTGTAATGTATGGTCTCCATGATTAATCTGTCAAATTGTCATTCTACAATAATAAGTAGTTTTAATACTTCTGCACGTACGAACTCGTATGTCTCTATGTTAATTCGCAGCCGAAACTTCAACGTCATCCCTAATAAAACTCAGCGGCGGAATGGAAATGTGCCCTTGAGCTGGCCAATCAGGGTGCCATAATTTCTTGAGATCCGTACTGCCATAGTTTGCGCCGGGTGGATATATTCTTCGCCCGATATTACTAACTTTGTCAATTTAGGAATACACCCCCAAGTTTTAGTAGGTCTTATGGATGAGTAGTGATTTTTAATTTAGGTTTTTAAAGAATTAAAAATGGACATTTTAATTAAATATAAGGATAAAGTGTGTATGTCTCTTGACGATAAACAAGAAAGTAAAAGAAATGGACGCTTTAAACCTGAACTAAATATAGAATGTGCTTCGAAAGGTCGCGGCAAAAGCTGTGTTAGAAAATTTAATATAAATATTTTAAGTGAGGAATGAAACACAAAGTCTGCTCCACTAATTTAATAAAAAAGTTCAGATTAACATCCCAAACATGTTTCGAAGGTATAAACCTTCATCTTCAGTGGGTAATTATTAAGATGTTATTTATGAAGAGACCAATGACATTGTTAAATTTATTTAAACTGAAAAAGGAAGGAAAAAACACAAAATTAGACAATGTAAAAACAGCCAAGGCGTCATCAAAAAAAGGGTTTATGTGATTAGAAAAAGATATTTTGTAAAATATGGTGATAATATAAAACCGCGACCACAGGAAAATAAAGTCAAGTTAGAGACTTACCTAATGTTGCAGAAAAATTCTTTTTAAGAAGACATATATAACTTTAATTAGATAACTAATACATATTTAAATTAAAGTAAAATTTTTATAAAATAAAATGAATTTAAAATGAATTTGGTTTTATTTTAAATTTATTAAAAAACCCAAATTTTACTGGGAAAATGTAATAGGGTACGACCATCATGGTGGAGTCGTACCAAATGGTAGGTAAAATTTTTGATTTAGTTAAAGTATGAATGGATAATTCTATTTATTTTTTTATATAATTCAAAAAAACGGTTAAAAATCAACGCACTACGACAATGTCAAAGTTTATCTGTTTAGACGAATGGAGTAACAACTAAATAAAGAAGGAAGATGTACACTGTATGTTAGAAAAGGTATGATGTGAACTAATATAAAAATATAAAAACTTAAAAATCTTAAAAACAACGACATCTCTTAAAGCATTATAATATCATAATGGATGAGTAAGGCAAAGTTAGGACGCCAGTCACAAGAGAGCGTAAAATGTTAAAATAATAGTAACCTAAAAATGTTTATGAAGGTAAATCTTAAACGGGAACTAGGATGTATGGAATACGAGGTGCCATTAACGGAACAAAGATGGAGCAATATAACAGGGTATTTATGAAAACCGTGGTGCCATGAGATAAAATGATAGTTACAAAATAAGGTTATGTTTAATTATTTAAGAATTTTAGAGCATTGAAAAATGTTAGACAAGTAAAGTTAATCTGATCGTTAATGCAGTGTAAAGAGGGATTGTTAAGAGCTTTCTGGATTTCAAGGATCTCCAACAGATTCATCGTAGTCCCCTTATCACAAACATGAAGCACCTTAGTACTAGTATGGAGATCAAACGAATGGTTAGAATTGATAACATGATTGGCAAAAGTCGATTTAGAGTTTATATCAGTATGGTTTTTGTTTTTTTCAATGATTTTGAGATGTTCATTGACTCTGGTTATGATCTTCCTACCACTCTGACCTATGTAACAAGTATTACAACCTGGATGAGAACATGAAATGGAATATATACCTGACCTATCCAAAGTAGATATTTTGTCTTTGGATTGCACTACAAAACTACGTAAGTTGGTTTGAGTTTTAAAACTAATGTTAATATTATATGATCTAAAGATGTCTTGGATTTTGTAGGAAATATTGTTCAGGAATGGTAGTGAAAAATATCTCAATTGTTCTTTTTGGATTGGTACACATAGTTTCTTGTTGAGAGATCTAGACAGATGTTTATAATAAAGTTTATTTATGAAATATGGTGGATAATGGTTATTGCAAGCTATTTGTTTGATCCAATTAAGTTCGGATTTGAAGTTTTCATGAGAAAGAGGGATGTTAAATAATCTATGCAAGAAACTGTTGAATGCAGCTGTTTTATGGCTATGTGGATGGTTAGAATGAAATGGAATGACCAGGTCGGTACTCGTAGGTTTATGGTAAATACCAAATTGTAATTTATTATTATCTTTTTGAATGAGTAGGTCTAGAAAGGGAATAGAATTATTTGACTCGATTTCCAAGGTAAATTCTATGGAAGGATGTAATGTGTTGAGAAAGTTAAAAAACGATTGTAATTCAAGAAGAGACCCTGTAAATATAACCAAAGTATCGTCAACGTATCTGGAAAAGTGGATGACCTTCATGAAAAGAGGATGTGCTTCAATTTGTGTTTCTAAACTTGCCAAAAAAATCTCTGCTAAGAGAGGGCTAAGAGGTGAACCCATACCTAAACCTGTTTGTTGGGAGAAATATCTATTATTGAATTGGAAAAAGTTTTGCTTGAGAACAAGAGGCAAATATTAAGTACATGATGTGTGAAAATGGAGTGATTAGAGAATAAGAGGTCTCTAACAAGCATAATGCACTCTTCAGGAGGTATACTGGGGAATAAATTTTTTACATCAAACGAAACTAAAATAGAATGTTCAGGAATGTTAATATTCTTTAATTTGTTAGTTAATTCATATGAATTGTTTACAGCAAACCTACTAGAAAAATCAGTTAAGTCTGTTAAAATGGAGTTTAGCCAAGAAGCAAGTTTATGAGTAGGAGAACCAGAGTAGCATACAACTGGGCGTATTGGAATGTCCAACTTATGGATTTTTGGCAAACCATACAAAAGATGGGTTTGTGGATTCATTGGATATAACTTGCTCTTATCTGTTTCAAATGTATTTAGAGTATCATTAGTGATTGAGAGGATTTTCTTTAGATGAGTGAAAAAATTAGGGGTTGGATCAGAAGGAATAGTGGAGAAGTTGTCCGGGCTCAAAAATTCTTCGACTTTAGAAATGTATTGTTGTCGGTCTAAAATGACTACAGTACTGCTTTTATCGGCTCTCGATAAGACGAGATTGCACTCAGAAATCTTTCGGCGATCTTAAATTCCATGATCGTGTTTTAAATTTATCTTCCACTCCCTTGACCAGTGATGAGGTAGAGCTTTTGAGCCTGGGCTTAAATTACAACTTCAACTTTACCCCAACACCTCTTAACTTACAGCTTTTGGCAGTGGCATCTGAGAGAATCTTGGAGAGTGTTGGCTCATCTTCTCAAACACATACTGTTAGATCCCAACTGACAGTTGTTCTCAACAAATTTAATGACTCACAACATCCGGCTAACCTTTCTAACATTAAACGTAATAATACTTTGGCTTCCTTTCGCCGAAAGATTTCTGAGTGCAATCTCGTCTTATCGAGAGCCGATAAAAGCAGTACTGTAGTCATTTTAGACCGACAACAATACATTTCTAAAGTCGAAGAATTTTTGAGCCCGGACAACTTCTCCACTATTCCTTCTGATCCAACCCCTAATTTTTTCACTCATCTAAGGAAAATCCTCTCAATCACTAATGATACTCTAAATACATTTGAAACAGATAAGAGCAAGTTATATCCAATGAATCCACAAACCCCTCTTTTGTATGGTTTGCCAAAAATCCATAAGTTGGACATTCCAATACGCCCAGTTGTATGCTACTCTGGTTCTCCTACTCATAAACTTGCTTCTTGGCTAAACTCCATTTTAACAGACTTAACTGATTTTTCTAGTAGGTTTGCTGTAAAAAACTCATATGAATTAACTAACAAATTAAAGAATATTAACATTCCTGAACATTCTATTTTAGTTTCGTTTGATGTAAAAAATTTATTCCCCAGTATACCTCCTGAAGAGTGCATTATGCTTGTTAGAGACCTCTTATTCTCTAATCACTCCATTTTCACACATCATGTACTTAATATTTGCCTCTTATTAGATACTGTTCTCAAGCAAAACTTTTTCCAATTCAATAATAGATATTTCTCCCAACAAACAGGTTTAGGTATGGGTTCACCTCTTAGCCCTCTCTTAGCAGAGATTTTTTTGGCAAGTTTAGAAACACAAATTGAAGCACATCCTCTTTTCATGAAGGTCATCCACTTTTCCAGATACGTTGACGATACTTTGGTTATATTTACAGGGTCTCTTCTTGAATTACAATCGTTTTTTAACTTTCTCAACACATTACATCCTTCCATAGAATTTACCATGGAAATCGAGTCAAATAATTCCATTCCCTTCCTAGACCTACTCATTCAAAAAGATAATAATAAATTACAATTTGGTATTTACTATAAACCTACGAGTACCGACCTGGTCATTCCATTTCATTCTAACCATCCACATAGCCATAAAACAGCTGCATTCAACAGTTTCTTGCATAGATTATTTAACATCCCTCTTTCTCATGAAAACTTCAAATCCGAACTTAATTGGATCAAACAAATAGCTTGCAATAACCATTATCCACCATATTTCATAAATAAACTTTATTATAAACATCTGTCTAGATCTCTCAACAAGAAACTATGTGTACCAATCCAAAAAGAACAATTAAGATATTTTTCACTACCATTCCTGAACAATATTTCCTACAAAATCCAAGACATCTTTAGATCATATAATATTAACATTAGTTTTAAAACTCAAACCAACTTACGTAGTTTTGTAGTGCAATCCAAAGACAAAATATCTACTTTGGATAGGTCAGGTATATATTCCATTTCCTGTTCTCATCCAGGTTGTAATACATAGGTCAGAGTGGTAGGAAGATCATAACCAGAGTCAATGAACATCTCAAAATCATTGAAAAAAACAAAAACCATACTGATATAAACTCTAAATCGACTTTTGCCAATCATGTTATCAATTCTAACCATTCGTTTGATCTCCATACTAGTACTAAGGTGCTTCATGTTTGTGATAAGGGGACTACGATGAATCTGTTGGAGATCCTTGAAATCCAGAAAGCTCTTAACAATCCCTCTTTACACTGCATTAACGATCAGATTAACTTTACTTGTCTAACATTTTTCAATGCTCTAAAATTCTTAAATAATTAAACATAACCTTATTTTGTAACTATCATTTTATCTCATGGCACCACGGCTTTCATAAATACCCTGTTATATTGCTCCATCTTTGTTCCGTTAATGGCACCTCGTATTCCATACATCCTAGTTCCCGTTTAAGATTTACCTTCATAAACATTTTTAGGTTACTATTATTTTAACATTTTACGCTCTTTTGTGACTGGCGTCCTAACTTTGCCTTACTCATCCATTATGATATTATAATGCTTTAAGAGATGTCGTTGTTTTTAAGATTTTTAAGTTTTTATATTTTTATATTAGTTCACATCATACCTTTTCTAACATACAGTGTACATCTTCCTTCTTTATTTAGTTGTTACTCCATTCGTCTAAACAGATAAACTTTGACATTGTCGCAGTGCGTTGATTTTTAACCGTTTTTTTGAATTATATAAAAAAATAAATAGAATTATCCATTCATACTTTAACTAAATCAAAAATTTTACCTACCATTTGGTACGACTCCACCATGATGGTCGTACCCTATCACATTTTCCCAGTTAAATTTGGGTTTTTTAATAAATTTAAAATAAAACCAAATTCATTTTAAATTCATTTTATTTTATAAAAATTTTACTTTAATTTAAATATGTATTAGTTATCTAATTAAAGTTATATATGTCTTCTTAAAAAGAATTTTTCTGCAACATTAGGTAAGTCTCTAACTTGACTTTATTTTACTGTGGTCGCGGTTTTATATTATCACCATATTTTACAAAATATCTTTTTCTAATCACATAAACCCTTTTTTGATGACGCCTTGGCTGTTTTTACATTTACATGTTTGGGATGTTAATCTGAACTTTTTTATTAAATTAGTGGAGCAGACTTTGTGTTTCATTCCTCACTTAAAATATTACTCCACTGTGAGATGGACTACTTCCATAAAATTGATATAAATATTTGTTCTAAATACAGTTGGATTTGGCTTGTGATATAAAAAAAATTATTTTGTGTTATTAATTACTTGTTTGAAGAGGGTTTTTGTATTAAAATTTTAAGATATTGTTTACATCAATAATATTTTAGTTAAGAGGGAATAATAAATCAATTTCAGAGCCTCACGCAAAAGAGATCAATTCAAAAACTATCAATTTTCAAAACATTTTGATGGCGCACGTTTAAACATAAAACATGAGGCTAGGACTTCGTCTATTTTGCATAACAAAATATTACAAAATAGTCCAGTTATCAATTAACAAAAATAGCAACAATTTGAAATCTGTCGTCACGGAATCAAATAAAAAATAGTGAATTTCGTCAAATCAAATTTATAAATAGTAGAACATCAAATTTCAAGTCATCCAGTTTTTAATCAATTTATTTATTGGTATAGATATGTGAATGATATCCTAGCTTGTTTTACAGGAACTGACAGACGACTAAAACAATTTCTAGACTACATAAACAGTTTACATAATAACATTAAATTCACTATTAAGAAAGAAATCAATAATAGTATTAATTTTCTTAATTTAACTATAAAAAAAGAAAACAATAAACACATTTTTTCAGTATTTCATAAACCATCACACGCTGACACAACGATACATAAAAATGCCATCCCTTACAACATAAACTAGCAGCATTGTGCAGCACTGCCCAGTTCTAACGTCACGAGCCGCAACTGGTACAGTTCCTGCTATTTAATTACACAATTCTTATTATGTTTCATGCTTTTGCACCAAAATCATGTTAATTTATACATTGCCTTTAAAGTGAACTCGACTTAAAGTTTCAATAATTCTATACGGCTCCAGTTAACTCGCCTGCCCTAGTAGGTAACTAATAGGCGAAACGGCGATCAAAGGGAAAATTAACACTACCGTGTGGGCACGACATAATATGTTTGTAATGATGGCCAATTAGCGCATGCCCTACTAATCTTACATGTGTGTTAAATAGGTTAAATTCAAAGACATTAGAACTAATGTCTTTGGTTAAATCACTATTCTTCTGCCCTAAAGGAGTTATTAGGATAATTTGGCAACCCAAGGATAAAATACAGATGGGCGTAGCCAATCTCGACACCAAATACCTGCCATTTTTAATCCTATAGCCGATCTCGACACCAAACGTTAAGGTTTTAGGTAAACTAATAGCCTTTCTCGACACAAACAAGTAAGATGAATTTTAGTGAGCTTGGGTAATGTCCATTTCAGCCCACAACGAAAAACTAATTAAAATTAGAGCAGCATGGAACTCCGCAGATGCATTCCGCAGAATCCTTACGCAGGTATAAGGTTTTATAGACTTATATTGGTTAAACAGCGCTAACACGGCATCTAATCCACCTTTTTGGTTCCAATTCGTCTTTTTCAAGTTCACCGGGGAATATTATTATTAATTGTTTGCCCCTTTTATAGACTTATATTGGTTAAACAGCGCTAACACGACATCTAATCCACCTTTTTGGTTCAATTCGCCTTTTTTAAGTTCACCGGCCAATTATTTACCAGCCCTTTTTTACTTTTGTTTATTAGAATATCGATTTTAATATTCATGGTGTCGAGAAAGCCTATCGGCTTAAAGGGCCCTTTCTACAGAGTTAGGTACAAGACAAATTTGGTGTCGAGAAGTGACCCGCCGATACAGATTTGTGTGTTATTTTGTTATACAAATAGGAAAAGCAGTTCTTAGTAGCGTATTGTATCGAGAATTTGTTTTTGTAATCATTTTATTTTGAGGGAGGGAGTATGCGACCAAGACTTTATTGAATTTATCATTATTATTATGTCAATTTAAAAAAAAGTTTGCAAGTTCACTTAAAAGTAACGGTTCCCAAATCCTTCCTAAAATTAGCTTATTTATATCGGATTGAACGAACTTTGTTACCGAACTTTTAAACAGTTTGAAAAAGTAACAAGTCAGATCAATCTTATAAAATATTGTTGGATTTTTAACAAAATAGGTAAACGGGTTTATACAATTTCATGATATCGTTGTTTATTAACAGAGAATAATTTAAAGAAATAGTCCATTCTCGAAGTGGAGTTGAAATATAGGGAAAAGGGGAAAGAAAGTCAAAAAGTCTTTCTCTGCTAATTTAATAGTGAGCTATCAAAGTCTCAATTTTAAAATTAAAACGTCTCTACATGTTTCGAGGGTAGTAACCTTCATCTTCAGGAGACAAAAGTAGTCCTGCAGTTATTATTAGCAGTAGAGAGAAAACTGTTGGTGGAAAGTGACGTTGATGGAGCTTTTTTTAATTAAAATGTCCAAAAGATTCTTTTTATATATCCTGACTTATGACTTTCAAATGACGAATATCTTCCCTTTTTAAATTCGACCACATATTGACAGAGTCTGCACAGAAATTTTGAATTAAATATAACATTTCACTTTTCATTTACAATTTCAGTATGCTGATTGCATTCAACTTTTTAATATCTTGTCAAAATAAAAAAAAAAAAAGCTCCATCAACGTCACTTTCCACCAAGAGTTTTCTCTCTACTGCTAATAATAACTGCAGCACTACTTTTGTCTCCTGAAGATGAAGGTTACTACCTTCGAAACATGTAGAGACGTTTTAATTTTAAAATTGAGCCTTTAATAGCTCACTATTAAATTAGTGGAGAAAGAATTTTTGACTCTCTTTCCCTTTTTTCCTAACAGAGAATATTTCATAATATATTAAGAGTAGGGGAAGTTCGGGTAGCACTGGACAGCGGGTAGACCCGGACACGGCGACATTTAATGTTTTAGGGTGGATAGTAATCCGTATGTATGCTTGATCAACTCTTCTATTTCCAAGGACAGTGCGATTTAGTTCGCAGAGGTGCTAGACGTTTACTTAAAAAGTTAAGTTGATTTAGTAAATTTCTAACGTTTGATAGTGTTTTGTGTAATATTTAAAAGCATCGGAAAAATGCTGAGGTAAGTATAAATATTAATTTGAATTTTTTCCTGTCGACAGTAATGTATAAATGATAAATAGTCATGCCGAAAATTGTTTATTGTTTGGTTCAACCAAATTTTTAAGAATTTAACAAATATTCGCTTTTCGGATATCCACGGACACATACCGGGTGTCCCACTAAGAATAGCTGTCGGCCTTATCTAAGAAAGTGTGTGCGAAAAAAAATATATTAGGTAAAGTGGTCATGAGAAATTGCTGGAAATTATTTTCAAGTTTCTCAGACTGGCGCTAGAGGGCGCAAGAGTAACGATAAATATGAATCACGAAGTTTCCTCAAAAGTCGCCTAGTTAAGGTATCCCGAAAATAACAATTTGTATATTTCGAAGATTTATTAATAAAATTCACCTATAGAACGTGTTCGTCACTTTTCAAATAAAGTGGTGGGGAAAGGTTGAACATTATTTGTAATAAATGCTGATAACTCCGGTCTGGCTTAACATAATTTAGTAAACTTAGTTTTGTTAAAAAGAGCTTTTCTCACTCTATATATCATCTTATGAACTACGGCAATACGTGTTTTACACTAGGCGCTGGGGGGCGCTTTCTTACAACTTCACAAACATTGCGCGTTTTTTCCGTAATTGTAAATATAATAGTATATTCAATTTTACCTGATTACAAGGATGAATAAAAGTCTAAGAAGTCAGCCAAAACCGCAAGTTAATATCTATTTTCAATCCGGAGATATCAACAACAATAATCATAATTACGGAACATTATGATTTTATTTTCAAGTTGCCATTGTAAAGGTTTTTTTAAGAGTCAAATAGGCCTTGCAAAAACAAAATATGAAGGTACGTATGTTTCAAGCAAAAATATCGTTATGACAATAATTCTCAGTGGCGCCCTAAATGTTCAAATTGTCGGGCAGAGTATCCATGACTGTTACAAAAATCGGAGTATCCATGACTGTTATTAAAGTAATAAACAATGTTATTTTTGATGTTTTGTACGCTTCGTGACAGAGCTAGTTCGTACACAATGGCAGTCTTAAGTGAAGAGGATCGAATTGTTATCAAATATTTTGGACAAAAACATAATTATTACGGTGCAAGAAAAATTGTAAAAGAGTTTCCTGAAAAAAATTGATATGTTGGAACAGTTGGAAAGTTTTTAAGACATCTTAGAGAAAATAATGGATCCATAAAAATAAAAGTTGGAAGGGGAAGGAAGAAAACTTCAAGAACTCAAGGAAATATTACCATGGTAAGAAATATTATAGAAAATGTACGACCTGAAGAATCTGTAAGTACCAGAAAAGTAGCGAAAAGAACAAAAGTTTACCGTTCTACAGTTTAAAGAATTGTAAAAAATAATTGCCAACAAGTCTTTAAAAAGGTTTACTGTCAAAAACGTAATGCCAATGTGAAGGAGAAACGATTAGAAAGATGTAATCTATTACTACGAAAATTCTGTTCTCGGGAAAATATCGCAAAGATATGGTTTTCAGATGAGAAGATGTTTTACTTGAGGCCGCCAAAGAATACACAAAATAATCGGGTATACGCAAATGTGCAAGTAAAGAGGGAAATCCCTTCGGAAAATCTTTTAATCGAGAGAAGTCACTTTTCACCTGGCGTAATGGTCTCTGTGGCAGTTTCCAAATTGGGGAAGTCAAGTCCCATTGTTGTAGATGACGGAATAAAACTCAACTCGGACTCGTATCAACAACAAATTTTACATTACTTGCTTCCTGAAATTAAAGCAATCTGCGACGATTACGGGTTCCAACAAGACGGTGCTCCTTCCCATACCACTCGAAGTACAAGAATGTTTTTGCTTAATCAATGCCCCAATTACATCGAACCGGAGAGGTGGCCACCCAATAGTTCATACTTAAAGCCTTTTGATTATTCCATATGGGGAAATTAAGAGGCAAATATTCACAATAGTCAAAGGTTTAACACCATCGAAGAGCTAAAGGAAAGGTTACAGTTCTGTTGGAATAATTTTAACTAGGACATAATCAATGCAGCTATTGACCTATGGCGAAGGCGACTGCAATCGGTGATAGAAAATCATGGTGGTCATATTCATAATGATGTCCTGTAAATATTTAGACTACTTTTGGATTTTAAGTGATAGTTAGTCTTGATATCATTAATTGTTACTCTATTACTAAATTTGTTAGTTAAAATTGAACAAAATAAATTGTATTTCTTGAATTTTAAAATCTTTCACAATGAGACCAAAAAAACGTATCATCTGAAATTTAAACAGATCAGTTTCCGTATGCCACGAACATAAGCGCACGTTTGTTAAAAAAAAAACTGTCAATCCGGCCCTGTTCAAAATATTTTGAAAAACATTACATATTTTACTGAGACGATTTCAGTTCATCATCACTCCAAAAATAAATTAAATCAGTGCAAAATGAAAAAAAAATATTCACAACTAAAAAGTGTA
Source organism: Polydrusus tereticollis (assembly GCA_963920685.1). Classification (NCBI taxonomy): domain Eukaryota; kingdom Metazoa; phylum Arthropoda; class Insecta; order Coleoptera; family Curculionidae; genus Polydrusus; species Polydrusus tereticollis. The sequence continues at coordinate 50,334,924 of OY987326.1, read as the reverse complement.
CTCCTTTAATTTCAGCCACAGTGTATATTTCGGGTAGCCGCGGATACGGTATATCAAGAAAAAAAAAACTGCTTTCATTCTCACTAATTTGTGTTAGGCACCTAAATATATTTTTATAATTCTGCATGTACAGGGTCTTCCAACGAGGACTGAACAGGGGCTCATTTTTGAGCTTCCTTGTATTTAAAGAAAAATCCAAAATAGCCAATCGATGTACTTTTTCCTGCAGAATTCAAAAATGAAACCAAAAATGTATTTAAACCAGAAACAAAAGAGTTACGCTATGGATAAGGGGTTTTTTAAATGGAACATAGCTTTTTTTATAGGTACGATTTTTGGAACGAGTGATTTTTTTTTTGTCCGTTCTGATTAAAATATTTAATATTGTGACAGCTATTTTTATTAAATTTTATTGTTTTATCCAGTATAATTTAACTTTAATCTGTTTGAAACATAGGAGGCCATAAGACTTGTAATGCAACAGCACCACAGTATTCGCGAAGCGGCGACATGTTTAGTGTTCCAAAGAGTAGCCTTGTTGATCGAGTCAGTAAACCTTGCAATAATTTAGAAATAACATCAAAATCAAAGGATAGGCAACCAAACATACACCACTAATTATTTGAAGATTTCGAACACGGCAAAATCGGATTTACCGGTAAACTTAACGTTTGTTCCAACCCGACAGTACAGTCCCCGAACGGTCGCACAACTAACGTACCATTGCAACAGTCGATTGCAAAGTAAAAAATTAATTGACAGGCAAGAAATGATCGTTTAGGCATAGAATAGGTTCGGGTTGGAAAAAACCTTTAAAGTGAGGTTAGTTTGCGGTTGTTTGTTATTACTCTTGAAAGGAAAGGGCTGAATTAGTGTAAAGTAAGTCGGAGTGAGTGTTATCTGTTGAAAATGAAAACGTTCGGTTTGGTTTTGTACGTTTGTTTAGGATTAGGACCTCAGGTAAGTGTTTTCAAAATTTAAATAAAATATCTTGTTTGGACGCACGACATGAAAATCTAAGTTCAAACTGAAGTAAAAAGTTATCTTATTTAATATAGCTTACCTTTCCGCAATGAATTTAAAAGAAAAATGGACGTGAAATGAAATAATTTATTATACATCTGTTCAATGCAAATATTACAATAGTAGATAAACCCAAAATTTGGGCGTGGTGTATGTGTATGTCTATTCTCTTTTCTAGGTAAGACCAGATCGTCCACTACAAGGCTGGCTATTAGGGTGGGTCGATCTATATAAGGAAAAAAATAAAGTGTGAGATCTCAATTACCCTGGGTGCTAGAAAGTTGTCACTACTATTGTTGATCATTCATGCAAAGTTTCGGCTCTGACAAGCGCCATCTTCAGGTGCCTAGTTCGCTTCGAATTTTCCACAAAGCGTACTACTGAAATATGCAGCTCTTCGCTTATTTCACTCAATAAAAATTGAATGAAATAACCCAGAACTCACCACGTGGAGGTGGCTGCATGTCAAGTTCTTCCCCGCCTCCCTCCCGACCTTCGTCTTATTAATGAAAATTATCAATTTATTGATCTAAAGCCTTTAAAAATTGTTGTTTTGTCTCAGTTTTCGGAAGTTTTTTTCTGGAGGCAATCCGAGTTCGGATCAAGCCATCTCTTGATTCTGTTTCGCTTACTAAAACAGCGGCTTCAGTGACTGTCCTAATACATCTTTCAACAGATTGTGTGTGACAAGGGTATTTCAAAATTTCGATGTCGTCAGGAACTGTTAGAATCATCTCTTGCAATGCAGTATCTGAAATTGTTCTTGTGAGTGGTGGTTCAGTTACGCTAATTGACTGCCAGTTTATCAATTCAGTGTAGTCTTGAGCGTCAAAATTCAGTTTTGGGACTTTGAACTCTCTGATTTTGCTATTCTGAAGACTCATTACTCTACATTTCAGAATTCTTCTTAGCGCAAGTTCTCTAATAGGCTTTCGAGCATCTCTAAGCATTGTCAATAGAATATTTTCTGGATGAGCGAAAAATGCATTCCTCTGTATGACCGGATCAATCACATCTTTAACTGTACTTGGCATATATCTCGATCTTGTTATCAGAGAGAACAAATGTCTGGAGCCTTCAGTACACGATGATCTGATTTTAATATCGAACCAAACAGGAGCATAAACTTTTAATATAAATTCGGTTATTGTTTTCAATTCGTTCGAAGGTTTTTCTGAAGCTACATAAAGTCTTAAAATCCTATTTGCCGTTGTCAGCCATCTTGAGTGTGACATTTTTCCAGGATCACGATTTGATAAATTTGAGGGGACATCACCTCTTGCGATTGCCAAACACATTTGATACAAATAAACTTGATCGGTACTGGTGTCATTTAGGTCGAATTCTGGTAGTTCCCCATCAATTTTTTCGAATTTAACTATTGGAAGGTTCTGACATGTTGGAAGAAGCTTTCCAATCGTTCCTGAGAATCCTCTTGGGTCGTTAGTTTTACCATCCATTTTCTCAATCAAATGGCGAAGTGGAAGTTCATTGGCGTGCAGTAGGCAAATCAACCATTGTAAGGAGTGGTGTCCAATTGCTACTTCTAACTGCTTAACAACTCCATTCTTGAAACCTGTATTTACAACAGTTCCGTCACAGCCAACAGCAGCAAGTTCTTTAACAGGTCCTAAGTTACTGCTTAGAAATAAACAGACCCAGGTTCTGCAATAAGAACAATATGTTCCTCCAAAGCGTATCTCTTATGATAAGTGCTTCCTTTTTTCTCCGTCAGTAGTGTTCTGTCCTTTCTACCGTCAAAATAGATCCCTGTAATTTTCAAATTTCCTGTTGATTCCTGTTTTAGTTCCGTTCTTTGTCTCTTTCGTTCTCTCCGCAATTTACTACGGTTTAATAATTTTGAAGGGTCGTTTCTACTGACAACGCCAACAGCATTCGCTAAAAAAGAAGCACATCTATCCGAAACTCCCGTTCGATCGCAAGCCTCTGCTAAATTTCTGAAATCCACCCCTCGAAGGTCTGTTCTTGCTTTTGAAGTTGATGGACTATCTAATTGAAGTTTAAACTCGCTTGTTGTAGAACTTTCACCCAGAAACACACTTTCTTCCAGTGGGGAGGAAGTTGTTTCTAGAACATTCACTTTTCCTACATTTTTCAATTGCTCTAGGCGGCTTTGGTCCTCTAGTTGTTTTTTTGCTTTGAATTTTCTTTGCATACGTTTTTCTAAAACCTTTGTCAATTTAATGTCAACATTTCCAATAAACATTCTTCTTTCTGTTCTTTGGTCTCGTAAAAATTCTTGTTCTGTTTTAAGCACTTTAATTTTGCATTTGCATGAGTCAAAATCTTTACACTTGCACGTCGATATATCAAAAAGTTTCTCACTTGATTGTCTGAATTTTTCTAGCTTCTCTAAACACTTTTTATTATGTACGGACCCAATGTTTTTTTTTAAACTCCGAAACTTCACAACATAGTCTTTAATCAATCGATAAATCTCTTGTTCACTCACCACTTGTAAAGAAGCATTTTGCCAAATGGTTTTCAATACAGATATAACTTTTTTAGAAACATCACTTACACTAGGGTCTTTGCCATTGTTCTGGTCTTTTATTAATTGCCTGTGCCACAAATATGCTCTCATAACATCTCTATAAGTCGGAAGTATGTTGCACTTAAGTTCTGTTGGTGCTCCAAACACCTCGCATTCAATGTCTTTACGTGTATTCGGCATTTTCACACAAATAAACAATTACGCGTTCACTAAAAAGAGTAAACATAAGTTAATAAGACGTTGACTCTTCAAATGCGTCGAGACAACTAATCTTGTCGGTACAGGAAAGATATACTTGCGGCGGCGTACGTGATATTGATATAGCTGCGCGACACTACTTGCGCATTTGCACGGTTGAGCTCAGATGAATATGTTTCGATGAATTTATGAGTTTATTAGTGGCAATTTTTTTATCAACACAGCTATATAGAGGAGAAAGTCGAGATAAATCACTCATTTAAAGTTTATGAATATTTTCATAATTTTCCCAAATTTGACCTCAAGTAGGCACCTGAAGATGTTATCCCAGAAAGCCCAAATTTTGTATCATAAATACTATATTAAGTTGACAACTTTTAGTTACCCAGGACATATCACATTCGAGAAAAAAAAAATTCGGCCCACCCTACTGGCTATGCTCAAGCCTAGAGCGCAAATTGCCGGAATTATTTAAATTTTTTAACTTTATCGCGTACAAGGTTGCATTCATCGAGAATTGTAAAATCAGGATGAGGCCCAATGTCTTAAGATTTTTTCCCGGGGCACATTAACGTATTCTAGCCTGGGGCATAAACCATGCTAAATCCGGCCCTGTGTTTAGGTATAAAGCGACTAAAAATTAATTTTTAATAGAATAAATTATTTTTATTAGAAAATAATAAAGTTCCTTAGTTCGGTTTTCATATTGGTCATTACACGATGCGATAAACTACACGACTCAACCAATTTCTCAAAAGGTTCAATACCTCTTTCCACGAGGGAGCGGTCCCTTTTGACGTCAGTAAAGCCTTTAATAAGGTCTGGCACAGCGGCTTCATTCTAAAATTAATAAGGTTGAGTACAACAAACTATATTGTAAAATTATTAAATTCTTATTTAAAAAATTTATTATTTGAGGTGTCGCATAAGAACGCAATTTATACATTTATTATTATTATTCATATTATGAATTTATTTGCAGACAACGCTGCAATATCTGCATCATAAAAAAAACTGTGGTGCAACGCGGCATAAAACTTCCCGATGAATGGATGCTTCAATAGAAAATTCGAATAAATTCTACCATAACTTCAGCAATCAAAGTTTTATCAGAAAAATAGATCAGACAGAAGTTGTAGATCATGAAGTTATCTAGGAAAATTGTTCTTATGCTTTTTTTTTAAGTATCACCATTCCTGAGATATTGCGATTCTAAATCACCGAAAACAATAATATGTACGCTGAACCGCCTATACACACCATTGGATGTTGAATATGAGTCAAAATATTGGTTTGTGTAACTTATACATAAAAACTATTATGATTGTGAAAATATACAAATAAAAGAAACTCAGTCCCAGTATATTTATCGAAAAGTTTATCTGCTTATCCAAAATGTCAAAATTGTATCGTATTTTATATGCAATAACTGGCTGCGGTACAGGGTTTTCTTTTATATTTAGACCCCTATTTAGAGGAAAAACTATAAGAGATAGAAAAAAACTTTAAATATGAAAGTTTTATGATTTTTACTGAATCATCAGAATATTAGCAAAAAATTATTAAAATACTATTACAATGCCGAAAAATATAAGCAACTTATGTTTTTTTAAATGGAACACCCTGTATTTATTTCATTAAAATTATAGATCTTTTTTTCCTGATTACAAAAATATAGGGTTTGTCTATATTAACTCCAACCAGTTTTAAGATATAAACGATCAAAATTTTAAGAAGTTGTATTTAGTTTCTAGTCTAGAATGCTTTGGAAATTAAAAATGATAAAGGTCTGTCGCCATTGAAAACACATGTTATTATGACATTTTTGTCGTTGTTTGCTTGTATTAAACGAACATTTTGCTACGTACTTAAAACAATAACATGGGATATTCTACAGCAGAAAAATTCGATATTATCCATCTATATTATTCTAATAATAGAAATCCATCTACAACTCTTAATGAGTACCACAGGATATTTCCCAATAGAATTTTACCTTCCAAAAGCACTATTAAATATGTTGTGAAAAAATTTGAAGAGACCAAAAGCTTAGAAAGGAAAAAGAGGACAGTAATGAGAGATGAGCAATTAGATTTAAATGTCTTGCTGTTCTTTGAAGGTAAACATTCTAGTTTATACTAATTCTTAAATCCTACAATAATTACTTAAATGTTGTATTACAGAAAATCCTGAAAATTCTATACCAGATGCGGCAGGCCATTTTAATAAATCCCTATCAAAAATACACGAAATTTTGAAAAAATACGGATATCATCCATATAAATTTTTACCAGTCCAAAACTTAACAGAAGATCACAAGAGACAGCGGCTAGAATTTTGTTTGGATGTTTTAAGAAGGCGTGAAATTGATGGGAATCTTTTAAACAAAATTTTATTTACCGACGAGGCAAATTTCAGCACAGCTGGTATGTTTAACCGAAAAAATAAACATTTTTGGGCAACTTCAAATCCCCACAAAATTCAGCCTGTTAGAATTCAGGGTCGTAGGTCTATAAATGTGTGGTGTGGCATTATAGGAAATAGGGTCATTGGTCCAATAATTTATAATGGGAGTTTAACTGGTCCAAGATATATGGAATTTCTTGAAAATGAGATTGAAAACATTTTGGAAGAGCTTCCTCTCAACCAATACGCTACGCTCATTTGGCAACAGGACGGTGCCCCACCCCATAATGTTGTCCCTGTTACAAGATACTTAAATGAAAAATATAATACGTGGATTGGAAGAAACGGACCAATAAGGTGGCCGGCAAACAGCCCTGACTTGACGGTTCTGGACATTTTTCTTTGGGGCTATTTAAAAAATAAAATTTATTACAATAGGCCAGAAAACGTTCAAGTTCTGGAACAAAGAATTCACGAAGAAATTTTGGTGCTAAATAGGGACTTTCCAGTGTTCATTATGAACGCAATAAATCATAAGTTATTAGGAAACATTCAAAAATATATATTAAATGAAGGGGGTTATGTTGAAAATCAATAATTTTCTATGGTTCTGCATTTTTTCTTTATTTTGTATTAAATATATTTTAAAATTTCATAAAAGAAAGTATTTTTAATTTTTATTTTATATCGCTAATATCTTAAAACTGGTTGGAGTTAATATAGACAAACCCTATATTTTTGTAATCAGGAAAAAAAGATCTATAATTTTAATGAAATAAATACAGGGTGTTCCATTTAAAAAAACATAAGTTGCTTATATTTTTCGGCATTGTAATAGTATTTTAATAATTTTTTGCTAATATTCTGATGATTCAGTAAAAATCATAAAACTTTCATTTTTAAAGTTTTTTTCTATCTCTTATAGTTTTTCCTCTAAATAGGGGTCTAAATATAAAAGAAAACCCTGTACTATGAACATTTTTCAGAAAGGGTAAAACAACAGTATTTAAATTATTTGAAAAACATGATTTAATTAATTGCGCAAAAGTATTTCAAAAGATCGACTCTTCTCCACAAGACATCATTACAAACGGGATTCACTTTCTTCTTGCTCTATATGGAGCTCCAAAGAAAATTGATTCTTTAGACAAGTATAGATATTTAAGTTTTGTACAAAATACACGGAACAATAAAAGAGTGCGAATATCTTGTCTTCCTCCAACATCTGCTTCTGCTAGTTAACACTTGTGTCGAATATACTATCAAGTTCAAGTATGGCTAGGCAATCAACTGGACCCAGAAGACTTGGGTTGGAAACTAGTAGATAATAACGAGTGATTATTAATTATTTTGCTCAAGGGCGGCTGTGACCCAGTATACATAGTGTAGCAGTAGCGCGTAGATTAAATCATAGGGCGAATTTGCAAGAAAGCAGCGTTGTCACGTTGAAAACCTAAAATAATGTTTTTTGACGGTATGTAATATAAAATCCTGAGCTATCTTACTTTGAAAGCCTACTTTATATGGCCGCCTCCTACTTCTAGACACCTTCTGATGTTTCTTCTTACCCTCAGAGACACATTAACCAATACGTTTGGAGAATTATTAATTTCGGCAATTTTTTCTGAAATCCTTCGTTTAAGATCATTTAAATCCTCAATTGGTGTTCGATAAATGGAGTTTTTTATAAAAGGCCACAAGAAGAAATCGCAGGGTGTTAAATCGCAGGAACGAGGTGGCCATATTTGTTGCGTATTTCGGCTTATAACTCTGTTTTCAAAAAATTCACTTAAAAAATTTAAATTTTCTCTGGTTACATGAGGTGTAGCGGAAGTAACCTTCCCGCAATTCATCATCGTGAAGCTCATTAATAAATGTTGTCAGAATTTCGATCCGATATCTCTCAGCTGTAATTGTGCCATCAAAGTAAATTGGGCCTACTATTCTTCTAGAACTAATTGCTGCCCACACACCAACTTTTTGAGGATGAAGAGGTCTTTCTACAAAAATATGCGGATTTTGCGTATTCCACATTCGCATATTTTGTGAATTAACATAGCCTGATAAATAAAAATAAGCCTCATCGGTAAAAAATGTTTTTTCAAAACACCACTATTTTCTTCTTGAAAATTGTTTAAAAACCATTCACAAAAATTAAGTCTTTGGGGAACGTCATTGGGAAGGAGTTCATGAATAGCCGTAACACGATAAGGGTATAGATGCAGATCCTTTTTCAAAAGTGTTTGACATGTACTGTAGCATAAATCCGTTTGCTGAATTTGTTGAGATAAATGCCTAATAGAAGTTGAAGGATTATTTTCCATAATTTGTCGCGCTTCTTCAATAACCTCATTCGATCGTTTTGTTGGTCTTCCAGCCCCTTTTTTATGTTGAACAGAACCAGTCTGACGAAATTTATCAATTAAGTATTGTGACCCAGTACGAAAATTATGAAAGGTCACCGCAACATCAGGAAACTCGGTTCGAAATTCATCAAAGCAGTCATGCATAGAGTAATTCCACACACCGCCTATTTTGTTTCCATTTCTAAAAAAACTTTCAACAATAAAAATTTTTTGTGCTTCACTAAACATTTTTACTGTAGAACTTTCAATCCGGCAACAAAGCTTCACCAAAACTTGATACGCTGAAAAATAAAAAATTAAATCATATCCTGCAAATAGCACTTTATAATAGTCAAAAGACGACTCCCCGGAGAAATATTAGTTAAAGCAATAGTAACCTACCTTCAAATAACTGCAAAAATTACAAAATTTCTCCAATTTTTAAACTTTACAAATACACAAATTCAAATAAGACGTAAATGTCATAAAACAATCATGTCATCTTATCTACGCAGTACGGCCATGATGCTTTTAAAATGCATGACCTCCCTTGAGCAAAATAATTAAAAATCACTCGTTATTTTGGAACCAATTCAAACTTTACTCCGACCTGTTCTGAAAAGACTTCTCAACGCTATTTTTTGCAATTGCAATAAGGATTGTAGTGCAAGATGTAGCTGTAACAAAGTCGGGTTATTTTGTTCACCAGTATGTACTAATTGCCAAGGCCAGTCTTGCTCCAATGTTAAATCAACTTGAACAGATGAAGATTTTTATGATATCGATGAGAAGACAACTCGACCGTTTGGTTCCAAATGTGGCTAACTACCAAAATTACGATTTTGAGCTATCTACGCAGTCTAACTAAGAATAAATGTTTTTATAAGTTCCGAAAGTAGCCATTTCGCTATTTTTAAATTTGGCGCCGATATTAATCATTCTTTTTGTGTCTATATGCATAACAAATATTTTTTTTAGTTCCAAATATGTTCAAGATCACATAGCTAGTTTTGGAATTGAATAAACATAATTTTCTTAATTCTATATGTGTCCAAGATCACTTAGCCAGTTGTGGAACTAAAAGTTTTTCATGTTATTTTTGCGCGTTTTGCAGATAACTACTTGTACAGACAAGTCGATTTAAGTCAGTTTTTGTTGGGTTGTCTTGGATAGAAACTGGAAAGGCAGTTAGTAGTAGTTTGAACAGCAAAGTGTGTGTTTGCCATTACTGTTTAAAAGTGAGAGTAGTACATACCTACAATAAATTAAAGTAATTTTTTCCAACATGACCTCCAAGGGCAAAAAAATATTAAGTATGGTGCCTAGCTCCTCAAATCAAACGCCTTTAGAAAGTAGAATAATCATAAATAATAATCCGCAGGAGATTGAAGGTAGGTTGGTTTGAATTGTATATTATTATGATATTTTATTTAGTGTGTATTTGTTGTTACTTTTTACAGTTTGACTGGGGTTCAGCAGCAAATTAACAGATTTTATGCTAGCTTCATTACAGAATTTTGGGTTACGTTTTAAGGAATATATTTTAGAGCTTAAGAGTATCAAAGCTAACAAAATATCTTAAGAAATACCAAGCATCAACAAAAAATGTGACCCTTTAAACTGCTTGTACTAGCTCTTTTTTCTCAATGCCTCTTTATAATGTTATAATTTGACCTGTTTTGTCTTAGATCCACCCATTCAGGAACCATTTGATTCAGACGACTCTGTTAAAGATGCTGACTACATTCCTGATCCAAGCAGTCCAGGTTAGTTAATGAAAACAACAATACTTTCTCAATTACCAAGTTTACACGAGCACCTTAGTGCGCATTAACTAAAAGTGAATTTAGAAAATAAACCTTTTTAACGATATAAAACGCATGTGTAAAAACGGTTAAGCCGTTTAAATAATTTTAATTCACTATTTAGAAGTGTTTACACATGCGTTTTATCTCGTTAAATCAGTTTAATTGCTTTATTCGATTTGCGTTAATGCGCTTTTAGGTGCTCGTGTAAACTTGGTAAATAAAGGTGTCCTAATTATTGTTGTTTAGAAAGTAGCGAATCACACAACCAGTTAGACGTCGACACTAACATAATGCCAGAAGAAAAGAACACAAAAGGACTTTTCTTTCCTGGCAGGTCCTTAGGTGAACCATGCAATAATTCTTGTAGGTAAGAATAGAATTATCTTTTTGTAAATTTTGTCTTCATTTTCAGGATCAAGATGGCAATGTAGTTAACGGGCACCAAATAAAGTGGATAAGGTTTGAGAAGGCAGCCCCCTTTGTAATGAAAATCAAAACCGACTTTGATGAGGATTTTCGCAGTATTATGATTCTTCCACGCAGAGGACGGCGAATTACAGTTCGTGCCATGGAGGTATGTCTCAAACCTTTACATGAAGAAAAGAAAAAATTTCTGCACTAAAGCTCAAACATTTAAAAGAGATTTGCAATTCTGGTAGCGTACCAGACGACTGTCGACTTTTTTTTACAAATTTGCTAAGCGACGAAAGTATTGAAGATGAAACTGTGGTGCCAGACGTTAATGACTCTGACGAAGAAGACTTTTTTAACAATAATCATTAATGAACTAATGATTTGGCTTTGTTCTTAGTTTAGGATTTTTTTAAGGATAGCGGTTTTTTTATGTTACCACCATTTTGAGAAAATATATTAATTTCAAAAGTAGCTATCTGCGTTTTTTTATTTAATTTTTTCCTTACAAGTCACTGTCTTAGATTTTTAACACCAAATTAGTATAAAAAACAATTAAGAACTGTATAAGTTAAAGTATGTGTAATACCTCACAGGGCAATTTGTAGACCTCGATTTGATAGAGTGTATCAAACTTTCTTTTGTGTTTCCTGTAAAATCAACATTTTGTAGATAGCCACATATGGAAACAGACGGTCGAACTGATGTATCCTTTTCACATATCCAGCTAGAAGAATAAGAAGAAGATGAAAGCGAAGAAAGTATAACTGTTGAAGTGGCATTTGAAAATTATCAGTCAGAATAACATCTTCCCGAAACCAACAATATCTCGTGCGATTTAAATCATTTTCAATAGTACCTACCCTTTTTTAGTCCATACAATATTTTTTAATAAAACTTAGTCACAATAGATCGTGGACTATGCCTACCACATTAAAGAAATGAGCCGAGTACACTACCTCACAGGTGGTGCGGAAGTGTGTGCATATTATGTAGAATACAACTTTTTCAACTTTTAAAATCGCAATATCTCAGAAATGGTGACTCTTAAAAAAAAAGTATAAGAACAATTTTTGTAGATAATTTCATGATCTGCACCTTTTGTCTGATCTATTTTTATGATAAAGCTTACCGTTTACTGGAAATATTGGAGAAACCATTTTTTTTTACTTTTGACCTTGAATAACTTAACGGTGGGCACTTTTAGTATTTTATTTGTAGTAATGTTCCTAAAGTCTGTACCAACTTACAGCTCTATGCGAATTATTGTAAATGCAAATGTCTACTTTGACCGGATAAACTTTTCATGTAGATTCAAACAAATTTTAAATAAAAGTTAGTGAAAATCTAGAAACAAGTGTTTCATGTTTAAAATTTAATATGGATCTCCATCCAGTATCGGCTAACTCCATTTAATATACACACATCGCCAAAATTCTTGGACCCCCCCCCCCTCGTAAATTTTAAAACGAAAAATTTATCATGGCTGCTTTTTTGTACACTTAATCTTTAGTTATTTCACCCTTGCTACGCATCTAAAAATGTTTACAAAAACAATTTCCCACAATTTTAGATACCATGCAATGTTTAAAAAGTGGTTCATATCAATTTAGCCTGTTGAAGTGATTGTTGAGTTTTCCTTTGAAATTATGCCTGGCAATAGAATTTCAGTGTTCAATAGAGCAAGAATAGTGGCTTTGCATGATGAGAATCTGCCGAATCATGGAATCGCGGATAGATTAGGGATTCCCCGCGCTTCAGTTATCCGAATAGTGCGTTTGTACCAGGAAACTAACTGCGTTGACTGGAGACGTGGAACTGGGCGTCCTAGGGTAACTAATGCAAGAGAAGATCGGTATGTAGCAGGTTATGTACGTCGGAATCGAACCATAATAGTCTCAGCTGTCCGAACTCATTTGAGAAGAACGTTTGATCGACTCATTTCCAGTACCACAATACGGCGGAGACTTGCTGGAGCCAATTTGCGATCTAGGAGACCATTAAGAGTACCTAGGTTACTTCCCAGACATATAGCCGCTCGTCTACAGTGGGCACAGGAACACAGAGACTGGCTTTTAGCTCAGTGGCGATATGTTCTTTTTTCGAACGAAACCAGATTTGGTTAAGTTAGTAATAGTCGGCAACACAGAGTTTGGAGAGGGCCAGGGCGACCAGAAAGACTATCTTTTGCCAGAGAAGTCGTTCCATACCAAGGAGGAACACTAATGTTTCGGAGAGACATAATGCATGGTCGTCGTACGCAGCTTATTCCCATTGCAGACACTATGACAGGGGATAGATATTATCGAAACATTATTGAACCCATTATTTATCCTCTCCTATATGAAATTGGCTCCAATTTCATTTTCATGGATGACAATGCTAAGCCCCATCGCACGAGAAGAGTACAAAATGCACTAGAGATTCAGAATATTCAAAGATTACCGTGGCCAGCAAATTCGCCAGACATGCATCCCATTGAGCACATGTGGGATTTCGTTGGACGAGCAATCTCAAACAGAATTAATTCTCCTATCACCCTCCAGGAAGTCACACTCGCGGCCCAAGAAGAATGGAACAACATCCCAATGGATACCATTGTTTCCATGCACAGGCGAGTTGACACCTTACTACAGAACAGGGGAGAACACACCAAATATTAATGCATTTTTGATTTCGCTCTAAAGTGGTTTTCTTTTAGATTTCAAATTCTGGTAATCATTTTATTATGCACTATTTTTCGTTTGTATTTTTTTTCTGGTTCAGTTAAAATTTAATTCAGCCAATTTTCATTGGATACCTAACCAAATTAAATGTACTTTTTAATACACTTCTTGACTTATAATAATGGTGTCTCATTTTGACAAACATAAGGGGGTCCAAGAATTTTGGCGATGTGTGTATAACTTCAAATACGTAAATTTCAATAAACTTTTGAAAAAAAACTAACCTAACCTAAACAGAACATTCAAATTTACAGCTTTAAAGCAAAGTTTAAATTTTCTTTATGAAAATTCCATAAATATTAAAATATTTTTTATGCAAAGGTACACCGAAGATATTTCCTTCAATTATTTTTACATAATATACTACTTAATGTCACTACAAGCCCTTGTATTTTTAATAGACAATGGAAAAATATCTTAAAAGCATTAAGTTTAATTAAAATTTACTGAAAATTAAAGTAAAAGTAAATTTCAGTAATTCTTATAATAGTTACATAATATTTTATGAAATTTTCAATTATTGTCGCGCAAGAGTACTACATAGACGCGTTTAACTGCATTTATCCGAAGGCGCTAACCATAGCATCATCCTACAGTTCCTCATTTTGCGGTCAATTTTTGTAGTGGTTTAAACATGTTCTCTGTTCTTTCTACATTTTTAGAGCATTAAGTGTAATAACAAGTGGGAAAGGTAAGTACTGTTTCAATAACAATGATAATTTGTATCCTTTGTAATTTTCAGTGTTTGACAAATATTATAAACATTTATATTTACATAAAAATAAAATACATATTTTTCCAAACCATATCAAAGTACAACGCTTTAATATAAAATAAACATATTTTTTTTATTTATAATTTTTTTTTAAACTTATACCAAAACAGTATCAGAAATAAAACAAATATAATAGCAATTTATATTCAAAGGAGCACATAATAGCAATAAAAGTTAAAATGGATCATTTTATTCTCGATCGCTTTAAGGTCCCCCATTTATTGGCTTTCAGGAAAAGTGATGTGACAAGATGTATAAACACAAACATAGATGTATATGTTCTATGTTAATATTTTTTTGTATTTTTTACACTGGTGAAAGACAGATGTGTTGTTGTTTATGAGAACGATCTGACCACAGACTCAGGGAGCTTCAAAATTTATAACAAGGCTTTTCAATTCGCCTCCCCATTATATTTAAGTTGTAACTTGAAATACCCAAGTGGAATATCATTAAGTTTAGACCTACCTCACCTATTTCAAACGTTTTTTTTTAACTCATTATCAGGTTGCAGAAAGCATGTAATATTAAGAATAAACTGACCAGAAAATTTTGATTGTGACAGAAATATCCAACAATGATATTAGCACATTATGTCACAATAAATTAATGTTGTCCGGTTAGCTAATCCTTGATGATTAAAATCTGTCTGCAACTTAGAAGAAAAGATTTATAATTTTATTGTTATTAGTTTCATTTATAAATATATATTTATTTCCGAAATATGTTAAAGATGTTCTAATAATAAAAATTTGGGTTCTGTTTTAAAATTTCAGTGTATTTTTCTCATAGGCATCGTAACTATAGATCCGACACGCCATTCATAAATGCTATAAAATTGTGATGCCAAAATCGTTTGGTGGCGAGACGCTGTGAGGAGCTAGGTGGGGCCGAGAGTGGGGATTACGCTGACTTTACATATGCATGCGACACAACTCCAGGAAAACAACATCCGCTATGCCGAGTATTGTCGAGTCGATGCGGTTGGCCACGAAAATGATGAAATCTGGGCGGATCCGTTATTGCTGCGTTGCCATACTACAGATTTTTTACAAGGTTTTAGGCAATGTTATATATTTCCCACATCATGTTAATCTAGTTAATCATAAAAGTTAATACTTTTATAGTAAGCCCAGAAAACTACGTTTTCTGTGGCGTAAGTCTGGCAAACCAAGTGGAGGGGAGCAGCTTGTATGTTGATTTACTTTACACTGGAATACAATGATGACATCACGTTTATTTGTTATTGTTCGGTCTAATAGTTACGATGTCTATGATTTTTCTGCCCAAAAGAAGCAGTTTTACAACGTGTAATTTTACATGCGATACGACTGAAACCCATGTATAAGTTAAATTAATATTACCTAACTTTTTATGGAATTTTAAGATTCCTGTTGGAGAAAGGGTCAGTTGTCTAGTTGCATAATTTAATAACAAAGCAAGTATAAATACAAAGTAGAGAAAGTACGGCAACGTTGCAGTCTACCACCTGTTAAATTGTCGTCGGTGCATGGAAACCACAAATAATAAAAGTCCGTTAATTTCGGTTAAATTGTTAAACGTATTTTCAACTGCTAACAGTGGTTTCCTAAAATATTCGCCGAAAGCGGACAAGAAAGCGGAAAACCAAGATGGCTTCTTCAAGTTCGCGGCAAGCAACAAACGAGCATTCGCGGAAGACGGCATCTATATACAAACGAGCGGCCGCGTATTAAACAAGACATGCGAAGTAAATTCAGTGTAAGAAGGGTTTATTGGGAGGCAACTAAATATACTTGCGTGATTGGTTGAAACGGTATGACAGGATGTTGCGTGTGTACGAGAGAAAGAGAGATGATATATCACACATACGACTTGGCATGTTTTGACAGTTCAGTTCCGAAGCAGTCTTCGTGAGAAGTACACGGGCTCCCTCGCGCCATTTTACGCGAGGTTGGTTGATTTTCACGGAACACAAGCCAAGTAATTAAGTCGGTAAATTCGCGGTATTATCCCGTAGATATACTAATGTGATTATTGTATCCGGGCTTAAATCAGTTCCGTATCAAGCCTCCGTAGTGAACACACGGGCTCCCTTGCGGGTTTACCTAATGTGATTAGTACACCCCAACTCCAGTTCCGTTTATCTGTTGAAATAACCTTGTCAATTCGCGGTGTGAATGCCCAAAGGTATATGAACGTAGTTCTTATACCACGACACGAGTCTTGTTTAACTGAAGTAAAAAGTAGTCTCAAGTTCGTAGATGCGATAACGTCTCGATAGTTTAAGACTATAGTATTGTATCCCGATAGTATTGTTAGGGTCCTTCAATTTGTTTTCTTTAGTGGACTGTATCCCTGCGCAATGGATAACTTTCTTCAACAAATGAAATTTCTTGACTGTTTTGGAAAACAATTACTTTAATTACCATAATAAACACTCACAATTACAAATAACACTTGGTCTTGCCACATTACGGCTTAAAAGTAACTAAAAATATTAAACATTAAAAATTGCGTGACTGATCTATTAAAAAACGCTGCATTACATTTTTTATGCGCACGTCAGTCATACATTCGAAATATTGGCATGCGCACTCTATTCAAAATTTACTGGTAACCTTGGTAACTGGCGCCGATCGAATGTTGGATGCGGCTAAGCTAAATAGATGGCGCGTGTTGTCACCGACATACACAGTGGCGTGGAAGTGAAAAGGTTTCACGCTGCAACAAGTATTGTTTGTTTAGTGATGTAATGTTAGTGATGTAAGAATGTATAGCTGTTTTAATGCAGTAAGTAGTAAGTAGTTACCATACTAAGTTGTAAAAGTAAAAAGCATTTGCTGCTACTCAGAACGGATGGGAAGATAAGTAAATGAAATACTAGAAGTATATAGATATAGTTTGTGTAAGAATAAAGCCTTTTATTTCAACTGACATATTTTGAACCACGCAACCTATGAGAAATACAGTAAACAATTTATGTTTGGCGAAAGCATATAACGACGGCGTCAATAATTGCTTTTTTCCACTACTAACCTATAACATCGCCATTATTGACCGATTATTAACGTTAGAAATCGTTTTTCTCTACCTTATAAGTTATTATTGGCCATGGTTAATAATAAGGCATTGAAATCCATTATTGACCGATCTTCAAGAATCTATTTGAACGCAGGTTACTTGATTTTTTGATTCTACAACATGAATTCATAAACATGAATAACCTGAAATGTGATTTCTTGTGGTTAGGCAACTAGATAATTATCAATACATATTAGATTATTATAGATGCTTGATATTGTAAAATATCGATACAATCAACATTTTTTCTGCTTCCATCCTTAATTCTGGAGGTGTACACATAATAATATCACTAACATTTTCGTCGCTCATTTTTTAAAAAAACGGAATACTCGTGAAATCTGATGACATAAATGAACAAAAATTGACATTAACAAAGCCACCTGACAAAGCAACAAAATATTTTGCCAATTCCAAATCGCAGGTAACTTGATTAAAAAATACACTTATACCTACCTATAATTTTTTATAATTATTAATACTATAAAGATATATGTCAAATTGGTTAAGGCTTTCGCGACCAGTTGATGAACTGGTGTGGTCCTGATTCGGGTCTAAAGGCCGTCGTCGGTTGGAATTGCTTCCTAACGTTTCGCTAGCACGAGTGGCGAGCTTCTTCAGAGGTCCTTCCATCTCCGGTGCTGGAAATAGACAGTCTATTTCCAGCACCGGAGATGGAAGGACCTCTGAAGAAGCTCGCCACTCGTGCTAGCGAAACGTTAGGAAGCAATTCCAACCGACGACGGCCTTTAGACCCGAATCAGGACCACACCAGTTCAAAGATATATGTCTTGTAAAAGTTTGTAGTAGTGGAAAAAATATTATATTAACCACGGTTTAGACAGCTTATAGCCCTCTTGCCGCTCGGGCAATAATGGTGGCTGTCTAAACCTTGGTTAATAATATACTATTACCAGCTAATCTTTATATAACCTAAATGTTAACTGAACAATATTATAAAATGTCATGAAAAATTACATTAAAGTTAACGGAATATTACATACAGATTTATGTTATTTTAAATTAAATTTTGAGAGATAATTATAGAAATGCTTAAATGTTTATTTTGCATTTTAAAAATCCCATGAAGTATAACATAAAAGGATGTGGAATTTTAAAGATAATTTTACATAATAACATTATTTTTACCCAATAGTTAATACAATTTTCATTTTGAAATTTCAAAGCCTACATTTAATATTACGTTAATATTTATGTACAGGGTTATCCAACCAAGACTAGACAAGGCGATTTTTTGACTTTTCCTGTACTTTTATAAAAAAACTGAAATATCCATCTTAAGTCATTTTCTCCCGCGAATTCGAATATCTTCAGCAAAAAACAATTGAACATCAAACAAAAGTACTAGGGGTCACTTTGATATTTTTTTAAATGGGATGCCGTATTTTTAATGAGCTTATCCGATTTCTCATATAAATTTTGATCTAAAATGTTGGATTTTTAATTTTTTTTTTTTTTTTTTTTTTTTTTTATTTTTAACATTTTCCGAATTTAAAACTGAAGAAAAAAGGCGTTTTTGAATTAAAAATCCAACATTTTAGATCAAAATTTATATGAGAAATCGGATAAGTTCATTAAAAATACGGCATCCCATTTAAAAAAATATCAAAGTGACCCCTAGTACTTTTGTGTGATGTTCAATTGTTTTTTGCTGAAGATATTCGAATTCGCGGGAGAAAATGACTTAAGATGGCTATTTCAGTTTTTTTATAAAAGTACAGGAAAAGTCAAAAAATCGCCTTGTCTAGTCTTGGTTGGATAACCCTGTACCTACTGAAAATTACGCGATAATCAGTGGATATGAATTTTACATAAATGCATTTCCAAAGTTTTATAACCGAACATAATTTGATTAGTCAAGTTTTACCGACAAAAACTTAATGTAATTTGTATATGATTTCTAAATTTACCAGAAAATGCTAAGAGGAATGCATAATTTAAAATCTAGGTTACGATCCTTAAGTCGAACATAGCTTGTCAGTTGCATACACAGATTGTTTCCTTTATTCCGTTAGCTTTTCAAGCAAATTGTAAAGCCGTTTTGAACGATAATAGATTTCGAAAAAGAAATAGGTCACTAACGTAACCATAATTCAAAGGTAACACAAGGCATTATTGTAACTGGTATTCTTTTGGGGAAACTCGTGTTGCTCGTCCCACAGAAATTCACTAGTTGCACAAAATATGGTCATTCGCAACTGATATTGAATAACCAATCTAGCAACATTTTTTTTTAAAGCTATATTGCCTTCAATGTGGCACCTGTCTGCTACTATACTGGGTGTCCACGGAAGGGGGCTCGCCCTCATAACCCTTTTGTTTTTAAAGATAATGGAATGAAAATTGGAGGATTCGTATGCGATATAAAACTGCATTTTTTGACGGGTGATTCAACTTTATAGAACTTACAATTTAACCGGACGTGACATAAACTTTCGATTTTTCAATGAGACACTTGGTATATTTTTTCTTTCTTTGAATCCATATGACATTCTAAATACAACCATTTGTCACTTGCCACTTTTTGTCATAAAGAAAACAAATAAATAAAAGAAAAAAGAACTAAAAATCTACCTCCACATATCTATTAATTTTTAGGGTTGCAGATGTTCAAAGTACCTACATCTTGTTGCTGACATAGTCGTACTTTTTCTACTGTCGCCCTTGAAACGTTTCTTAACTGCTGTGGTGTAATTTTCTATGAATAGCTGCCCTTACTTTCTCCTTTAATTCATTCCGTGTGGCAGAAGGTACATCATAGACCTGGTTTTTAATAGAACCCTATAAAAAGTAATCTAGATGCGTAAGGTCAGGTGACCTGAAAAGATTGGAAAAGGAATAAGTCTTAGTAAAGGTATAAATTAAAAACAATTCTGTTTTACCTAGCCGGCCAACTAACTGGACCTCTATTCCCAATCCAGTTTTCGTTGTATGATTTGTTCAAATATTCTGTAACTGTCCTCGTGTTTTCTTGTGGGACACCATCTTGTTGGTAAAATAGTCCTCGATTTACTAATGGTATCTCATCCAAGTACTGCTCAGTTTCTTCCGTGAGGAAACCTAGATATCTCGCTCCTGTTAGCGAATTGTCAAAGAATATAGGGCCTAAAATTCTGTCCCCTAAAATCCCAACCCAACAGTTCAAACCAAATCGTTCTTGAAAATTTCCCTACTGCATCAAGGGACCAATATCGCTTATTATTTCTGTTGAAATGCCCCAAATTAGTGAAACGGCTTTCGTTAGTATAAAGAATTTTATAAGGAAATGTATTATCCTCCAAATATTCTCCTAAGAACCGATTGCAATACTCAAGTCTCCTTTCATTAGCGTTTGGGTGCAGGTGCTAATGTAGTTGGTATTTTTATGAATGGTATTTATGTTTATTTAAAATATTGCCTGCAGAAGACTTACAAATGCCACATTATAGCGCGATCTCCCTGAGTGACGCATTGATATATTTATTTATATTTCTTCACTCACAATAATTGGATCGTTTTCATTATTATCAGGCTCATTTCGCATTTTCTGAACAATGCCGGGTTGGGTGACGGCGTTCAGGATATCTCTGTGCGTAAACCCGTGCAGCATCGGTTTAGTTTTGCCAACACTCTCCAAAAACTAATAACGTATCAACGTTTTCGCTCCTTGTATGAATATTATTATTTTCCATGATTTTTAAACAATAACGGAATAACGTACACAATAATTACCTAATTTACTTTTGCAGGAGCGAAGTTCCATAAGATGTTAAATTTTCAATTTTTTACAAGACATCTTAACGTTTTTGCTACTCGATTAAATCTTATTTTATTCTCAAAGGGCGCTTTATTTTAGGAAAGTCGTACATAACGTAACATTTTTACTGTTTTTTAAAGGAAGTTTGTTTAAAACCTAATAGTGTGTGGTATCAAATTATTCCTAATTAAATGCTCTTTCTTCCTAACCCGCCGAGTCATCATGTTGGCAATTGAAAAAAATGAGTAATACAGGTTTTAAAATTCAATTGGACCAGCAGATAGGTTTTGACCGAAAACAGTAAAGTTGTATTTTGTCAAAGATGTTAGGACTGAAATTAGTGATTTTAACATATTCATAGTCTTCTAGATTAAAACATGAAATTAAAAAAAAAAAAAAATGGTGACAAGAAGTGACACATGGTTGTATTTAGAATGTCATATGGATTAAAAGAAAGTAAAAATATACCAGGTGTCTCATTGAAAAATCGAAAGTTTATGCCTATAAAGTTGAATCACCCGTCAAAAAATGCAGTTTTATGTCGCATACGAATCCTGTAAATTTCATTCCATTGTCTTTAAAAACAAAAGAGTTATAGGGGCGAGTCACCTTCCGTGGACACCCGGTATATACCACCGAAGTAGTGGCGGCTCGTGAGCTGCCAGTCAGGGTCGGCAGTTCGGTATAGGCGTGAATCCAGGAAAAATGCCAGCGGGGGTTACGGAGCTACTAATACAATAAATAGAGGATTATGTGATATTTTATTGAGCTTTAGATTCTAAAGCGCGTTAAAACTTTAGACACTAACTAGCTTATTTGACACAGATTATGTGTAAACATGACAATAATTTATTAATTTTCGGAACGATGTTTTACAATAAATTGTTATAAATGTATATAGGTATCTAAATATAATAATACATTTTTCCCAATTTAGAAAAATTAGCGAATCAGCCTTGCATTTCTAACTGGTTCCCTACGTTAAAAAGTTATTGATAGCATTGACAGCACGACGGATATTAATTTTTTCGTTTTTGATTTGAAAATAAAATACAGGTTATGGCCAATAAACAAAACAATGCTAATGTGTCGTCGGACACAACCTTTGTTATTTTTATTTTACTTTGTTCATTAAATGAAAGAGAAGACGAAAATACAATGGATCATTGGGATCCCTTTTTACCTCAGTTTCAACTTGGTTTTTCATGTCATTGCGTCCAAACAAGATATTTTATTTAAGTTTCAAAACACTTACCAGATGTCCTTATCCTAAACAAACCTATAAACCAAACCGAAAGTTTTGTTCTAAACAGACCACACTCACTCTGACTTATTTTACACTAATTCATTCTTATAGCAATAATAACAAACAACCGATAACGAGTATAACAACTAACAAATAGTATCAATAACTACCTAGTGACTAACCTTACTTTCTTTAAAGGTTTGTTCCAACCTGCTATTCTTTGTTTAAAGGATCATTTTCAGCCTGTCAATTAAAGGATCATTTTCAGCCTGTCAATTAAACTTTGAACTTGGCAATCGGCTGTTGCAGTGGTAAATTAGTTGTGCGACCGTTCGGTACTGTACTATCGGGTTGGAACAAACGTTAAATTTACCGGTAAATCCGATTTTGCCATGTTTGATGTCTTCAAATAATTAGTGGTGTATGTGTGGTTACCTATCCTAAAGCCTGAAATCTTTAAGTTCTTTCTACAACCTTAATGAATTCTTTGATGATCCTGATAAAGGAATAATTCAGTGTTAAATTTTAAATGTTTGTTACAATTTTAAGCATGTGTAATATTGTGTAATTTTATCAAAATTGTCATTGTCTAAATGTAATGTAATTACAAATTAAAAATAGTTATTTACAAATATCTCTCCAGACATTGTTCAACAGCCCCTTTTGGGTTTTTTTTTTATTATGTTTATAGTAAATGTAAGCATCTTATTTTTGAACAAATAAATATTATTGTATTAAATATTATTGTATTATAACAGGATAGGTTGCCAGACCTGGTTCTGGCTACAATTAAGGCGACTTGAAATGTAAAACAATCAATTTGATGGCGGCGTAAATGCGAGTAATCAACTATAATCAAAGAGTTGCTAGGACGTTCGGGGTTACAAGGGCGACTTAAAAAGTGTAACGGTTATTCGCTGGCAGTTTAAGTTAGTTCAGGTTTTTCCAATTTTTGCAATTTCTGACGATGTCTAAAATTTTGAAGTATATAACTATATATTATATATGTATGTTTGGTTGCGTATCCTAAAGACGTTCGTTGTAATGGGGCTGGGTAGGCTTGCCGACCCCAGCCTGGGTTATTTGAAAAGTAAAACAATTAATTATACGGCGTAGTATGAGGTCCGGGCTTACAAGGGTGATTTAAAAAGTGGAACGGTTATTCGCTGGCACTTTGCGAGTCATTAAAAATTCATGTCAATATAGATAAATAATAATATGATACTAGGGGTAATAATATGCTATTTGCGTCCAACTTGTTTACTGACTCTTGACAATTTAGTGAAAGATTTAATAATGCTTTTCTCGTCTTGCCACTCTAACAATATAATTTACAGTATATCCAATTATGCATCAGTATTATGTGTTTCGTCAATACGCCTGCTACTTTACTAACTGTTGTCTCCATATTTCAACGTAAAAAACTTTTTTTTTTCGTTTAAAGATCACATACTACATCCAAATACTACTTTTATTAACCCTGTTTTGATTTTTTTATCAGTGCGCTAAACATTAACATTTTGTCTGTCTAGTTCCTAGATCTAGACCTTAATATAAATAAATATATAAACTCCCGGACAAAAAAAACCGGCACCCTGAACTTTGATCCTTTATAACTTCTTTATTTTGAATCCGATTTTTACAGTTTTTTTGCCATTTAATAGATAATTTAATTAGGAATGCGCTGAACTTTTTTATTTATGGGTCATGTTCGATAGGGCGATATTATACCGAGTGACCCAATGTGAGTTTTTTCGTCCTAAGTTTTAAACACTCTGTGGAGTTATTGAGGATATTATTTTTCATACTGTCAATTTCAGAATAAAGCTACATGTATTCCTAACATTTCCTTTTTTTGACTCATTACGATATCTCTCTTTTTAAAAGAGATACGATTTTTTAAATAAAACTCTATTTATAAAACCTTTTTTATTAAAACAATTAATTTTAAAACAATGTTAAAGTTTAAACCAAATTAGTAACGTGTATGTCCTCCTCTAGCTTCAATAACAGAATGCATTCTGCTAGGTAATGACTGAGTAAGTGTTACGATTCTTTCTTGAGGGATTACATTGTATTCTTGGGAAAGTGCTATCCTCAGCTCCTGTAAAGTACCTGGTTGCATAGGGCGACGACGAACAGCTCTTTTCAACTGATCCCAAAAATGTTCAATTGGGTTCAAATCCGGACTACATGCAGGACAATCTAACCGTCGAATACCAACCTCATCCAAATATTCATTTACTATCCGTGCAACATGTGGCCTAGCATTATCATGCATTAGTATAAATTGTTCACCGATTAATGGAGCAAATGGAACTACTGCCTCTTGAAGAATATCTTCAATGTATCGATGTGCATTTAGTGCTCCATTATCCACAAATATCATTTCAGTTCGCGAATCAGCTGAAATACCCGCCCACACCATAACGAAACCACCATGATAAGATATTATCTCTGTTATGGTGCATTCAGCAAATCTTTCGTTTGCTCTCCTATAAACCCGCTCACGACCATCCGGTGACCGAAGACAAACCCTCGACTCATCTGTGAAGAGAACATTACTCCACTGCTCGACAGTCCAGTTTAAATGTTCTCTGGCAAATCGTAGCCGCTCTCGTCGATGATGCCGAAGTAGTCGTGGTTTTTTTGCCGGTCTACGTGAACGGAGCTCAACTTCGTTTAACCTCCTCCTAACCGTTTTGTCACTAATATTAACTCCACGTGTCATTCGCAACTCATTTTTTAAAACCACGGAAGTGGCTCTTCGTTCCCTTAAGGATCTTACCACAAGGAAGCGATCGTCAGCTGCAATTGTTTTTCTCTTTCTTCCAGATCCTTGTCGTCTAGTAAAATTCCCTGTTTCCAAGTACCTATTCCAAGCATCTTGAACTGTGGCCCTTGGAAATCCCAACGTACGAGCCACATAACTTTTATTATGACCCGCTTCTATTAGCGCAACTATTTTTGCTACGTCTGTTGTAGTTAACACCATGCTGACACCAATAATTATTATAACTATTATGAAGGCTGTCACTGTCAAATACTTATAACAATTACATAAGTTGACTCAATTTAACAATGACTGGTGGTCTAATAAAATAATGTAATTTGCAGAGTTTTATTTAAAAAATCGTATCTCTTTTTAAAAGAGAGATATCGTAATGAGTCAAAAAAAGAAAATGTTAGGAATACATGTAGCTTTATTCTAAAATTGACAGTATGAAAAATAATATCCTCAATAACTCCACAGAGTGTTTAAAACTTAGGACGAAAAAACTCACATTGGGTCACTCGGTATAATATCGCCCTATCGAACATGACCCATAAATAAAAAAGTTCAGCGCATTCCTAATTAAATTATCTATTAAATGTCAAAAAAACTGTCAAAATCAAAATCAGTCAAAATCGGATTCAAAATATAGAAGTTATAAAGGATCAAAGTTAGCAAAAAATTCAGGGTGCCGGTTTTTTTTGTCCGGGAGTTTATTAATAATATAAATATTACTGATCGTTTTACTGCTTTAAAGTATTTTAATGCACTAAATTGAGGCTTTCCACAATTATATGCTTTCCAATATATTCATTTCCGTTTCTACAAAATGCCAAGGCAAGACAAATGCACATTGTTTCTCCAGTCTACTATAAACATTCAAAACTGGCTGGCTTTTAATCTGTTTAAAAAGAAACAGTGTTTTTTGCGCAACTTTCATCGTATGTCGTATAGACAATGATAAGAAGGAAACCAGGCGACAAGGGGCACCTGTTATGGTGTTCAGAACAAGCATTATTACTGACGGAATTATGCCGGAAACTAAACTTTAACTCCAAATTTCAATTTTCATATCTACATCCAAAAATACAAAAGTCCTGAAATTTTCAAAATTTTTTGCGTTGTATTTCTTTTCGAGAAAACTAATGCCTTTCATCTTCTTATATTTGATATTATACGAAGATTTACAATAATTGCTTCTTTTTTCTATAATTTAATATTCAAACAAATTAAGTTAAATAAGTTTAAAGCCGGACCTGATATACACGCAAACTGCACAGACGCAAAGCTTCCGTAAAACGGCGCATACCCAGGACATTTCTGCAACACGGTATTAGCAATATACAGTTAATGCAAAACAAAAACCGATACACGTCATCATTCAGATCCGTAAGAAAACACGAGGAAATTAAATTTGGGCGCAAAGTATTAAAACTTTATGCGATATTGAATTTACTACAAACTTAAAGTATTCTTCTTAGATATGAAACCACTTATAGCAAATATTTTGTTTATTTAAGCTTGTAAAAATTAATATAATTTCAATTTTATTGGCCGATAGTTGGCAACACAACTGTGGGCTTGGTTTGACGTTTCATGAAAACTAACCTTAATTGTTCGTGGTTCCATGTTACTGTGCGTCTATTTTCCAACAAAACTCCAGATTTTGTCATAAATAGCATTTGAAAACTGTTCTATTAAGAGAAACAAAAGTGCACATACATATCTCTGTCGATTACGTTGTTTACTATTTGTGAAAAATGCCGAAGCATTTAAATAGTCGATGTAGAGAGCTAATAGCTTCTCTATGAAGCTATTTTTAGGAAGAACTTAACAACAATGGCCTATTTTTACCCTTAACAGCAGTAGAGAGAAGTAGATTTATATAGTATTATCTAAATATTATAATATTTTATTTCATACTGTATTGTAAAACACACCTTTACATATTTGAGTTTAGTCCAGAAAATAAGGTTTTACAGCAATAAGTCCGGTAAAATTTTTTTACCGGACTCGTCCTGTAAAATTTCTTTACCGGACTGAAATTTGTAAGTTTTAGTTTAACCAATGTCAAACACACAATGTTTCTACCAGTAAATATAAGCACTTTTCAAATATACGACGCAGAATGAAACTTCATTATAATTTCAAAACATAATTATAATTTTCAACAGAACAGTATGAAATAAAATATTGTACGTCATTCGTACGGCAAATCCTTTACAGTATTCGTTTCAAAATTCCAGACTCGGCTCCTTCGTCTCCTCGTCTCGAAACATTTCACTCATACTGTAAAAGTTGATTTACCGGACTTATAACGTAATAGTTATTTACGATATAAGTGTTGTAAAGATTCATATTACAACACGAGATGTTAAAGTTGTTAAACGAGGCGTCAGCCGAGTTTAATAAAACATCGAGTGTAGTAATATGAATTTACAACAAGAATATTGTACAAAATTTTATCTACTTTCATCTATGAATAAAAATATTTGGCAAAAGGCCTTTTTAAAAATAAAAATGCACCTGCTATTAAAAATCGTTTTGTAAGGGCATCTATTACAGCACTAGTGCTGTAATGGTATCTATTACAGCACTAGTGCTGTAATAGATGCCCTTACAAAACGATTTACAGAACTGTAAAATTCATATTACTAAATGAAAGTAGATAAATATCTATTACATCGGTCATTCATAAGCTATAGCTTTTTTAAAGAACATCATGTAAGTTTGACAACTTTAAGTTAGAAATTAAAAGACATACAACTCGTTGATGATTGTCTTAACTCTTTAAAAAGCTTCTTTAAGAAGCCTCTTAAAGGAAATAGATGGATAGACGGATGGAGAAAAAAATGATTCGTGGCGAGGGCTTATGGAACTTTTCCATGTATCCTTCAAACGACTGGTATTTTTGAATGAATATATTAAAGAAAAGAAGCATTCTTGTACCAATTCGTTTTCTTGGATGAAACATGGATTTTTGAGAATGGTACCATTGGTCGATCTTGGCAAGATGAAAATAAAAGAAGTGTTAGATCTACTAAAATTGATAGTAAAAGTACAGATATATAAACTATGGGAAATTTTTGTATATTTATCTTGTTTTTATGAAAAAAAAACTGTGTAATCCCCTTACTCGGACTCTTTGGTTACAAGCTGGCAACACTGTCAATAACTGACGTCACTTGAAGGGTATGACGTGCATCGGTTTTTGTTTTGCATCAACTATATGTGAGTTTTATGGAACTACAGAAACTACTTGTTACACGGAAAAAAGAAAATACTCGTTATAATACTATTAGTTTCAGTTTAAGACTAAGTTAGCTTTGTATATACTCAAGACGATATCGTTTCAAAAAGAGAATAGGAAATTCTTGTACAACCTGATTTAAATTAAATATATATATCTTCAATTATAACATTTACGAATTTATATTGAGACATGCATTTTAATTAATTTGTGGTTATGTAACTTTAAAATAAGATCATAGGTAACTTAGCTGTAATATAATGAGTTTTTTAAAAGAAGTATTTGGTTTCATTATTTTGAAGATTTCAAAAAAATTGAATCTTAGTTTTAAACCTGCAACATATTTAAAATAACAGACTATTTTTTAAATTGTTATTTTGAAAGCATACTATACTAAAATTGAGCATTTATATTGTCGGCTTAATAAGGACGAATAGATATTATTTTAAAAATAGTCATTTATAGTTTTAAACTGTAAATATCTACCCTTCAAAATACACATATCATAATATGTTCATTTTGAACATGTTTGAATATTCAGTTTGAGGCACTTATATTGCCAATATTAAAATACCATAAATTCAAATGAAGGCTGTAATAAGAAAGTTATGGTTCTTGAAATTAGACGGTCTCAGGCTGTTACATTATTTTCCGACGTTTCACAGACGATTCCACGTGGCATCTTCAAGGATTGTAACTATAAGGGATTAGAGCACTGAATGAATAAATCGATTTGATGAACATTGAAATAATTCAGTCAGTTCTCTAATCAGTCATATAGAGTAAAAAAATCCTTACAAATGCCACGTGCAATCGTTATTACTGAAACGTCGAAAATGTATGTAACAGTTTGACACGCACAAAACTTCCGTAGGTTTTTAACTTTTTACATTTGTTTTCGATGGACTTTTATTATTTTTTTCAAATTATAATTTCTAAGTAAAAGCCACCATATGACCCTCTTAATCTGTTACCTTAATAATTACAACACGAATTATAATGTTTCTGAAAATAATTGAAATGAGTTTTACCAGGTAAAAAAATAATATTCGGCCTTACTCACCAGGAAGAATGTAAACAATTAATTAAACTACAAACGATTTATTCATTTTTTTTATCTAAAAGTGTAAAATACACTAACACATTTAACAAATATATGTATATAACTTAAATATAAGGTTTTATGTTTACGATTTGCTCGTAAAATACAACATAAACACAAATACAAAACAGTATAGTACAAACTAGCTAACATTTCTTATCAAAACCATCACATCTTTTTAACTCTTATAATAAGCAAAATCCCCATATAGGCATTCCTTAAATACATAATATAATAAGGCAAAAAATAATGTAAAAACTGCTTAATTTTATCCAGTTGACAATTTAGTCACTAACAAATCTGTGTTTATTTCATGCAAAATGGTAGGAAATTTTGCAGAAGGTCACTAATATGTTGACGATTATAAATCAACTGGGCGACAGCAAAGAAAGGGTCGAAGGTTTTCGGGCCTTACTGAAAATAACATGCATTTAATGTAGAAATAAAAACTGTTACTTACCTTTAAAAGTCTGAATAATAGCGTCAGAACATCCCCATTCTTTTAAAACATCTTCAAGGCTCATATTGGACCGTATACTGAAACAAGTTTAAACAAATACTGAGGCGTGAGGGCACGACCCACCGAAACCATGGACCATAATAACTGGATTGTCTCGCGATTCGCGCCCGCGATATTGTTCGGGAAAATTTCGGTTGCTTTCGTAGTACGACGGAAATCGTAAAGCTAGGAACAAGTATTTTGGGTTATTAAAACTATCATATTTAGAATATACTTTCAAATAGCAGCTCAAATTGAGTATTTCAAAATTTCAAACGAAATGGTTACGATGCCTTGTTTGGAGAATAGAATACTTTATTTTGAGGGTACTAATCTTTATTTTAAAAATAACTTTTAGTCACTGTAAAAATGTACAAAATCTTGAAGTACAGAAATGAACGAATCATACAGAAATTTGCAAATATTTGTTTTAAAGTAACTTTCTTAAAGTGAAAATATATATTGAAGATATGAAAATCTTTTTTCAAATATTTTCAAATGTTTAACTTAAACTTGTTTCCTTCAATTAAGATTTTCTAGTCTAAATATAAGTAAATATATCTGAAAATATCAAAATGTTCTGTTTGAGAATATGTTTTTTTCTGTGTAGTATAATACTGAACAAACAAAGAATTTTAATAGATAGTGAAATAGGTATACATCATTCACACACTGCTATAAAATAGTCTGCTATAGTCTATGGTGCGCGACTCCCTGAACCCCGAATTAAGGTTCTAAAAATGTTTTAATTTAACTATTTGCTATTATGCTATTAAATGGGAAAAATCACACACATCAAGGTAAATGTGTCAATTATACAATATCCGATAACAGAGGCGTGTACTAATTGGCCGTGAATAATGAACCTGGCCCTTTGACAACTTGTTGTCGCTAATTTCATCATTAATGGGTGTTCTGCGTGTTGGACAACAATTACAACACAATGAAAATATAGAGCGTGCACCCAGATTGAGATAAACTAAACAATAATTTTCTTGCCCTTATTTATTTACTTTTATAATCTGAATTTATTTAACCTACTTTTGAATGAACCTGTGTGCACCTTTGCTGGCCCCAGAGGCCACAAAACAAGCCCCAGTCTATACAAAATCACGAAAATATAGGCTAAACTGGCGCAAGTTATTCATAAATTTCAGTGGCGGCTCGTGCCAGGTGAAGCCGAATTTTTTGTTGACCACGCCCAAACTTCGGTTTTTATACTTTTCTGATATTTGCAGGTTTGTAGGTTTCAGAAAATGTAAATCACAAAATAGAGTTATGTGATTCATCACAGAATTACTTTTTTAGATTAAAAATCAGAAAAAAGATGTGTGTTTTTTTTTAAATTAATTTTTCCTTTCAACTACTTGCTAACTATAAAATAACTACCGTAATATACGGCGAATTTAGATGTTGCAAAATGGCGACAAAATGGTGTATTACGGCATAAGATTTAGATGTTTTTTGCAGCTTTTTTTAGAATTTTGTTTTTTAAAAAGTACCTACTACCAATAGTTATTGTGACAAACTTGACAGTCGTTCCTGGTTAATTGTATTACTATAAGTTCTAACGCGCTTTAGACACGAAAATCCTCCCTTATTTGACACAGATGTGGGTGACAATCGAGTCAAATAGGTAAATGCTTTGTTTACTAAAAAAAAATATATTACGTTTTAGTTGACTGAGATATATACTCCTTGGAAATATAATGCTTTTGAAAAGCCCGATACAGCTCGCACTACGAATTTTGAATTTTTCCTTTTCCATTTGAAGCTAAAATGATTGGCCAACAAAAAAGTTTAATTTTGGTTTCACCACAAATCTAAATAGCTACATAGATCTGTGGTTTCACTACCCATAAGCCATGCATTCTTTTGATACTATTTTTCTGAAAATGACCTATTACTCCTCTTGGCTCTCTCCCGTGTTAATCAAATTCAAAATTTTAAGGTCAGGCAACCATTGTTTTTTAATTATTTAATTTCAATTTTAAAACACGTAAAGAATTTTTCACAATAAATGGTTGACTCCGTTTAACTACCTGAGACGTTTTGCAAGAGCTCGGCCATAAAAATGCAAATAAACTGTCGGTCAGGGTCGGATTACAATTTGTAATTATAGCAGGTAATATTTAACTGCATGTCTTGTGCTTGCGATAACATCTTTCAGTCTTCGTGTTTCTTAGGAAGTGTTCAAGTTGTGCTACGGTTACGCTACAATAATTTTAAATTATTTACCAAAAATGTATACGTATAAAAACAGATATTATGTGGCGTCCGTGGGTAAATATTAATAGTGATTCTTCTAGTGTTCCGTTGAAGAAAAACCACTTATCTCTTGATGCTAAAACATTGTAAAAAATGTATATAGTTCTTTACTTGACCAAGGACTTGAGGCGAGTGCTGCCGCAAGTGTAACAAGTGATATGACTAAGGTGCCTCTTACTACAGTAAGACGAATTGCAGTAAATCCCGTCAAATCAAGAAAGAAGCGTATAGATACCGGTTTCAAGAAAAGTATCGATGAAGGCGATAAGGACCTAATAAGACGAAAAATCTACACCATGAACGAAGACCAACGTGTCCCTACATTAAAGAGTCTAAAACAGCGGCTCACTAATGACGAAACCCAAATAAACTGTAGCATCACTAGTCTTTGGAGAATTTTGTCAGAAATGGGCTTCAGATATCGTAAAATTGATAAAAGACAAGTACTGATGGAATCCGCCCGTTTAAGAAAATGGCGTTACGAATATATAACATCCATGTTCCTGATATAGTTGGAAAAATTCAGTTCGTCATGTTATAACTATTGAAAATTCGTATGTTACTCTAGACACAATTAAACCGATTATAATTTATTGTATGATAGCGATAGCGACACAAAACTAAATATAGAATAGCATTGTATAGCATACATATATATGTGTAATATAATATAAGTTTAACTATTAGGTATTGCGGTTTTTCAGTGGAAAACATTTTTTGTTGTAGACAGGTATACCTACATATGTAATTATTTCTTTACTTTTTTCAAGACTTATATATTATGTATAAGGCCTTATATTTTAATTTATTTGTAAGATTTTGTGTCTAATACACAGTGGCGTAGCCAGCCTTGCAGGGCGGGAGGGGCAACGTACATGATACATGGGGGCGCTTTATGATTTTTTAGAACCACTGTTAGTATTAAAAATATGGTGTTTGTTTTTCAAAATATGTTACCAAATATTTTTCAATTTCAATAAATATGTTACAGGGTGTAATAAAAGTATATTTTTATTGTGTATACGGGCACCAAGGGGCGCCAAGCTAGGTGGGCGGGGCCCCCTGGCCCCTACCTGGCTACGCCACTGCTAATACAGTAATTGCAAAATTAACAATAAATGATTTTTGATTTGATATGTATTATTTATTTGGGATATTTCATGTCATTAAATAATATATTATTTAAACGTAGCAATTTGTGTAAAATTACTTGTTCCCTAAAAACCTCAATAATTTTAATTAGATTGCATAATTACCTTCATATTATATTATATACCGAATCAAATATCTAAAGTCCTACCCTGTAGTGTATTTGCTTGTTGATTGTGTATAACAATGGGATTAAACCGGTAGTTTTATTGCAGTCAATAAGTCGATACCATTTAGGGTGAAAAATACTTTACCTAAGATCCTAATCTTAAAAGGTCCGATCCAAAAGTTTGGTTTTTAAACAGATACACCTATTGTTACTTATTTTATTCTAATTTAGTTCTTTTCTTGCAAGAATAATCAAAAACTTTAAGAACAACAGATCCATATACAAGATCTTTCTTGCCGATAATAAATATTATAGATAACCATTAGCTCACTTTGAATTTAGTGACAGGTACGAAATTGCCGATCCGGGGTTATATACATTCGATATACGGTGTATGTTTGGTTGCCTATCTTTAAGCCTAAAATTCTTATTCTTTGTTACCGATATTCTTACGACAGAGTAGGCATGCCGACCCCAGCCTGGGTTACTTGAAAAGTAAAACAATTTATTTTATGGCGGCTGTAGTTTGCGAGTAAATCCACTATGACGTCCGGGGTTACAAGGGCGATTTAAAAAGTGGAGCGGTTATTCGCTGGCAGCTTGAGAGTCATTAAAATGCAAATTGTTGTCTGTTTGATACTGGGTCGTTGAAAACTTGTTCCCGAATACTGTTATATTACAAAAAAGGCTAGATGATATTAAGTCCGCCACACGTCTGGTGAGCTACGAAAGGAATCCGAGTAAAAAACTTTACATTGTTGCCGTACCTTTCTCTTTAAATTTCCATAAAATGTTAATTTGTATGTAATTCAAATATATTACTTAAAACAATTAGACGTATGCTTGCATATCCCTGTATATTGTATACCCCGTTACATTGCAAATTATAATCGCTTAATATAATTTATTATGTTCCTAAAGCGGCGCCGTGATAATATGTTTAATAAAATTTTTGGACATGCAATGAAGTGGATTTTATTTTTTTCTCGGAAACGAAATAAGATACGAAAAAATATCAAAAGACAGCAAAGTTGGATTTTTAGCTGTTTAATCCGAAAACAATATAAGATTTGTAGACAAGTTTTTTTTAGGACACATGTTTATATGAACTTTTCTACTTGAATTTGATTCAGGAATGTACCCTTAATATTACGGCCTCTCATTAAGTAACACCGTGTAGATAGAGAGTTGTTGGATCCGATTAGTTAAAGCTTATCGAAACCAACCAGAATTGATTCTCATACAAACCAAACACAACACCTTACGATTAACAAATGTAATTTTAAGATTTAGTAGTTAATTCCTCTTAAGAAGAAATCTTACAAAAGCAAATATGGCCGATAGACTAATAGGATTATTTTGTAAAATAATATAGATTGAAAATAGCCCTTACTGGTTAATAGAAACTAAAGATAATAGGAGATTTTCAATACGTAGTAAGGTATAATTCAGTTTCTCATATTACCAACAAATTAACTATAAGTTGTACTTACCAGAGACTATGCCGGTTAACTAACCTGTATTATTTTGTGGTTGAACGAAATTCAATTTTAATATGATGCTACCGTATACTATTATAGTTTCAAACAAATAAAACTCAGTGTTTTTGTTAATTAGCTTAACTTTATACGGTGAAGCGAATTTCTAATGTTTTAAAAAGTGTCTTTGCAATTTAAGAACCAATAAAACATTATATGCAATATAGCATATTATACATTGTAATGCCCACGTTATTTCGGGATTGATTATGGTCATGTTGAAAATAGCTTATAGTCGTGGGCTGTATTTGGCTTATTCACAATCTACCTTGGAAATATCCAAAACCCAGATTAGTAGCCATTGTCCACGTTTTACGTTTACTTCAGGGCTTAAATCTTGTGATGACAGAATGGGAAAAGAAATTTTTAATAAAATTGCCGGTATTTGAACTTTTGTGTTTTTGTTTGTGAATTCAATTCAATTATAATTTGATTTCATAAGTTTATGAATTCCCTTTGATTTTGATTTTTTTAGTGAAATAAACCAAAACTATTGTTAAAAATAGAAATTTGGTCTCACTTATAATAAATAAATTCGTTATTTCTAAATTTTTTTTGAATTTTGGTATCTATACATATCTATGACCCTAGGGCGCACTTTTCTATTGCTTAAAATTTTAGTTAACTCATTGGCGTACGATTTTAAAGGAAATATAAAGTAATAATTCTGGCAATTTGGTTTAACCAGCGCCATGAACTTAAAACACACAAAATAATAACTAAAGGGCGGAATATATGCACTTAAATTCAGTCAAAATATGCGCATATATATGCCGTGTTTGCCTTTAAAACATGCAGTTATATATGCATTTCCTTGACCAAATATGCATACTGGTATGTAATATTTCTTAATTTATTATAGTAATTTGGGGTAAAGAAACACACTGGACTTTAAAAGAGATGTTTATTTAAAAAAATGCAAAAAAAAACAAAGAAAAATAAAAGTAAACAATTTTTTAACCTGAAATTGTATTAAAGGCATTTATTACTAAATATTTTTAAAAATTTCCAACTAAAAGGGATTGTCTGCTATCAGTAAATATATGTTTATACAAAGAGAATCTTCTTTCAACATCTACTGATGTAATCGGCGAATACTGCAACTTAGGTAGTAAAGTATAAGGCCAAGATACAACTTCGTTGGATGGTTTACCTTCATGAATGCTTTTTACTGCAGTTAAGTATTTAAATCCTTCATTCTTTTTTACAGTTACATCCAATTTGTTCCTTACTTGACCTCCTACTTTACCGGGAATGTTGTTACATTTAGCGGAAAAAGTTTCAACAATACTAATTGAGTCTCTCAAACTTAAATGTCTACTCTCTAACGAGGATATTATGTCCGGTATAAAACTGAAACTAACCTTAATAAAAATAAGATATTTAACTACACTTGCACTTTTTAACAACTCTTTACTTTGCACAACACACTGCGAATCGTGATTTAAATCCAAAATTAGTTCTTTAATGGTTTCGAAATGTTCTGCGACTCGGTTTATTCCATTTAAAGACAAGTCACATGTACCATATTGGTAGAAATGATTCTCAAGTTTTGGCCTACTTTTACTATACTACAGGGTGTCAATTTGAAAACTTTCCACCCTTACTATCTTTCTTGCAGTTAAAAATATGAAAAATCGGAAAGACAGTTCAATTTCATTTATAAGGGGGATACTTTAAATAAATAGTTTTAGCCTTCTTGTTTTAACCCCCTAGGAGGGGTAGATGTCACCCTTAAATCTCATCTTAAATGGGAATGGGGTCAAGTGGCACATCGTTTTAAAGGGCGTTCAATTCTCTTTTCAGTGGTATCCTTCTTTGTTCCTTTTTGTCCAGAGGTGTCCGAATAATCGCGTTTCAAAGTTGCAGAAACAATTGAGATTGCCTGCATTAAGTTTTTGGTTTTCAGGTTAGTGTTTACACAAAAATTATTGCATTGGGTCTCCTTGTAGTACAAATAATTAGAAGATTAGGCGGCACCGTTAAAATCGTCGAATAACAGGAAGATAATCTAGTTTAAACAATTGATTTCTTATTTATTGATTGTTTTATTTCGACAAAAATAACTTTTTATTGCGGAACAGAAATTTCTACAATAAAACACATGGGATCTACTTACGCACTATCTTATAAGTTGTTCAAATTGTTGTCCATTTTCCTGTAAACAATAATAAAGTCTGTTTTCGAACTCCTCCCTAACATTTCGGAAAACTTCACCGGGAATTGACCTGCATTCTGCTGCAATTCGCCTTTTAAGATCATCAATATCAGCAGGTTGTGTTTTTTAAACAATGGATTTAAGATGTCCCCAAAGAAAGAACTCTAAGGGTGTTAAATCCGGTGATCTTGGAGGTCATTCAATTGGTCCCCTTCTGCCAATCCATCTATCCGGGAATCTCTTCGGACCGGAAGAAAATAATGAGGTGGAGCACTGTCCTGCTGAAATGTTATCAAATCCTCCTGTAAAACTGAATAACTGCCTCAATTTGAGTTTCTAGCTCATGGGTGATAAGAGGATCGATAGTCTCTTCAAGCATATTAAGGTACAGATCACCTGTCATGTTTCCTTCAATAAATAAAGGACCAATAATGGCTTTTCCAAGAATACTAGCCCAAACATTAACTTTTTGGGGATATTGTGTATGTCCTCAGGGCCGGCGCTAGGGCCGGGCAAGCCGGGCCCCTGCCCGGGGCGGCAACCTTAGGGGGCGGCAGGCTGTAAACTAATTAACTAGTTTATGAAGAAAATAAACCAAGATTCACTTGAATACTTAAGAAAAATTAATATGTGAAATTTTAATAAAATTTGCTTTTACTACCTATATAAATATTATGTTTTACGAACTTTTAAGTATTTTAAATGAAATGTCAAAATATTTCAAATTCAAGGAGCTCACAAGCATAATAAATTATAATTATTTAAATAAATGAACTCACATACAAAATGCTATAATATAATTTTATTTCATACTGTATTGTAAAACACACCTTTACATATTTCAATTTAGTCCAGAAAATAAGGTTTTACAGCAATAGGTAAGTCCGGTAAAATTTTTTTGAAATTGACATACCAGCTAATTTTGAGCTGACCCAGCCACGTCATAGAGTTCGAAGAAGGAATGTTAATTTCGACTATGAGGCACGAGATGATCCGATAGAAGATCCTACTTTGAAATATAAGGCAGAGTTTTATTTTTTGACATTAGATAAAGCTATCAATGCACTTGAATCCAGGTTTGATTTGATGAGTAACCACAGCAACTATTTCCAGTTTTTATACAATATTTGTGATTTAAAAGATACTCCTCAAAACAACTTACTAAAGTATTGTAAAGATCTAGAAATAGTGTTAACTGATGGAAATTCATCAGATATAAACGCGCTGGACCTGGCAGACGAGATAGTATCGGTTCTGGCTTTGCTAAATAAAAAAGAAAGTCCAATCGAGATTTTAAAATTCATATCGAACCTGGATTTTGCTCCAAATCTCTGTATAGTTTTAAGGATATTGCTTACTCTCCCAGTAAGTGTGGCAAGTGAAGAAAGGAGTTTCTCCAAATTAAAATTAATTAAAATTTTTTTACGCTCCACAACTACCGAGGATCGGCTAAACGGCTTGACAACAATAGCCATTGAACATGAACTGGCTGAAAAAATTAATGATAAAGAAATTATAAAAATAATTTCAGAATTAAAAGTGAGAAAAAAACACTTTTAAGTTTAACTGTATTTTTAATATGTAATTAAGTAAAGTAATTAAT
Organism: Polydrusus tereticollis; assembly: GCA_963920685.1. NCBI lineage: Eukaryota > Metazoa > Arthropoda > Insecta > Coleoptera > Curculionidae > Polydrusus > Polydrusus tereticollis. The sequence continues at coordinate 50,296,202 of OY987326.1, read as the reverse complement.
ATTTAGTGGTCCTATAATTTGTTTTAGTATTTTTTAAATATCTGTATTTTATAATAATTATACACTAAAAATTACTCTTTTCTTTTTTCTCTGTACAGCCCGGCAACCTTAATTTTAATTGTGCTAAAAACATGGTAAATTAATAAATTAGTATTTTGGGCTAATCAAAACTTTAACATTATTGATAGCATTTTTTTGCTCACGTTTTATTTTACTATTAAGTGTGGGAAGGGTTTAGGTTATCTCTTTTAATTTTTATTATAGTTATCATTCGCGTCCTGATATCAAATTTTTTTGAGTGTGGTTTAGTGGGTTTAGGACAGAAAAACAATTCCTTTTATTATGAAATTGCCGACGTTTCGACCTATATTGGGTCTTTTTCAAGGCTAAAAACAAACATACATTTCCAGTTAATCCTTAAGGAAGAACACTGTTATGGTAAAAATATGTTGGCAATCAAAAAAAAAGACTATATAAATTTATACCCATTTTAGGGCATTCACAATACATTAATAACAGCAATTACTAGAGAAAACGAGAACAAAACATATTTATCAAAATATATGAAGTAAAAATAAAATTTGTAAATAAAATTGACACGCAAGACCACTATTCCATTAAAACAAACATTGTGTATAACAAGTAAATTAGCACCCCACATGACAGGTTAAGTTTTCACTTTAAAAAACAAAATTGTTAAATACTAATTTGGAGAATAAAAGAACTTACCTATTCAAAAAAAAAATTAGAATTATTGCCATTATAAATATAATTCATCTCCATAACAACACAGGGACATAATATTTTATTAAATAAAATATACATCAAACGGTATCAATACCACAACGAGAACTGGTAGGACAGCAATTTTAGCGAACTAAAAAAAACTACTACAATAGCCATTGTTGCTCACATTGTTCCGATTTTTTTAATAATTTTTATTTACGTTTAGGCCCAAATTCTTTATACAAATGAAGCAAATAATTATACTGTATGTTGAGCCCTTGTGTATCTGCTCGACAGTTAACCGTATTATTAAGCGTTATGTAAATCATTTCACTCAAACACCGCTTGTAATAATTACTTTCTCGGTCCAAGATAGACACCTCATTGAAATCAAATGTATGATCCGCTGTAAAATGATGTTGGGATAAAGCCGTTTTTCTGATTTATTTCTGTTTATCTCTCTGCAATCGTAACGATGTTGGTAAATTCTGGTTTTTAAGTACTGTTTGGTCATACCAATATAGCATTTATCACACCCCGAACAAGGAATCCTATATACCAACCCAGATGAAAAATCGAGTGGTACTGGATCTTTCAACCTCGTAAAGACAGCACTGACCACATTAGTGTTATAAAACGCCAACCTGCAATTGGGACTACATTTTTTAATATGTTTTTCAATCTCTTCTGATAAACCCTGAACATAAGGAAATTTATAATATTTAAAATTATCTGTATCAACTTTAGTATTATTGTTATTTAGATTATCTTTATATTGGTTAATTACTCTATTAATTAGTGACATAGGGTAGTTATTAAGTCTTAAAATATTCCTAATGGTCTCTTCATTTTGAGAGTGATATTCTGGACTACTCAATTTATGAGAGCGGTATAACATATTTTTTATTGTGGCAATTTTCTGATTAGTTGCATGCGAGGATAAATAATTGATCACGCGTCCAGACGCTGTGGGTTTAATAAACCAATTAGTGGATAAAGTGCCATTTGTATTTCGCATTACCATAGTATCAAGAAAAGGAATAACCCCGTTAACCTCATTCTCCATGGTAAACCTGATTTTAGGATGGAAATTATTGAAGTAATTTAAGAGATTTGACACTTCGTCTAACGGACAAGCCAACAAATGTATCATCCACATACAACCTAATAAAACTCAAGGAAAAAGGAAGCTTACTGATTACTTGCGTTATTAATTCATTCATAATTAAATTCGCTAACACAGGGCTAGCAGGATTTCCCATTGCCGTCCCATCCAACTGTTGATAAAATTTGTTATTGAAAGAGAAATAGCTGGTATTAAAAAGATGTTCTATTATTCGGCAAAAAAAGTCACAAGGTATATTCGTATATGATGATATAAAGCGCCATTTCCTCCTCATAATACTCATGACCAAGTCTTTAGGAACATTAGTAAAAAGAGAAACCACATCGAGAGAGACCAGTACATAGCCTTCTGGCAACCTAACTTGTCGGCTAACCTCAACAAACTCAAAGGAATTTTTTATATTAAATTCAAAAGTTGTAGTTACTTTAGATCACATTTCATGTACAAAAACCGCCAGATTATACGAAGGAAAATTGATACAACTAACTACTGGTCTCAAACTTAAACTGTCTTTATGTGTTTTTCGTAGCCCATACAGTTTTGGAGGGAAATTAATTAATTAAAAATTAATTTTTATTATAAATGGGCGGCATTTTACTCTTTGCCCGGGGCGGCGAACCTGCTAGCGCCGGCCCTGATGTCCTTCTCGAAAAATATGCGGGTTTTCGTCACTCCAATATATAATGGCGTTGACTTGACGACTCATGAATTCATAAAACTCTATTTTTCTATCAAAATCATCGTCATAGAGTTCTTGAAGTATTTGCACTTTGTATGGATGGAGTTTATGCATTTTCAGTGCTTTTCTTACAGTCTCGTGTGATATTCCTGTCCGTTTTGCTACTGTCCGCAAGGAGCTGGTGGGCTCTGCAGCAAATAATCCCAAAACCCCAATTTGAGCTCCTTCATTCATCACTCGTAGGTTATCTATTTTTCTATTACTCACCGAACCAGTTTCGGAGAACTTTGCCACTAAATCCAGCACATATCTGTGACTTACTTCACGATTTCGATTTCTTTCATTGAAAACCAATGCCGTCCTTCGTGCGCACTTTGCAACCTCTCCATAAATGAAAATAATTTCAGTTCTTTCTTGAAGAGAATAAACCATTCTTACACTTTATGCTCTTAATAAAAGTTATCACTGAACAGCTCAACAAGCAAAAGCGAATTAACAATAATATTCCTGTTTTGGCTACATCTTTTAAATTTGCTGACCATGTTTCTTTTTTTGTTAAAAATCAACGTATTTTTAGAATTTGTTGATAGAATAGCAAGGCTTTTTGTGGAATTTTAGTGATAAGTTATCGAATGAACGCAAATTAACTAGGTACTCGTAGTACCATCGAAATTTTATTAGATTACTTTTTGTGTAAATTTTTCGAGGTTACTTTGCCAATCCCCAAATAAAGTTTGAAACGGTGTCACCCATGGGCGTAACGAGGAGAGGCAGGGGAGGGCCATGTGTGTTTATTAGTATTTGGCCCCCCTAGAAAAATGTCTGGCTACGCCCATGGTGCCACCTAATCTTCTAATCATTTGTACTACAAGGAGACCCAATGCAGTAATTTTTGTGTAAACACTAACCTGAAAACCAAAATCTCAATGCAGGCAAGTTTAATTGTTTCTGTAACTTTGAAACGCGATTATTCGGAAACCTCTGGACAAAAAGCAAGAAAGTAGGATACCACCGAAAAGAGAACTGAACGCCCTTTAAAACTATGTGCCACTTGACCCCCATTCCCATTTAAGATTCTAAGGGTGACAACTACCCCTCCTAAGAGGTGAAACAAGAAGGCTAAAACTATTCATTTAAGGTTGAAGCTGAGACTGGATTTGATAAGAAAAAGTTTTGTCTAGCTGCTTAGAAGCTATTAAATATGGGCTTGTTGCTTTATATTCTTGAAGTGCTCCAACCATAAGATGTGCACAAGCATCTGTGCTTTTATCAATAATAATGTAAAAAATTTTATCACCCAGTGAAGCTCTAATTTCTTTTAAAACGGTTTTGTATACTGAATGGACTATCTTCTTTCTAAGCGTGGAGTCGTTAGGAATGGTTTGTTAACAATAGTTTTGCAAAAAACCTCTAAATTGCGGATTTTGCAATTATTTTAAGGGTACGTTTGCTGCCACCAAAGCCTTGCAAAAGTCTTCTGAAAAAAGTTCCTTTTCAGATTTCGGTTTTTCTCCAACATTTTGAAATGCGTTTTCTACACTTAGCTAAACTGGCTCAGATTTCATTTTTTGTAACTTTGATTTATGCAGCGTTATTTTCAAATGTTGATCGATTTGGAACTTCTTTTCACAAACAATAATTTTTGCACAAGCTTTACAGAAGACTTTTTCTCCACTAAACTCTAATGATTGGAAAATCCGTGAAACAAGTGCCGGACTGGACATTAAGCCTATGAGTCTACGAGTTTTCATGACCCTAACTCGCAGACCAATTACCCGATTTCACTTTTCGTGGCACGGTTAAATAGGCAATATATTACCGTTTGCAACAATGTTGTGCCATTTGACATTTCGAAGTAAGTTTTTTAGGGCGTGGCCATTTTCCCAGACAGGCTCCTATTGTTGTGTTGATGTTCTGATGCCGTTGTGTTTTTATGTCTGTTTTAAAAGGAGTCGTTTGAAACAGTTTCGTTTTAAACAAGGCCGTTTTAAACAGACATAGAAACGTAAGGGCATCAGAACATCGACACAACCAAAGCAGTCTGTCTATCTGCGAAAAATACCACGTCCTAAAATGATACTTATATGCATAATTTCGGCCCATGATATTATTATGGGATTTTGAGCCAGAATACACATAGCTTTATGTAGTACTAAGATTGCACTGATAAAAGGCAGCACTTGCGACAAAAGAATAAAATATTTTGACTGTAAATTACTTTATCTGAAGATAACAATCTCATTTGGAATTAATGCATTCTTAATACAAGATATTTTATGTCTTTGGTAAGCAATTATGTCCTTCTTTCAAGGTTATGGTATGCAGTAAGCAGTATGCGTGTTTCTAAGCATCCCGGGCGCAGAAATTTTATTCTTAACCGTCCGCCCGAGTCCTATCGCCTACCGAGTCCTGACGATTTACGCTTGCTCTTTTCGTACGGAATGGCAAAACTCTTTCAAAAATAAGACGTTGTGATTGGCTGTGCCGCTGCTTTCATTCTACTGTTACTACATTAATTTAATTTTAGTAGTTATGCGGTGGTGTAGTGTACATAGCGTTTAGGTTCCGTGCTACGAAGGATCGATTCCCACATGGGGCGCTTTTTCTTATAATGACTTTTTTAGTATTTTCATGATTTTTTGTTTTTTTATGACTCTTAGTCTTTTTTAAAGTAGATCGAATCAAAAAGGGCTGGTAAATAATTGGCCGGTGAACTTGAAAAAAGCGAATTGGAACCAAAAAGGTGGATTAGATGCGTGTTAGCGCTGTTTAACCAATATAAGTCTATAGAAGGGGCAAACAATTAATAATAATATTCCCCGGTGAACTTGAAAAGAGTGAATTGAAACCAAAAAGGTGGATTAGATGCCGTGTTAGCGCTGTTTAACCAATATAAGTCTATAAAAGGGGCAAACAATTAATAATAATATTCCGTGTGTAGGTAAACCGTAAACAAAATTTGAGAACAAATCACGAACAAATAAACAAATTTCTTTAAAAAGGTTAGTTAGGATTCCGTACAAAAAAAACAAGCGTAAATCGTCAGGACTCGGTAGGCGGTAGGACTCGGGCGGACGGTTAAGAATAAAATTTCTGCATCCCGGGCCGGCCCGGTAGTCGGCTATCGTCTCTTGGTGAGTCTGCGTTTTTGCAAGCTTATACGCGCATTAATAATTTAATATTTAGGCGTAAATTTATAGTTGTTACTGGGTTTTCAAATAAATGATTCAGAATGAAACAAGCTTGGGACCAAAGTGCAAGTGCTGTATAAACAATGATTAAGATTAAAGATTTTCTTAACGAGGTCTCAGCTTGAACACCTGAGCGACAATTTTGATCGTATGTATAGAGAATTATATTAACATATTTGTCTTTATACAGGTATGTACATAATTATGTCTTTTTGAATTATAGTTATAATACCTTATAATTTTGTAACCCTAAACGTTAATTTGGCCTCAACCTAACAAATTATTGCACATTACATTGTTTTTCAAGATTACTGCGAATGCTACACGTTCTTGGGATCTCTGTTTTTTTTTTAAGTTAGGAATTCTCCTGCGACTTCAATTGGATCTTCGCAAACTGTTTAGGTTTTATCACTTGTAGAAATTTTGAAATTGACTTTTGCCTTGATTATTCGTATTTCTGCTTGTTTGATTTAAAAAGTTTATATACTGCAAAATTTTGGCGCCTATTCCATTGATTGTGAATGATTGGGTGATTGATGGTTGATTGATAGTGCCTCACAACTATTAGTGCCTCTCTACTACCCACTTGACATATTTTGAGAAAAAAACGTTATTTTTACGTGAAAATGGTAATGTTATTTCCCTCTACCAAAAACTTCGTTTTAAAAACGTGATTTTTTTTAATACTGTTATTTTAATGTAATTTTTGTTAACGTTGTAATTTGTGTTACATTTTTACATTAATTTTATGTAAATAAAAGTAACGTTACTTATAAAACATTCAATTTGCGTTATGTTTTATAACGTCGAAATAAGTAACCTATTTTTCACTTTATCTTAACATTTTTAAATTTCGCGCCTAAAACCCAGCGATCGGCGATTGTCACGTCTGTCATAGACGTTTGACGTTGTGTCGTTGTGTTTAGTGGAAGGAGCAGTTGGTGAAAATTTTGGATAGCATCGAATCTCTTTTCAGTTTTGTGAGTTTTCGTTTATTTTAAGCGTAAGTTGTTCTTAATTTTATGGTTTAGTCTTTATGAAATAACTGTTGTTTATTCTTTATATATTTCATGAGTTCTTTTGTTCTTTACCACAAACGTTTGAAGGGCAAAATGGCGTCTTGTAAATTTTATTGTAATTACAAAAAAATGCTAAAAGAATCCCTTTAATGTAACAAAAATACCAGCCTTTTGAAGTTAATTCCAAATATAGAACAAGATACGCCACTCTATTTTTTTCTTTAATTAATTAGGAATAGTTCTCTAGATTCTACACCTTAACCTCTACAAAAAATGATTATTGTAGTAATTTTCTATTGTGGACCCTTGAAAATGTTTCTTATGTAATGTAATATCTCGTGTAATTAGGTTGTTGGAACAATATTTAAAAAATGTTTCGTTTTTAATTTAGAAATAGCGCAAGTTCAGTTTGGAGAAACTAATGGGTACCTACTCGATGGAAAAAATAATAATGGACCACTTCAGGTATGCCGCGAACCGTTTGAAGAAACAAAAAAATGAAAACATATAGCTACTAGATTTTAAATTAAAATAAGTTAAAATTTGTAAATTGTATACGGTAACCTAAGGCAACCTGAAAAAATAAAAGTTCATAACTTGAATGTTTTGTTGTTTATTTATAAGTATCCAAATAATAAAGTATGAAACAATACGCTGCTTTCCTGAGGAAAAATTTAGTTTTATAAGTTAAAAATATGTTACAAAAACGCAGAATTGTATCATAATATAATACGTTATAAAAACGTTAAAATTAGTAACGTTATTTTTACCAACGTCAGAACACCGTAACATTAAGCGTGTTTTACACATTGAAAACACGTTTATTCGTATTCTAACGTTTTTCAGTCTGACGTAAAATTATACATGAAATTCACGTTTTCTTGCCAAGTGGGTATGGGATTGGACCAACAGGGAGCCAGTCTTTCGGTAGTTTGTACGTACTGTTTGGTCTAGATCTCGTGTGGGAGTCCGTGATTAATGGGTTTGTCGATACGTCCGTACGTCTGTAATAGTCTGTAATAATTTTTGTAAAAAATTCATTTATTGTCTGCATACGAAAGTCTTGATGAAGTATGCGATTCATCGTGTACCTGGGTACATCCGCATTAATTTTAGTGCCCTGTTTTGTATTACCTAGAACTTATTAAGCTCCGTTCTGCTTATGTTGCACCATGAAGCTGCACCATAAGTGAGAACCGGCCTGACTAACGCCTTGTAGAGGTTGACCTTAGTCCTATTACCAAGTCTACTCCGCATGTGAAGCAGGGGATAGATAGAGCGTAATTGATGCAATGCTAGCTTCACTCTATTAATTGAATTGCGCCTCCAGTTCAGTCGTTGATCAAATATAAGTCCCAGGTATTTTACCTCCTGGCACCAGTTCACCTGGACTCCGTTGACACGAAGCCTTGTCTCAGGCCTACTAACATTGCTTTTCGAAAAATAAATAGCCTTCGTCTTAGAGGGATTCAAGCGAATCTTTCAATCTGACCGCCATTTCTCTAGCTTGATTATGTGGCGCTGCATCCGGCTGACGACAAGTCGCGGCTGTTTGGTAGTTGAAGTGATTGCGGTATCGTCAGCGAAAAGATAGAGCTGCGTTAATCTATCGCGCAGAATGTCATGAGTATAAATGTTATACAGCATCGGAGAGAGAGGTGAACCTTGCGGTACTCCCGCCCTGATGTGTTTTTTCAAGGAAAGTGCGTTCTCTGACGAGACAGCAAAACTTCTATTCTCCAAAAAAGAAGCTACCACCTTGATTAAGTAGTTCGGAGCTCCGAGTCTTATCAATTTCAACATCAGACCATCATGCCAGACCTTGTCGAATGCTTTGCTTACGTCAAAGAAAACCGCTCCAGTGTGCTCTCTCCTGTTAAAGCATTTTATTATGTTTGAAGCTAGTCGCGTCGTCTGCCTGACTGTGCAATGTTCAGGCCGAAACCCAAACTGTTCGACAGGCAGAACGTTACGCACAAACACAAAGTCATTAAGTCTATTCAAAATTAATTTTTCTGTGATTTTCCCAAGACTCGACAGCAGGCTGATCGGCCTGTAGCTAGCCGGCGCCGTAGGATCCTCACCTTTTTTATATATTAGGATGACTTTTGCATGCTTCCAGGAGGACGGAAAGTGGCCCTCTTTGATTATTGCCTGGGATATGCTTGCTATATTTCTCAAAGCTTTGTCAGGTAGATTTCGCAACGCCACATTCTTTAAACCGTCAAAACCCGGGGCTTTTCTAATATTCAATACGCTTAATAGGGACTTTACCTCGTCTAAGGTGACTTGTGGAAAGGCCTGAAACGGGAAATTCATTGATTTATAAATTTGTATCGTCCTTGAGACCCTCTCATCTCTAAACGCGTCATTGGTCGGGTTTTCGCTGAATTGATCGCAGAGTTTGTCCGCGAGCAATTCAGCTTTATCTTTGGCATCGATTAAAACAGCATCTGTTTCCTGAATTATCAGGTGAGACATGGGTACTCGCGCTCCCCTGGTCAAAGTCCTCGTCATTCTATAGATGGAATTATCCTCTATAGATAGACTTTGAACCTTGTTGTCCCAGAGGTTCGACTGCCGTTCGATCAACAATTCCCTGACTACCCCAGCCGCCCGATTGGCCTCCGCCTCGATGCGAGGATCTCCAGTGCGAATGCTACACGTTGTACTTCACTCAAGGATTATTTATTTGCTAATAAAGACTGGAAATCAACACAAGGCTGTGTGAACTTGATTAAAGATAACTAGAGTCGTTGAGCTAAAGATGTTTCCTTAAAAAAAATCTACGAATTTGAGAGAAGTGCATATTATCATATAAAGTTAAAAAATGGCGGTACAGGGTTATTAACAATAATGATTTTTTGCTTATACAGAATAACCGGGGCGCGCTGCGACTCTATGCCTTTGTTTGAATTAAGATTTTGTCATAGTTAGTTCCTACCCCTAAGGGCATTTGTTAACAGTTTAAAATGTTTAAATATAAAACGTTAAAAAAAAACGAATTTGTTTCCACACAATACAATAACGGTTTTTAATATTGTAAAAGCAATAGAATCATCCATTTATTTATATATGATTGCTTTATTATAACGTTTAAAAGCGTTTGGTTATAGTATGCATAGAAAAGGTGCCTCTGGGCATTTTCAAGATATCACATACATCAGTAATTTAACATTTTGTTTTTCAATTTTTAACAAAACTAATACATTTTATTGTGCACATTCGCTGTAAAGAACGGTGTTATTGGAATAATAGAAAATTTAAAAATCGACCTTTAAGAATATATTGTTTTATTTAAGGTTACTGTAGGTTTGCGGCAAAAAAATATATCTTTGCAACAAGCCATTTGATCTTAAATCAAATTAATGAAAACTTTCATTAAAAGGAATTAAAAATGTATTCGTCTTGATTCAAGGATGTCGCCTTTGTGTCCAAGTAATAGCAAAGAAACGTGTTCTTGAGCAAAATTCACATACATATACCTGACTTAAGTACATAAATGATTCATTAAGATTAGAGCTTTCAATTGAAGAATGCTGTCTCTGAGACCAGAGTATTAATAATCTTGCGTCAAAGATAGGTATTTTAAGGTAAGTACCGAAACCCTTGAATCAAAGTAGGCAACAAAAATAATTAACCTTACTTTAAGATAATAAAATACCTTACCTCAAGGCGGTGCCTAGTATTTTTACAATCTGCATATTATCTTAGCTTCAGAGATATTTTCTTTCCGCTAAGATACTTACAGAACTTGCTTCCAAGTATATGACTGACTTTTACCAAGATAATATTCATTTGGACATATCGAAAGACATCAGCAAATAAAACAAAATAATCACTTGAAAATAACGAAAGTGATAACTACCAAAAACAAAATTAACATAAACTAACTAAAGTGTACAACTCTAAACTAATACCTAATAACATATTAAGAGTCAATATCTTCGACCAAACCCCCATAATTTCTAATGAATTGTTCATACATTTTTCTAACTCTTAAACAATCTTTTCGAACTTCTTGATGGGAAGGTTTTACACATGCTTGTTTATATACGATTCTTTAAAGTCGCTGGACGAGTTTTATAATCTTTAATTTTTATAGCGGAGTCAAGTCTGGAGCCTGGATGCCAAGCTACAAAAGGACTATTGCGATCAATCCATTTATTTTCAAAATTTTCATTGAGCCATCCTCTGGCAGGAGCAGAATATTGGACTCGAGCTCCATCTAACTGAACATACAAATTCTCCCATGATTCTACCAGCAAACTACGATTAGCATAAAAAAAAATCATGTTGCAAGAACTCCAGAAATCTCACACCATTTAAAGTTGTATTTAAAAAAAGGGTTCACTAATACGATTTTTTAAAACACCACACCACACATTTACACGCCCAAAGTATTGATTTTTACAATTAATAGCCCAGTGTGGGTTTTCCTCACTCTAAAATCTAATATTTTGGGACGACACCCTCCCGTTTGTAGAAAATGTTGCCTCATCGGTGAACAAACTTTTGCCAAAAATTCCATTGCCTTTATTAAATTTTGCCTGTATTGTTAGGCAGTAGGTACTTCATCCTTCTTTCCTCATCACCTGGTTGCAATGTGTGTAAAAATTTTGGTTATTGATGACGCACTGTGTTAATTCCCTAGTGGTTACATTAATTTTTACTTCCTGGCCTATAGGGTTGCTCACTGGCTCTTTAATTTTCTGTTACCTTTGATAAAAACAATTGTGTTTTTTATTCCTTAATGCAGCTTATAGTAGCATATTACAACAAATACACTGGTCGATGCTAAACGTTTACATTACTAACTACTTTTTTACAGGCTTTCCTTAACTATCACTTAAAGGTACAACGCAAGAACCCCCGGTATCGTAAGGAGTTCAATTTCGTACGTAAGATAACGCTGCTTAGCTCTACATAAAAGAAACCATCAATTGCCCAAGAAGACCTTAAAAACGTGTAGCGTCCGTAAGAAAACTTGCTTCACGGAGCCATCTTGGAATGAACTCCTTAATTGCCCAAAAAGGCCTTAAAATCGTAAGCGTACGTAAGAGCACCTGCTTCACTAAACCATCGTGGAAGACTGCTGGCTTCACCCTTGCGCTGTGCTTCTTATCTCTCGATCGACCGGCGCGCGATGCGACCAAACCTATTTTTTGCCCAATAGGAAGCTCGCGTTATTGACTAGCTACGTGACTGAGTGCCAATGACTGCTTGAACAAATTATAACCCTTATGTAATTTACAACCCAAATATAACAGAGATTGAAATCGCACGCACACAGCATTTACTAGCCTATTCTCTTTGACGTATTGATACACGTTTCCCCAACAGTTACAATGGTTTAATGTCATTTATTTTTAAACATCTTGACGCAGAACCTTTCTGCCTAACACCAAAGCCTGATGAAAATTATTTAAAATTCATTCATCATGTGAATGATTTTTTGAACGTTTCACTTTTTCTTGCACTACCAAACCGCGTTGATTAAATAGTTGATTGACGTTAGACATTGTACTATTCAATATAAAGCGATAGGTGTCACCTAATAATCTCACTCTTTGTATTAAATTTTTCAAAATAAATGGTTGACTCCGTTTAACTACCTGGGACGTTTTGCAAGAGCTCGGCCATAAAAATGCAAATAAACTGTCGGTCAGGGTCAGATTATAATTAGTAATTATAGCAGGTAATATTTAACTATCTTGTGCTTGCGATAACATCTTTCAGTCTTTCTGTTTCTTAGGAAGTGTTCAAGTTGTGCTACGGTTACGATAGAATAATTTTAAATTATTTACCAACAATTTATACGTATAAAAACAGATATTATGTGGCGTCCGTGGGTAAATATTAATAGTGGTTCTTCTAATGTTCCGTATAAGAAAAACCACTTATCTCTTGATGCTAAAAACATTGTAAAAAATGTATATAGTTCTTTACTTGACCAAGGACTTCAGGCGAGTGCTGCCGCAAGTGTAACAAGTGATATGACTAAGGTGCCTCTTACTACAGTAAGACGAATTGCAGTAAATCCCGTCAAATCAAGAAAGAAGCGTATAGATACCGGTTTCAAGAAAAGTATCTATGAAGGCGATAAGGACCTAATAAGACGAAAAATCTACACCATGTACGAAGAGCAACGTATCCCTACATTAAAGACTAATGACGAAACCCAAATAAACTGTAGCATCACTAGTATTTGGAGAATTTTGTCTGAAATTGGCTTCAGATATCGTAAAATTGATAAAAGACAAGTACTGATGGAATCCGCCAATTTAAGAAAATGGCGTTACGAATATATAACATCCATAAGAAAATACCGATCTGAAAATCGTCCAATAATTTACCTCGACGAGACGTGGTTTGACACCCACGAAACACCTTCCAAAGGACGGTCTGATTTATCCGGCAAGTGCACAACAAAAGCTCCGTCAAATAAAGGGAAAAGAATTACTATCTTACATGCAGGATCAGAAAACGGTTGGGTCCCAAATGCCTTGTGGCTTTCTGCGAAAAACATTAAAGACTCCTGTGTAGATTACCATAAGGATACGACGGAAGAGCTGTTTGAAGAATGATTCCAGAATTGTCGTTTGCCTAACATTCCTCCGAATAGCGTGATATTAATGAATACCGCAAGCTATCATAGTCGACAATTACGGAAGATTCCAGGCTCAAATAAAACAAAATTAGAAATTCAAAACTTTATGGCGGCGAATGACATATATTTCGAAGAGAATTATACAAAAAATGAACTTATACAAGTTTTAAATGCATTTTATATCAAGAAAACATATGTTTGTGACACAATGGCAGCGGAAATGGGACATACAGTGCTACGGCTCCCTCCCTATTATTGTATTTTTAATCCCATAGAGCAAATGTGGCACCAATTGAAATCAAAGGTTCGGTCACAAAATATCTCTCCGACTTTAAGTTGTAGTGTGGTAGAATTAATAAGAAACTGTGTTCCTGATATTGCCCCTATAGTTGCAAAAATTCAGATCGTCATGTTATAACTATTGAAAACTCATATGTTACTCTAGACACAATTAAACCGAGTATAATTAATTTGTATGATAGCGATAGCGACACAGCACAGAACTAAATATAGAATAGCATTGTATAACATACAATATATATGTGTAATATAATATAAGTTTAACTACTAGGTATTGCGGCTTTTCAGTGTAAAACATTTTTTGTTGTAGATAGGTATACCTACATATGTAATTTTTTTTATATATCATATCGCTGACAAATGTAATTATTTCTTTACTTTTTGCAAGACTTATCTAAAGCAATTTTAACCAAATACAAAAAGTTCTTGTTTTATTAGATTTTACTTGATATACTATGTCTTGTATATAGCTTTATATTTTAATTTATTTGTAAGATTTTGTATCTAATAAACAGTGGCGTAGCCAGCCTTGCAGGGCGGGAGGGGCAAACATACATGGGGGCGCTTTATGATTTTTTAGAACTTAGTATTAAAAATATGGTGTTTGTTTTTCAAAATATATTAGCAAATATTTTTCAATCAATAAATATGTTACAGGATGTAAGAAAAGTATCTTTTTATTGTGCATACAAACACCAAGGGGCGCCAAGCTAGGTGGGCGAGTGCCCCCTGGCCCCTACCTGGCTACGCCACTGCTAATACAATAATTGCAAAATTGACAATAAATGATTTTTGATTTGATATGTTTTCTTTATAGGATATTTCATGTCATTAAATAATATATTATTTAAACGTAGCAATGTGTGTAAAATTACTTGTTCCCTAAAAACCTTAATAATTTTAATTAGATTGCATAATTACCTTCATATTATATTATATACCGAATTAAATGTCTAAAGTCCTACCCTGTAGTGTATTTGCTTGTCGATTGTGTATAACAATGGGATTAAACCGGTAGTTTTATTGCAGTCAATAAGTCGATACCATTTAGGGTGAAAAATACTTTACTTTTTTAGCCAAACTATCTGCTATTTTGCATACAGCACAAAGTGTAACAATTTAACTTTGACATAACAATGATTTTCTCGTTGACGTGTAAATAATATTTTGTTTATATGGCCAACTGATTCAAATGTTCTTATTTATGCCTGTTTGATTCTATTTAAATTTTTTTTAATTGTTTGAAATTTTGTATTTGTTTTAGGGGATGGCAAATCAATTTCTGATTTAAGTTTTAAAATAAAATAATCGCTAAAGGTACTACTCTTTAAATTATTATTTTAAATCCCCTATAAATCCGTACACCAATGACTCAACTAAAATTTTAAGCAGTAGAAAAGTGTGTCCAGGGTCATACGTAAATATACCAAATTAAAAAAAAAATTAGGAATAAACGAAAATATAAGCCATAACAAGTGGGACTGTGGGACCTTTATGTACGCCTATATTGTTTCTACATATTAAATATGTACAGTTTTGAAAGAAATTGTGCAATTTTTTGAAATCCTCATTGAATCAAGATCTGCCAAATACGTCCCGACGTATTGATTTAGGAGATTGAACGATTCTATAATGTAATGCGATAAAACGCTATTAACAAAGCTATCATTACTTCGGTAATGTAATTGGGCATCAAATCAACAAACACAAAATAAGCCAGATAGCTTCCCCGTCATCCAGCAATTGAATTTTAGGAAGACGAGAGTTAAAAATTACAATTCGGTAAAAAGTTTTCGATTAACATATTGAATATTAATGGAAAAAATCAATTCAAGTTATTTTTACTACGAGTTGATTTTAACAACTATTTCAGGTGATTTACTATTAGTATACCGGGTACCCCAGTCCCACGGTATTTTGACATATTTTCACAGAGGCAGAGCTGGGCAGTAGTTAACTACTAAAGTAGTTAACTACTTTTTTTATAATAGTGGTTGTATTCTTACTACTTTTTTTCTCTTAGTAGTTATACTCGATTATTTTAAAGTCTGCATGAAATATTCGCAAAAGTGGTTAAAAAGTAGTTAACTACTCAGTGCTAACTACTTTAACTATTTTAACTACATTTCTTTATTTTAACTTCTTTTGTATATTTTAACTACTTCTAAAAATATTTATCTACTCCTCTTTATTACGTGTGAGGGTGTAAGCGTGTCAAAGACACGTTAGAACAACTTTAGAAACTATGGTTCCATTATCCGTTGCAGATAATGACAGTTTTACAAATTTATTTTTCAGTACAGATTTTAGAGTTATCAGTAGAAGATCTTTAACCCGACAAACTAAAGAGACATACAGAAGCCAATTTTTTAAAATTAAAGAGGTTTTGCGCGATAGTAAATTTGTGTGTTCTACCGCTGATATTTGGTCGGGAAAAGAAGAAGCTTTATGGGCGTCACAGTGCATTTCATCGATGAGCACCTTAAAAAGCATTATTTTGCCTTGGCTTGCCGAAGGTTCGCAGGCACACATTCTTACAGACAGAATTGCCGAGCTTCTTGAAGATATTAACCTGTCATTTCACTTAGATAATACGAAAATTGTTTCTATCATTACCGATAATGGAAGCAATTTTGTGAAAGCATTTGCAGAGTTTGGCCTTAAATTTTCAATAATTGAAGAGGAAGAGCAGGACGCCGACAGCGATGATGATGATGCACATTTTGAATGCAACGAGCATACACTACCAAAACATAAGCGATGTGTTAGTCACACCCTTAACTTGCTGGCAACAACGAATATCAATAATATTTTAAAGACGAATCAAATATTTGAAAGTAGACATAAAAAAGTTTTACAAAAATGCAATTTATTATGGAATAAAGCAGGAAGGCCAAAGAGTGCTGAAATTATTAACAGTGTATTGGGACATACGTTAAGTTATCCAGCAATAACGAGATAAAATTCGTTATACACTTCAAATAAGAAAGATAAATTAAAAGAGTTGTACGAGAAACTTGATATTAAATATGGATTAAAAGAAACTGAAATAATATACCTTGAGGAATATTTAGCAATATTAAATCCCGTCCCTGAAAAGCTTAATTTCTTACAGGGAGAACAAAATACCTTCAATGGTTATCTTTTGCCAAGCATTATTTCATTGAAAGTAAAATTCGACAAACTAAAGAGCGATTTGAATATAAAAAATCTTCAATTTGTAGTTGAAAAAATTGTAATTCAATTACTAAAACGATTTAACGTTTTATTTTCAATAAATAATGATTATTATAAACAAATGTTGTGACTTGTTTAATGAAAATGTTTTAAATGAAAGTAGTGATCAAAACTTAACCGTAAGTGATGCACGACCCGAAAATTACTTTTTTGATTTGAAGGAAGAACAAAGTTTACAAAATCATGATAAATAAAAAAATTTAATAAAGAACAAATTGGAATTACAGTTATTACAGTACTTGGAAGATAGAAGAAATAATAAAGAAATGCTTCATGATTATAAATTGATTAAACAAATATTTATAAGATATAACACCAACTTACCATCATCAGCTGCAGTCAAACGGATGTTCAATTTTGCAAGCTTGAATAATTCATCAAAAAGACATGCTATTTCTGATAATTTGTTCGAGCAATTAGTTTTCTTAAAAGCAAACCTAAGATAGAATTTGCAGGATTCGAAACTATTTTTTAAGCCACAACGCTGCATGTTCGTTTTGTAGTTAAAAGAGTAGTTAGATATTTAACTACTAACTACTTGGTAGTTAGTAATCTAACTACATTTTTGGAGAAGTAGTTTAACTACCAAGTAGTTAAACTACTTTCTTGAAAGGTAGTTAGTAGTTATACTCCACTACTTTTTTCAAGTAGTTTGCCCAGCTCTGCACAGAGGACGTGATTTTTTTTGGGTAATTGATTACTTGCAATTAGGGCTAAGCGATTATAAATTTTCACAATCGATTGTCGATTGTTAAAAATAATCGATTATTTGGATTAAATCAATTAATCGAAAAACAATCGATTAATCGAAAAACAATCGATTAATACTGAATATTAATCACCTGAAGACGACTGCAGACTTTTACCATTTAAAACGCTGTGATCAAAATAAATAAAGGCAATGGAAGTCCAAAATAGTCCCTAACCTTCAAACATAATAATTATATTATGCAGTATTTCTAACTTTTGGGTGAACAATATATATTCTTGAATTTTGTAATTTATTTATAACATAATCTGTCCAAGATTGCTTAAAAGGAAGTTTCTTTTCTGCAAATTTTGATGATGAAAAAAATATGAATGAAGAAATTGTAAACACAAATTATCCATTTTTTTTACTTATTTACTTACACTATCTACCGGGTGTTGCATCGTCGAGCGGGACATAGGAAATCCCATGTAATTTTAAATGGGGTCAATTATTGGCTTCCCTAATTATTTTAGAGAAAAATTCTATTTAGGTTTATTAAAGAGCACTAAAACCCACATTCAAAAGAATAACTCTAGATATTTTTGATGAGCCCGTTTACGGGTTATCGCCGATTTCTTTTTAACTATTTCTCCTTTTTATGGCCCCGTATTTGCGGGCACCAGTCAAGGTAAAAGATGACTGTCAAATAAAGTTGTCATTTTGAAATGTGTGCTTTATTGTTATAAAAACTCGTACATCGAAAATATTAAAGGTGTATTTATGAGTACAAATTAATCTGAATAAAACTAAAATAAAGTATCCAATTACAAGGTTAGTTTTTACATGTTTCAATATTTTACTAATTAATAGGTAGGTACTATTAAATTGTTAGAACTTTAGGATTTAAGAAGATGTTCAAATATTCCTCAAAATGACAACTTTATTTGACAGTCATCTTTTACCTTGACTGGTGCCCGCAAATACGGGGCCATAAAAAGAAGAAATAGTTAAAAAGAAATCGGCGATAACCCGTAAACGGGCTCATCAAAAATATCTAAAGTTATTCTTTTGAATGTGGGTTTTAGTGCTCTTTAATAAACCTAAATAGAATTTGTCTCTAAAATAATTAGGGAAGCCAATAATTGACCCCATTTAAAATTACATGGGATTTCCTATGTCCCGCTCGACGATGCAACACCCGGTATACCATTATGATTTAATTTTTTGTTAAATTTTTTATATTTGCCTCACTTGGTTAGACTGGTCATTTTATTACTTTGTTTTATTTCAAAAATTCCAGCAAGCAGTAAACATAATACAGGGCACAAATTTTAATTTAACGTTATATTGCTGTTTTTTCTTCAAGAAAAAAAAAGCATAATATTATATTATATTTATATGTAGGTATATTAGATAGTTTATTCCAACAGGAGAATTCGCTTAGCAAGCTGCTCACTAGGAATATGAATATTTATAATCGATTACTTTACACATCCCTACTTGCAATTATACAGGAAAAGATAAAAAAATAAAAATACTATTTTTTCGGGATAGCACAACTATGTTATTTGCCAGATAAATATTCTGCAACTTTTTTATTAAGAAGCGTTTTTCAACAAACAAGATCCTACTAGTTTTTGGTCATTAGTGCACTATTCGCCAAAGCACAAGGTTGGTTGGTTTATAACTGCACAGATTCAATTGAAACTCCGTTTAATAGAAAATAACATCTATTTACTATAACCTTTTAAGGGAGCAACAAAATAAAATTGTTGGTATTTTTAAAGGTAAATGGAGTTTAAGGTCACCACCTATCAGCTAGCTCAAGCTCGTGGTAATTATAACCGGAGTGGTTCTTTTATAAAAGGTCCTTGCCAGTTAAACAACAATGTGTACGTGTATGGACCACAAAGAAGGGTGATGTGCAGACTATGACATAAGTTTGAATTTTTGAGCGCCAGTCACAACTGCTTTTAGCTCTTACCTGTCACAGCAGTACTAAATTCCTGTGAGTGATCAATGGGGACCACACACAGTGCTAAAATAAACACACAAATTAATTCATATAGTCATTTAATTAGAAAAAGATCAAAGTATAAAGAAGGTGAGTTTGAATTGCAAATTATACCTACTTAATTGAACAACTCATAAATAACTATAGTAAAATTGACTAAATACTCAGAATTATGACTAACGCTCCACGCTTCACGACGATACATGAGCTACATAAGGACCTATAAATGCCGACTGATAAACTTACTATCAATTTCTACAAACGGACGGATGTTTCCCTCAATCCCCTGATCACACATCCACTCAAACCCACTCAAATCATACAGACCACCGAGAGACTGACTCACTCCTGCCCAGCCTCCCCTCCCCCCCCCCCTCCCCAACAATAGACTCACTGAGAACGACCGCTAAATAATTAAAAATAAACATTTCCCCGTTGCTGGCTACCGCCCCTTCTATCTCAACAAGCTACGAATTTGAAGATTTAGTATTAAACATATGCTAGGTCTCGCTGAGAAGCTTACCTGTTTAAAAAAAAACAATTGATAGTCCCAGACTGATTTCAAGAACGAACATTATCCTATATTGACTTACTAAATCAGGTTAAAATAGTAAAATTATGTGAGTGTGGCTATGTTTTTTTTTATACTATTTCTTACGGTTCGTCGGCGTATCTGAGGTCATCCTGAACCGGTCATCGACCGTACCGTTTTTAATCGTGCGGTCTACCGACTGGGGAGTGTGAAACGGCACCTTCATCCTACGAGATATCGGATCTGATCCGGCCTGTCCGGCGTGAATGGGATGGTTTTGATGTCGATTCATTTTACACTCTTCCCTAAGACAAGAGCACGCGGTGTTTCCCAAGCGGTCACCCAACCAAGTACTAACCGCGCTCGACACCGCTTAACTTCGGTGATCTGACGGGAACCATTCCATTTTAAATTATTTATTTACCTATTTCTTTGTATAATTCTAACTATGACTATCTTAATCCTATTTAACCTAATATTTACAATACTAAAGCTAACTTAGGACTAATTACATGTTTTGGGCGCATACGGACCATAATCATATGGCCCGAAATGCGCCCAAAGAACCGGTCCTGAAGCCCGGCGGCCGTTGGAATGGTCTTGGGTCATAGTTTTGAATTTTAAACTGTGATTAGATAACAACCGTGCCGTCAGTGCCATCACGGGGTGCTAAAAGGATGATTACCGATCAACAGTACAATAACACAGTTTTCTCAAACTGTCCACACATAATAAGCTATAAAAAGATTGGAAAGTCGCAGCACGCTGGGAAAAGTTGAAAAACCCAGTCATTGAAAAAAACCCAGTCAGACGGGAACCGGTGCTTTATGTGTCGCTAGGCCCTTGCCTCGTGGCTATGTTAAACACTCATTATTACAGCGCAAAAGTTGCAACCCCTTTACATATGGCTTTATACATATATCTGAATAATTGAGATTAATACGGTAAATAATATAATGTCGAATAACTTGAAATAAAATAGGAGTCGAATTATTAAGCTTATGGCCTCTATTAAAACAAAAAGAAAATTACTTAGTCTAGGTACCGCAAAAAATTATATTTGGCTGTGTCCAACACAAAATAATCAAAATCAACTAGATATTTGCAGATTAACTAAAAATTAAGGTAGGTACTTATCCGCAGAGTCTTCCTAGAGGTAGCTGGTTCTTTGAATAGATGGCCCCTTGTCAGCTGCCTAGCAATATTGGCACTAAAATAGTCCTCACAAATGGTCTAAGGAACTGGGCCCAAAAGCCCAAGGGTCAAAACTTGATTTGGTCGGAAAAGTCCGAATTAACGGTAAAGTGGTAAAGCCCTGGTTAGTCTGACCAGATCGGCCCAAAAGTATTTCGGCGATATAGCACGAAAAAGATCGCCTTAGTTCAGAGAATTATTTCGGTCAGAAGTTTCGTCTGTGGATGGTTTGTATGCTCAATCTCAATTCGTTGAGAGATATATTGCAGTCGTTAATTTATTATTTACGTAACGCAAGAAGTACCCTACTTCTTGCGACTAAAAAAATGATTATAAATATGAATTTTTTTATCGGTATCGTTTCAGAAGAAGGGCAGGATGTTAATGATGGGTCTGCGTTATTTTGATTTTGATTTAATTTGAAAATGTTTGAGAATAAGGTTAAAGAGGATCTTTACGAGACGTTGGTGCTACAGCATCTTGTGGAGATCAATGCAAGGTTCACACAATTTTTCTCGTTTAACTCCACAACTGTTCCATACTGTAGTTTACATGCCAATAATTTTTGTAAGATTTGAGTAATATTTTATACTTTTTGGTACAAAAGTGATAAAAATATTAAACTCCATCTTGTAAAACCACTTATTTATAACGGTCTGTAGGTAGCTATGTAGTTTTATATTGTACAATCTGATAAAATCATACACGCAATAAACAATGTTTTCAAGTTTCGGGATTTCTGTGCCATTTAAACTCGTTGAAATCAAACCGCGCTTGGTTTGGACGAACTGCTGTCCAAGAACAATCGCACACTTTCCCGAAATTTTGTGTCGATCTTTTATACAAATCGAGTTTTACCGGAACCGCTAACGAACTTTTTCGCGCTATATTGCCGAAATACTTCGGGTCGGTCTAGTCAGAGAAACCAGGGTTTAAGGTGGCAAGGTGGAAAAACGGCAAAGTAGTAGAGAGACTGGTCAAATAAGTGCCTTAATCAAAACTAGATATGGAAAACACAAGGATGGAAAAAGATTTTCCTATTTTTCTCACAAAGGCTTTAGTCTGTGACCCGCCTGCAAAGTAGAATTTCACCAAATCATCGTTTTTCCGCCAATCACAAAACCCACAGCATACGTCACACAGAATAATCAAAATTTAAGCCAACACAGCCTAAAATGAAGAGCGGTTTCGCACAAAGACGTAGAATCACGGACTTGCGGTTCTACGACATGCACAATAAAATGATTAGAATATACCTGAAGGTAACAACGTTACCTTACATTATTTAAATATCACATGTAGACGGAATTTTAAAACACTTTTAACCTCCTAACTTGCGGATCTACTACACTTTATGAATAAGAACCTTTTTACGTTAGACACACTGCAGTGTATGTATCTGTGGGATTTATTTATATTTTACTATGAGAAACAGAGGAACACATCTTGTTACAATACTTGAATAAATGTCGCACACCAACGGGAAATGACTACTTTATTTTGGGTTAAACACACGACAATTTTGGCCGCAGAGAAAAACAACACTAGAAAGCGGAGTAACAACACATTTTTTGTGCCATCAAAATAAAATCGATCCCGTGGAACCCGGTCGCGAAGCGAACATCTCTCGTCAAGATGTTGTTAGCGAGTCGTTGCCGAAATTCACCGATGGGATCGAGTGGCCAACCTACTTTTCTCGGCACTACCGTGGGGGACCTATTTAAACATGTGGGGTACAGGCCTGTGTAGTCCGTTGTCGTTACTACCATCGCGGCCATGTTTGTTCACAGCCAATTAGAAAGTCGAGTAAGATATAGTAGAAATTGTTGTTACTGCGGTGTATCGGTGTAATATCCGACAAAAGTAATAGATTTAGTTTAGAATATTGTATCATTTTGTCTTAATTCGAGAAATAATAATTCCTCGAATCGAACCTAATATTGGTGGCTTATTTGTACCGATTTTAGCGGTCGTCTGAAGCCCTTACAATATGTTTTGCAGACGTTTGGGTGCAGTATAGTTTAAAAATAGGATTATTCCGAGGCGTATTCTTTACTAGTTGCCGCTAACAACTGCGCATTAAATATTATTAGGGTTTTATTTAATTAAGCAGAATATTTCCACTTTGTGGTAAAATAGAATTTTATGTCTAGATTCTATTTAGATTAACGCACATTTCTCCAACAGTGTTCGTATTTATAGATAACAAACTTTGTCACGGATACACTTAATTTAATTGCCATCAGTCTGTATGTCAGTAATGTTATTCGTCGGACAAGCAACTTTTAAATGCTCCATATTTTTAAAAGTTGTTTAGATAATGGTGCCCTTGTAGGTATTTTTGGAATGGTAAAATATTAATTTTTCAAACTAGTTAAGAATATACAGGGTATCATTTGAAATGACAAAGTTATCTGTCGGGCTTTTTTTTTTCAGCGCCAAATATTGTCACTATTTTTTTATTCGATGAAAAGGGCATGGTAATTTGACTGACCGTGAATTGTCTATATTTAATTATCTTTAACAACAATGTCCAGTTTGTCCAGGTACATACATTGTTATTATTTATAATATTCAATTAAGATTTTAACGTTGTCCTACCATTAAAAAATAGCATTTCTAGTTCCTATATTTCCCTGTATTATTGCAAATATCCAATTTACCAAAGAAAATCTTCAGGGTCACTTGAACTCATCTGTGAAAACCGCAACTCAAAATCTTTATTCGTATTTAACTTATAAGCATTTACAATATGTCAGAACACCGTGGAATACCTGGTAAAAATGTCGAGAATAATAAAAGTTAAAGTGTCTACTACCTGTAGGGATTTCATCTGCAAACTATATTACTTTTTATCCACATATAAAGTTGTCGCTCAGTTTCTTTACCAAGTAACTGTTGCAAAGTTATATTGTCCACGTCATGCTTTTTGTCGTAAATGTAAAAACTTTTCACATTATGGTGTGAACAATAAAAATACACAACGTTTCATATTATACCGGGTGGTACACCGCCACTTCCCTATTAATTTTAAATCGAAATTGTATTGTATGGTTTGAAACTTTTTTCTTGGATGAGTCGCACATTAAATTTTATTATTTTCTAATGAGGCAATTAAAAATTATTTAGAAAAAACTTTTTGTAGAATTCTTAAAAATTGAATACGGCTCTGATACATATATCAATTAAACCACCAGTAATAATTGTGATAATCTCAAATGTTACTTATAGACGATTTATTTTTTATTAGTTTCAACATGTTTTACTATATTTAAGAGACAATGTTTGTAAAATTGGAGAAATAGACCATATTTTTATTATAATTGTACTCAGGTTCTTCGATGTTTCTTTACATCAAAGAAACTCCTTTGACATCCATTGATTAATCGTTATGACTATTTAGCTCTATCGTTTGCAGAAATTAGCAATTAGCTCTTTGCTTAAATGTTTGTGATTCTTACGGATTTAATTTAATTGCTGCAAAAATGTTGGCGCCTTTTTGTTAAATTTCTGGTACCTATATGTGTAGGTCAATTTTAGTGCCTCTTTACTATTATGGGATTGGATTTGTACCAGTTATTTGGTAACTTTTACATCCCGATTCGTCTCGATCTTGTATGTGAGTCGGTAATAAGTTGGTTTGTCGATACATGTGTACGTCAGTAATAATTTGTAGTAATTTTCAAGAGATTTTCGTTAATTGTCAACATCTGAAAGTCATTAGGTAACACTACACCCATAATGTATCTGGGCGCGTTCAAGATGATTTTCAGCGCCTTGTTCTGAATCACCTGGAACTTATTAAGCTCCGTTCTGCTTATGCTGCACCCCGTAGGTGCACCATAGCTTGTAGAGGTTGACCTTAGTCCTATTAGCAAGACTACTCCGCCTGTGAAGGAGGGAATAGATGAAGCCTAGCTGTCGCGATGCAAGTTTAATTCTATTAATAGAATTTTGCCTCCAATTCCGCCTTTGGTCAAGAATAACTCCCAAGTATTCTATCTTTTGTCACCAATTCTCTTGAACTCCATTGACCTTCGTCTTAGCGGGATTCAAGCGAACCTTCCGTTTTTCCGACTCGATTATGTGACGCTGTATCCGGCTGACAACAATTCGCGGTGATTTAATGCTCGAAGTAATTGCTGCATTGTCAGCGAAAATATAGAGCTGCGTAAATCTATCTCGCGGAATATCATGAGTATACATGTTATACAACATCGGAGAGAGAGGTGAGCCTTGCGGCACTCCCGCCCTGATGTGTTTATTCAAAGAAAGTGCGTTCTCTGACGAGACCGCAAATCTTCTATTCTCCAAAAAGGGACAGGAGGAAGCTACCATTGACTAAGTAGTTCGGAGCACCGAGTCATGTAAATTTTAACAAGAGACCATTGTACCAGACCTTGTCGAATGCTTTAATTACGTCAAAGAAGACCGTTCCCTTGTGCGCCCTCGTGTTGAAGCCTTTAATAAATGTTTCCAGTGAGTCACGTGGTCAGTCTGTGCAATATTCAGGCCGGAACCCAAACTGTTCGGCAGTCAGAACGTTACGCATGAAAATAAAATCGTTAAGCCTACTGAAAATTATCTTTTCGGCAATTTTCCCTAGGCTCGATAGCAGGCTGATTGGCCTATAGCTCACGAGTATGATTGTGCTAATTTAATAAACGCATGTACAGAATAAAGTTCAGGTTACAGATAAATAACGTTTAATTGGCTTACTAGAAAATAATAAAATCTGGTGTGTGAGTCCATCATATAAGGACCTCAAAGAAAGTCCCAACAAATTTTGATGTAAAATTAATAAAGGAACCAATATTCGGGGGTAGGAAAATTTACATGGGATTTCCTATGGCCAGTCTGGCGTTGCACCACTCGGTATATACCGATATTATAGCTCTTTAATATAAAAGTCTTGACAATCAAAATATAAAATTTACGGATCATCTTAAAAGTACCAAACGCAAATCTGAATTAGATAAATGAAATACACTGTTTTAACCTTAAAGAGGGTACCGGAATGCCGAAACATCGCGTTCTGTTTGAATAATAACTTTAAGAGAAATCATACAATTCAGGTTAGCAGCTAACCTGGATAAAAAGCAGATCTGATGTCTTGTTACATTCATCTAAATATACACATATACTCGTACACATATAACAAATTATTATTTTCTGTAATATTACCGTAATATTTCATTGTCTTGTTTCCATTATTTCTGTAATAACATAATAACATATTTTATTATTTGTGAAAAATGGTACGTAAGAAAAATATATACAAAAGCTTGACTATGGTAAAAGAGTTCAAGCTGTAAGCTTCTTTGAACTAACCTGGGATTTGATGGTAACGTTCCGGTTCATTTATATTTAAACCATTTATTTTAAACCATTTATTACCTACACTCCACTGCAAGTATGGACTACTTCTTCAAATTTAAACCATTTTTATAGTTATAAATGGTTCACATTGGTCATACTCACAAAACAACAAAGTAATGTATTTAAATATGAGGGCATTTTCTAATTATGGCTTGTGTCGGCTGGTAATTACTCCAAGGATTAAAAGAAAACAACGGTAAATGTACTGTTAGAAGCTTTTACCCTAATTTGTTGAGTTAAAACATAACTTATGACTTTCAACAGATTTTCTTGGAAAATATAATTTTTATAAACGTATCATATACCTCATAATTTTAGCTGTATTATACACTTGACAATAATCAGCGCTCATCAAGACTGCCGCTTTAGTTTACTGGTAACATTCTAACTAGGCTTGCTAATCGTCCCTTATTTTGAAATAAAGTGCTTTGTCGTCTAAGATGTCACAGTACGGTAAATGTCCTTGAAAATCAAACGATTTATTTAGTAGGTACCTAAGTAGGTAGGTACCTTAAATTAAAAAACTTAATATTCGACAAAATAAACACATGTTACCTTTACCTCATCTAACGTTAGATCAAAAATGTAGTAATCCTTTTTTTTTCTACATTTATGTTGATTATTCTGTAGGTACTTAATAGCCCTAAAGAAAGATAATTTTAATTTGACATACCTTTAACAAAAGTCTGTGCGTTTTAAGAAGTCCGATATCGGATTAAATCACCAAGGGATGTTATCGCTTTTAAAACAGTAAGTCGGTTAAGTTACAATATCTTCGCACCTTCGCTATACTTGATCACACCGAACATCCCACTAATTTACTGTATTCTATTACTGGGCGAAATCAGAGGTTTCAAAACAAAATTATAGTAGTATTACGCGTTGAGCATAAATAATAATTAAATAGATAATTAAATTATTTTGCTATTATTATAGTTAAATCTATATAATAATCGCTATTTTCCAAGAACCAATTAAAATTTGCTCAAGTGCGGGATGGTTAAATATGTTAAAGATTTTGTCAGGTATATACTTTTCCGATAATGACATTATTTTGGGATTATTATAATTAAATCTTCATAATAATTACTATTTTCCAAGAAATAATTAAAATTTGCTGAAGAGCGGGATGGTATGTTCTACTTTATTTTAAATAAGTAGTTGTGCTTTTCACTTTTAGTTTGTTTCTCATTGTGTGTGAATTAAAATCAGTTATCCCTCATTTCAAGCATGCGATGTGAGTAGACGTGTTTCAGTTGCTCCCGTTTAAAAAAGCAAAAAGTGTGGCCTAATCAAAGTTTCTTACATTATTTTCATATTCCCCTATAAGTATTGTTCGTTGTTTTTACATTAAACCGGTAAATTGGTGACAATATTGACCATAACTTAGATATTGATTGATAATCTGTATCTACGTGCGTTACTGATTAATACAGGTGTTCCACGTCGATATAGTCGTGCCTTGCAGTTGCAAAATGGGTGGTTCTAGCCGATCCACTAGAGGATCGACATCCGAGGAGGATAACATGGAGAAGATAATGAGCAAAATTTGCAACAACTTTCTGTTACAGTTCGAAAATAGACTCGATACAAGGTTGCAAAAGCTAGAAGACAAACTTACACAGGTATGTGACTCTGTTAAGATTCTTGGTGTTTCCATTGAGAAAAATACTAAAAAGCTTGTCGAGCTGGAGGAAAATATGGACAGCATAGCTCAAAACCAAAAAAAAAATTGTGTGCGTATCTGTGGCCTGCCTGAGAGTGGTGATGAAAGCCTCATTGAATCTGTTACTCGCTTCATTCATGACCATTTAAATATTATTTGCACTCAGAATGAAATTGATTATTGTTTCCGGGTCGGCTCGACTTCTATAGATGACAAACCGCGTACAACCATTGTGAATTTTCTATGCAATTGGAAAAAAAGTGAGGTGATTAGCGCCAGAAAGGTTTTAAAAGGCACACCGTTTGCCTTGTTTGAAGATCTGACTCCCAAGCGATATAAAATTCTGGAGCAAGCTAAACAAAAATACGGTAATAATAAGGTCTGGTCGTCCGGTGGAAAGATTTTCGTTTGGGACTCTAATAAAAATAAAAAGTTGCCAATAATGAATTACAGTGAAAAATAATAATAACGTTAATCCGCATACGACTTAATTTAGCAGGTAGTTCTATATTAACCTACATACATTAAAAACTATTACTTTTTTTTTGCATTTTTTATTCTTATTTGGTTCAAGATATGAACACTCACATTGCTTGGCAATGTATGTTGGATGTATACTTAAACATGTTAAATGATACATGATTAACAAAATGTTGTTATTTATTTATTTATCATTGACTGCATATTTTCAACTTACTTATCTGAATAAAATGTTCTAAATTCTTAACTGTTTTGTTAGTTGCTATCTGATAAACCTATTATTGGTAATGAATTTATTATTTATATGGGATACTTACTATACATATATTACAGAGTATAAATTGTTACCTAATATTTTTACTCTTGATATTTACCATTAATTAATTACTTTGATTTTACTTATTTGTGTATAAATTGGTAACAGAATTATAATTATTTTTTTTTTCCCTTTAATTATTTTTCTTTTTTATTTAGGGGTATATGAGTATCATATAGGTATGTGGGTACGTGAGGTCACTTGTATACTTAAAACAAAATGCTTACTATGATGTATAATTATCAGATGATTGGGATTGTTGATACTTTAGTTTATCTTTAGTAGGATCAGATAAGATAAGCCGCATCTTTTTGTTAGTAATTTTTGTTTTCTACCGCAATTTCTTTTTTAAATTTCCTTCTTTCTTTATATTGCATTGTGGAGCAACGCATGTTGTGCTCTGTTGTAATGCAAAATAGTGTTGATAAGTATGTTAGTTTTTCACATTTTAATGTGCGATCACTGTGTCCCAGTTTTAACGAATTTGCGGAATATATTACCTCTGAGCAGCTGGATATTGTTGGTTTGTCGGAAACATGGCTTAATATGGGAATTGCTTCGGAAGCGCTTGAAATTACTGGTTATAAATTTATAAGAAAAGACCGTGATCATAGAGGGGGTGGTGTAGGATTCTATGTTAAAAATAATTTAAAATTTAAAATCTTGGAGGTGGCGGCTCATGGAGATCATATTGAACAAGTTTGGATTGGTTTAAGAATAGGTGGCAAGAATATCTGCCTTGGATCGATTTATCGCCCTCCACATGAAAATCTAATTAATTCTCTAGGCATACTTGAAAACACGTTAATTTCTTTTCTTCCTACTTACGACTTTGTTCTGTTTGGTGGCGACTTCAATGTCGACTGTCTGTCAAATCACAATGCATTTTCTACCTTAAAAAATTTTCTTAAAAAGTATGGCCTACATCAAATTATCACGCAACCGACTCGTATAACTAACAACAGTATGACACTGCTAGATATCATTGTTACTTCGTCCTTGGATTTTGTAAGGGAGCCAGAGGTAGTTGGAATGGATGATATTTCGGACCACTGCTTGATTACATGTAAAATTGCCTGTAAGAAATCGCCCACGCCCTTAAAATTTAAGACTTACCGTGATTACTCCAATTTTGATCATAATCTGTTCCTAAATGATATGTATACTTTTAATTGGAACCAACTATACTCATTAACTGATTTTGATGATATGGTTGATTTTTTTACCAGCGCAGTTAATGATCTTTTTGATAGACACGCCCCTTATAAAACTTCTCGCCTGACTAAGCCTCCTGCACCATGGATTACACCGAATATCAAATATATGATGCGTTTAAGAAATAAATCCCATTCCAGGTATAAAAAGCTAAAGAGTGAAGAATCGTGGAATGATTATAAGCAACTTAGGAATTTCGTCACTATGTCAATTCGAAACGAAAAAAAGGCTTATTTGAATCATCAATTTAGAGTTGATCCTAGGGGTTTTTGGCGTACCTTAAGGTGGTTAAATGTTAATTCTACTTCTGAATATAACCCTAACGATGTGGGTACACCGAACGATTTTAATAATTATTTTCGAGATAGTATTCCTCCATCTTGTGTACAAAGTAACAATAACTCATATTTAAATCACTACGAAAACTTTATTTTTAATGAAAATAATGCTAATTTTAAATTTATGGAGGTTAATATTGACAAGGTGGAAAGAATCATTCGACAACTGCGTTCTGATGCTAGAGGCGCTGATGGGTTAGATCGGAAAATCATATCTCTGTTAGTACCACACTTGAGTCATCATATAACCTTTATAATCAACTCATGTATTATTTCTGGCAAGTTTCCTAGCAAGTGGAAGATTGCTAATGTTCTTCCTGTTGCCAAAAATACCAATCCTTGTGAACTCTCCCATTTCAGACCTATTAGTCTACTACCTGTTCTATCTAAAATCCTTGAAAAAATTATATCTGAACAACTGAACCAGTACTCTTTTGAACAAAAAATTATTCCTCCAACTCAATCAGGGTTCAGAACACAACATAGTACAACAACAGCTCTTATAAAGGTGAGTGATGACATATTCCGCGCTACTGATGATAGTAAATGCACTTGCTTACTACTACTTGACTATAGCAAGGCTTTCGATACCCTTGATCACGCTATATTAAGTATAAAGTTAAAGTTTTATGGTCTACATCATACTTCAGTTGGCTTCCTTGAAAGTTACCTCCGTGACAGGCGCCAAAGAGTACTTATCGACAATGGCTTTTCTGATATCTTAACTTCAAACCGTGGTGTGCCCCAGGGCAGCATTTTAGGCCCCTTATTATTCTCAATATATACTGCTGATTTTGAAAGTCATTTGCTGCACTCACAATCCCACCAGTATGCTGATGATTTTCAGCTATATCTCAGTTTTAACCATGGGGATGTGAGGACGGCGGAACGGCATATCAACGAAGACCTTGACCAGATTTATGAGATATCAGTTGCCCATAACCTGCTACTAAATCAATCCAAAACCCAGCTTATAATATTTGGCAAAAATAATACGGAAATTTCTAACCTTATTAATATTAAAATAAATAATGTCAAATTAACTCCCTCTGAATCTTGCAAAAATCTGGGTGTTTATTTTGATTCCAAGTTAAGGTTTAAAAATCATGTTTCTTTTCTGCTGCAAAAAGGATACGGTAAACTAAGAACTCTTTACATGTTTAAATCATTTCTCTCAACGCCAATCAAATTAAGATTATGCGATTCGATCATTTTATCTTCTCTGTCTTACTGCGATATATTGTTTTGGCCAGCTTTACTTTACGAGGATAAGAACAGTTTACAAAAGCTACAGAACGGCTGCTTGAGGTTTTGTTATGGAGTGAAAAAGTTCGACCATATTACACCATATTACTCTGAATCTTGCTGGTTTAGATTAGAACATAGATTTATTTTGCATCTATGTACGTTGATCTTTAAAGTAATTAACTGCAAACAACCGGATTACCTCCTCAAGAAGCTTGTCAAGGGTTCTGATGTTCATGGTAGAGCTACACGACATAATAGCCTCCTTTCTGTACCAAGACATAAGACTGCATTATTTCAGCGCTCCTTTAGCTACAATGCTCCTAAATACTTTAATAACGTTCCGACAAATATCAAAAGCTGCTCAAGTGTTGAAATATTTAAGAAACATCTTAAAGCCAACCTTAAGGTCTCTTAGGACTAAGACTAATCATTTATCATTGTTCCTGTTCTCTCTCGAAATAATAAGGATTACATGAAATCATAGTGATAGGTACACGGATGATCGCTACATTCTATTACATATATATACTTATATTTTATATAATATATTATAAAATTGGTACGAATTGAAGCAATACTTATATGACTTATTCTTATTTGGGTGGTTAGATGAGTAGCTGTGCTAGATCTCGCCACCCTTGTCTACTTTTATTTCAGTTTATTTTGTGACATTTATAAATAAAGGCTATTTATTATTATTATTATTATTATTATTATTAAGCAAAGTTATGGAAAATGTTCAGCAAGGTGGCACATCGCCTAGAAGGCATTTATCACCAGGTGAACGCCGTTTGGTATTACAAGTGGAACGTTATTTTACTTTAGAAAAAGATAACTCGGGCCCGTTAGAGTCTGTTTTGGCAGTGCAAAAACGAACGTCTGATGCTTGCGGCATTTCAGAGAAGACCTTAAGAAGACTTCGAAAAAAGAGTGAAGAGGATTTGGACAGACCATATAAAAGGGTTCGACTCCATTCAAAAACCTTGGATTTATCCCAAGGGATAAAACTCTCTATTAGGAATATTGTTTATAATATGTATAAAGCCAAGGAATATGTTACCCTGTTCTGTCGCAAGACTGCAAAATCGGTTCTTTTTAGAACCAAAACTTTATAAAAAAGAATTCGTAAAACTAATTTGTCTGAATACTACAAAAGCTAAAAAATTATTATTTTTCTTTACCTAAACTAATTTTTTATTTACTTTAAATTATTTTATTTAGAAAATGTAATTCATCAACATCCAAAATTACCTTCAATATAATTTATTGTTTGAAAGCCACCGACATAATGCTCAAGAGGTTTTATGGCTTAGCGGACTTCTTAAAACGCACAGACTTTATAATTAGGTACTCAATTACAAGTGTACACACGAGTTTGTGTCTACAACGTATCGGCAAGGGGAAGCACAATTTTTTAAAATATGGCACAGTCATTGGCGTGCTACCCCAATGTTTATAATGCAATAAGAATACGAAATTATATTTCGGCATGAGTAATAAACAGCTTCATGATTAATTCAGGGATAATGATTTTTTAGTTTTGGTCGTGTTAATCTTAAAAATGCATGAATTAAAGTCTTGCGCCAACAACAGCTGCCGATTCCCTTTAATAGTTGCCATATGTCCATGCCATTTCAATATCAAAATTAATAAGATGAGAAGAAATTTTAACGGTTTTTGTCTGCATTCTTTCGGCAGCCACAGATAAATTTGTCGAGCTATCCTACCGAAGTTAAATGGCGGCATATTAACAATTTCAATGATTTGAGATTATTAAATGAATGAATTAATTAGATAATCCTCTATCTATAACGCTAATTTTCAAAAAAAAAAAATAGTTAAAAAAAAAAAAATAGATATATGTAGCCGTAAGTGCAAATACGTCACATTTTGAGAGATAAAAAGGCGGCAAAAATTCTTTACATTCTATAATATATTATAGAAATTAAAGATAAAAGAAAGTTTAGATTGCTCGAATGCCGCGAGATGTCGCCACGTGCAACATGTCGCAGACTTACTGCCAAACTAAACTGTTTTGTTGGTGAATCATTTTATTTTCAAATAAAAAAGAACGAAATCGAAATCCGAGCTGTTTCGGGCTCTCCAAAAGCATGATTTTTCCAAGGAGCGTATACCTCAGTCGACTAAAACTTGATTTATTTTATTTAGTAAACAAGGCATTTACCTATTCGACTCGATTGTCACACACATAATATTATACAGTGATGGGCTAAAATATAGAACAAATTCATTTAAAAATCAGGTATTAATTTTTTGAAAAAAACGCTCGGACACGTCGATTATAATTTTTTTTCCGAATTTTTTGCCTCAAAAGAAATTATACAGGGTGTGCCAAAAAGTAGATGCAGCAAAAATTTTTGTATTTTAAATAGAACCCTATTTTTTTCAGTCGAATTTTGAATTCTACGTCAAATATGCGCATAATTCATGTAGCATACCCAATCCTTATCTCTAACGGTTTTAGAGAAAAATTACATCATAAAACGAAATTTTTCTTTAAAAAAAGTTACATGTACAGGGTCTTCCAACGAGGACTGAACAGAGGCTAATTTTTGAGCTTCCTTGTATTTAAAGAAAAATCCAAAATAGCCAATCGATGTACTTTTTCCTGCAGAATACAAAAATGAAACCAAAAATTTATTTGAACCAGAAACAAAAGAGTTACGCTATGGATAAGGTGTTTTTTAAATGGAACATAGCTTTTTTTATACGATTTTTGGAACGAGTGATTTTTTTTTGTCCGTTCTGATTAAAATATTTAATATTGTGACAGCTATTTTTATTAAATTTTAATGTTTTATCCAGTAAAATTTAACTTTAACCTGTTTGAAACATACACTGGGTAATAAAGGTATAATCACCTTTGAATCCTTCAAAGTCAAAAAATTTGACAAATTTACTATAATATTGCCGAAATGAAATATTCATTAGATGAGAGATTGCAGATTGTTATCTTGTTCTACAAATGCCAAGAAAATGCAAGAGAAGCAAGGAGAAGATTTATTGCAAATTTTCACAGAAATATATCCGTCAATACTATTCTAAGGATAAAGAACCTATTTGAGGAAAATAAAACATTACATGACAGAAAAAGAAATCCAACTCTATACTAGTTTAAAAAAAA
Organism: Polydrusus tereticollis; assembly: GCA_963920685.1. Taxonomy (NCBI): domain Eukaryota; kingdom Metazoa; phylum Arthropoda; class Insecta; order Coleoptera; family Curculionidae; genus Polydrusus; species Polydrusus tereticollis. The sequence continues at coordinate 50,261,096 of OY987326.1, read as the reverse complement.
AAAAACATTAATAATTTAATTGTTCAATGTGACCTCCGTTGTTCTCGAAACATGTGCGATAACCTCTTTGTAGCCTTTCCAAACTTGCTGTTATACTGTGATTTTCCTGGTTAAGGCGATTTATTTCATTCACAATTTTCTGCATGATCTCTTCAATATCGTGGTTTCGCTGCTTGTATACCACGTTCTTTAAATGGCCCCAAAGAAATGTGTCTAATATTGACAAATCGGGACTATTGGTGTTACGATTATGTTTAATAATACACACTTTATTAATGGCTAAGCTTTTTAATAAGTAATAAGATTAATAATTAACAAAGTAACTACAACTGGACAAACATGACTCAACATAAAAAATACGACGACTAACTTTTAACTTGACGTTTGACAGTCGACAGCACAACCACAGAACAATAAAGATTAGCACAACACAGCAGCGTATCATTACTAAAGATCAATATATCAACATTCCTCCTCGATTTAAAGTTTCACAAACGAAAATCGCAAACAAACAACTTAATGGTATAAATACATAAATATTTAAACAATATGTGCCTTATCTCTAAGTTTAACAAAAATCTCCTTACCTAGTGACTTGGTTAACATATCAGCTATGTTTTCAGAAGTTGGTATATATTCAACTGATATTGCTTTATTAAAAACCAAATCCTTCAAATAATGAGCTTTTATATCAATATGCTTTGCCCTCTTTGAATTCTCATAACTCTTTGACATAAGTATAGAGCTTTTATTATCGCAATAAAGAATTGCATCAGCATTAACTTTTAAGTCACTTAAGACTCCTTTAATATTCATCAAATCTTGAGCACAAGCAGCTGCTGCCACATACTCCGCTTCAGCGGTAGAAAGCGCCACACACCCTTGCTTTTTGGAAAACCATGCAACAGGATTCTCACCATGCAAAATCAAGCAACCACTCACACTCTTTCGATCATTCTTATCCGATGCCCAGTCTGAATCTGAAAAACCTTTTAGCAATATACCATTGATATCTTCTTTAGACTTACTATATGTCAAGACTTTGTCTTTCGTCTCTTGCAAATAACGCAATAGTCGTTTACCTGCATTCCATGACTCATTAGTTGGTTTATCTAAAAATCTGCTTAAATAAGAGACCGAAAAGGTTATGTCTAGTCTTGATGTTGTAGACAAATACATAAGTCCACCGATTAACTGTCTGTAAGGAACGTCAATAATCTCACTATTTTCATTATATTGAAAACCCTTTTCCATAGGTGTTAATTTTCCATTACATTGTTCCATATTAAAAGTTTGAAGCAGTTTCTCTATAAATTTTCTCTGATTGATTGTTATTTCATTTTTACTTCGTGTTATTGTCATACCTAAAAATTGGTTTACCTCACCCAAATCTTTTGCCTGAAAATGTTCATTTAATGACTGTACAATTTTATCTACATTATTTTTACTTCCCACACACAACATATCATCAACATACAATAAAATAAACACATTTTTACCACAATATAAGCAACAATCATGCCTTGATCTTAGAAAACCATTGCTTAAAGCAAAATCATTAAAAGTTTCATTCCAAACCTTCGGTGATTCCTTAAGTCCATAGAATGCACGATTTAATTTTAAAAATGGTTTCTTTGTCTTTAGCCCTTCAGGCGGATAAATGTATACTTCTGATTCTAACTTGCCATTTAAAAATGCAGTAGGAATATCTAATTGTTTAATAGTCCAGTCTTCCTGTAAAGCAACTGACAACAACACTCTGATAGTTGACAGTCTTGCAACTGGAGCATAAACAGGTTGAAAGGAATTCTCCTCCTTAATCTGAAATCCTTTAGCTACTATCCTAGCCTTTTTTGTGCCTTCTTCTTTAGTTCGAAATACCCATTTTGTTTCTATAGCTGTTTTGCCTTCTGGCAAATGTGTTTCTGACCAAGTTTGTAGTTTTTCATGTGATTGTAACTCTTTTTGTATTGCTTCTTCCCACTGTTTTGATTTTATAGCTTCCTTGTAACTGTTTGGATCCCTGGTTGATAAAAGGCAGTATGCTGAATATATTTCATATTCATTTAACTGTTTTGGTGTATTCACCCTTCTGCCACTTCTAGTCACCTCTGTTTTTGTTATTGTAGTATTTTCCTCATTATCTGTGTCTTGTATATCTGTATTAATAGTTCCTGATCTAGGTTCATTTTCACTTTCTTCTAAGTTTATGCAATTATCTGGTACTTTTTCTTCTGTTTCTTTTTGTTTTTCTTCGACTTGTTCTATATGATTTATCTCCTGTATATTTTCTCTTTTAATTTCATTCTTATGTTCCTCGGTTTCTATCTCTATCAATATTTTGCTTGTTATTCTGTTATAATTTGTTTCTTTCTCATCAAAGGTCACATCTCTTGAACAATATACTTCATTAGTCTCAAAGTTCCAAAGCCTGTATGCAGCACTTGAATATCCAACCATAATTGACAATTTGGCACGTTTTTCCAACTTACCTATTTTTGGTAAAACAACTGACCAAGCTCGACTCCCAAAAATCCTTAATCTTGACAAATCATTCATCTTGTACCATCTTGTGGAAGGAGAAACACCACCATTAGCAGTAGTAGGACATCTATTCAATTCATAGGCTGAACAAAGAATTGCCTCACCCCAAAGTTCTTTTGGCAAATTTGTCTCTGCAAATTTGGTTCTTACCTTATCCATAAGGGTCCTATTCATTCTTTCAGCTTTACCGTTTTGCTGTGGGCTATATGGCAGAGTATACTGTATTTCAATACCTTTATCTCTACAAAATTGTCTTAAAAAATTTGAAGAAAATTCTCCCCCATTGTCACATCTAATTTTTTGTGTTTTAGCTCCATGCCGAGTTTTAATAAGCTTGATAAAATCAATTAAATTTTGGGCAGCTTCATTCTTATGTTTTAATAATTTTACTACTAAGAAATGAGAATAATCGTCAAGCAAAACTTGAAAATATCTGTACCCTTCAGATGTTGGAGTTACTACCGGACCAGCAATATCAGTGTGAATTAACTCACCAATTTTAGAAGCTTTCATGATACAATGGTTAAAGCTTTTTCTAGTAATTTTACCCTCAATACAATCAGTACAAACATCATTACTGTATGGTAATCCTAACTGTTTTAAACCATAACGATTTAAATGACCTAACCTCTTATGCCAAACAATAGCTATATCATTATTTCCGAGATTATTTCTTACATTATAACACACTGTCATATCAAAATTTATATTTAGCAAGAACAATTCATTAAAAGATTCACAGTAGAAAACTAAGTCATTATACATAATTTTAGCATGCTTTTGACCTATTTTGTTTATTTCAAATATAACTTTAAAATTCTTTTTTAACAACTGAGATACTGATACCAAATTATGTGACATACCTTTCACTATTAAAGCTTCTAACTTTATTTCTTTTCCCTGACACTTTCCAATTAAAGTTCCTTTCTTTTTAGCTGTCAGTACCTCGCCACTCTTGGCAGTTCCTATCTTTACTTCATTGGGTAGTTCCTGAACGTTTAACATGTACTCTTGCAGCTCACTCATAACTAAATGTTCGGTGGCACCAGAGCCTAAAATAAAAGTGTTTATATTGTCCTTAAACTTTACACACTTTAAAGCAATAAATGCAATTTGGTTTTCTCGAGGATTTTCTGCAGCATTATTGGCTTGCTGACTTCCACTTGAACCTTGTTGGCCCCAACCTGAGCCTCTACCTCTTCTTCTATAGTAACCATAACCCCTTGTTCCTCTTCTACCTCTATAATTGCCTTCTCTTCTTATTTGAGGACATTCAGACAACGTATGTCCTGGCTTGTAGCATTTATAGCATATATACTGATTAGCCTTAAAAGCTACCTCGTTACTGTTCCTGTTAACACCCTGGTTTCCACTTTTGGTTTTTAATTTCAACTCTTCATCTAAAAGGCGAGATTTTACAAAATCCATGGTCACATCCTTATTCATTGTTTCAATAGCAGTTATAACTGGCTCATATTCATCATTTAGCGACAGCAGGAGATGGCAAACCTTGTCTGTTTCGTCAAAGGTACTGCCAATACTTTCTAATTCCCGAATGACTGAATAGAAGTTTAAGAAATAATCTTCCAATTTCTCACTACGGCTACATTTCATACTAAAAAGTTTCTCCTTCAAGGTTAACTTTGTGAAAACACTGTTTCTTTGAAAGACATCTTCAAGGGATTTTAACATTTGCTTTGCAGTTTGTGAGTCCTTTATTATATCCAAATGCTTGTCCGTTACACATTGAACTATAATGGATTTAGCTTTGGCATCCTTTGCTCGAAATGCATCTTTCTCTTTATCTAGAGTAAAATCTGACTCCTCTTTCACTAGAGTTTCTATAATTTGCCTTTCTTCTAAAATTGCCCGTACTCGGAATTTCCAGTTGTTGAAATTCTCAGAGTTCAGCTGGGGAAATATCGTATTATTCATTGTGCTTCTGTTTCACGTCTTGCGTGGCCTGGGCCCATAACCTGTTACGATTATGTTTAATAATACACACTTTATTAATGGCTAAATACTTTTTAATAAGTAATAAGATTAATAATTAACAAAGTAACTACAACTGGACAAACATGACTCAACATAAAAAATACGACGACTAACTTTTAACTTGACGTTTGACAGTCGACAGCACAACCACAGAACAATAAAGATTAGCACAACACAGCAGCGTATCATTACAAAAGATCAATATATCAACAATTGGGTGGCCAAGCATAGGTTCCATTTCTACCAATCCATTCTTCATGGCGTCCGTTTAAATATTAAGTAACCTCACGCACGGCATGCGGAGGGGCCCCATCATGTTGCCAAATTAAATTTTGATATTCTTCCAATGGTAAATCTTCCAAAAAGTTCTCAATTTCGTTTTCTAAGAACTCGTAGTATCTCTGTCCATTTAAAGTCCCGTTAAAAAATATTGGTCCCAAAATTCTATTATTTTTTATGCCACACCAAACATGGATTGAAGTCCTTCCTTGAAATTTAATTGTCTGAGATTTTCTTGGACTTCCAACGGCCCAGTGATGATTATTATGTCTATTGAAAACCCCCGATGTTGTGAATGTGGCTTCGTCAGTCCATAAGATATTTCTGAATAAATTAGGGTCTTCGTTTTCTTTCCGAATCACAATTTGGGAAACAAATTGGAAGCGAAGTTCTTTTTGTGCCGGTGTTAGATGTTGAAGTGAAAGGATATGATAAGACTTAAATTTATGATTTCTTAAAGTCCTGTGAACAGTTCCTTGGGTAACTCTTCTGCGTCTTACACCGCCGCCGTATTGAACGTTCCGAACTGCCTCCGAAATTGATTTGGTTGGATTCAGTCGAAAATAATTCACAATGGCACGGTCTCGATTTCTATTCCTTTCTGGATTTCTTTTTCTGTCATGTAATGTTTTATTTTCCTCAAATAGGTTCTTTATCCTTAGAATAGTATTGACGGATATATTTCTGTGAAAATTTGCAATAAATCTTCTCCTTGCTTCTCTTGCATTTTCTTGGCATTTGTAGAACAAGATAACAATCTGCAATCTCTCATCTAATGAATATTTCATTTCGGCAATATTATAGTAAATTTGTCAAATTTTTTGACTTTGAAGGATTCAAAGGTGATTATACCTTTATTACCTAGTGTATGTTTCAAACAGGTTAAAGTTAAATTATACTGGATAAAACATTAAAATTTAATAAAAATAGCTGTCACAATATTAAATATTTTAATCAGAACGGACAAAAAAAAAATCACTCGTTCCAAAAATCGTATAAAAAAAGCTATGTTCCATTTAAAAAACACCTTATCCATAGCGTAACTCTTTTGTTTCTGGTTCAAATAAATTTTTGGTTTCATTTTTGAATTCTGCAGGAAAAAGTACATCGATTGGCTATTTTGGATTTTTCTTTAAATACAAGGAAGCTCAAAATTGAGCCCCTGTTCAGTCCTCGTTGGAAGACCCTGTACCTACTTAAAGGTAAACAGGTAAATTTAAATGAATTGTCACTACGATAGCAAGTCATGTGTCAATCAAAAATAATTTTAGGTATAATTTTGAAAAACGGTGATCATGGTGCATTTAAATGAAACTCAAAGAATCGAAATTTTAATTTTAATTGGATGTGGAGATAAAACAAGAAATCAAGAAGAAGTTTGTATCTTGTTTAGCGTTAAGTATCCAGAACGACCGATTACAAGATCTACAGTGAGTAAAATTGAGAAGAAATTCAGGGAAACAGGGAATGTAAAGGATCGTCTACGGCCAGGTCGTCCAAAAATTAGTGAAAACACAAAATTGAACATTTTGTTAGAAGTTAAAGATAATCTCCATAGTGCAGCCACTGAAGTAGCCCTTAATAATGATGTGAGCCGACGATCTGTTTTGCGGGTATTAAAATAGGAAAAGTACCATCCGTACAAAATTAGGTTGCTGCACGAGCTAAACGAAGATGATCCCGACCGCCGACTACAGTTTTGTGAAACTATGATGGAAATTTGGAACTTAAATCTATTTTTCCATCGCAACATACTTTTTAACGATGAAGCCATGTTTTGTTTGAATGGTTCGGTAAACAGACAAAATTTTCGGTAGTGGAGTACAAATAATCCCCGTTGGATGAGAGAACAGCACAGGCAAAACCCACAAAAAGTAAATGTTTGGGCAGGGATATTAAATTATAGAATTATTGGACCTTTTTTCTTCGATGGAAATCTTACAGGAGACCGGTATTTACAATTTCTTCAAAATGAATTAATTCCCACACTAGCAGCGGATTTTTCAAATCCGAATCAGCCTAATCTACCAGAAGCGTCTATTTGGTTTCAGCTGGATGGTGCTCCGCCTCATTTTGCTCGACACGTAGACGTAGGAGAGTATTTGAATACTGTATTTCCCGAACGATGGATAGGTAGAAGTGGACCCATATAATGGCCTGCAACATCTCCCGATCTTATCCCAATGGATTTCTTTCTTTGGGGTTATTTCAAATCAAAAGTATATAAGGATATACCACAAAATTTGGAAGACTTAAAATTTAAAATTAGATATGAAATTAGGCCAATTAATGAAAATACTGTAAGTAATGTTTTAGAATGGTTTTTAAGTAGATTGGCATATTGTCAAAAAGTGAATGGTTGGCAGTTTCAACACTTAATAAAATAATTTTCGTTTTATGATGTAATTTTTCTCTAAAACCGTTAGAGATAAGGATAGGGTATGCTACTTGAATTATGCGCAGATTTTGACGTAGAATTCAAAATTCGACTGAAAAAAATAGGGTTCTATTTAAAATACAAAAAATTTTTACTACATCTACTTTTTGACACACCCTGTATAATTTCTTTTTAAGGCAAAAAATTCGGAAGAAAAAATTATAATCGACGTGTCCGAGCGTTTTTCAAAAAATTAATACCTGATTTTTAAGTGAATTTGTTCCATATTTTAGCCCATCACTGTTGTATGTGTCAAATGAGCGAGGATTTTCTTTGCTGGCGCGTTAAAATTATTCTCGTAATACAATTTGCCAAGAGCGACTGTCAAGTTTGTCATGATAATTTATTGTTATAAGTATGTACTTAATAGAAAACAAAAATTTAAAGAAATCTACAAAAGACATTAAAATTTATGCCATAGTTACACCATTTTGTCGCCATTAGAAGAATCAGTACAGTCTGTACTGTGTTTTTTTGCCGATGCGTCACGTAACTAAAACCATATGGCTCTAATCAATATTACGAGGTGCAAAAAGTCAAAACAAAGTCTAAGTTCATAAACGTTAAAATTTGCGTGGCTAGCGTTCAGATTCAATAATAGTAACAAATATTCATAATTACAAATGACTCTGAAAAGAACAGTTTACAGGTTTAAATTGAATTTCAATGCACAAAAACGTTTAAAAACAAATTAGAGGTGACTGATCGAAACGATGACTTTGACATCAATGGACAACTCTCCAAATATCTTTTGTCTCTGTTTAGCACGTTTCTTTGCATTCAAGACGTATTGCGCAACCCCAGAGACACTCTATTATGTTTTTATTCACTTTTAACGCTATAATAAATAAGAATGAGATGTTGTAAATCACGTTCTCTTGATTGTTTATCCATGAAGCACCGGCAAAGAACCACAGTACAGACTCTATGTGTTTGGTTTGTATAATATACGTTTTATTACAGTTTCACCAACCAGTTTTATAATTTTTTGTTTTTAATATACCTTGGAATCTCTGGTTTTAACTTGATATATAAATGTATTACACAATAATATTATAGTTAGAGGTATCTGCATTATATAAGTATAAAGGGCTTAATGTAAATAAACCGAAACTTCAGCTCCATAATACCCCAGAATACACAAACGTCAAGAAAACATATAATTCATATTTCAGAATGTGTAAATTTTAATTTCAGAAGCGCGTCGCGCCAATTCTGTCGGAGAGTGTGCCCGCATTATGATCTGATATTGAAAGAATGCCAGATTCTTTTCAAGAAATTTTACTGGCACCACTAATATCGACTGCAGAGGTTAAGGACCTTCATCTTACAGACTGAGCTGCTCGGCTTTATTTTCACTGCATGAAAGAAGAAGTTATTTAATACAATTTCTTATGGAAATTAAAGCTTTTGTTTCCTTGGGTAACGATAATTAATCATCATCGTTGGTAACCATTGTGCCTTTAGAATTATTGTTGTATAAAAAGGAGCCCCAGCTGTTTGGTAGATTATAAATGGAAAATTATTGTTAATAGAAGGTAGTTAAAAACGAATATGATTTTCTTTCTTACTAAAATATAAGCCCATTTGTTCTATGAGTAGTTGGAAAGGTGGTTATTAAAGATGTCTATTTTTGGATTATGTAACGTGCCCACACGGCTAAATATTTGCTCACTTTGCAAAAAAAATATTATATACAGGGTGTTTCCTCAGTAAATACAAAAAAGTTAAAAATATATTATTGAGCCAATTTTATGAAAAATGTTCATATAAACATGTGGTCCAAATGCTTCGTTACCAATATACAACATGTCGAAATTTACAGAAAATTTCCTTTTTTTTCGAAAATCTACGAAACGCATAAAGATAACTGATTTAAATTTATAATGCATATACATAGGACCTTAAAAGTCATCAATTATACTACACTATTTAAAGAGGAAAGAAAAATCCAAAATTCTTCACAAATATTTAATATCTCGCTCTACACGTTTCGGTTTCTTAAACCATTTTCAAGAGCTGTATAATATAAACACAAACTTTACATTAAGGACACAAATATGTAAGGTTTGTGTTTATATTATACAGCTCTTGAAAATGGTTTAAGAAACCGAAACGCGTAGAGCGAGATATTAAATATTTGTGAAGAATTTTTCTTTCCTCTTTAATATGAATAATCTTCACCCCGGAGATATATATGATTCAATTATACTACACTAAGCATCTTATCTCTCGATTTACCAGTACCGTGCAAATGGTACAGGGTGCGGCAGCATAACTTCCTTATTTGGAATGCGCGCCTTTGGAGCAGTAACGGTCGTGTGGGGGCGGAAGTGGTCGCATTTGAGCGAGTGGATCTTAAGAGTCCATCACGGTAACCCCTGACCGGCACGCAACCGACCATACAGCAATGTAAATTAAATAGGGGTTTCTTCCGCTCAGCTATGAACCAATTCCGAGAAAGTGGTAAATTATTTAGCTTTGGTTAAAAGGATATTGAGAGGCAACTCTATTTGCTAGATCCACCATTTTGCAGATTTTTTATTAAGTGCTTACATGTGGAGAAAATCACGCGTAAAATTGCAATTCTAACAGCGGTAAATATATTACTGCAGATATTTCGAAAACTAAAGCCGAATAGAATAATCTACAACATTGTTAATTTAGAAAATATAGTTGCCTTTAAAAAATATCCTTTTTACCGAAGCTAAATAATTTTCCAGTTTTCTCAAAATTCGTTGACAGCTGACCCATTTAATTTACATTGCTGTATGGTCAGTTGCGTGCCGGTCAGGGGTTACCGTGATGGGCTCTTAAAGTTTGTGTGTGAGGAGCGCGCGTTTGCCGTAGAGGCATACTTTTCTAGCGGCCGTTCGATGATTTCAACCCAGCGCGCCTTCCGAAATCACTTCAATATTGGCCCTTTGGGCCCTGTCCCGGACCGGAAATCGATTACTAATTGGGTCACTACGTTTCGAGGTACTTACCGGAAATATGACGCAAAAAAGAACTGTGCTCCCACGGCCCGTCAGATCACTTAAGAACATTAAAGCAGTAAGAGCATAAATATTGCGATCCCCGGTGCGTTCTGCGCGGAAAGATGCGTCTGCCCTTGCAATTTCTGATCGTTCTGTGAGGCGGATTCTTCACGACCTTCGTTTCCATCCTTACAAGTTGGCAATTGTGCAGAGACTGTCGGAGCGTGATTTCAATTCTCAAAGAAATGCATGTAAAGTGCTTCTCAAAATCGTCCCTGAAGACGCAATTGTGTTTTTTAGTGTTGAAGATCATTTCCACTTGAGTGGATGCGTCAACAAACAAAACATGCGTTATTGGGCTACCACCAATTCCCTTGAACTTCATCCGAGGCCTTTGCATTCACCAAAAGTCACTGTTTGGTGTGCAATTTCCTCAGTTGGGATTGTTGGTCCATCGTTTTTTGAAGAAAATGAGGTCATGGTCACAGTCAATTCAGCCTGTTACGTCAACGCATGCTCCAGGATTTTTTTTCTTGCCACGAATCGATTAAATGGATTTAGGGGACATATGGTTCCAACAAGACGGAGCAACGGCTCACACTTCAAGGGCATCGATGACTGTTTTGAGGGAACACTTCCCAGTGCGCCTCATCTCCCTCAGGGGCGATTTAGAGTGACCAGCGCGCTCTCCCGATTTGGCCTCTTGCGACTTCTTTTTGTGTTGTTATTTAAAATCCCGCGTCTACGCCAACCACCCAAGGACACTAGAAGACCTGAAGACTAACATTCGGGAAAAACGGCCAACATACCCGTTGCTATGCTGGATAGAGTCATGGCAAACGCCAGCATTCGGTTGACCCGGGGGGGCGTCACCTACCGGGTATGATTTTTAAAACCATGTAAAATTAAACTTTAGATGTCTACCTACATTATAAAGAAAAATATAAACATATTTGCTTCATAAAATGCGTTTTATTGCATTTTGAAATAAGGAAATTATGCTGCAGCACCCTGTATAGCAGATAACTTGTTTATACCTATTAAAGCCTCATGCCTTTCTCTACGAAAACTACCTCAAGGGCTTTTTTGCTGCACATAATCGTTTACGAGTTTTTTTATTAACATTAATATAGTTTTATAAGACACATTACATATCAAGTGAATTGCTGAAAATGAGCACATTCAGCCATGCTACAAGCCGCAGCCCTCTTCTTCATATTTTCTCGCCTGTGTGCAAGAATACCAGGAGTATTTCGTGTTCCGTCACATCTTTGAATCATCATGTTTCTAAGATCGTTCAGATTCTTTACAGGATTTGAATAAATTAGTGACCCCTACAAAAAAAAATCCAATGGATTTAAATCAGGGGATCTTGCAGGCGACGGTGCGCTGTTTGTTTAAAGATCTCTGAGTAGTTAAGTTAAAATGTGTAGGAGCACCATCATGCATATACCAGATTCTGTTTCTTAGCCTAAATGTGATGTCTTCTAATGAAGTGAGAAAATATTATTCAAGAAACAACAAATCGCCTGTATGTAGCACAATCAATGGGACAAAAAGGGACCAATTAGAAAATCAGAGATTATTTGAACGTACGTTTAATGAAAATTGATGTTGAAAATGAGTTTGAACTATCGCCTAAGGATTTTCGTCGCCCCCAAAATTAGTGGTGCCTGTAAAACTTCTGGAAAAAAATCTGGCATTATTTCCGTATCAAATCACATAGAGGCACACTATCCAACAGAAGTGGAGCGACATGTTTTGGAAATTAAAGTTTACACATTCTGAAATATGAAATAATATTAAATCAAATTCAATTATAACGTTACACTTACACTCTGATTGGAAAAGGTAATAATTTATAATATAATATTATATGTTTTTCTGATGTTTGTGTAAATAAACTAAATATGTTTTTATATATTTATTGCTAAGTTTAAAAGAAGCACGTACGTAACCTACATATAAAAATAAATATTAAGTTTTAGACGGCAGTCTTGTAGTATTGTAAACCTTTTAGATATATATTTTATTACCGATAATAATCAAAATAAATTTTACATGCGTCACAAAGTACTAAAAGTATAAAAATAAAGTAAAATGACGAAAGCATAATATTATTATTATGATTAAACTTGTATAAAAATTTTAAATGTCACAACTTAGAATAATATATAACTGATAATTAAAATACCCACTAATGCACAACCCAATCCCATAAAGAATAAATTATGAAATAATACATACAGGGTGTTATTTAAGTACGTGACCCAACTTCAAGGGGTGATTCTTTGAATAATTCTTAGACGAAAGGTTTATATAGACATAGGTTCAGTAATTCTTCGTTTTCAAGATACAGGGTGTCAAACTTTTTAAAATAAATAATTTTTCCGTACATATCTTAATAATCTTTTACCGGTTTTTGTTAAAATTTGGAAGTGTTATTTAGGGTAGTAAGGGACTAATTTAGCTCTAACTAGATTAAAATGTTGAAGTCCAGTGATGTCCTGGAAGCCAACTGAGATTTTGAGAAAAAGATGTGCGTCACAGATTTTTTTGCAATTTTTGTATTTTTCTCGCATTAGGCAACTAAAACTACAACTTTTTCCTTTTTAGCATTTTTTTCGTATCTTACTTCGTTTTTGAGAAAAATCATAGAAGTCACTTTATTGCAATCAATAAAAAAAATTTTTTGTTTTATAAATATTCAAAAACGGTTTTTATTGTTGTCCATGGACATGGAATAAAATGATTTTTTTTTATGATTAAGCAATTAAAATCGAACAAAATTCATCTTTTCAAATTTTTTCGCTCAGATTAACCGTTTTCGATAAAACAAATAACGTTGTTTATTACTGCAGTGTTTTGAAAGTAACAAAAAAGTAAGAGTACCATGGAAGGAAAAACAATTATTCAAACAAATTGGACTTTGGCATAACTAACATAACTTTTAACAGTGCATTCGTAATTATTTGAAGTGTTTTTAAGAGTTTTAAGCTATAGAATTTCTGGATGCAACTTATGGAGAAAAGTGGATCGGTCACGCAGGTCCACAGTCATGGCCACCCAGGTCACCGGATTTAAATCCCTTCGATTTTTTCTTTTAGGGACATTTACAGTGCCTCGTTTATAAAACTCCAGTCAACACTGGAGAAGAATGAATCCAACCGATTCCAACGTGTTCGGCAATCGATGTTACGACAAGGTAATGCTTGTACTGATGTTGAAGGAGGACATTTTCAGCAACTATTGTAAGTTTCGTGTTACTTACTTTTTTATTTTTTTTTTACTGTTTGCAATGAAGTGAATTTTATGATTTTTCTCAAAAACGAAGTAAGATACGAAAAAAATGCTAAACATGAAAAAGTTGTAGTTTTAACTGCCTAATGCGAGAAAAATACAAAAATTGAAAAAAAATCAGTGGCGCAGATTTTCTTTGGCAAAAATCTTAGTTAAGGTGCCTTCCGGGACACTACTGGACTAAAAATGTTTATCTAGTCAGGGCTAAATTAGCCTCTTAGAACCCAATACTGCCAAATTTCCACAAAATCGGCTAAAGGTTTATTAAGATATTTATTTACGAAGAAATTATTTTTTTTAAAAGGCTTGACATCCTGTATCTTGGAATCGAAGAATTACCGAACCTACGTTTTTATATAAATCTTTCGTCTTAGAATCACTCAAAGAATCACTCTTTGGAGTTTGGCTATGAACTTAAATAACACCCTGTATATTATATAAGTCCACATACCTGTGCTATCAGAAAGGAAATAGAAAGTGGCCTATGTATTATTGTCTTCTGCTTCAAAATTGTAACATCCTGTATCTCAAAAATTTAGCGATGATTATACATATGAACTTCTGGTCTTAGAATTTGCACGCAACGTTTTGCCTAACGAACAGTGCCGGTTCCGGCCCGAACATTGCACAGTTAGTCAGACAACGCGATTAACCGCAAACGTAGTAAAAGGCTTCAACAGGAGAGCGCATACGGGGTCGGCCTTCTTTGATCAAAGCGTTTGACAAGGTATGGCTTTTGTTTTGCTGTCTCGTCAGAGAACGCACTTTCTTTGAATAAGCCCATCAGGGCGGGAGTACCGCAATCACATATACAGTATGTCCGCGGAGACGGTTAACAAGAGGACAAATGGACCAAAAATTGAAAGATACGAAAAAAAGTCATTCTTGATAAAAAAAATTTGCTTGTCGAAAAAATAGGAATTACGATGAGAAAATTGATTCTTATTATACAGGGCGTCTCAAAAATGCAAAAACATAAAATCAAACAAGAGCAGTCATGTCTTGGACTTTTAACGTGAAATGATAAACAAAAAACTTGCTCCAAATTTAGTCCTAACCCTGATTCCGAAGTTACTGAAGGAAATTGGAATTTATGAAATTGAAAAAAAATTAAACATTTTTGCAAGTCCGCATTTTACTACTTTTACTTCATTATTACCTTTACACTTTACATTACTAGACATTAATAAAAATAAATTCACAATGGACGAAACATAATACACAATAGTCATAGTTTGAAAAACCCTCCCCCATATTTAACACACTTCTCCAACTGCTTCCTACTGTGATCAAAACTGGCTTGAATCTCTTCAACTGATAATGATTCCACTGCTCGCCTAATTCTTAGTTTTAAAATTTCGACAATACTATCAATTGGTTGCGCAAAAGTAAGCTGCTTTATACGGCCCTAAAGGAAAGAATCGGCTAATGTCAGATCGGGGCTTCTTGGAGGCCATAAAACTGGCTCATTTCTTCCTATCCATCTCACACCGAATTTTCTGTTCATCCATTCTCTGACCTCTCCAGCGTAATGTGCAGGGCACCCATCGTGTTGAAAATACATTGCGTTGCGATAATCCAGGGGCAGCTCTTCAAGATGATCGCAAAAGAATGTACCTAGTAATTGCAATCGCTCTGTTACAAGTACCTTCGAAAAAATAAGGCCCAATAATACCGTAATATGAAATAGCACACCACACATTGACTTTTTTAAAGTACTGACGTCTTGCGGGAATTCTAAATTCAGGATTCTCTTTTCTCTTTACTCAAATATCTGACATGTTGAGAAGCAACAGTTCCGTTGGTTGAAAATGTTGATTCATCAGAGGCTTGTAAGGGTAAAGTTTATTATCTTTTAAAACTTTTTGAATGGTAGATTTTTGTATTCTAAACAGTGGCGTATTTAGGATTGTGACACGGGGGGGGGGTCCACTTATTTTCCTTAAAAAAATGCGCCGCAGGCAAAATTTTTTTAGGTGCCACACCCTTTTTTGGACTGTCTAAACTTACAAATTTTACGTTTTGATAGCCCGGCTCAAAAAAAACGTAGAAATAATGCAGTTTTTAAATATAAACGCCAATATTTGCATTTGAAATATTAGTTTTTTGAAGGTATGTATAACGATACCTATACTATTTTACTCACCTGAATTAGAAAACACGGAACAAAATATAAAATTCAACAATTATTAAACTAAAAGACTTTGGAAATCCCCAAACATCTGGAAAATTTGAAATAATGTTTCATGTTATTTATTGCAAATAAATGAATGTGAATTTCAGTTTTCTTTACTACTGAGTCCACGGGGGGGGGGGGGGGGGGGTCCAGACCCCCCGGACCCCCCCCCGCTAAATACGCCACTGATTCTAAATGCTTAGCCCTGTTTCTCAAGGAAATCAATGGATTTTCATTTACAAATTGCAATATCAAAACTGTACAAGCATCTTCCTCATTATATTGCTTCTTCTCTTCTTTAATGTTAATATCTGATCCTGTTCTTTGAAATTTTTTCACCAGTTTGTGTACCCCAACTTTCGAAACGTACACGCCAGGAAATTTGCGTTGGAATTTCTCCAAGACGTATCGAGAAGAGCACTGACCATTTCCATAGCTTTGCACTATAAAAACTCTTTGTTCTACGATCAGCATTTTCGAGAATATTTATTTTGACACTGACACTAACAACTACAACAACAGGTAATGTAATGTACAGGTATAAAAGTCCTAATATGAAAGTAGTAAAAGGCGGACTTCCAAAAATGTTTAATTTTTTTTTTTATTTAATAAATTCAAATTTCCTTCAGTAACTTCGGAATCAGGGTTAGGACTAAATTTGGAGCAAGTTTTCTATTTATCATTTCACGTTAAAAGTCCAAAAAATTACTGTTTGTTCTTGTTTGATTTTTTGTTTTTGCATTTTTATATAATATAATAAGAATCAATTTTATCATCGTAATTCCTATTTTTTCGGCAAGCAAATTTTTTTATCAAGAATGACTTTTTTCCGTATCTTTCAATTTTTGGTCCATTTGTCCTCTTGTTAACCGCATCCGCGGACATACTGTATATAACCAATATATTGCTAATACCATGTTACAGAAATTTCCCCAGCATGCGGCGTTTTCCGAAACTGTTGGGCCTGCGCAGTTCGCATGTACGTCAGGTCCGGCTTTAAAATTATTTAACTTAATGTGTTGGAATATGTATTGATTTATATAAAAAAAGCAACTATAGTAAATCTTGGTATAATATGAAATATAAGAAGATGTAAGGCATTAATTTTCTCGAAGAAGCCATACACTGCAAAAAATTATGAAAATTTTAGGACTTGCGTATTTTGGAGCGTAAATACAGAAATTGAAATTTCGAATTACAATTTAGTTTCTGGCATAGTTCCGTAAGTAATATTGGTTGCTCTTAACACCATGACAGGTGCCCTTTGTCGCCTGGTCTCCTTCTATCATTTTTTATACAACATACGACGAAAGTTGCAAGAAAATTACTGTTTTATTAAGATTAACAGTAAGTCAGATCGGAGGTTTTAAATGTTTATAGTAGACTTGATACACATGTGCATTTGTCTTGCCTTGGCGCTTTGTAGGAGAGAAAATAAATATGTTATCATATAATTGTGAAAAGCCTTAATGCAGCGCATTATAAAAACTGTAAAACAGTGAAACAAACAATTATGCTACTAATATATTTATTTATATTATAAAACTACAGTTAAGGTTTTAGTTGAAAAAATGTTAATGTTCAGCACTAGGGTGGTCCTTATTTATAACAAAAAAAATATTTTTGCAAAATTCCTAAGTCTCACCCCTTAAAGCTTTTCCAAATGGACCAAAAAATAAATGTGGAAAATTTCAGCTCAATCGGATAATTGTAAGTCGTGCCTCAATGACCTCCTTTTACGGGATTTTTTATCAAAATTTTTAAATAAATAATTATTTATAAACAGGTATCATTTAATAAATATGTATATAACATTAAAATATATTATAATAAATAAACCAGAAGATTCATAAAAAATTAGAAAATTTCAAAAATTTACTTTATGAAGTATCTACTTTTGGCAAAAAAGACTGTTTGCTACAGCTAGGAAAATTCTTACGATAATCTTTTACTACTTGCAAAAGAAACTGCTTCTGGTCTTCTTTTTTTGTAAGAACACTGTTAAACTCTTCCATGAGTTTAACTCCCCTTTCTGCGGTATCATTGACTACTTGAAGATTTTGTACAAGCAACGATCCCTCTTTGAAATCTTGTAGGAATTCCCATGAGGCTGGATTTTCTTGTAGAAACTGACAGGAAATCTTAAAACGTTTGAAAAAATTTAATGTATGTTTAGAAGCAAAATATTGTAGCGGATGATTTACTAAGGTAGGGATATCCTTCTCTGAAATAATTAGACGCTTAACAGGAAAGGAACAATCATCTTTATTCAACTGCGTCGCTTTTACTAGCTCGATTTTAGTTTCCAAAGGGATGCTTTTGTCGAAAAATGCCAAGGCCATTAGCTCATCGGAAAGATACCATAGATGACCACAAAATTTTGATATGGCTCTTCTGGATAAAACCTCATGCGTGTCTTTATAAAGATATAAACCTTTCAGAAACTTCAAGTCCTGAAGTGGTGCCATAGCAGCTACTGGGCAACAAAACCATACATTTATGTACAAACGAATGATGAAGATGCAAACATCTTTAATGCCGTTTTTTTCATATGATGTCATTTGGAACTGACTTCTAAACAAAAAGATCTTCAAACAATAAATAGCTTTAGCCATCCATCTCGCATGGTGGAATGCACCTGGAATTCTAAATAATATTTTTTTTTTCAGTTGACCACCCAAAAAAATAATTGCCAGCTCTAATAATTCCTTGTAGTCTTCCCTGGGATGATGTAATTCTAGCTGATCAAGGCAAAATTTTAAAATGCTTTCTTGGTCGTCGCTGATAATGTCGGATACATTTTTGTCTTGAACGCCGGCCTCATACAGTTGAAGATCCAATTGTTACCATGCTTGTTGAAAGCGTCTAAAAATAGCTACATCAGGACCAGATGATGTACTAACACACACCTCAAATGCACATTTTAATACCAACTCATATATATGATGACGGCAAGGTAGATATAGTAGATCCTTTTCTAATTTTTGTTCCAAAAGAACACAAGCTCCATTGAGTCGACCGGTGTTTGAAGCTGTAGTATCGCAGCAAACGGCCTGGACGTTGTCTGATATTTGGTACTCCTCAAGTAGGCGATATACCGCAGACGCCATCTCATCACCTTTACCCGATAAAAGTTTGGGAACACCAAGCAAATGCTCCGAGCCGTTACATGTCACAATAACTGGTAGACGATCAACTTTTTGTTTTCCAGTCAAAGCAGGAAGTAGCTTACCATCCCAGTGAACTGTAAGTGCCTTTGCTTGTTTTAATGTAAATAATTCCCCTTTTAATTCTAAAGCACGTTCTGATCGTAGACGTTCTCTACAACGGTGAATGGAGGACCTATTAATTACTAAGTCATCAACAGAGTGACCAAGTGCTTCTGCGACTGCCATTAAGATGTGGACGGAATCCCTGTCACTTATTTTGCACCTATCTAATGTAGCTACGAGTCTTGTGGTGATAAAAGTTTGTCTAGCACGTTTACGGGATTTCGAAGGTCCTGGTTGGTCTTGCTCCGTCTCTGAAGTCTCAAATGTTTCAAGCGTATCTTCATCTGAATTAGTTAGTATTACTAAAAAGAATTAATTAATTTAAAATCATAATAAGTTCGCAATAAAATATACAAGACTTACCTCCAATCTGACTACTTTGATTTACTTTCGCTCTTTCGTGTCTCTCCTGTTCTTTCTCCAATCTATCCAACCGTCTTTTTTCTGCATCTGCAAATTTTTTATCTACTGGTCCTATGCACCCTATCCTTCCTTTCCGTCTTTGAGCTATAAGGAACTCTCTATTTTCTTTTAATTTCATTGTTTCAAGGGCATTGGCATGTGCTATGTCAAACAGGTCATCCAGTTTTTCAGTAAACTCAGCCTCTTTAGACTTCTGCGTTTCACTCTTTCTCCTACAATTTTTTTGCAAATTTCTCCACAAATTATATAACGCTTCTAACTTTGCAATACAATGGTGAGGTTGTCTCACGGGAATTGAAGCTTTTTGCCAAAAAATTACCGTTTCATCTATAGTTAACTTGGCGCTTTCACGAATTGGTAAGTTCACACAACGCATGTTGAAAAAGAACACTTGCAGCACTTGTCTGTTGGATGGTAACTTACTACCAGTAATTTGCGATATATCACTGCCTATTAAGAATATATTTGTTCGTAATTTTCGCGTGCACGCCATTTTCATGCGTTAATGCGATCCGGTGACCATAAGAACACTACTAACACGTAACGAAAGACAACAACAAATTAAGGCAAAGCGCAGACGGTGACGCAACTGTTTCTCCAACTACTTCTCGACAAGTACCGACTTGTAAGCGTCCTGCGTCTAATAATTATAATATTAATTTTCTATTTTTAGAAGTAGGGGAACGTAGTTGCATTTTATGCCTTTATGTAGAAATATGAAATTGGCCATAGTTTTTTAAATTTTGGCGTTCGTGAGGCACGGTTTGCGGTTGTCCAATTCAATTCCAATTTCGCTGACTTTTATTTTGCCATGAAAGGAAACAATTTATGGAGTGAGACCATTAAATTTCAAAACTTCGTAAATAAGGACCACCCTATTCAGCACACTAAAAAAAAAAAGAGGGGTAATAAAAGTAGTATTTGGATGTATTATGTAATCTTTAAACAAAAATAAATGTTTTTACGTTGAAATATGGAGGCAACAGTAAAATAGCAGCCGTATTGACTAAACACATTATATTAATGCATAATTAGATATACTCTGAATTATTTTGTTAAAATATTTCACTACTAGACATTCAATACCCAATGTGCGCCGTGAATAAGGATGGTATCCATACATTGGCACTGGAAAGTAAATAGACTACCATGCCTGTAGTATTACAAAGTACAAATTAATATATTAATAAGTATGGAAAATATTAATAGAAAATGTTATTCCAGCTAAACTTAATTGAAAGTACACAGAAGTTAGCATAAATGTATCGGTAACAAATATCTATTGATAAAGTGTTTTTATCAATAATTGATGTTAGAGCTTTTTTCGTGCCCGAAATTACAGGAAAAAAATGAAGGTATTACCAACAAAATTTATTTGTAAAAATAAGGGTACTAAACTAATGATTATGTCATAATATCCGCTTGGAATTGCTATAACAAATATGCAAGAATTTAGGAAAGATTGCAAAAAGTAAGTAAAAAATTTTGAGCAATTAAAAAAAAAGATATATATACTTATTATTACTAATATTATAACAGGGTTTTCATTTCAAAACGAACCAACCCAAATATCTCTTTATTTTGAGGGAAATAGCATTTGACAAGAAACATCAATTATAATATCAAGGAAGAAATTTAATTACACATTTGATAGAATTTTAAAATAAATAAATAAATAAATAAACAGGTCTTTTATTTACATAAACAAAACTTTTACAATATATATTGTATTTTGGTGGCGAGGTCTAGCAATCGCTATTCTACCTAACCACCAAGAAAGACAAAAACTATCTATAAAAAATATTTGCATTGAACGAATAAGAGGACAAGTATATATTGATATGTTGAGCATAGTTTTAATGTCAATAGCACTATATAGCGTCAGCTTCTCATTGACTGAATGTGATTTTTCGCTTTTGATTTAAAAGCAGTAGTAGATGAGCAGAGTTTAACAACGCCAGGCAACGCGTTATAAAACTTAACAGCGTTAAATGAAAAGGAGCGTTGAAAAATAGCAGTTGAATGTTTTGGGGTTGCATATTGTTTGCATATAATTTTACTATTGACTGATTGATTGATTGTGGTTCGGTGTAAAATGAAAACCATGCATAAATAAATAACAAATTACAAATATCTATAATAGATATAAATTTTACTGATGACGAAACAAAATCAATTTTGAATATGTTTTGCGGATTGCTGATCCTTTCAAATGTAGAGTTTGCTCTTTGCTAACGTTAAAAAATCTGATACGGCTATATATTTTTGCAATTAATTTAATTACATGTCTTTATATGGGTACATACACTATTGGACAAAAGTAGAGCAACAAAGTGCTTTTATTCCTTTGAATTTAAAAAATTAATTATATGATTGTGATCCCCAGCCAATTTTAATGAAATATTATCCCCACAAAATTAGTAATATAATATTTCACAATATTTTGGTACACTTTAAACGCAATAAAGGTAGAGAAATATTTATAATTATAAAAATCGACGAAATGAAGTGCGACAAAAGTAAAGCAACAAATTGTGTCAACAGTATTTTATTTTACATATTACGATAAAAAAAAAACATTAAACACATTTAATAATTACAATAGCTAGAAATATTATGTTAATAGTTAATAGAATATCCATTATTTTTTATTACTTGCCGACAACGTCGCGGCATTAAGGCAATCAATTTTGAACAGTATTTTCGGGAAGGTTTGTCCAAAGTTCATTGATTTTATTTAGCAATGATTGTTTATTTGGAAATAATTGTGTACGAATTCTCCGTTCAACTTCTTCCCGTAGATTTTCAATGGGGTTAAGGTCTGAGAATTGTGCCGGCCACTGCAAAACCCGAACGTCATTTTCTTGTAACCACTCTTGAACAATTATTGGTGAAGAGTGTTTTGGATCGTTATCTTGTTGGAAAATAAAACGCAACGGCATTTCCCACTCTGCATAAGGCAACATTACATTTTGCATTATATCTATAGACAAATCGATCCGTGGTGTCATTAATGAAGTTTAAAGGATCCACCCTATTCCATGAGAAACAACCCCATAGAAAAATACTGCCTTTGCCATGTTTAACTGTGGGTTATTTGGGATTAAACCTTGTGTTGATTGGCCGTCTTACACGCTTCATTCCATCAGAATTGAAAATTTTATAACGCGTTTCATCGCTAAATAAAACTTTTTTCCACTCGTCTACTGTACAATTTAAATGTCGACGTGTAAATTCAAGCCTAGCCACTCTATTTCTTGCCGAAATAAGGGGCGTTCTAGCCGGGTGTCTACTAAATAACTTTGCGCCTACAAACCTTCTTTGAATTGTCCGTGGATTAACCATAATTTCGGGAATTTCAGCAATAATTGTAGGTGCAGACATCCAAGGATCGTTTTGAGAAATTCTTTTATTGCGTCTTTCTATCCAAATTGTTGTTTTTCTCCGCCTTCCCGATTTCGGTAGATTCTCTAAATGTCCCCTCTGAATGTAACTTAAAATTATTTTGGATACGCTGTATCTTGGTAAAACAAACCGTCTTAAAATTGTGGCTTGTATTGTACCTTCCAAGTGTGCATTCACTACTCTCTGCTTTAATTCTTTTGAAATTGGAATACCTCTTGGCATGATTAATCCAGCACAGAAATATTAATTAAACATAAAATAAACTCTGCAAAAATATTTTAACCTTTACTCTCACCGAAACCTTTCTTTTTTAGGAAAATATTAAAATGTTGCTTTACTTTTGACGCATTACAATACTGTATTTGAAAGTTTACGTCAACATCAGTTCATTTGTTTTGATTGTTGAAAAAAGCTGTTGCCGCCGATAATAGCAGCCTACTTTGATATTTAAGACACGCTGTATTTAAATACGATAGCATGCATTTAATATTATAAAATCGAGGTTTCTTTCATTTCTCGAAAGTGTTGCTCTACTTTTGTCCGATAGTGTAGGTACATATTATTATTATTTAAGTCTCTACATTGCATTTTAGGCGAGAACTAAAAATGATCTAGCTTTGATAATCAACAATGTTTAGGAAAGCGTTTTTTACTATAAAAGGATATCCCACGCAAGACTTTAGATCCTTTGATCCTCTGAGTAAATCAAATCTCTTACAACATAATCTGAACTGTTAGTCCAGGTTAGTTTACCACTAAAAGCAATGTAACAGATTTGCTCCTTTTAATTTGCCAAAAATCAATAAATAAGTTTGACACAAATAACATATTATTATCCCTAGTTTAAACTGTTCCAAATTGGATATATTTTTGTGAAGTACTTAAACGTATACCTACGAACAGCTTAAAAATTCCAAAAAAAAACACTTACCTAAATAAATACATGATTGATACAGAGAATGAAGCCAGATGGCTCCATCTCGTGGTGCTGGTAAATAACACCAATTTCTAAGCATACCTGCGCCCTCTGACATGGACTTATCAAGCCACAAATATCAGAGGAAATCCTGCAAAGACAGAACGTCACAATTGCAGGAGTCCTCGCTAGGCAGCGCTATGCGTTTTGTCGGGTTAGTAACCGAAAACTTAACACATTGAAAAGGGTTTGCTTTTTCCTTTTGCCAGAACCATCCTCAGACGCGTTTCGCTGTATAACAGCTCATCAGTGAGGCTATGTGTTCTGACAAAAGGAAAAACCATTGGTGTCTGTTTTAAAACAGAAAAATCGGTATGGTACAGAGAATGAAGCCAGATGGCTCCATTGATTGTGTTGAAAGCAAGGTAAATGCTATGCGAGGATACAATTTTAAAATTATTTTAAGTATCCTAGGTACTTACCTGAAGAACTGAATTCGAGTCGTTGGCTTGCAAAGCAACACCATACACTTGTTTTCATCACAAACTTACACTACAAGGTACTGCACTAAAATCTAAGTAAACCTAAACTATTTATAAAAATCTAATCTAGTAATAAGTTTTTAACGAAAGTTCCACAAAGTACAATAAATAACTTAAAATCACTCAAAATAACGCTAAGAATTCTCACAATAAACACGCCAAATACTGTGTAAATAAAGAATTAAGTGACAACCGGCTCTGAACAATATAAACGTTAAATATCAAAAAATCGTAGTAATCCGACGTACTGCGCATGAGCCACAGCTCCGAAAAATCACGCATGCCGGGGACATTTTTAGATCGATCGACAATTAGCATTGTTTTTCTACTGGTGGGAGTTCAGTGACCGCAATGCTCACCTCTCTCTTCGATGCTGTATAATATTTACACTCACGATATACCGCACGATAGATTTACGCAGATCTATCTATTCGCTGACGATACCGCAATAACTTCGACTACTAGATCGCCGCGCATTATCGTCAGCCGGGTCATATAACTGAGATAGAGAAATTACTTTCGACTTCGTTGGTGCACATTCATAGGCAAAACGGAGCTTAATGAGTTTTAGGTAATACACAATGAACCGCATACTGCACAAGTATTTCTTTATGCAGACGATAAACGGATTTTTCATGAAAATTATTACAGATTACCACAAGCGCACGGACTTATCGACTAACCCATGTATTACAGACTCACATACAAGATCCAGACAAAACGACACACACAAATTATCGAAAGATGGGCTCCTTGTTGGTGCAAATCCAAAGTAAAGAAGCACTGATAGTAGGGAGACACTAACACCACTAGATTCAATAGTACAGGCGTTTAAATTTTCCAAATAAAGTAATCAAAAACAAGAATTTACAAAGAAAAGTAAATCTCAAAATTCCTATAAATGAAAAAACCTAAAGAGTTCACGAAATTTCAAGAGAAGTCACAGAATGTATCCTAATTTAAAATTACAGAGAAGATCCTAAGTCAAATAAGGAATAACACCCTTCACGTCATTAACAAGATCTGCCTCTGCCCATACTTTCTAGTACTTTGACAAAAAGATAAAAATATATAACCATATTATTAAATTAAAAATGTTTTATTTCAAAGTTATTATTCTTATTCATAGATTAGTAAATTTACCTGTTTCAAATGATAGTTTCAATAACAAATTAAATATTATTAAACAAATTGCAGTCAATAATGGATATAACGTATCTTTAATTGAAAAATGTTAAGAAAAGGCAGTATAAAAAAAGCAATACTTAGTATTCCCCGTCAATAAACTTAAAAGAAAATAATTTCCAGACTTTAACATTCACTGGTAAAGTCACAACCAAAGTTTCTACCTTTTTCAAGAAAAAAGGTTCAAAGATAGCTTTTAAAACTAATAATACACTTAATGTATGTATTAAAAATAATAAATCAAAAACTAAAAATCACAATAAATCAGGAGTTTATCAATTAAATTGCGGCTCTTGTTCAAAATTTTATATTGGCCCAACGGGTAGGTCATTCCAGAATAGAATCAAGGAACATAAAGTTAGTTCTTTAAAGAGAAAAGAAAATTCTAATTATGCCAAACATTTATTGAGCGAAGGCCACAATTTTAATGACAATTTTAAAATTTTACACTTAGACAACAAAGGGAAGAGGTTAGATTTATTGGAATCGATGGAAATAAATAAATATAAAAATGCAAATTGACTACTAAATGAACAGTTGGATCTAGGGAATTTCCCGTTATTAAACCTTTTTCATTAATATAATTTTATTATGTTAAACGACAAAAACCCCGTTATTAAATCTTATTTATTAATTCTATTGTATATAATTGCTAATTAGGTTGTGTAGTATACTTTTGTGTTATATTCATTCGGTTAAAAATATCTGAAAAAGCCACAGTCTTGGCAAAACAATTGGCAACAAATTTTAAATAAAAGTTAGTGGAAATCTAGAAACAAGTGTTTCATTCTATAAATTTAAACTTCACACTAAAAGAGGAAATATTTAGCTGTTATACGTTTTTTTGTGAACACACTGTATTTAGAGTGGGAAATTATGTTTCGATATGTATCTAAAAATTAATATATTGATCCGTTTATTATTGCTTCTCAACACAATTTAAACGAGTTTATAACGACTTACTACATAAATATCAATAAAACATTACCGTTAGGCGATATAAAATTCAGGCTACTCGAAAACAAATTATTTCCTGTTATTTTTATATGTCCTTAACAGGCAATATGCCCATTGAAATGAGAAAATCCTCTTCCCCGTTGAAATAAAAAAAGAAATAACAATAAAAAGGACGTAAATGCGTCCGTTTAGGAGGTATTACGAAAAACAATGTGTTTGGATAATAACGGGTATTTCTTTAAGATGATGTCTATTATGGAGTGTATAAAACAGTAATAATACAAATACAAAGGATGAAATAGAGATAATGGTATATTCAAGTACAAGTTTTATAATGCATCATTTTAGCGCATGCATCCACACTAGAAAGCAAATCCGCTAATATTTTTATAAAACATGTAAAATAATTATAAAAAAACTAATTTTTTTAAACTTTAACACTCTGTATATCAAAAACGGGGCAACTCCGGACACATGTTCATATAAACTTTTTCTCCTAGAATATCATAAGGAATCACCCCCTTAAGGTACAGGGTCTTCCAACGAGGACTGAACAGGGGCTCATTTTTGAGCTTCCTTGTATTTAAAGAAAAATCCAAAATAGCCAATCGATGTACTTTTTCCTGCAGAATTCAAAAATGAAACCAAAAATTTATTTGAACCAGAAACAAAAGAGTTACGCTATGGATTAGGTGTTTTTTAATCGGAACATAGCTTTTTTTTATACGATTTTTGGAACGAGTGATTTTTTTTTGTCCGTTCTGATTAAAATATTTCATAATTGTGACAGCTATTTTTATTAAATTTTAATGTTTTATCCAGTATAATTTAACTTTAACCTGTTTGAAACATACACTAGGTAATAAAGGTATAATCACCTTTTAATCCTTCAAAGTCAAAAAATTTGACAAATTAACTATAATATTGCCGAAATGAAATATTCATTAGATGAGAAATTGCAGATTGTTATCTTGTTCTACAAATGCCAAGAATATGCAAGAGAAGCAAGGAGAAGATTTATTGCAAATTTTCACAGAAACATATCCGTCAATACTATTCTAAGGATAAAGAACCTATTTGAGGAAAATAAAACATTACATGACAGAAAAAGAAATCCACCTCTATACTAATTTTAAAAAAAAATCATTAATAATTTAATTGTTCAATGTGACCTCCGTTGTTCTCGAAACATGTGCGATAACCTCTTTGTAGCCTTTCCAAACTTGCTGTTATACTGTGATTTTCCTGGTTAAGGCGATTTATTTCATTCACAATTTTCTGCATGATCTCTTCAATATCGTGGTTTCGCTGCTTGTATACCACGTTCTTTAAATGGCCCCAAAGAAATGTGTCTAATATTGACAAATCGGGACTATTGGGTGGCCAAGCATAGGTTCCATTTCTACCAATCCATTCTTCATGGCGTCCGTTTAAATATTGAGTAACCTCACGCACGGCATGCGGAGGGGCCCCATCATGTTGGCAAATTAAATTTTGATATTCTTCCAATGGTAAATCTTCCAAAAAGTTCTCAATTTCGTTTTCTAAGAGCTCGTAGTATCTCTGTCCATTTAAAGTCCTGTTAAAAAATATTGGTCCCAAAATTCTATTATTTTTTATGCCACACCAAACATGGATTGAAGTCCTTCCTTGAAATTTAATTGTCTGAAATTTTCTTGGATTTCCAACGGCCCAGTGATGATTATTATGTCTATTGAAAACCCCCGATGTTGTGAATGTGGCTTCGTCAGTCCATAAGATATTTCTGAATAAATTAGGGTCTTCGTTTTTTTTCCGAATCACAATTTGGGAAACAAATTGGAAGCGAAGTTCTTTTTGTGCCGGTGTTAGATGTTGAAGTGGAAGGATATGATAAGACTTAAATTTATGATTTCCTAAAGTCCTGTGAACAGTTCCTTGGGTAACTCTTCTGCGTCTTACACCGCCGCCGTATTGAACGTCCCGAACTGCGTCCGAAATTGATTTGGTTGGATTCAGTCGAAAATAATTCACAATGGCACGGTCTCGATTTCTATTCCTTTCTGGATTTCTTTTTCTGTCATGTAATGTTTTATTTTCCTCAATTAGGTTCTTTATCCTTAGAATAGTATTGACGGATATATTTCTGTGAAAATTGGCAATAAATCTTCTCCTTGCTTCTCTTGCATTTTCTTGACATTTGTAGAACAAGATAACAATCTGCAATCTCTCATCTAATGAATATTTCATTTCGGCAATATTATACTAAATTTGTCAAATTTTTTGAACTTGAAGGATTCAAAGGTGATTATACCTTTATTACCTAGTGTATGTTTCAAACAGGTTAAAGTTAAATTATACTGGATAAAACATTAAAATTTAATAAAAACAGCTGTCACAATATTAAATATTTTAATCAGAACGGACAAAAAAAAATCACTCGTTCCAAAAATCGTATAAAAAAAGCTATGTTACATTTAAAAAACACCTTATCCATAGCGTAACTCTTTTGTTTCTGGTTCAAATAAATTTTTGGTTTCATTTTTGAATTCTGCAGGAAAAAGTACATCGATTGGCTATTTTGGATTTTTCTTTAAATACAAGGAAGCTCAAAAATGAGCCCCTGTTAAGTCCTCGTTGGAAGACCCTGTACATACCGCACTTCTGAAACACCCTGTGTAGTGAGCGCTTTTTATACTTTTTTTTTACGTTTATTTTCTACATTTATGTTATAACCATTGGCGGGTCCTTACAGTGAGTTAGAGGGGCTGTAGCCTCCTCTATTAGAGGCAAATTTGTCTTTTTAATTATCAATTTAATGTCTAAATAATTTATAATCGGGCTTGATTTTCAACTTTATTTAGAAACACTTTTGGGAACCAACACAAGAACTAACTTTTACAATGATTTAAATATTCTTAATTACAACATTAGTTTTAATTATACATTTTTGGTAAAATTTCATCTAGACTCCTTGATGTTGTTCTGTATCCGCCATAATTTGTAAAGGTATAGTTGCCAGGACAAGATAAACAAGTTGACAGTGACACACTGACAGTGACGGTTGTCCCCTGATTTGAGTAGTTTTGTCCCAAGTCAGAATTTCTGGCTCTTCTTCTCTTGTGGATCTCTCTCTCTCCTACAAGTCAGGCATTGCAAAGTGTGGCAAAAGTTTTTTTGATAATCTTGTAATTTTAAAAAATGGTACGCTTAAGTGAAGGAAAACGAATACAGTTATTAATAATGATTGGTTATGGGGATAGAATGCGCACACAAATGGAAGTTTGCGAACTCGAACTGCGGTATTAGAAGATACACAATTAAATGTGTTATTGTCGGTTCAAGAAGACCACCATAAGGCGAGTAGTACTATTGCTTTGGAAAATCATATCTACAAAACATCCGTCTTAAAGTATTTAGACGAAAATAAATTCCATCCTAACAAAGTCTAATTGGTTCATTAACTCAATGAAGGTTATCCAGACAGAAGAATCCAATTTTACGAAATAATGATGCATATACAGGGTGTTTCAATATAAACTCCCAGGCCAATTATTTCGAAAACTATAAGTGACATGTAAATTCTGTAAGCGCCAGTTTTTAGCGTCTATGACTGGCTTCACAAATGTGTAAAAAATGTGTTTAAATAATACAAGATGTAGGTGGCGCCATGGTGCAAAGAATTTTTTCGATGACAAAAACTTTTAAATGTTGTGGCTCATAAAGGCAATTAATTTTTGATCAAATTATGTCTCATAAAGATTTTTGATAAATCCAACATGAACGGAGATACTTGGGGTTAAGTTTTTTATTAAAATAATTTTAACGAGTATTTTAATTATAAATATTTTTAATATCCTTTAGCAGATTTTCATTTAATTTTGGTAATGATAATTTTAGTGATAAAACGCTCGTGTAGCGCTAAATTATTACGTCCAGTGACGTCTCAGAGGACGCCTTAACAAATAATATTTGCAAAAAATAAGGCGCCACTGAGTTTTTGGTAATTTTTATATTTTTTTCGGATTAAGCAACTAAAAATATCCTCTTATTGTCTTTTAAATTGTTTTCATATGTTGCTTCGTTTTCCAGAAATAAAAATGCATATCTCTGGAAAAAATAAATCATTAAATAATTAACATTATTAACACTCAGTGTCAGTGTCAGATTTGCAATTTTTACATTTTTAAAATAAAAATAGTTCACCATACAAATCAAGACAAATTGAACATGGTTTTAGTTTATGGAGAATGCCATCAAAATGCTTCAGAAGCTGTGCGCTGCTATCGAGCTCGTTTTCCAGATAGACCAACGCCCGATCGCAAATCTTTTGTAGCTTTGTGTACCAACTTAGCTACATATGGTAAAAAGGGAAAGGTTCCAAGAAGAAAGAGGGTTACGAATGACAAAAATGTAGCTATAGTCCTACAAACAGTAGAACATAGCCTACAAACGTCATTACAAAAATTAAAAGATGAAACTAATATTACAGTAAGTTCGTGTCGCAGAATCCTAAAAGGAAATGGGTTTTTTCCATACAAGATTCATTTAGTGCATCATCTACAACCAGAAGATTACCGGCGCAGATTAAACTTTTTGGCACATTTTCATATTCTTTTTGAAGAAAATCCAAATTTATTAAACCAAATTTGGAGTGACGAATCCCGGTTTAACAATAATGGAGTAATTAACAGACATAATTGTCGCTACTGGTCCCGGGAAAATCCTAACTGGATACGACACACTAAATTTCAAATACGATTTGGGGTAAATGTTTGGTGTGGTATTGTAAATGATTACATAATCGGGCCCTATTTGTACCATGAACATTTAACTTCAGTTCGTTATTTACAATCTCTGCAAACGATCTCCCTTTGCTGTTACAAAATGTAGGAATTGACGTAAATACTATGTGGTTTCATCAAGACGGTGCCCCAGCACACAATAGCAATGAATCATCTAAATGTGACGTTTGCAGGAAAAGTGATCAGCACAAATGGGGATCTTAGATGGTCAGCAAAGTACCCTGATCTCACCCCGATGGACTTTTATTTATGGGGCTACTTACAAAATAAAATCTACAAGGAACCAATAGAAGACATGGCTGACCTTTACAACAAGATTTATGCTACTATAGCCGCTATTAATCGAAATACACTATTGAGAGTTTGCAGAACCCAATTATTATAATCGATTTGCTATGTGTGTGTATGAAAACGGCAATAATTTTGAACACCTCACTCGACCCCATTAGTTAGTTTTTGGTATTGTTCTAATTTTCATTAATAATTTTGTATAATTTCTCATCAGTTCTTTCATAAGATTTAAAATATCTTTTAATTTTATTTTATTATGCTTTAATGTTTTAACTTTGCTTTTAAACAACAAAAAATACAACGTATTGATAATTTATGGTTTTGTTTCTTAATGCATATGCAATAAAAATGTTTTTATTTTTATTTCTTGAAAACGAAGCAAGATATGAAAACAATATAACAGACAATAAAAGGATATTTTTGATTGCTTAATCCGAAAAAAATATAAAAATTACCAAAAACTCAGTGGCGTCTTATTTTTTGTCAATATTATTTGTAAGAGGCGAAGTAAGATTGATAGAACCTTACGTCGTTAATAACGTTTTGCAAGAATTTGAAGATCGTCTCGGGTTTGATTTTGGGACTTGACAAAAATAAACATGAATTTTAAATGAATTTGTTCCAACTTTTACGTTCTCACTGTATGTCCGCCCTTCCGAATACACAGACATATTAAGCCGTTTTATTATGTTCTTCTTCACTTTTCCAAAATTTTATTTATAAATGACCTGGAAACCGAAGAAAATCTAAAATAAGAAAATTTATCACTTCATATTTGGTATACTCAACACTACCGTTTTCATCAAACCTTTTCATTAAACGTTGAAAAAAAATGTTAGTAGGAATGCGCCTGTTGGGGTACTTCACTGTGTAAAGCCTTACTGCCAAAAGATTATTTATCGCCTCATCAAGTATGTAGATCATATAAAAGAGCTAATTTTTGGAAAAATCCATATAATTTCTATTTATACGCCACTTAATTCAATTTTTTTTTATTTTAGTATTAGGCTTGTCAACGTTTGACAATATGGAAAGTCTTGTTTTGTCATGACAATTATGACTTCACAACATAAATTTAGGAAGTAAAATTATGGAAAATAAGCACAAATGGTATTTAAATAAACTGAGATTGAACTTTGAAAATATATTCTGAAAGCCCTGTAAAAAGTGATGAAAATTTGTCGCCATATATTTTTTGTATTATCTTCAAATAACCTCCATACCAAATACGAATCTTTAATTTGGAAACATAGAAAGATATTCACAATTAAGCCACTGCCGAAAACCGGCATTTTTATGTAAAAATGAAAATATTGAGAAAACTATAAGATTTAGAATATAACATCTTATATTAAAAAAATATCTGAATATAATGCAGAATCCAAAATTAAATTTAAATACAGGGTGTTCTATTTAGAAAACATAGGTTAAATTCGCCACGCTTTTTGGAGCTACCCTGTATGCTCTAGTAGAATTTTAGAATATGTGCCTTAACGATCCTTATAACTTCTGTATACAACATTTTTATTTAGTTCTGAAGAAAAAAAGAGAAAGTGTACTTTACTTTGCCATTGACACACCCCGTATATCATAAACAACTAATATTGTCATTGAGAAAACATACATTTCAAACATAAAGGGTCTTAAATAATAGTATCACATGGTAATGGTCAAAGCAATGTGTACTGTTTATACAGTTAATATATTCTATTATCATAAAAACGCAATAAAGGATACCTTCGTAAAAGTCAACGTGAAAACGGTGTAAACTGATTTTAGCGAAGCATTCGTTCAACGATAGAGTCTGATAATAATCCATGCATAAACATGGGATAAAGGCAGAATCATGTAGTGAATAGGCAAAGAACCACCTAAAAACTGATCCCTTACTTTTAAAATCCTATTTATGGATTAATGAGATAAGCTTCAAAGAATGGTTAATATTTAAATTAAGATATTTATATTCCGTACGTTATTATTGAAATTGAACTATTCGCTTACAATCACGAATATCGTCTCCACCAACAGCTTAATATAAAACTCATAATCAGATTTTTTCACAACCAGCACCTAGTAAAAAGAAGTAAGTGCGCATAGTAACAAGACAGCACAGAATCCTTTAGGTTAGTTGTTATTGTTAGTAAAGTTTAATACCGTAAAAATCCCATAACTTTGAA
Source organism: Polydrusus tereticollis (assembly GCA_963920685.1). Taxonomy (NCBI): domain Eukaryota; kingdom Metazoa; phylum Arthropoda; class Insecta; order Coleoptera; family Curculionidae; genus Polydrusus; species Polydrusus tereticollis. The sequence goes on along the minus strand of OY987326.1, from coordinate 50,227,435 downwards.
CAATTTTGAACTTTCGTCCTTTGTAGTTTATATGTCATAAACAATAAAAGCGTACTTATTATTTGTACATGGGGGGTTAACTGTACCTTTGGATATTTGTAAATTTTACATTTATGGTTAAAAAGTACTTTTAAAAAAAAATTACTGTGTTCAAAGTTAAGGCTCAACTCCATAACTTTGAACAGACCTAAACCTTAATAGTATATTCAGTGTAACTGGGCTATAATCATTACATTGAACAAGTTTCAAGTTATAAGATCTTCGACAAATATTTACCTAAAAAAATTTAATTTAAAAACATGCAATAAAATAATAAATTACCAGAAATTAGTGCAACGTTTATTGAAATTTCAAAAATAGGTTTTATATAAATTTAAATGAAATAAACGTTATAAAGACGATTAAACAAATTATAATTTTTACATTTTCCCCTAAAAAATTTACAGAAACTGTAAGCATAGCTTAAGCCAACAAGTTAAGCATATTATTAATGGTAAACGTAGGCTTAAACCGACCAAAAAATAACTACCTAATACAAAAAATGAAAACAAGTAGGTAATACTTAAACATACTTGCAAGCCGTTTTTAGTTTTTTCGATAAATTTTGAGACGAAAACTTTTCTTTTTTCGTTCCTTCATTATAGGTTAATTCAATTAGTGCGTTTCTTCACCAAATTTGGACTAGGTGAACTGTTCAATGTTTTGGGATCGATAGAATATGTCAGTGAATCATAGCGGTTGCACAATTGCAGCTGCTTATAAAGACCTGTTCGCGTCTGAAAGCAAAATTCGATTGTTTACTTTAAATAGGCATGGTTTTAAGACAGAACAGGTTTTAAGGACTTTTTGTTCGAAGTTATATAGCTGTTCAAAGTTCTTGGGTCTTACGGTACCTAGAATGCAATCCAGTGGTATATCAGGTACGAGAAAATTATGAGATATGAATGGGTAAGTGTAAATCATACATAAATAAGTTATGTAAGATTTTAAGGTAATAGCATTGAATGTGCTATTTAAAAAATATTTAACTACACGTTAGAAATGAACAAATAATAAAGTAAATCTATTCGTACAGCATTCAAGCTATAGTATTTACTATGACGCCGCACAGTCACACAAAGTAAATAACTGGTCCGATTTTTCGATTCTATGAATAAGAGTTGGGAACAGGGCTGTATTTGACATTTTTGAACTTTGACAGCTTTTAACTGTCTTAAAACAAAACGGCTTACATATATCTTCTCAAAAATATCAATTTCCAGTTTAACCGGAAGTTGACACTCAACGTAATTTTTCAAAAGTCGGTATCTCGGGAACTACACTGCGTCCATAAAAAAAGAATAAGATGCTTTCTGTGTCCACGATCAAAGGATAGAAAGTATCCAACAATGTGTTCACAATGTAGAAAACCGATCTGCAACCAAAATGCTGAACAAAGATTTATCTGTAACGCCTACACCAATACATTGGAAATTTAATATAGAACGTCCCTGTCATTTTTTGACCATAAATGTAATTATCTCTTTGTTTATTAGAGGTTATTTGATGAAGCCTAAAGAGAGAAGAATAGGCCGTGTTGGGACGATGACATTCTCCGTTTGAGTTTTAGGACCAATTTTGCAGACCCCTGAAAAAATGACGTATTTTTGTTATGTATTTAAAAATGTTAAAAATTTTCCAGTGGTATATCAGGTACAAGAGAATTGTGAAACATTAATGAGTAAGTGTAAATCAAACATAAATAAGTAATGCAAGTTTTAAAGTAAGGGCATTGAACGCGCTATTTAAAAAATATTTAACTGCACGTTAGAAATGTACAGATAAGAAAAATCTATTCGTACAGCAGTCAAGCTATAGTATTTACTATGACGCCGCACAGTCACGCACAGTAGATAACAGGTTCGATCTATCGATTTTATAAATAAGAGCTGGGAACAAGGCTACATTTGACATCTTTGAACTTTGACAGCTTCTAGATTTCTAACGGTCTTAAAGGAAAGCGGCTTATATTTATTATCTTCTAAAAAATATCAACTTCCGGTTTAACCGGAAGTTGACACTTAATGTAATTTTTCCAAAGTCGATATCTCGGGAACTACACTGCGTCCATCAAAAAAGAATTAGATGCTTTCTGTGCCCACGATCAAAGGATAGAGAATATCCAACAATGTGTTCACAATGTAGAAAACCCATCTGTAACCAACATGCTGAACAAAGATTTGTCTGTAACGCTTACACCAATATATTGGAAATGTAAGACAGAACGTCCCTGCCTTTTTTTTACCATAAATGTAATTATGTTTTTGTTTGTTACAGGTCATCCGTTTGAGTTTCAGGACCAATTTTGCAGAACCTTGAAAAAATGACGTATTTTTGTTATGTATTTAAAAATGTTAAAATGTTTTCATTGGTATATCAGGTACAAGAAAATTGTGAAATATTAATGAGTAAGTGTAAATCATACATAAATAAGTTCTGTAAGATTTGAAAGAAAGGGCATTGAATGCGCTATTTAAAAAATATTTAGCTACACGTTAGAAATGTACAGATAAGAAAAAGTAAATCTAGTCGTACAGCAGTCAAGCTATAGTATTTACTATAACGCCGCACAGTCATGCACAGTAGATAACTGGTCCGATCTATCGATTTTATGAATAAGACCTGGGAACAGGGCTACATTTGACATTTTTGAAGCTTCTACATTCCTAAGGGTCTTAAAGCAAAACGGCTTATATTTATTATCTTCTCAAAAATATCAATTGCCAGTTTAACCGGAAGTTGATACTAAATGTAATTTTTCAAAAGTCGGTATCTCGGGAACCACACTGCGTTTATCAAAAAAGAATTAGATGCTTTCTGTGTCCACGATCAAAGGATAGAAAGTATCCAACAATGTATTAACAATGTAGAAAACCCATCTGCAATCAACATGCTGAACAAAGATTTGTCTGTAACGCCTACACCAATACATTGGAAATGTAAGACAGAACGTCCCTGTCATTTTTTTACCATAAATTTAATTATGTTTTTGTTTGTTACAGGTTATTTGATAAAGCCTAAAGAAAGAAGAGTAGGCTGTGTTAGAAATATGACATTCTCCGTTTGAGCTTTAGGACCAATTTTGCAGAACCCTGAAAAAATGACGTATTCTTGTTTTGTATTTAAAGATGTTAAAAATTTTTTTGTTACTTAGAGTAAATATTTGTTTTCTCCAGAATGTCTTGATCGACCTTTATTTTCTAGTTAGACCAGTTTTAGATTGGGGTCAACTGTGACCCCATAATACCAGTTACGTTATAAAAAAAGGTGTATACCAGTTAAGGGTTAATCAATTTTCGGTACTTTTCTGCACAATCTGCATATTGCATCCGCACTGCAGCTATCTCCGAAGCTGAAAAGGGATTTGATAAACTAATTTTAAGCATGAAACTATATTTAGATAGTACACAGTTTTTTGTCACGATAATACAGGGCAAGATGAAAATCAGGTGCTCTTCTTTAAAATGTTAGTTTTTTATCAGAGTTACGACAAAACCACTAAAGTTGGTTTTTGTAATTCGTCTAGTGTTTATTTGTATGTGGTGAACCAATCCATAACAAAATGTTTGCAAGTTTTTGGAAGTTTTTGCAAAATTGTAATGGGTTCAATAAAGTATGCAACAGTTTCTATTTTATTTAGATCTCACAATCATTACAGACTCTTTTTTTCAAAGTTAAACGGACATCTTAAAATCCGTAGGTGTCTATCACTGTTAATATAAAAAATATTTCACTTTGAAATGTACTTGAAAATTGGTAGTTTCAGTTTCATCTATCCAGCAGTTTATATATAAAAAAAAAATACCTTTAGCTTGTGATTCCTCTCTTTTGTTGTAATTTAACCTCCGTCGCAAAATTTATTTATTTTTTACTACCAGCACCAGTGTGTTATTATCTCCCTTTCATCCATAGCTTGCGAGGTATATATTTTCCACAAAAAGTTCATAATGATCCCAATGTATCGTTTTTCATATTAGGACCTTTCGAATGACGTCGGTTACAGGTTTTTGCATTGGTTACCTGTCCTCTCGGGTTTTTTGTTAAAATGGATAATGGATTTTCGTTTCCCAAAATAATTAGTGTGTAATATAATTCTTTTCGAGACATAGGGTTTCCCGTTTTCGTTTTTTTATTGATGCAAAACCCACTATTTTTTATTCCAGGCGAATTTCACTGAAGTATTTAATCAAAACTAAGTATTTAAATGTTGGAATTTGAAAAGCTCGTTCGATTTTTAGTGTACTTTTATAACTGTCCTCATTATTTGTATAGACATGATCTGATCTCCTACCGTTTCTATCCGTCTTTAATGTAAAAGTGTTTTTTTCCATTTACTTTTATTATTAATTCCCCAAGACCAAATTATTTAATATTAATCTATCTTTCGCTTAAACCGTTCAACCCTATTTCTTAAACACGCTAAATTTCATTATCATTTGGTAAACTCGCTTTATTATTCCCCACAATTTCGTGCTGTGTCCTAATTTAACCGTCCTATGAGAATTTCGAGAATACCTATAAACAAACAAAGCTAAATTTTAGGTTTTACTCAAAACATTTAATAGGATATTACTGGGGGGTTGAAAGAAGTTTTTGGCCGGATCAATTCGATAAAAATAACTATGCTATAGCAAGATATAAATGCTCCTGGTTACACCTTTCACTTCTCAATTGGAGAAACTTTAGTCAGTAGTGGTTTTTATGATTTTATAAAATCACTTCAGCAATTTAATCCACGAATCAAACGAGCTAAACACGCAAACTCGAAACTTGGCTATTTAGTACGGCTCTCTGAGTGAATCCCAAGCAAAGGCGCAAACCAAAAAAAAATGGCTTAGGGAAATTTTAATTGCTCAGAAGCATTTATTTATTTAGGTTAGTTGTGCTACTACCCCAGAAAGCTTAACATAACATAACCAGATTATAGAGGCGTCGAGGCATCGAAATAGATGGTGGGGCGTAAAATAACTATAAAATTTACTAAAAATAGCAATGGCCAAGAAGTGAGGACGGAGTAGATGGTTTAAAATGTCTTAATGTTGTATCTCTTTTTACATGGGAACCGTTCTGTGATTTTATTGCTACTTATAGATGTCATAAAAATTACATAAAATAAATATATATTACTGAAGCAGTTAGAAATAAATTTAATTTATGTTATGTTAGTTTCTAGTATGTTCTAATGAGGTTTATTCAACACCTAGACATAAATATCTGTATGTGCTGCTAAGATCAGAGAGCAGTATACTGTCGTACATAAACGTATAGGTAATCATAATCAGAAATTATTGTAAATACATAAATCATTTATATACGTGATGAAAAGTAGTGGGCCCAGGACTGTACCCTGTGGGACACCAATTTGAACCTTGACTGGATCACTTAAGGTTTCATCAATCTTCAAGGAACTAAAGATTAGGCTCAGGGGGACTCCACGCACCCCATAGGAGTTGAGAACACTCAGAAGTGTTGAGTAAGGTACTGTATCGAATGCCTTGGCAAGATCCAGAAAAACAGCCAAGCATTTGACTCCACTGTCAAGACAATCTGTAGTGGTCTTGATTAGTTTAAAAATAGCATCTGTTGTACTCTGGCCTTCACGGAAACCAAATTGATTATCAGATAGTATGTTATTTGACTTGAGAAAGTTTTGGACTAAGACTAACCTAGACTTGAGACATTTTTCGAAAATCTTTGAAAAGTTATTAATTATGCTAATGGTGCGTTAGTTACTAACAAGACATGGATCACCAGATTTGAAAATTGGAGTAAATATGGATTAAAATAAGAGGACACAGAACCTGTTTCAAAAGATAATGTTAATAATGTATTTTAGTGGTTCGATAAAGTATAAATAAATTACTTTTTATTATCTTCGAGTCAATCCGATCAGGACCGGATGCGCAGTTGTTTTTGAGGAATTGATGGGGTGTATATGTTCATTATCATTGACCGGTGTCAAAAACATAGATGATAGAGCACTATATTGTGGATTAGATTTGTTCTTTGGTTCATCGATTTTACTAAGCATTTATTACAATTATTGGACAAATCTTTACCATTTGTAAAAGGTTCAAGGTTATCATTTTTTTATTGGTAAGGCCTTATTTGTTTTAGATTATTTTTGATCGGTAGCCTCAGAAATTATTTTATAAATCTTTTTGAAATCTGTAGGATCATTATTTATTTTAAATATTCGTGTTTGGTTTTTTTTATAAGATTATTTAGGGCATTTCTATAATTTTTGTATAGAGTTTTATAATGTGCATTGTATCTCACTAGAAGTTTTCTTTTCATAGAGTCTCTAGTTTTTATTTAATTTATTACGCACCATTCGTTATCCATGGTTTAAGTTTTCTTTTATGTTTGAGAGTAACGGTTTTTTTTTTCAGAGAAATTTTTTATGATGTTTGATAAAATCTCAGAAAATTCACATGCCGCCAATTCCACGTCCGTGTTGTTAACCAAACTTTGACAATTTGAGCATTTAATTAAATTTTCAAAAGTGTGTAAATTAAGCTTTTCTATAGTTCTAGTTACAGTTTCTCGTTTCGGTTTATTTATGTCTTCTCCATCATGTAGGCTAAGTACTATAGGAAAGTGGTCTGTTATATCAGCCTCCAAAATGAAGGATTTAATATTATATTTATTTTTGATGTTGTTCCTGACAAACATATGATCTATGCATAAACCACCACATGAATTCAAACCAACCCGAGTATAACCATTTATGAGAGATTCGAAACCATATGAGTTCAGAAGGGAGACATAAGTATTACAATAGTTATCATTCTTCTTTAGGATGTCAATATTAATATCGCCCTCAAGGATCTCAATATTGTTTACAGGATTTTTTCGCAAATACTCCTCAAAATCATTCAAAAAGAGCAGAGTGGATGAGGAGGGCGATCTGTACAAGCAAGTAACCCCGAAAGATACACCACTCATTGCAAAACATAATTTAGTTAGTGTGATTCCCGATGTTTGTAGTTTTACGTCGCTTATTTTTGAGTTAACCGAAGTCTTAGTATAAATTACTAGACCATCATTTTAGTTAAAATTGCCGTGACCGCAATAAATACTGTATCCGGAACGGAAAGTGTACATGCCCTCATCAAAAACCCTTCCAACATTCGCTCAACACTATAACATCACAAGACAGGTTTATATGTCTGAAGAAACATACAACTACGTTCATTTCCTCAGGTGAAAACCTACGAAAGAATGAGTATTTATTTTATATTAATTAAATCGAAGCGAGAGGCGTGATACCAGTAGAACAATGAGCAAGATGCGATACGATGGAGTGGGGGAAACTTAATCTACCCATTTTTGTTAACTTTGCAATACTTTATACTTTTAGTCTTCTAACTTATTAGTAGAATATGGGCAGTCAACGGATTTCCACACCGGAACCTATGGCAAACTCGACAAACATCAATATTTAACCTGGCGTGCACGAGACAAGCACACCGGATGTAAACGAAATCATTATATCAACAGCGCTAGCGCGTTATGTTGAAAGATATTTGATTCAAATTTGGGTTACCTACGTGGATGTCTGAAAGGTATCTTAATTTTTAGACATGTCGATCTATACAATGTTAAAGCTACCTATATTGTAGGCCAGGCAATGGGTCCTCCTCTACCAATCCAACGATTTGGATAGACGTTATTCAGGTGCTCCCGCACACGAACGTGTTGCGTAAATTGGTGATACCATTTTTGATAAACCTTGCTTCATCCATGAAGAATAATGCTAATGAATGCTTGCAAACTGCATTCTACGAGAAAAATCTTCAGGAACAGTTCATGTACTTTTTGCAAATGATGAACAGCTGTTCCTGAAAGACTTCATGTACTGTTGTGTTCGATGTATAAACTGTGCTGATGATTTTCGACTGCTCGTTGATGGAGGATCATCTACAGCATTTCAAATATTTTTGCGGCGTACGTACGGTTCTTCTCAGATCAGCATCAGTACTATTTTTTCCAAACTTTCCAGAAATTATGAAGAAAGTCAATAATATGTATTACCTTATTTTCTGGAATTGCTCACCGTTCTCCCTTAGACGTTGAAATGTCTTCTGATTTGGCATAGTACGATTGGGAAATCTGTCGTGATGTAACCTTCTGGCTTCTAAAGCATTGCAAGATGCAAGACCATACATCAAATGCATATCTGCATACTCAATAAACGTGTATTTTACAGTTCCAATTAATTCACAATTAAATTCACCACGAAGTCCAAAAATCAGTAGATTATTATCGAAGTAAAGCATCAATGTGTCAGCGAAGTGAAAGATGCCAAGTTCTAAAATACAGGATATTTTATTTATTTCGTACCATAGTAACGTTTGCAACAACAATACGTTTTTTTGATAAATAAATAAAACGCTCATTTTTTGCGAACATAGGTCTTCTATAGTCTATACGAAGTCAATCCGAACAGCTAAAGAAAACAGTCATGTACCGGGTCTGCTAAGTTTAAAAATAAATTTTAAATAAAAATTACCTAATTTTATTTAGAACCGACCGCGTATGATTTTTCTTTCACCCACGCGTTCCTCCACCGGCCGCTTCTAGTTGATGAAATAATTTTGATGGAGAAAAAAATAAAATAATGCCTAAAAATGTATGTTCCACTGCGTTTTTTTACCTGTTGTCCCTGACAGTGATGTAGTATATTTTTTAATCATCAAAATAGGGGGAAGTAAATGAGCAAAAAGAGTTTATTCTTTTATTCGTTATTGGAAATTTCAGAAAGTATCTCAAGAGTGTGCCCGAGTGTAGTGTTTTTTAAATTATTTTATTGTTGTTGCCATTGCTGCTATTACTGTTGTTCTTAAGTGTCGTCTTTTTCTAAATTGTTTTGTTGTTACCGTTCTTGTTGTTATTTAAATATTTAATCAAGTTGGCGTTGTGACGACCTTTTGATATTTCTGATAATAAAACGAATAATGTGGAAGCCGATTTCATGGCGAAGCCGTCGGAATTTTGTAATAAAGATTCACATGTTGAAACCCAGAGACTTATTTTAAATATTTACACCTGCTTAAAAAGTGAAAGTCCTTGGGCCTCCCAAAACGAAATATTAAAAAGGATTTGTGAGCTCACTAAACTTGCTCGAACTACAATTCTTACAGTGATTATTATCAACGATTTCGTAAAGCGAAAAGGAGCTACTCAGAAGCTTAAAAAAGTTGATAATGGTGACAAAGAAGTTATACGCCAAGCTGTATATCAATTTGGCGAGGAAAACAAAGTCCCGACATTAGAAATGATTCGGGATAAGTTACGGAATTATTCTGATTATGAATATAAATCTCTGGACACCTTACGTAGTATTTTGCTAGATTATGGCTTCAAAAGATTAACCAAAAGAATGGTATAATGGAAGCGGCTCGTATCGTAGCATAGCGGTAGGAATTTTTACGTAAAATTAAGGTATATCGCCAATTAAAAAGGGAGATAGTGTCTATGGTTGGGTGGATGATAGTAATAAGTGCACACTTAATTGACCTTGCTCTCGCGGTAAACGAGTTATCATACTACACGCAGGCAATATTTAAGGTTTTGTTCCTAACGCTTTATTGTTGTTGGCCAAAAATATAAAGCACTCATCGGCTGACTACCGTGAAGATTAAGACCGCCAGTCTATGCGAAAAATGGTTTATTAAAGTTATTGTACAATTGCTGCCAAATCTATCCCCCAATTATGTCATTGATATGCATCCTAGCATTCTCGTCTACATAACAAAGTTCCTTACAATAGCACAAAGAAGGATGAAATTCTTGGAAAGTAGAAACATGAAAATTCCTTAAAATGCTAAAAAAAAGGTGTTATTGGAAGCTATAAAAAAAGAGAACGTTAAAAAGGAATACGTAATCGACACAGTATGCGAAGCACATGATCATACTATTTCACGCCTCCCCCTATTTCTGTATATTTAATCCAATCGAGATGATTTGGGCTGCAGTCAAGAACAAACTGAGAAAATATAACCAAGCACCAACTTTATCTTGTAGGGATGCAACTTCTCCTGCTTTAACAAATTTTTTGCTGACTGATGAGACACATTAAAACCCATTGCCATTGGCCTGGATGATTGTGTTGGATTTTCATGTATTAAGAGCATGATATCCAAAGCTTTCTCTCCCCCGGTTGCTGTTTTAGGTCGACACACCGTTGACTGACCTAATCTTGCGATCTCTTCATATTTCCGTAACCGCTTATTTTTAAAATTTCAACTCGTTATTTATCATATTATGCACGACTTTTTTGCCACTCTATACAATTGAAGCAAAACGCATTATGATTTCGAAGGTGCCGTTAGAATATCAAGAATACCTTAGATTTTGATATTAAATTTAGAAAAGTAGAACATTTCATTTAAAAATAATTGTGAAAGTGCCCAATTTAACAGATTTGATCACCACTTTTTCCGTGTCACTAGCATATTTATGTGGCTCTAAGGCCGCCATTTCGAAAATAAATGTCAACTGGTTATATGCCGTTAAAAAGGTAGTTTTGAGAAAAGTTCTGCAGTCCAATCAATAATACAGGTTGTCGCTTAAAATCTAACACTCGAACAGTGGCGTAACCAAGGGCATGTGCGCCTCCCCCCCCCCTCCGCAAAATTATTAAAGCGCCCTGCTATTGTGCACCTGTCTAAATCCTTTACACTTACACTATAGTAAAAAATATTGTCATTTGTAAGCGTTGTTTAATATAGAAGGATATAAAGTATTGTAGAGAACAAAGAACAATGTTTTGTTGTAAAAATTTATAATTATTATATAAATTATATTGACTCATATTACATTATTTCTCATTCATTATTGTTTATTTTGTATTTATTTAATATTGTGATAATGAAACTATTATTTTCGTCGATTTTCATTTGATTTATTATTTTCATCAAGGGACTTAAGGGCGCCCCCCCCCCCCCGCAATGTTGGGCCTGCGGGGGCGGTTTTTACGCCACTGCACTCGAAGTCACTTCCGGTGAAACCGATTTCGATTACACCTGGTATTCAAATACCGCGAGCTTTCTCAAAAAATCTTTGTTCAATTTGATTGTGCGCGCTCGGCTCGTTTGATTCGTTCGAAGTAAAATGCTCACCTAAACTTTAATGTTAAAATTTGCAAGGAGCGTATAACTTGACATTATAAAAATTTACGCGATATCCCAAAATATCTTGAAATACCCCTGAAAAGGCATTCTTAATTCAATTCACTTTGCCGCTCGACTAGAATCGCTTGAAGCTGCTCACTGCTGTTGACAGCTTATTATAGCTGGAGTTAACAGCAGGTATATTCCAGGACTAAAATAGTGATATAAGAATTTATTTTTCTAATTATAATTGTCGCAGTTATCTACAAGTTTATTTTGACGCAACTTATTCAAAAAATTGAACTAAGGAACTGCCATTTAATTTACGCGATTTATTAGAAAAGAAGATATGATATATAATATGTATAGACTAGTGAGTATTGGGGAGTGCAGCAAATGAAAGAAAGAAACTCTTTAAAGTTATTTCAAGCTTCGAAAATCTTTATTTTATTTCCATCATCAGGGAGACTACAAATTTATTCAAAATAAAATTAGAAAAATTGTTGGGATCAATAATCAAAATGTTTACTTACAACTTTCTTGAGATTGTTCATAAAGATGTTCGTATAAAATAAGAGACATGTAAGAAGAAAACTTGTCGAAATCCAAAGTCAATTGTAAATAAAGCTAACGTCTGGAGGTACTATTAAAACCATTGCATGGGGACGAAAAAACACAATTTAAAATGAAAAAATCGAAATTAACTGGTTACATTTTAAAATAATATTGTATAATTTAAATTTTATGGAATTTTTAATCGGAAAAACAGCGTGTGACTATTTTATGTGACTGAAGTAGGTTAGGAATTACTGTCATTTTTCTATCATTCAGTTTGTCAGAAATTTTTATTGCGGTTTTCAATAAAACTAATATTATTCTAAGGTTCTGGATTTAGGTGTTAAAATGCAGTAAACCTGAAACATCCCTATACAGTACCATATTATATAAGGCTCAGAGTGTTATTATCACTTATAATCTCCCTAGCAGCAAAATTATGGGGAATTAATTCTGCTGCGTGGGAGATTCGGTAAGAAAATTTCATAAATTTGAGTTTCTTTTAATATGATGAGAAGATGAAACCTACGACCTATTCTGCGTAGATGTCAATTTTTTTCTGGGTAAAATTTGACACTTAGGTATACTACTACGACTTAATTTTAATTTAAATGTCAAGTCATTTCGATGTGACAGGTGAGACAAACCAGCAAGTAACAATCAGTTTTTTAGTCGTAGCCGTGATATTTATTGTTACAATAATATTGTGTAAAAAATTATTCGTTTTGGTAATGAATCAGCAAGTTCGATTGCTAAAGAAATTGAGCAGTTAGTACCCAATAATACAAGAAGATCAAAAGTTAGTGTGTGGAAACAATTTAAGCAATTCTGTGGTGAAAAATCTTATAACGTGAGCGATCCTTCAACATCCATAGCAAATTTAGCATCAATATTAAAAGATTGGGCTTTCAACATGAAAAAACAAAATTCTGAAGATTACAAAGAAAACGTTATTAAACTAATGTGGAATTCCACAGCGAAACAGCTTCAAGAATATTATTTTACCACATATAAAATTAAGTTTGATCCATTTAAAGATATAGACTTTTTGGAAGCTAGAGCGGCACGAGATACAAAACGTCGTAAATTGCAGATGGATGTTTCCAAACGAAAGAAAAGTTCTTCAGCATTATCGACTGCTGTATATAGTAAAATGGTGCATTTATGGAATGAAGATACACCTGAGGGTTTTCAAAAAAAGTTTTTCTTTATTGTTGCTCATGAGCTAGCATGGAGAGGCGGTGAAGGAGTAAACTGCTGCATTCATTACTTTATTGAAGAAATGGATAAAGGATACTCTACTGGCCGGATATAATATAAACCTGCTTTTTCAAAAACCACTCAAGGAGGGTCTAAAAAACTTGCAGATAGCAAGTTCCTTATAAACAATGTTGCTAATCCTGAAATGTGCCCCGTAAGAGTATTTAAGAAGTTGATGGAAAAACGTAGTATGTGTTTAATAACAACAGACCGTCTCATTTTAACACCAAATTTAAAATGGAAGGTGTCCAACAAATGGTACAAAAATTCTCCAATAGGCAAAAACACAATCTCTACATGGTTCAAACAGTCAGCAGCAAAGATTGGGATCGACACTAAAAGAACAAAAGTGACAAATCATTCAGCCAGAGCCACAGCAGTCACTAGCCTAGCACAGTCTGGAGTTGAAGAACAACAACTCATTAAAATAACAGGCCATTCTAGTAGTCAATCTATTAAGTCTTACCTACAAATGAATAGTTATCACCACCAAAAGATTATTGAGTCTATGCGGCAAATTCAGGCAAGTGAAACTACAACGTCTGCCTTTGTAGAGCAATCGAATAATGGCAGTATTTTCGACACTTCTTCCAGAGTTGTCTACAACAACTGCGTGTTTAATATTAATACAAAAAATTAGTCATAGTTTTAAAGTTTTACGTTAAATCACTTTAATAAGAAGTGTTGTACTAAATAGGCAATAAAAAGTTAATCTATTATGAATGTTTTAGCTTTTCTTTCCTGCTTTCCTTCTGAAATATACATTGTTGGACATAATACATAATTTTTTTTTATTGTATTTTTTTTGCTAAAATGCTACGAAAACATATTTCCGGCGGCTTTAGTTAATTGTAACTAATTAGACTTTTAGAAATGAAGTTCATTTTAGCCGTTAGTAACTTATTTTTATTACTAAAATGTGAGAAACATTAAATAACAAATGTTATCTTATATCCAATATCTTTATAGTTTTAAATTCAAATAGAACTTTAAAAAACATATTTCCGATGAGTTTAGTTTAATATGACGCACTGCATTTTTACAATAGAAGTTGATTTTACTTGTTAGTAACTAAGGTTTATTACTAAAATTTCAGGAACATTAAAAACATTAATTCGTTTTCAACCATAACATCTGATATTACATGTCTACATAGTTTGAAATGAAATTTTAAAAAAACATATTTTCGATGAGTTTAGTTAAATATGACGCACTATATTTTTACAATAGAAGTTGATTTTACGTGTTAGTAACCAAAGTTTATTACTAAAATTTCAGAAACATTAAAAACATTAATTCGTTTTCAACCATAAGATCTGAAATTATGTCTACATAGTTTCAACTAAAGCTTTATAAAAATTATTTCCGATGATTTTAGAAAAATATTACATAATATTGTATTTTCACAAGAGAATTTTACTTTGACGTTTAGTAACACTTTTTTGTTACTAAAATGTGACGGACATTAAAAAATATTATTAATTTTTTAAAAATTTTCATTGGAATTGTTTGTAAGTAAATTACTATCTAAGTGGAGAAGATATTAATAAATTACACTGTTGATAAACTGTTTTTTTTTTGTTCATACAGTTGGGTTATTGAGCAATAAATGTCACTTCCAACAACAATCTTTTTTTATAGCTAGTTTGTGTGGTTAGAATCTCAGCTGAATTAAAGTTAATGTTATGATAAAAATTATTTGCATGTTCAGTAAGAGCACATATCTCTGGATGGTGTCTACAATCACTCTTGTGGTTTATGATTCTACTAGACTAGGGTCTAGAAGTTTGACCTATGTATACTTTATTGCAGTATGCAGAAGAGATTTTGTAGACAACATCAGACAGCTGTTTGGATTGTGATACAGAGAATGAAGCCAGATGGCTCCATGTCGTGGTTCTGGTAAATAACACCAATTTCTAAGAAAAAGAAAACCCTTTTCAATGTGTTAAGTTTTCGGTTACTAAACCGACAAAACGCATAGCGCTGCCTAGCGAGGACTCCTGCAATTGTGACGTTCTGTCTTTACAGGTTTTCCCCTGATATTTGTGGCTTGATAAGTCCATATCAGAGGGCGCAGGTATGGTTAGAAATTGGTGTTATTTACCAGCACCACGAGATGAAGCCATCTGGCTTCATTCTCTGTATCATACCGATTTTTCTGTTTTAAAACAGACAACGTTGCTTTTTCCTTTTGTCAGAGCCTCACTGATGAGCTGTTAAACAGCGAAACGCGTCTGAGGATGGTTCTGGCAGAAGGAAAAAGCAAACCCTTTTCAATGTGTTTGGATTGTGTTTTATCTTTGAGGTTTGAAATTTGAATGTATAGAGTTTATAGTACGTACTGGTTTGCATGCAATCTTTGTATTATCTATTTCTCTGAAAAGTCTAGTTAGTTTTGGGGTGATCTCCCTTATGCGAGGCAATGAGGTGAATTTAATGTTCAAAATCGCTTTAGTTATATTTCTGTTACTGTTGTTAGCTTTAATATTATCCACATTAGGTGTTTGTGTCAGAATGGAAGACGTGCTGAAAAGTATCTTCTTTACCAATGGGAGAGGGTATTTTGTAGTAGTTTCTTTAGTTTCTGCAATCTGAGTCTGTATTTTAGTACTAACAGTGTATGTCAAAATACGCCAAATTTTGCTATTTAATTCAGCGCTCGTTGGGGTACGTAGCCCATAAAATAGCTGTTTTAGCATGATTTAGTTTATCCTTATTGTATAAGGTCTCAGCAAGTGGCTAGAGCACAAAGTTCTCACATATATACATATTTATATGTCATATTATAATTACCACTTGACAAGTAGTATTCTTCTGCTATTTACTGAGAAAAAAAGATACTTATAAGAACACATTCCTTTACGACTACAGTAATGAAGATAGTTTTGCAAACGGCCAAACTTAGTTTTAAATAAAACTTGTGCAAGCTACTTTTGCTTTACTTACTAAAGAAGGTATTGACAAAAAATTCACCCTGGTTTTAATTTAAACAATATAAATGCAAACTGTTTATAAATTCATTCTTCGCACAAATTCTCTTTGATCGCTCGTTTCCTGTCCTTAGGGGATTGTGTCAAACCAGACATTTCGTTTCCCTAAAGATTTTGCAGAAACACTTAGATAATTGGTTGATTTTTATTATTTTATGGGTTTTCAATTAAAATTCCTATTGCTTACTAATATAAAAGATATTTTTGGTGATGCTAGTGTCAACAAAATTTGTAACAACACATATGCCATGCGCAACAGTACTGATATACCTATCCCTAAGACAGCTCACTCAAAGAATTCTTTAATATTTAACGGTATTAAAATATCTAATCATATGCAGCTATAACATGCAGACTAACACTAGATAAGAAAATAATTACAAGATCTATAAAGGATTTAATTAATAATAGACCATAACCTACTTGTTCCCTTCTGGATCTGATCAATATTAATAAAGAAGAAGCGTCTCATGCAGAGAAATAATTATTTCTAAATTATCTTTCTGCTAAGATAAAAAACAAGAAACTAAACCTCTTGCTTTGTTTCGTAGAATGATAAAGGAGCACCTCAACTCTGAAGTATTTTATTCATAAATGATTTATTCCGAGAACTGTTGTTAGGTTGGTTAAACCTGTTACTTTTCTTTTTTCATTTATTATTTTGTATTTTATGCACACGAGATAGTCATATTTATCTTACAATCAAAAGGATATTAGGATATAATAAATAAAGACACACTAAGTCTCGGTCTCAGTCAAAATATAATTTTAGTTAGGTGGTGGTGGTTACATGTTTCGCCCAAACAATGGGCATCATCAGACCTAAAACCATAATCGTACGAAAACATCCAATCTACACATATAAAGTTTAAAAGCCTAACCTACATTAGGAATAATAACTTAAAAATCAATGGAAACACAATCACAAATGACACATAACAGATTAAAAATTTTTAAAAAACGTTACTGGACCATTACAAAATATAAAACGATACGAAAAAATAAATAAACTGACGATACGAAAAAATAAATAAACTGAGAGGTAAATTATTACTCCGCAAGCGTCTTGTTTGTTCCCGAACCCGCCATAGTTGTCGAATAATTTTTTAGATGTTTATTTATTTTTTCGTATCGTTTTATATTTTGTAATGGTCCAGTAACGTTTTTTAAAAATTTTCAATCTGTTATGTGTCATTTGTGATTGTGTTTCCATTGATTTTTAAGTTATTATTCCTAAGGTAGGTTAGGCTTTTAAACTTTATATGTGTAGATTGGATGTTTTCGTACGATTATGGTTTTAGGTCTGATGATGCCCATTGTTTGGGCGAAACATGTAACCACCACCACCTAACTAAAATTATATTTTGACTGAGACCGAGACTTAGTGTGTCTTTATTTATTATATTTAAATCAGGTCTCTTTGAGAATGGCGGACTATTTCTTTGATATTAGGATAATACTGCAAGAACTACTAAAAGTTTTACGACATGAATTTATGATAAACCTACAACAAAATATGCTAGTTGAAAAGAAGAATTTATCCCATGCTTGGGATGCCTATGGAAAACTTTGAGGATGTGTATTATATAGAAGCGATCTGATCTGCCTAAAACCACCAGAACCCCCCCCCCCCCTCCCTCCCGTAGATAAGTTTTGATTGCATTGAAAGCGGGCAATAGCAATACAAGGTGTGGTGATGTACAGTAGTGTTCATGTTAACACCCAGATCAACATAATTTACCACATTTTTATACTCATATGGGACCAAACTTGTTGTATTAAATTTGCCTCTCTAAAAAGTTAACTTTGTTGAATAGGTGTTATTTATTTTATTTTACACTCTATCAGGAAAATTAACTACAAAGACAATTAATAACACCACATTAGCGTGTAAAGAAACCCCACTAGAAGGTTATTTTAACACATTGAGTGTAAAACTTATTCTTTAATCGTTTTTTTACACGGCCCCGGGTAAAAATACCTAAACCCGTGTTACCGAAAAGACAGGCGGCAACAAGTGGTGTGAAATTCTAGGAATTGACCGATGACGCCGATGCTACATGCAAATTCAACTTTCAAGTCAGTCGGATTGTGCTCTTTGAACGTGATATAGAATAATGTTATATTTAAATTAAGTTCTGTAAAGTGCGAAATGAGAGTGCCTCTTATGAGGATCTTGTTAAATTGGGTAAGCATATTAACGAAATTTAATAGAAACCTTACACCTTATAAGTACGCCATTTTTAAGAAACTATGTAGGTATTTACATTGCTACAGTTTTCCCTTTAGCTTTTAAATTATTCTAATATAAGCCTATAATATAAATGTATTCCTTTTCTATAAAAGTGCTTAGGTACGTACCTACCTACATATTTTACCTCATAGATCTCTAAATAAATATACGATTATTATAATACTCGTCATCTTCATTATTTTCTATTGTTCCAAAGCATACTTTTATTTAGTTGTTTAGTGTTCTAAGTATACATTATACATATATTTATTATGTTATTTGTTTTGTTAAGCTTAACAATGAGGGACATTAAACGTAGATATACACACTGCGTCCATAAAGTCTTGCACAAATTCATTTAAAATTCAGGGGCTTACTTTTTTTAAAAACGCTCGGACACGTCAATTAGTACTTTTGTTTGCGCATTTTTTAACGTAAAATGTTTTTATACAGGGTGTCGCACGTATGAGGTATGAGGTCATCAAGGTTTTTTTTTTAATGGAACACCCTGTATATTATATCAATTTTGAATTCTATGATGAACACTTAACACCTCTGGAAATCACGGTTTCCGAAATATTGACGTTTGAAAATTTATTTTAAACACATTTATTGATGACCTCATACCTTATACGTGCGACACCCTGTATAAAAACATTTCACGTTAAAAAATGCACAAACAAAAGTACTAATTGACGTGTCCGAGCGTTTTTAAAAAGTAAGTACCTGAATTTTAAATGAATTTGTGCAAGACTTTATGGACGCACTGTATATGTTTAATTTACTAAATTGTAAACTATACAGGGTGACTAGGATCTAAATGTACATACATCACCAGGAGATAGTGCACATCTTGGGGGTTCTAAATAATCTATCTTTAGTGGGTCCATCTTTCCTCGTTACTTAGATACAGAGTGTTTTATAAGGTTTGGCTCATTTTTGTTTTTGCCATAATTCTTTTAGCACCCGGTATAAAATGTTCATATTCGGTGGAAATATTTTGAGTAGCTATCGCTTCAAAATGCCGTATGAAAATTTTTTGAAATTCAGGTCCGGACTTTAAAAACAAGACTGATTTCATTTTTTTAAATCAACACCCTGTATATCATATTTTTGTCAATTTTATTTTTTATTTGAAAAACACATAAAAAACTAATTCTAATGACATACTTATCAAAATCCCCGCACTCGCCGCTCAGCCATAATAAATTGCTCTTCTTTAGATGTTGAAACACATACAAAATAATAACTGTTTTTATAACGAGAATAATACCAATAATAAAAATATAAGAAATAAACCAAAGTAATAAAATAGCGGCGTGTTAAAATTTGAAAATTTTCAATTCAATTTGACTCCATGGCTCGGCACCTCAAAACAACGAAATATTGGGGGGCAACAAAACATAATAAGTCATTGTCAGTTGTAACCTGTCAGATTTTTGGGCCTTACGAGAATATTTTTGTTAAACATTTACTTCTCGTTTAAAATGCCCCATCCATTTTCAAACCAAGAATACGCTGATATAATATTTGTATATGGATTTTGCGATGGTAACGGGCGAGCCGCTTCTCGAGAGTATGAATTAAGGTTTCCTGGAAGAAGATGTCCAAACCATCAAACATTTTCAAATGTATTTTCTTTTGTTCGTGAACAAGGACATTTTCCGACACAAAATAATATTGATCAGCCTGTAAGACACCCAGTTCAACAGGAAGAAGACATTTTAAATTTGATTGAAGAAAATCCAAAAACATCCACAAGAAAAATTGCTAGACGTCTGCATATAACGCAAAAATTAACCCATTCAACAATAAAAAATGAAGGCTTATATCCTTATCATATCCAAGAGGTACAAAGGTTGGAACCAGGTGATTATGCTAACCGTTTGGTTTTTTGTCAGTGGATTAGGAGACACCAAAGAGATATTCACCGGACTTTGTGGACCGATGAAGCTCAGTTTACCAGAGATGGAGTCAACAATTCCAGAAATTGTCATCTATGGTCTCGAGAAAATCCAAATGCTATTAGGCAGTCGCACTCGCAACATAGATTTTCCATAAATGTTTGGGCAGGTATAATAAATGGTAAATTGATTGGCCCACACATCTTTGAAGAAAGATTAGATGGAAACCAATATTTACACTTTTTGAAAAACATTTTGCCAAATCTTCTCCAAAATGAGAATGTTAATTTAAGAGGAATGTATTTCCAACACGATGGAGCCCCTCCACATTATGCAAGAATTGTTTCCGAAATTTTAAACAATAGATATCCCAACAGATGGATAGGTCGTGGGGGGCCCCATTCTTGGCCAGCAAGATCTCCCGACTTTAACCCGCTGGACTTCTTTTTTTGGGGGTATATGAAAAATTTAGTTTACGAGGAAGAAATTAATACACGGGACCAGCTCTTGCAACGCATTATCACTTCATTTCAGAAAATAAAAAATAGATCAGGTGTAATCAGAAGTGCAGTTTCAAATTTAAATATCAGAGGAAGAAAATGTGAAGAAGTTAATGGTGGGTGGGCATTTTGAAAATATTCTCGAATAATTATGTTTTCCTTATTTTTGTTATTATTGGTATTATTGTCGTTATAAAAACAGTTATTATTTTGTATGTGTTTCAACATCTAAAGAAGAGCAATTTATTATGGCTGAGCGGCGAGTGCGGGGATTTTGATAAGTATGTCATTAGAATTAGTTTTTTATGTGTTTTTCAAATAAAAAATAAAATTGACAAAAATATGATATACAGGGTGTTGAATTTAAAAAAATGAAATCAGTCTTGTTTTTAAAGTCCGGACCTGAATTTAAAAAAATTTTCATACGGCATTTTGAAGCGATAGCTACTCAAAATATTTTCACCGAATATGAACATTTTATACCGGGTGCTAAAAGAATTATGGCAAAAACAAAAATGAGCCAAACCTTATAAAACACTCTGTATCTTAGTAACGAGGAAAGATGGACACACTAAATTAAGATTATTTAGAACCCCCAAGATGTCCACTATCTCCTGGTGATGTATGTACATTTAGATCCGAGTATAATAGGTGTGTCATTTTGTTCAACTAGTTATAATAAGTGTAAAAAAATCACAGCGTTTTCCAGTTCTGTTGTAACCATCATTTTGTTTATAACTAAACGATAAATAATCTCAATATTTTCATTCATTTAACAAACGATCCAAGCGATCTGAAGATTTATATATATTAGGGGCTACTACTTTCGGCTTCGATTAAGTCATTCAATCATGTAACAAACTAGCAGAGGTTAATAATGTAAAACATCTTAATTGCATAATTTTTTACATTTTAATTAAAACGCCCGGTTAGTTTGATACGGGATTAAATGACTTAAATAAAGTGGAAAGTATTCTAGCCCTGGGTAGATTATTTTATTACACTCACTATAGTAAAGTCACACCCAAATAAAATAAAATTTACACTACAATAATATGATATCTACACTGATTAATCACAAATTACCATTAAAAAATGGTTTACTTACACCTCTCATTATTTCTTTTACACCCCAGAAGGATAGGTTTACAATCTGTAAGTTTAATTTACACTCGATAGTGTAAATGTACCTACCCATAAATGAGAAGAATTGACACTCATCAAAAAGTAAAGAAACCTTTCAAAAATGTCTTTTTTACAAGATATACTGATTGGTTAATATATACCCTATTGAGTGTGGTCCTAATGTACCACCATTAAGTGTTAAATTTAACACTCAATTTTTTACTGTCTATTATTATTTAGTAATCCTAAAGTGGTTTTTGTTTTGTGCCCTTGTTGGAACCTGCCATCAATGCTATTTCTTTCTTTCTCGTCACGTTCGTATTCGATATGTCCGATTCGAGTACCTACCTACCGTTCTGCAACGTGCATTGTCATATACTACGTTTATATTAATGGTCCAGATTAACCTATACCAGATGCGACAGCTTTAGTCGATACCTTTTATCTATGTGATATCATATTTGCATAAAGGCGACGGCGAACTCCATCGAAATTCCTCTAAATCCTGCGTTGGTTGCACCATGAGAATAATTTATTTATGTCCTAATTCGTGAAAATCGTTGGTTGCACCACTAGCGCAATTAAAACAACTAATGAGAAAATAAAAGAGAACATTTTGTATTATAAAAAAATTGCAAATCCAAATACAAACGTAAAGTAAATTTTTTAGATGAGACAATATTCTTAGTCTGTTGGTTTTATATGATTTTTTCGAGAGTTTTAATTCCCTTATTGCATATGTAAGAGTATGACATATAAGTTAATAAACAGTTCAATTATATATGTTTTGGCAAATTATTTGCAAGGATGGTCAAACAAATCATCAATAAATGCATTTTTGTTTTTTATATCAAGGAAAATCTCTTTAATTTCGACAAGATCGGCAGGATAAAAATAAAAAGTTTCCTTAAGAGAAGTATTAATAGAGCTTAAGGCATCGGAAATTGTTTCAATAATGTTTTCTACAGGCTAAGCGACCCACTATAATTTTAGAGGAATATAGATAATTGGGATTTTGGGCCAATTAACGTAAGAAAATAAATTTTACCCCCAATCCCAGTGAGCATTTTATTCCTTAAAAGGAAATGTATCATTGGCAACGTCGTTGTTTAGTAACACATTTTCTTTTTGTTGTGTCAAAATGCACACAAAATATGAATGACGTCATAGCTTGTTTGCAATTTGGCATCAAAAATGAATTGTGTGTTCTTTTATACGGTGTAGGAATTGTGTTTACACTCAAGACATTGTTACATACGTAAAATTGAGGAGTAACACGGTATGGGAATTGTGTTAAAAATATGCCGAAACTGTGTCTGTGTCGATCAAATATACAAACACGTAGTTTTGGAATGAGTGATGTGCCACATTGTAGGACTTGTGTTGCTGCAACCACATTGTAAATTTGTAACTAACGCAAAGTAGAAATGTTTACTAAGATTTGTCTAAAGACACACATGCGAAATCTGCGTGTCACAATAAAGGCATTTGCACCACTATTATCCTATATTAACACAAAATATTTTGATTTAACACATAGTAGGAATTTTTTCAGGTGTAATTTATTGGTTGTGTTTTTATTATTATTTATTGCCATACGTTTGAGACGTTAAACTTCCTCATATTACAGAAAAATAAAACGTTTAAATTCTACTTCATTATTGCCCAAAAGTGTTTTGGGTACCGCGTTTAGTGATCTGGTTCTATCCAGTACTCACAGTGCAGTGATTCCAATAAAGTAATAAAAAAGCAGGATGTGGGAAAACTGATATTTAAATCACTGATGGTTTATTCAAAATTAAAGAACCAAGTCTCTAGTAACACAGGAATGGCAGAAAAGGACCAACCAGATGAAAAACGATATAGTACTGCTGTGAATAGATCGGCGATGATTGTCTACCGTCATGTTTAAATGAACCGAGTAAAACGGTTTCCAGTGTACTGGATAGTGGTAAAACTTCTAGATATCAAGAAGATGAAAATGAATTTGAAGCTGAACTTGGTGGATATTTTTCAGATGAATCAGATTCACCAGAAACTGTTGGAATTAATATTCGTCAAAATGTATCATTTCTGGAAGAGCTGAGAAATTGGATTCTATCATTTAAAATTTCCAATTTCTAACGTCGATATTAAAGTAAAAGACATATTTGAACTATTTTTTTGATAATAATCAAATAAATAATATTGTCACGACCGGCCACCACGCAAACACCAAATGCCGAATGCCGGCATATAGTGAGATGTCAGGGTTGACGCGTTAAGACATGTTGCAAATAAGGTAGAAATTGGGAAATTGCCAATATTTCCGCAATTTATAGTAAACACACAAATTGGGGAATTGTGTCAAGATATTCCCTATTTGCGTTGATAATAAAGAATAGTGAGAATTGTGTGACGCAAGATTCCCTTTTTGTGTTATTATTAACAAATAGTAGGAATTATGTGACACCGAGAATAAAGTGCGTTACTCATTACCCAAAGTTCGTCGTTTTACATATATGGGCAACAATTAGGGAATTTTGCGTGTAATCGCCGTATTTTCTGTATTATTTTTCAATATTTTTTTTAACCCATAAGATAAAACGCCAATTTTGTTAATATTAAAATAAGAATTATAATTAATTTAAATAAACCAAGTTTAAACATTAATTAAACGTTTTTATTGGTCAAAATTTAAAAATTTAAAAATTATTATTTTTTTAATGTTTTTAATGTGTCAATTAAGCACTTGACAGAAAAGGCACAAGTATCGGAATAATTCCCACATTTGTTTTTAAATGTGTTGTGCCATCGTGCTTCACTTCCCACATATAAAAGGCACGTGGAGGTTTAAGTGTTGACACAAATGTGTGCTGTTAGGCACAAAGATCTGGTACAATTACGTAATTATTCCTTAAATGAGTCCAAATTTTGCTCATTGGGATGTTTTTGGGTAATTTTCCAGTTTATCGGCTTATGCGAAAAATGGCGTAAAATGAAAAACGTTTCTTGCAATATGTAGCACGTACTTTCTAAACGACAAATCCGCGAGCAGAAAACCATTTTTTTAATTGGAAATATAAAAAAATGTGAAAATAGTCGACCGAAAAGCACAGTGAGAGTGACAAGTGAGGTTATGTTTCTCTAGCTGTTAGTCACTCGACAAAAATTGTAATAATTATATACTTATATTGGTTAAACAGGCGCTAACACGGAACACGGCATCTAATCAACCTTTTTTTTTTCAATTCGATATATACTACATAAATCAACAAGAGTTTTTCATTTTTGTCACAAGCGGGTACCTTATTTTCACATTTTTTTTTTAATTTGCAATTAAAAAAATGGTTTTTCGCTCGCGGATTTGTCGTTTAGGAAAGTACGTGCTATATATTGCAAGAAACGTTTTTCATTTTACGCCATTTTTCGCATAAGCCCATATATGTATTAGTACTCTATGGCGCCTTGCCCATTTAACCAATGTAAACGAAGTGAAGCCGAGGTTCCTTGCCCCGCCAGGGTCATTTCGCGCAGTGCGCATGCGCGAGATGACGTTTGTTTTAACAGGAAAAAAATGAGGTTATCACATTTGACTTTGACAACTGGACAGAAATTTGTAAACAAACATTAAAGTTCTTGATTTGTTTAGGATTTTGTATAGTATTTCGACTGAAAAAAGAAAAAAAAACGCAGGTAAATATATCAATAAAACTTTTATTAGATATTTTACATTCATTTTTAGAGTTCAACAGGTAAAATAATAGGTTTTAATAGGATTTTTTGGAGTACATGCAATTTTCGGTAAAAATAGGTACCTAGGTACCTAATTATATCAACAGCAGCAAAGGAAATTATAATCTTTAGGAAATGGACTACCTAGTTATTGTTCCCTCACGAAATTAACGTAAGTAAGTTAATAGAAAGAAACATTCGATCTGGGTACATACCTGTAGAGCGATAAATCTTTGTTCAAGCTTCTACGCCTGTTTAAAATAATGTAAAATATTCCGTTTTGCCTCGGCATCGTCACAAAATGGTCACAGTTCACACACACAATCAAAATTTGCAGAAAAGTAAAGATAAACAGTACACAAAAGCCGTTAATAATAACAAATCTACTCGCTGAAGCGAGCTGTCAACCAAATTAACATTTGCTAAAGATTTCGAGGTTATGTCGAGCAAAAATGAGACGTTGTCACGTTGTCACCCTCTAGTCATATGAAATTGTTATTTGACGCGTTTTAGTTTAGAAATGGAAACAAATAATTTGAAAACACTTGGAAGTACGGACTTAATGCTTATTTTGCAATTCTTTAGCAAGATTTTTGGTAATTCTATCATTGCTCTAATTTTCTAAGACTCACTCTTCTGCCCTATTCTAAAGAAATAAAAGCATATTTGGCAATACCCTGACGGCGCATGCGCACAAGTCGAAATGACCCTGGATCTGCTATCTCTGTTGTTGCTTCAAGATTTTCAGGGTAATAGCCATATAGTACTAATACATATATGCATAAGCCGATAAACTGGAGTGGTACCTGTTTTTGTTGCAAAATGAAGGTTATGATAGAGATGTACTTTTTTATTACAATTCTAAAAATGCACAAAAAGGCAATTACAAGCGACATACTTCTGTGCAGGGGCATGTCACCAATATACGAGAGTAGGGCAACAAGCAATTTATGGGCAGTTCATGTCAGGGGGCGGGAGGGTTTGACATATCTGCTAGTAACTTTTGGTTTTCTTATTTCGAGTTAAGATTTCATTAATAATCTTCGCTAATCGAATATTTTTAATAAGTTTTAATGATTTAATTGGATATGTAATTAATTTACGTTCATACTATCATCATTTTCGGTTAAAATCTTACGAAAACATTAAAAAGCTAGTGTTTTTCTTTTTTTTGCAACACTGATTTATTTTATGACAATGACAGTTTACTTCTCGTCTGGGTCTTCTGACGCGTTTGTGATTTTTTCCACGACTTTTTTCTTTATAAAATGGGTTTAATTTGATCTTGGAATGAATTAGTGGGGCTTTTTGGTAAGTTTATAGTGATATCTAAGTCTTTAGTTTATTTTTTCATGAGCAAGTAAGTTCCTTCTTGTTATATTTTTTAGCTGAAACTTCGCTGTCGACCATGCTTTGGGATTGATGATTTTTGGAAGTATATTTATTATTGTAAGTATTATGCTAAAGTAGGTATTTAATAATTATATTATACTTTTAGATTTACAACCTTCTAATAATGATCTTTTGAAGTGTGTCTGAGTAAAAATGTTATTAATTAGTTCCTTCCTTATTTTTCAAAACTGGTGAATCACTTCTGTTTACCTACCTTCCTTGCAGTTAAATTATGAATATTTTTACATATACCTACAAACACCATCCCTTATGTTTAACAGCTTTATATATTTCTCTCCTCACTCTAATTGGGCAAAATATAAAAGTTTTCGTACCTATTGTACCTTATATCCTAATTGAAAAGAATTTTTTTTCTGTTTCAGTCTAACCACACTCCTAGGCTTCCTTAGCTGTAATAATTATCAGTGAGAAAATCTAATTTCTTAAAAATATCATGACTTTAGTGTTGTATATTGTATTCTTAAATCATATGTAGATATCTTTTTAATTTAAATATATTTTATATTTAAATAAATATATTTTGATCATATTTTCTTTTACTATGATAATTTACTAGACATTGTTTTATAATTAAAAAAACAGTAATAAAAACAATTAATATGTAATACATTTTAAGGTTGTGATTCAATTTGGTTGTAACATTACTATATAATTGTATTCCAGAAGATATATTTTTAAATTGGTTAGAAATTATCACAAGCTGCTCACATTTACTTATAAGGCGAGCAGCTTGTGTATTCCTGCCAAACATATATTTTCAAATATTCCCGCGCATTTGTTCAGTCGGTATGTCAGATTTCTATTATGCCATCATGACATTATCGGTAAAATATAATTATATTTTGCCGGTGGGTTAGCCATGCAGTTGGTTCACAGATGGCCCATGTTTCGAAACTTTAACATTGTTGTAACATTTCTCTAACCTTTATTGTTCTGTGCTTCTGTGTTGTTGTCAGCTGTCAACATTTATTATTTAATGTCGTGCTGTGTTCTAATTAAATAAAGCATATTATCGAAAGAATGGATAACCCTCTACGACCTGAAAGATTTTATACTGACTTTCCCGAAGCTGCTCAAGAATATCATACAAACTACGATTTTATTATCGATTGTAAAACGTATGAAGAAGCTGTGAAAACTTTGGATTATTTTCTTATCAAGCTTAAAAACGTGGTATTTCCCAGACACTATTTGACTATTAGAAAACAACCGCCTGGTGAGACAATAAATAAACATTTTCAAGCTGCAATGATTACATAAGAGATTCTTCTATTAGTGGATCGAGTTCAAATGTTATTACAACTCCAAGACGCCGCGAACCAAGTCCAATCGTTAGAAACTGCACAAAGTCAGAAGATTATATGTTACCGACAAGTTTTATAGATTCTATGACGTCTGGATGTACAGAAACATGTAAAAAACTTGAAGATCAAATTTCTTCTGCTTACAAATATTACCTCGGTGGAAACAATAAAAAGCATTTGCAAGCAAACTTATTCAGCCTCAATTGTACCCGCTACGAAATTACCTGCAGCTGTTTCAGAGAGTTCAAATAAGTGCTTATCGAAGTTAAAATAAATAATACCATTCATAAGCTATGCATTTTAGTTCTTAAAAAGCCTTTTTTTTTTACTTTCTGAACTCATTTTGGTGTACTTCGGGTTTCAAAGGGATAATTATTATTTCTTTGCTGTTTTGAGTTTAAAACCTATTTGTGTAAATATCTGATATTGATAAAAATTGTCGCCATATCAGAAACGTTGTTATGACTTCCTTTTATTCTCCGAAAATATATTAACTTTGATTCAGAATTTTCGAGCTTCCAACTTTACTGTCAGAGTTAGAAGCGCGACTACCCGCCAATGCTACATTTATTTCTTCAACTAGTCGCACATGGCACTATTAGGTAACCAATTTAGTATGTTAAGTTGCCTATCTATCCCTCATATAAGCGCATCTCCCTTGAATGAATCTGACAATTGAAATCAAACTTGTCAGATATTTTTCTGTATTTTCTTCATGTCTATAATATAATAATATAACATAATAAGCAAGTATTTGGAATTAATATTAAAAGTATAAAATGGCGCTTCCCAAATCGGAAAAGAAAATAGTTGTCGACAAGGCCGATGAAATGTGGAAAGACTCAATAAGATCCGAGGATTACTCGGTAATAAACTGGCAAAAAAATTGGTCATGGATAATGGACGAGTATCGTTGTTTGGAGACAAAATTAAAGGAGAAAAGCGAGGAATCGAAATTTCTAAACCAAATTCTAAAGGAAAATAGGCAAAAAGATCCCAGAAAACTGACGAAATTTCCAGAAACTACTAATCATGTATACGGTTGGATTGCTGATCACAAAGAATTTAGTTTGAATAAATTTGGACCAGATATATTCGTACCTCAACCTTTACCAGACATTTATCATCTTCTTACTAAGCCAGAATAAACGAACATAATCAGTAGGTAACTTGTTTATTATTGAACAAAATAAAACTTTTCCACAAGCCTGCTAAGGGTTGCACTTTTCCGCACTAGTGTTGAAAGATTTGTCAACGCTGACAGTTAGCAGTCCTCAGAGATTAACAATCACGTACCTATATCGCAATTTTCCTTACGCTCATAGAACCCATATTAGAGTGCGGAAATCATATTTTCCACACCTGTTAGATAAATATCTATACTTGTTGTACGAAATCTGCAGGAAAAATATTTTACTAAGGAAATTTCAGAATTAAAGCAAGATAAAATAATTTCTAGTAACCAGTTAAAAGGATTTAAAATTTTTCTGGATTCAGATCAACTAGTACGAGTAGGAGGTAGGCTGGAGAATGCAAATATTTCTTTCTTAGAGTTTAAAATTTCGTTGTTTCGTTTCTTTTTAAAGTTTAAAGTTTTTTTTAACCAAGCGTTTAATCCTTTTTTCGGTTTGGTAACTTGCCACAAAAGTTACTGGGGCTGTGGCTGAGTCCCTGAGGCAAAAAATGTCAATGATCTTGCGTTTTTTGTTCTTTTTATTTGCCCTTTGTCTTTAGTTAGATATCGTAACGGTTGTATAAGCGGATGCGCTTAACAACTTTTCACCCAGGACCTCCTAGTGTGTAAACTAAAGAGTGTCGACTACCCTGGCAGTAACGCACTGTCCTTTGGCGCCAGTTCCACCCGGGCTGGCCCCACTTTCGCCTTGCGGGGCATCTGACACCGTTTACTTCTTCCTTTTCACGCTAGTCTTTGTTTCCGCATGGGCACGTGCAGCGTCAGCCTGAGTACCAGTGTCATTTCTCTGGGTTGGGTGGGGATAAGGGGTTCTGTTGTTACCCAGTCCAGGGGAATTATAGGGATCTTCTTCGGGTGGGAGTATTCGGGGTTTGTGATAGCTCTGTAGGAGCAAGAGCTCCGCAGAGGCTAAGAGTTTCAATGTGAAGAATACTTACAAATACATAATGTGAAGTGCAAACATACAACTTGTGCTTCATGCTGAACTGAGGGCTCAAGCAAGAGTGCCAAAGCCATTACTTACTACTTAGGAAGGTGCAAGCTTACAACTTGTACTTCCACTTGCGTTGGCAAATCCACGTTGTGGTTAGCTGCTCTCATGTGTAAATGAGACAGGGTCTCACGTCAGATGTGAAATTGTTGTTCTTTGATTGTGCCATATTGAGTACGGTAAAAGGGAAAATTAATGATTATGTTGTAGTAGGGCATCATATGTATCTCTACGTTTGTATTTATTTTAATGTATCATATTCAAGGAAAATTGATGATTATGTTGTAGTAGGGTATCATAAGTACCGCTACGTTTGTATTTAATGTATTATATTAGATTTCGGCTCATGAGAGCATTTCTACGAATTTGTTGTTACAATATAGGTAACATGTTGTTTTTACACAAAGTAAAAAATATATTGGTGTATGACTATTGAGAGTCCTAAACCATATTTGGAAAAATGTTTTTTTTTATTAAAAATTATAATGTTCAGTTGTGAAAAATGTACTGTTGCATACCAAGGCAGGGTAGATTTAAGCAATATTTTTGTACATAGTTTAGTAGGGGAGCTGCTGTTATTGGAATATACGTTGAAGCATGAATGCTCCAACGCGGGGGAGAATGTTGGGGAAACGATTGCTCAAATGCAATAAAAATAGTGAAATTAAATGCAACCAATGTTTTCAGAATCAATACTACTCTTTGTCTAGATTAAATAAATGCTTTCAAATATTCCATTAGCAACACAATTCCTCAACGGTCAGAGAAACAGAGAAACAATATGCATTTAATGTTTTCAGAACAAATAATATTGTCGCCCAGACAAGCAACCAAATTTGCACATATTATCCTAAAACAGCGGCCTGTCGCTACGGTTAATTAAGCAAAAAATGTTAAAATGTATATTATCTGACACATCTTGCCGCTAGAAAATTAAGTTCATCGCGGTAGACAAAGACGGAACAATAACAATTGATCCTAAAGAAAACATTACGGAATAGTAAATAGCCAAATAGAACTTAACTTATTAAAAAGTTATTGTGTAAACAAGTGCCGATTTGGATAAACAAACGCCAAATTAAATGGGATCTTACTGTCTAATTCCCTTAACCAATATATAAAACGAACCAGTGAAATAACCTAACTTGAGGAATATACAAAGCCTCACCGTTTAATGTTGGGAGTTAAAATAAAAACTTGATTCCCACACATATGTCTCGTATAGCTTCTCTGTAACAAAAGGACTCGGACAAGGATGTTGTTTGTCCCCGACATTGTTTAAAATTTATTTCGACGTGGCACTAAAGAGGTGAAGAAGAGCAGATGAAGGAATGCGAATGCAAGTGACAGACGACACTACACTCTATACTATACGATACACTTTGCTGACCAGCAAGTATTCAGTGTGGTCGTTTAAGTGTGCAACAAATGCGAAACTTCTTTATTTTTGGTTTCTGATAAAATATTATTCTTAATAAAAGTTGGTACATATCCGATAAACATTTTAGGTGCACTTAGAATGGCTTAGTTATAAAAAAAAGTTTTTTAGAATCAAAGAATATGTCTAAATACAAAGTTATAGCCTTCTATCCAAGAGAAAAAAAAATCGTTTTTTTTGTAAATTTTAAATTAACCTCGTATAGTGATGTTTTCTTATATTTAGGTATAACATCTTTTAAATTAGCTACCATTAAATCACTTCTGGACGGTTTTCATCAAGTTGAAGCAAATTTGTAACATTTACTTAGATTCATATTTTTTCAATAAACTATAACCTTCATGTTTGGATACTACAAACAAATTTCGAATTTCGCAAATATTCCTAAAAGTAAGTATTGATGTGCCTACATTGTAAAAAGCTAAGACCATAGAAGCTGATCCCTGTGAAATAATAAAAAAAATACAAATATTAATTTAAAGTCCTCAAAAAAAAATTGTTTTAAGAATGTGTTGTGTCTAAATTAATATTAGAGATTTTTTTTTAGGTTGCTTGAGTATTAATATACAAAATACCGTCTTTAACGTATTAAATATTTTTTTCTTTCCTGTCGACATCAACTCCGTTACCCAGCAACGAGGACGAGCGCGAGTCGATGTTCGTAAATTATTTTAAAGGCTCAGAAAATTAAAATGTATATTGGTCTAAAGTATTACAATTATGTAACAAAATTAACTTAGTACTTTCACCATTAAAGGGTAGTATTAGATTTTGTAATTTCAATTTATAACGCGGTGGTTCACGTATGGAACGATATTAAAATTACTGGCTGCAGGTCTCACTTAATCCAAGCATGGTATAATTAAATGCAAAAGCATGGATTGATCTTACAAGGACAATAAGTCAGAAAGTGGAAAGTGGTGGCATTATTTTACCTACTTTGTTGTTGAAATTTTCCGAATTTTTTCAGAAATAAACTGTATTATTGCTATTTCCACCCATAACTGTATTTTATTAATTTTTTAATTTTTGGTACCTACGTACTGTTTATTCAAACAATATTAGATTTTTAGCATTTTTAAAGTCTGTACGGAGGTTCTTTGCCGATGCGTCATGGATAAACGATCAAGAGACAACGAGATTTACAATACCCCATCTTTTTTATTATAGCTTTAAAAGTGAATAATAGTACATTATTCAACGAGCATATAATGATGACTGTTATTCAAGGGGATGATGTTTATGACACGAGCTGTAGGCGAGTCTCATAAATCATCCAAGTGAATAACAGCCATTATATGCGAGTAGAATACTATACTTTGTCCAGGACTACCAAATAATTTTAGCTACAATTAAGTACCACATATCTTTATTTTTAAAAAACTAACATTGAATTAATAACATTGAAACAATATATTGAACTTCTCACTAACTAGCAAGGAAATTTATTTGTTAAACGTAATCGAACTTAAATCTACATTGATATTTTGGAACAACTAACCTTTTGACGTTTCAAATTAAAATTAAAAACCGAAGCGCAATTGTCAAAATAAAAACCAGGTGCCATGGTGTTGCCATAGCAACAAGCGCTGCGACTTGACGTTCATGGCATGCTCTGTTTTTTATTGTACGTACAAAATCCTATTGAAATTATGATTTCATTTTACACAGTATATAATGAATATTATACACTGGTGTATATTGGATATTATTATTATTAAGGAAACACATGTATAATGATCATGTTATATAGTACTCGTGGACAAAAACATAATAGAGCGTCTCCGGGGTGGCGTCATACGTCTCGAATTGAAAGTAACGTGCTAGACAGAGAAAAAGATATTAGAGGAGTTGTGCATTTATGTCAAAGTCATTGTTTCGATCTGTCAACTTTAATTTGTTTCTAAACGTTTTTGTGCCTTGAAATTAAATTGAATCCTATAAACTGTTCGTTTCAGAGCCATATTTATCGTACTTTCGTGTTGGCGGTAAGTAATTGTGAATATTTGTTATTATTATTAAGCCACGAAAATTTTACGTGGAATTAATGACGCACCGGCAAAGAACCACCGTACAGACTGTAAATTCATAGCACGCGCGCCCATTGATTGTTTCTGCCAAGGATCTTGATGTATGGCTTTGCTTTCCCACTTACGGATACCTCGTAGCCACATACAGAAGCGACATACTTTACTGTATAATAAATATTTATGCCAAAAATGTAAAATTAAAAATTAATATTATGCCGGGTGATGCATGCCTTATAGTTGAACATAGGAAATCCCATGTAAATGTTAAGGTGTCTAAATATTGGCTTCTCTGTACATTTTAGAGAAAGATTTTAGAGAAATACTTTAGAGAAAGATTTTAGAGAAAGATATAATTTTTTGAAGAGGCCGATATAACAAACGCATGTGCCAAGTTTGAATAAATTTTAGTAAGCCAATCCCAACTTATTCAATTAAATGTGATGGCAAAATTACCAAACCTTCAAAGTTTAGGTAATACAGCAAACACCAGCAAATTATTATTTGGCATTGACAAAGCGAGAAGTAGCGGCAGTGAAAACATTTTCATTGAAGGCGCTTTAATTGTAGCTGAATATGAGCTATGCCAATATGAAGAAAGTAACTATGATTAAGTGGTATTATACAGGAAACGGTTTAAGAGCAGTGTCTGAAATGTTTTCAGTTCAATTCCCTGATAAGCCTATCCCTTCCATTTAATTAATTAATATTCAATTAAATGTGATGGCAAAATTACGAAATTTTCATAGTTTAGGTAATATAGCCAACACCAGCAAATAATTTGTATTGCGCTATTGTCAGGAATTGATGCAAAGCTGGACATAACGAATAAAGATTATTTCATATTAAAAACATATTTTCATTTTACCAATGAGAAAATTATGGGCAGGATAATTATCCATTTGATACCAGATTTTTGCGTGCAACTTTTTCTAGTGCGGGTTCAATTTGATTTTGTAGTAAGTCCAAATAGGTTACTGCTGTAAGGTTGTCTTCCATAAAAAATGGTCCGATAATTTGATGTCCTACAATTCCCGCCCAAACATTTTATTTTTTGTGGATATTGCGTCCAAGTATGAACAAGACGATGATCATTTTCTTGGCTCCAATACCGGCAATTTTGAACATTTGGTTCGTTATTGAGGGTGAATGTACCTACAATAACCGGTAAAACAAATATTTCTCAAAAAAATTCGTATTATTATTTGCTCTTTCCATTACCTCAAAATAGAATGCCATTCTCCGTTCTTTATCACCTTGCCGTAGCTCTTGATATTTTTCATACTTGTAAGGAAAATATTTATACTTTTTTAAAGTGCGCAACATTGTGGCTTGATGTTTTCCTACGGCTCGCCCAAGAATCCTCATGCTAATCATTTTATTTTTCTCCACGTGCAGTAAAATATCAAGATTTCTAGTATCCCTTTCTTCAGCTCTATTGATATTCTGAATTGAGCATTATTTATTATAGTGCCTGTAGACTCAGATTTACTAATGATAAGTTTAATTAATGAAATGGAAGGGATAGGCTTATCAGGGAATTGAACTGAAAACATTTCAGACACTGCTCTTAAACTATTTTCTGTATAATACCACATAATCATAGTAACTTTTCCCTTAATGAAATTTTGTCACTGACGCTACTCTTCGTTTTGTCAATGCCAAGTAATAATTTGCTGGTGTTTGCTGTAGTTTACCTAAGCTATGAAAATTTCGTAATTTTGCCATCACATTTAATTGAATAAGTTAGGATTGGCTTATTTAAATCTATTAAAACTTGGCACATGGGTGTATTATTTGTATTACTGTCCAGAAATATTGCCTAGAGTTAGGTTTCGAGTGCCATCCCTGCAGGCTCGCAATAATCATTCCTTTTTTTATTTACCTGTTCCTCGAACAAATTTATTATTGTATTCACCGCTCTATGTCATGTGCAATGATTATGAAAAATATAAGCACCATATTGACATATTTTTCTGTACTGTACAACAAATGAAAAAAGTTTATTTAACTGTTGGTTAATGTACTGTATATTTTTTACTTATAAGTCAATGTATGTTATCACCTACTGCTTAGTTAGGCTAGTGTAGATTAGGTTAGGTTTAGTTTGGTTAGAATTTCATTTTGTATTATTTAAATAATGTTATTTGTGTTTTTTGTATGTTGCTACCCTGTAATTGGAAGTTACTGTCTGGGTAGTGTACTAAATAAATAAATAAATAAATAAATAAATAAATTATATCGGCCTCGTAAACAAATTACAATTCAATTTTCCTCTAAAATGTACAGGGGAGCCAATATTTAGCCACCTCAAAATTTACATGGGATATCGTATGTTCAACTAAGACATGCATCACCCGGTATAAGTACGTGTCCAAAGATTTTTCCGAAATATGTTTGGATTGTTAAATAATGAATTTGTTCTTTACTTTATGTGCACACTGTATAAAAGTACAACGCATATCCTTCATACCTATTATGACTGTATTACATCTTGGGCGAATTCTTAAAAGTAATATAATCTGATCCCCACGAAATCGCTCGATGTAAAGACGCAGTATTGCCAAAGGGCTGAACCCTCATTTCTGGTAACTTAAGTAAAACTCGCTGCAGCGATTTTAATTACAATACTGATGAATTTACCCATTATAGGGGTCATGAATTTATTGACGGAAGGGAGGGCCTTTAAAAAACAGTATATTTATTAGTGGCAGAAAAACAACATAATAGTATATTAAAGTACACGTTTTATAAAGCATTATATTATAGCACGGGTCCATGTTAAAAAACGAGCCGCTTGCGGCGAGTTTTTTAAGGGGACAAGTGCTATAATGGCTTTATAAAACATGTGCTTTATACTAGTTTTTCTATTTTGTCGTTTTTTTTTAATAAATAAACACATATTTAAAAAGAAAACAAACCCTTCAAAATTTATAAATTATTATGTCCAAAATTTATGTTGGTAACACTATTACAATTTTTTTATCAAGCTTGCCATGAAAATAAATAAATTTTAAATTGTGTCAGCCATTTTGCCACAAAATTTGTGTTTTAAAATTTTATTTATATTAACAAAATATTATGGAGCAAGATAATTTAAGTTTAACTCCCCCTGAGTTAAGGGATATTGCACATAAATGTATAAATCAACTTTTGCCAGAAAAATCCCGAAAATTATATGAAAAGGACTATGAGACCTTCACAAGTTGGTGCAATACAAAGGGCGTGTGTAAGATTTCAGAAAATGTTTTACTAGCCTATTTTGAGGAAGAAAGTAAAACCAAAATGTCATCCACCCTGTGGTCCTTATACTCAAAATTAAGAGCTTGCATTAATATTGACAAGAACATAGATATAAAGGATTATGCTAGACTGCAAGCATTGTTAAAAAGAAAATCTGTGGGCTACAAACCCAAAAAGTCTCTTGTTTTAGACTTAGACGATATTAATAAGTTTATAAATGGGGCTGATAATAGCAGTTATTTAGGATTAAAAGTAAGTAGTATTTACATATCTATATGCATTTTGTTTTGTACAATTTCACAGGTTTTATAAAAAAAATTTTTTTACAATAAAGTTGGAGAACGAACATTTTTAAATTACACCTATTTCTATTCTATCGTATGAACAGTAGGTAGACAGCTATCGAGATACAATAGTAGTAACTATGTAAATTCTAGGTTGCTTTAATTATGGGGTACAATGGAGCATGCCGGAGAGAAGAACTGACCAATATGGATGTAAAAGACATTCACTTTAAGGTTGCTTCCATTACAGTACACATTCCCAAAACTAAAACACATGTAACAAGAACGTTTCTTATAATTGATCAATCATGGATTAATTTGATTAGACAATATTTTGATTTACGTCCTAAGAATGTTACAACATCAAGATTTTTTCTTACGTATAGGAATGGGCATTGCATAAACTCACCTGTAGGTCTAAATACAATGGGAAAAGCTCCTAGCCTTATTGCAAAATACCTGTGCAAACCAAATCCAGAATGTTTTACTGGCCACTGCTTTAGACGGTCTAGTGTCACCGAGCTGGCCAACAAGGGAAGCGATTTGGTTACCATTAAAAGGCACGGGGGATGGAAGTCTTCAGCCGTGGCTGAAGGCTATATTGAAGATTCTCTAAAAGCGAAAATGGATGTAGCGCAGAGCCTCTCTTCTAGTTTAACACCTTCATTAATCGATAATATTGATAATACTGCTACACCCTTACCTGGATCATCAAGATCGACAATAATTGAAGGAGTAGAAACTGCTTTTCAACCAAGTCTAATTAAAAATGGATTGGATTCTGGGGTCAGTTATCACAAAGTTTCGCATACTATGAATACTCAAACTATGCCTGAATTTAAGGTTAACGCGTCCGACACGAGTACAGTGACATTAAATGTTTATAATAACTGCACTATAAACAATGCCTAATTAGCATTATAATATAGTTGGAATTTGTATTTTTAAGATTAATTTGATATTTTTTGCAAAATAGTTCTCCTGTTAATAAAGTTAATATTTAATATGTTTTTTAATATTTTATGAACCAAAACAACACGTCAATCACGTCATACAGA
Organism: Polydrusus tereticollis; assembly: GCA_963920685.1. Lineage (NCBI taxonomy): Eukaryota > Metazoa > Arthropoda > Insecta > Coleoptera > Curculionidae > Polydrusus > Polydrusus tereticollis. The sequence goes on along the minus strand of OY987326.1, from coordinate 50,189,042 downwards.
TTTGTAGATCTAGGCAACCAAACATACATACGTGGTTTTGTGTAGTATTTCGCACATTTGGACTAAAAAATATTAGTTATCTAGAATGCTATGCCGAACGGTGAAAAAAAAACATGTCAGTAGGGCCAACCTTTAAATAATAAAATTCGGATTTCGAAATGGATATATTTCGAACTCGCTAGCGCGTTCGAAATATCTATTTTTCGAGACAAAATTAGAAAAATTCGCTTTTCCCATTTATCTTTTTAACTAATTCCGGATATAAATTTCTCAAATCTGTTATGTAATCCATTAGGAAACACCCTCTCTACAATACTGAAATCGAAAGCTTAATCTTGACTTAAAATTCATCATATTACTTTACTCAGGCCATCTCATCGTACGGCTTCCCTTAATAGTAAAACATCAGTTGGCATTGCCGGAGCCGGTAAACTTATAAATAACAAAAAATTTAATATATCTACAGGGTGTTTCAGAAGTAGGTACGGTACGTAACTTAAGGGGATGATTCCTTATGATATTCTAATAGAAATCTTGTCCAAAGTTGCCCCGTTATTAATATACAGGGTGTTAAAGTTTTTTTAAACAGAATCGGTTTTTTATAATTTTTTAAATATCCTTTTCCTGTTTTTTTTTTAAACCTGGTGCCGTTATTTATAGTGATAAGGGGCTTAATTAGCCCTAACTAGACTAAATCTATTAAGAACAGTGGCGTCCCGGGAAACACCTTAACGAATATTATTGACAAAGAAATGTACGCCACTGACTTTTCCTAATTTTGATATTTTTTCTCGGATTTACCAACTAATAACACAACTTTTTTGTTCCTTAAATTAATTTCGTAAATTGCCTCGTTTTTAATAGAAAAAATAGAAACCACTTAATTGCATGTGCAAAAAAATACCTATGCATTTCAAAGTTAATTAAAATATGAGGTAAAGGTAAGTTCTTATGTCTAATTTACCTATTTTGTCAATAACAAGTCACGCTAGCCACGAAAGTTTCCACGTTTATGAACTTAGACTTTGTTTTGACTTTTTGAACCTCATAATTTTAGATATCATAGAAACTTAGATTCATATGGTTTTAGTCATGTGGAAGTATTGACGCACCTGCAAAGAACGACCGTTTCGACTTTAAGAACCGTTGGTAATTTTAACCAAATTTAACAATTTATTGAGAAACCATTTTCAGTGCTAGGCAAAAAAATTCAAGGGCACGTGACTAAAACCATATGAATCTATGTTAAAGACAATATTTATTTTTTAAATCATGTTAAAATCTGTTATATTTTATACAAATACATAATACAGGCGCAAATTAAAATATGAATGCTGAAGAACCCATTAAGTAATAAATAAAACACTGGAAACAACCATTCCAGTGCTTATTCAAAAAAAAAAAAAAAAAAAAATGTGATAAGGAAAAAAAAAGGGGGAAGGAAAGGAAAAAAAAACAACAGCAACAAAAAAAATTTATACATAAAAATAAATACATAAAAAAAAACAAGGAAGAAAAGAAAAAAGGAAAAAAAAAGGAGTATCGTGTAGTAAGTAAGACGAATCTGTAAAATACAGGGTGGCTGATTAGTGCGAGAAAGTCCAATATCTCCGTTGTTCTTTAAAATATCGAAATTTATTAAATGCAAAGGTTCTAGGATAAACAAGAGCGCAAATTTTAAAAATATTTTTGGATATACAGGATGCGCCAAAAAAGTGGGGTTTAGCAAAAATGTATTTTTTCAAATAGAACACCCTATATGTTATATTATTTTTGGATTCTACATAAAATTATAGTAATTTTTTAATAAGTGCATTATAGGTCTAAACTTAATAGTTTCCGAGTTATCGACTTTTCCAAAATGACATTTTTGAACTTTGACAGCTTCTAGTTTTCTAACGGTACTTCTTAGAGCAAAACGGCTTACATGTCCCTATCTTACTTTTTAATTGTCTTCAAAAAAATATCAATTTCCGGTTAAACCGGATGTAACTTGAAAGTCGGAAATATAGTACTTCCGGTTTAACCGGAAATTAATATTTTTGGGAAGACAATTAAAAAGTAAGATAGGGACATGTAAGCCGTTTTGCTCTAAGAAGTACCGTTAGAAAATTAGAAGGTCAAAGTTCAAAAATATCATTTTGGAAAAGTCGATAACTCTAAAACTATTAAGTTTAGAACTACAATGCACTTATTGAAAAACAACTGTAATTTTATGTAGCATCCAAAAATAATATAACATATAGGGTGTTCCTTTTGAAAAAATACATCTTTGCTAAACCCCACTTTTTTGGAGCATCCTGTATATCCAAAAATATTTTTAAAATGTGCGCTTTTGTTTATCCTAGAACCTTTGTATTTAATAAATTTCGATATTTTTAAGAACAACGGAGATATTGGACATCCTCGCACTAATCAGCCACCCTGTATAGAATATATTATAATAGACCACAGCTGGTGAACTTCATGTACTTGAAAAGTGTAAGCAGTGATAATAACTATTAAAGAAAGAAAAAAAAAATTAATTTATAATGTTTAACAAAAGGATGCTGGCCATTTGGTTTTAACCAGTGCCATACACCAAAACACACACACATAACTTTAACATTATTTTAGTAGGCTTTGGTTTGGAAACATCATAATTGGTGTAAGTAGTTTTTGTTTTTCAGTAGCTGTCACTAAAAATGAACGTTATTTTTCTCGGTTGATGTTGTTAATATATCAGTTATAAAGTTGGTTTTATTTTAACTAAAATAATATAAAACCAACAGGTTGTGGGCCCAGGATCGCTCTGGCCAGTAAGAACTTTAAAAAACACCTAAAAAGTAATTGAAAATTTTAAAAGTGGAAGGTAACGTTGCAGTGTTGCTGAACTCTACGCTACAAGGAAAATAATATAAAATGGGGTCGTCTGAAGAGACGAGTAATAACAATAACAAAGATTGGTTGACAAAACCTCTTTCCAAATTTGGAAATTCCATTTAACCGTTCCTTTTAAGGCCAATGACTGATATGACATTGTAAATGGGAAAAACTATTTGCTAGCCTAGCAGCAGATAAGGAAATATCGGAATGGCTAAGGAAGGATGCAAGAGCTCAAAGAATAATCGTAACAACAATCGATAAAAGGTTCATGATGCATATCATGGACTGCGAAAATTTGCAAGAAATGTTCTTCAAACTAAAAAACATCTATGAAACAACTTCAACTGATCAGATGTGTACTTTGTTACAATAGTTTTACAGTTTCTCATATAAAAAAGATATGGGTCTACACATAAGTAAAATTGAAAATATTGGACAAAAGCTTAAAGCACTGAATCAAACGATAGATGACAACATGGTAATTTCAAAAATTTTGTGTACGTTACCCAGTTACTATAGGTACCTTATAACTGCCTGGGAATCTGCTGAATCAAGTGAGAAGACATTAGAAAAATTAACAGCAAGATTGTTGACAGAAGAAGCTAGAAATAAAAGCAAGGAATGTGAAAGTGAAGTAGCATTCGAAAGCACTTTTAGATTTTGCCAAAAGTGTAAAAGCAAAACGCACAGCACAAGAGCTTGCAAGAAAGGTAAAGAAGAGAAAAAATGCTTTAATTGTGGCATCGCAGGTCATTTAGCTAGAAATTGTTCTGCCAATACTTCCAGTACAACCTTGCTCAAAATAAATAGTAAATTAGGATTTCTTAGTGAAAATACTAATTTATGTACTGAGGACTTTATTGTGGACTCTGGTTCCTCATCACATATGTCAATTAACAAAGAACTTTTTTTATGTCAATGGAAATTACTAAGAGTGAAATATTAGTGGCCAAAAAAAATTAAAAAATAGAAGTACAAGGAGTTGGAAAAATAATTGGAAAGTCGTATATAGTAAATAATGTACTGTACGTCCCCGAGTTGAGCAAAAGTCTTCTCTCGCTAAAAATGGTGGTGATGTAATGTTCACGGAACATAAAGTAGTGGTATTAAAGGATAATAGAGAAATATTAAAAGGGGAAAAACAAGAAAATGGCCTGTACAAAATTAGAAGATGAGAAAATCCAAGAAAATGAAGAAATAGAAAGTAAAGGTGAAAACAATAAAAACGAAAATATTTTCAGAGACGTTACAGAAGAACAAGATGAAATTCCATGTTTAGAAGAAAGACAAAGAAGAGAAATTCAAACACCAAAAAAATTTGAAGACCATGTCATGTTAACTTACAAGGAAGCAGTCAATAGTGTAGACAAAGAAAAATGGCTACAAGCAATAGAAGAAGAAAAGGAATCACTGAAAAATAACAATACTTGGAGCCTAGCCAATAAATCAGAAATCCAAGGAAAGAAAATTTTGAGGTGCAGGTGGGTTTTCAAAGTAAAAAGCGATGTGCGTTACAAGGCTAGATTAGTGGTTCGAGGTTGTTAACAGGAATACGGAGTTGATTTTGAAGATACCTTTAGTCCTGTAGTAAGCACCACAGCATTGAGAGTATTGTTTCCTCCTGCTGGCAAGAATCACTATACTACAAAGTTTGATATTAAACAAGCCTTTTTATACGGGGAGCTCTATGTAGAAGTATAATAATACATGCCTGAGGGTTATAATAACAATGAAGATAAAGTATGTCGTCAGAAAAAGCATTGTATGGACTAAAACAGCCCTCTCATTGTAGGAATGAACATTTTACGAAGTATTTAAAGAGTTTTGGCCTATCATCTCTGAAAGGTAAAAGATTCATTTTTAAAAATGAAGGAAGCAATTTGTTTCTAGCTCTATACGTAGATTATGGCTTAGTAATGAGCGAAAGTGAAAATGAGATAGATAAACTACTCGAAGGTTTAAAGCAGAATTATCAGATAGGAAAATACTAGACAGTGGATCTTTTTTGGGCATAGATGTCAACATCAAAGACGAGAAAGTAACGCGTGGTCAGAAGAACTATGCTGAAGAAGTCATTAAACATAGAAAATTCGAAACCAGTTGCTGCTCCCATAATACACAATGTTTCTCTGAACGAGGCAATAGAAGGAAAAGAAAATATAAAAAAAATTCCATTTCGAGAAGCCATTGGAAGCCTTCTTTATTTGTCAAACGAAACAAGGCCCGACATTTCCTAACTATGAAAGCCGATATATGGAAAACCCTTCAAATACAAACATTTCTAATGTAAAACAGATTTCACGATACTTAATAAAGACTAAAAGTGATGGTATTCAATATAAGAGCCACTGTCATGATGAAAATAAAGACTGTAATCTAACCGCCTACTATATTTCAGATTTCGCTGGTGAGTGTGAAACTCGTAAAAGCACCACTGGCTATGTCGTGTTCTTTTGAGGCAGACCTATTGCGTGGTGTTCCAGAAAATAATCAATAGTGTCACTTTCCAGTATCGAAGCTGAATTCATCGCAGCAGCCGACTGTGTAAAAGAGCTTTTGTTTTTTTAATTGGTGTAAGTAGCATTTGTTTTTCAGTAGCTGTCACTAAAAGTGAATGTTATTTTTCTCGGTTGATGTTGTTATTATATTAGTTATAAAGTTCGTTTTGTTTTAACTAAAATAATATAAAACCAGCAATCTAATCACGATTACGAAACTCAAAAAGTCAAATCAAAGTCTAACTTCATAAGCGTCGACATTTTTGTGGCTAGCATTCGAACTTAATAGCAACAGCAAATATTAATAATTACTTACCGCCTGAAAAGAACAGTTTATAAGATTAAATCGAATTTTAAGGTACAAAAACGTTTAAAAACAAATTAAAGTTGGACTGTAGATGGGTGGCTCCATTAAAAACACGTCACACTATACAGTGAGAGCAAAGAGGTTGCAACAAATTCATATAAAATTCAAACTTTAATTAATATTTAATATTAATATTTAATAACCCGTCGATTTTAATTTTTTGAAGGGCATATTTTAAAATAATTTTCATTTGTACAGGGTGACTCAAAAAGAAGATTTAATGTAACCCTTTAGTTTTTTAAATTGAACCCCCCATTTTTTATTTTGTTTTTGGATTTTACGTAAAATTTTGATCACACTTCATGTGTTTCAACTTATTTATATTCATTAAAACTGTAAATATTAAGAGTTAAACATAATTAAATTTATTGAAACCGTTAATATAAATTTATATCACTTTTCTGTATGTGCGGCTAGATCCTGATCATTACAATTCCCCTAAACACGCCTTCCCAAGCATTACCAGGCAACCAGTTATACACGACATGGCTCTAAAGGTCTCGAGTTTGTATCCAGTCCGATGTACAGTTTCTTTTTTTAATTTTTTTTAATAATAAAAAAAGGTAGAACGGCTCTAAAAGGTGGTTCCCACCTGTGTTAGCACTTTCTTAGCAGATCTTGTTTTTATTTTAATTATCGTTCGTCTTTTTACACACAATTTCAGACAGTAGGCGTGCATGGTTAGAGGATGATCAGTATCTAGCCGCTTGTCTTTTCTGTTACATACGTTACTTAACATTGACGTTGACGTTGATTCCCTATCAAAAGTTTATTTAAACATTCGTATAAAATATTGTAAATAGTAAGAGAATACTACTTGGCAAGTGGTAATCATAATATGACATATAAATATGTATACATGTGAGAACTTTGTTCTCAAGCCACTTGCTGAGACCTTATACAATAAGGATTATCCTAAGGATAATCCTTATTGTATAAGGTCTCAGCAAGTGGCTTGAGAACAAAGTTCTCACATGTATACATATTTATATGTCATATTAAAATATTGTATTAAAAGTAATTTTTTAACTCTAAAATGGCACAAGTAAAAGAAAAAGAGCGCATAGAATATCTAATGATGATTGGCTATGGAGATAGGATGCGTACTAAAATTGAAGTTTGCAAATTGTTTAACTCGATCAACTGTAAGTAAAATTAAAAAAAAAATATAGAGATTTGGGCCATGTAAGAGATAATTATGCAAAGGGCCGTCCCACTGTCCAGAAGAAGTGCAGTTGAATGTGCTATTATCCGTCCAAGAGAACAATCAGAAAGTTAGTCGCACTATTGCTGACGAGAACAAAATTAGTCAAGGATCTGTATTGAATTATTTATATAAATATAAATGGCATCCTTATAAAATTCAGTTAGTTCATGAATTTAATGAGGACGACCCGGATAGAATTTTGTGAAATAATGATGGAGAGATGTTTGATCTTCAATTTTCACGAAGAATTTTATTCTCTGATGAAGCAACATTTTGCCTAAACGGAAGTGTAAATAAGCAAAGTTTCCAATATTGGGCTACAGAAAACCCGCACTGGATAGTGGAGTGCCCCACGCAATATCCCCAAAAAGTAAATGTCTGGGCTGGAATTATTGAAAATAGAATTTTGGGTCCCTTCTTCTTTGACGGCACCTTGACCGAAGGAAGTTATCTAGAATTTCTAGAATTCGATTTGATACCCGCTCTTGCTGTGGTGTACCCAAATCGAGAAGATCCTGACATTCCCAATGATACCTTATGGTATCAACAGAATGGAGCACCAGCTCATTATACTCGCCCAGTGCGTGAGTATTTAGATACTGTCTTTTCTGGGAGGTGGATTGGTCGACGGGGTCCAATAGAATGGCCGGCCAGATCCTCTGACTTGACCCCATTAAATTATTATCTGTGGGGATACCTAAAATCTAAAGTTTATATCAACAGACCGAACAATATTGACGACCTTAGAGCACAAATAAGAGAGAAAATAAGATTGATAGAACCTCAAATAGTGCACAATGTATTGCAAGAATGCGAACATCGCCTCGGATATTGCCAGGATGTTGCTGATGGTCAATTTCAACATTAAATTTATTAAAGTAATATTTCATAATTTTTGTCATTGAAACATTTAATATTTAAAATTACATAAATATAATTTTCTCTCAATTAAATTGATTTTTTTATTAAACAACTTAATTAAGACGTAGGTTACAATACATGAAGTGTGATCAAAATTTTACGTAGAATCCAAAAATAAAATAAAAAAAGGGGGGTTTCAATTTGAAAAATTAAAGAGCCACATGAAATCTTTCTTTTGAGTCACCCTGTAAAAATGAAAATCAATTTAAAAAATGCCCTTCAAAAAATAAAAATTGACGGGTTCGAGTGTTTTTTCGAAAAATTAAAGGTTGAATTTTAAATGAATTTGTTTCAACCTTTTTGCTCTCACTGTATAATATAATGACTTCATGGTTATTTCCCAAAAAACCCTGGGATTATGTAATAAAATAAATTCAGGAAAAAATCTCTTAATTTAAATTAACGTTACTTACGATTTTGGCAAAAAATTGCCTTGGAAACTTTAATTAGGGCTCAGTTGCTGCCTAAGCCAGGCGACAGTCTTGAACGCCAGATGCTTACATTTCAATTAAGAACCCTAAACGTACTTGCATTTAAACTACCATATTATTGTGCCTACTAAAGAGAATTTAAACAAATGATTAAAAAATATACCCAGATTTAAGTGTTATTTTCATTTATGTCAGACAGCTAGAATTATATACTTTTTCCAATGTCAGTTTCGTGACATAAAAAAGCTTCGACCGGGCTTCAAAGGGACCGTCATCATAATCGGGGGTGTCAGATTTTTTTTTACATTCTTTAAGTTTTTATAGCCAATAACTTTCTTGGAATCTACTTTGAACCAAGAAATTTTCAATGTCAAAGAAAGAAAGAACAAGCCATTCATGAATATTATAATAATTCCTTAAGTACTTCAGAAATAGTATTTATGCAAAAATATTTTAAATCAAACTAAAAGGAATTTCACTGATGTTAAACAAAAAAAACAGACACTTAATAAACCCTTATGTTCCTCCTACACTTACGAAAATTTTGCAGAACTGGCAACACCCTAGCGATAGACCGTCTAGGCTCACCAGCAATAATTTAAAGTGCGAACTGAGACTCCGACTGAGAAAATTAATAAAGCAGCATATAAATACAAATTTATATGCTGTAGACAAGAACAGCAAATAGTTAAAGGTTCGCCAATTGGGTGATCCCTTATCAGCTTTAAAATCAGTTGATGCTTGAGGTATCCGATTGGGAATCGGACAGCGGCGTGGCTGGTTGAAACGATTTACTGTAATTTACATATTTCATTTTCTGCTATAACTGTGTGATGTTAGACAAGTAAGGTTCTACTCGATAGTCTCGGTACCTTTATTTTATTATATCAGTATGGCTTTTTGATGACAATTTGAAACAGAAGGTCAAGGTGAATTATCGCAGGAATATCATGAGTCGGTGCTAGAATCGGCCATCGAAAGCGAAATAAGTCCGGAATTAAGAAACAAAGGTTTACAGGTTCAATCTTCAATCCGGGAAAAACTGAAAATACGCTTTGTACAAGAATGTAGATACTTGTAATGAATTAACACAACTTGGGGTTTGTAAGAATTTATAACGTTATTAATTTGGGGACTGTAACCGGTCATTCCATAAAGCGCAAACCAATAAATCAAAATTTAAAAACGGCTGACAATACTAGAAGGGATTTTATTCTGCGAACTATTTACAACTTCTACGAGGATAATATAGTGCCAACTTTAGAACTGGTTCGTGATAAATAGCGAGGTTACAACAACATTGCTTGATGTTTTGTTAAAATGATGTGGCTTTAAACATAAAAATTAGATAATCTAATGGTTATAATGGAATCTATTTGCGCAAAAAAAAATAAAAATGAATCCGATAAAAGTATAATTTATTTAAATGAATCTTGGTTTGAGACTCATGATGTTGTTAAGTATGGTTGGGTAGATAGTACAAATTGTACTTTTGGTACACCGTGTTAGAGAGGAAAACGCGTTATCATGCCGTAAGTTAAGATGGCTTTGTACCGAAAGTGTTGCTCTTGTCAGCAAGGAATATCATTCAATAATCGATCTCCAACTTTAAGCGCAGTTGTCCTTGATAATATTCGGCAGGGTGTTACAAATTCGACATACGAGCATTGGGATCTCGGAAAAAAGAAAAAAAAACGGTTAAATAGGGACAAAGTTGTGCAATTCGGTGCTGATTAAAATGCCGCTTTAAAAGTTTAAAAATTTCGAATTTTTCCGATATTATTCGAAAAAAATCGGAATTTTGCAAAATCGTTTCTATTTTTTCGTGAGCTCATTTGAATAGCTATTTAAAAATAAATGACACTTTGTCATTGCAACTTTTTCTCCTCTACAAAATGACGTTATTAAACTAAAGATCCAACGTTTCGTCGTAAAATAAACTTTAAACAAGCTTTGAAGAATTAGGAGAACAATATAACATACAGTTCGTAGGCTATAAAGGTCAATTAAAAGGGGTAGTATAGCAAGAATCATAAGAAACATCGATCTGTGCATAGGTATGTACCTGTGGGTTAAAGAAAATATTTTTGAACATTTAGGAAATTAGAGCTTTCCTAATAAACTCAAATTTTCATGAAACTTATTTTATAAAAATAAAGTCTTTAATTAATATTGTGATTTGTTGCCAGGACCGGACTTACAAATGTAAAATATGAATTTAAAACAAATAAGCAAAGGCAATTCATTATTATGAGAAAGTAATAACGCCATTATATTTTGAGGGTAGGAGGGTTTAATAATCGGTAAAAAAAATCCAAATCCGTATTTAAAAAAATAAAGTTGATGTTGGCCGCTCGGAGACGAAACGTCGGATCTTAAGTTTAATAATGTCATTTCGTAGAGGAGAAACAGTTGCAATGACAAAGTGTCATTTATTTTTAAATAGCTATTCAAATGAGCTCAGGAAAAAATAGAAACCATTTTTCAAAACCATTATAAAAATATTAAATGCATGTGTTCTTTGCAGGCGAAGTTACGGGTACAAACCTCTTATCGATATTAACTATATTTTTAAATCATTTTGGCAAAATTCGCATTTTTCTTTACAGAAAGACCATTTTAAGAATATTCTCTGCAAGCGAAGTCACGGGTACAAACCTTTTATCGATATATGCTATAATGAACAAGCTATATTATATTATACTATTTAATAATATTAAAAATTTACAGTATTTTAGTTATTTGATATAGAAGCGACGCCTATGGTCAGGAGTTTAACGCTTTTTTATGTCATCAAATTAAGCTTGGAACAACCATACAAGCTGTATGCTCTAATTCTGCTAAATAGAATGCATAACATGATCACGCATACGTATTCTACAGAGTTCCGCTTAGGCCCGTATCCAGAAATTCGTTTCGGGTGGGGCTCAAGGACGAAAATCATTCAAAAATGTGGACTTATTTTAATTAATTCAGAACAAAACGAATAACACATTAAAACTTAAATCATTATTTTCAAATTTCGGGGGGGGCCCGGGCCCCTGGATACGTGCTTGGTTTCGCCCATAGACTTGCAAACAGTTTCGCCTCTGTACCTAAAGCTCTAATACGAGTAGGAACATATTTTACCTCAGGCTTTTGCGTAAGTTTGCTTAGGTTTCTCATTAAGTTTTGAGGTCCAATAATTACTTTATTGAGTAAGTGTCTTGGGGGTAGAGATTTAATGACTATGTGTATGTATATTATGTATATCTTACTCTAGGTACTAACTAAAATCAACTAATAATTTAATTACTCTTAATAATTAGTACAGGAAATATTATCGCCAATATTACACACGTAGGTAACGGGGTAAACATTCATTAAATTGACATTTAGAGGTGTTCTAGGTAAGTAAAGAAACACAATACCTAATTCAATATATATTAACGACTGAAATGACGGAGTGGAATAGTACATAAATTTAATATACAGGGCTGCCCAGAAGTCCGGAATAAAATTAATATAGCCACAACCTGTAACTTTTGGGGAAAATGCTCGGACACATCAATTTAGTTTTATATATGCTCACATTTTGACGTTATTCGTTTGTTTTTTTATGGACATTTGTCAGAGATATGACGACATCCATCTGTTTTTTTAAATGGAAACATACAGCTTGTGATACATCACTTGAAATCTAATATCTCGTACAGTATGCTCATAAATTTTAGCGCGATTCTGTCAAGTTATTTCAAAATGGCGACTGTTAAAAGTTTTAAAAAAATCCCTATTTAAATAAGCGGAAATGATAAACCATTAATGTTTTTTTTCCACTACTAACCTATACCATCGCCATTATTGACCAATTATTAACGTTATAAATCGTTTTTCTTTACCTTATAAGTTATTATTGACCATGGTCAATAATAAGGCATTGAAATCCATTATTGACCGATCTTTAAGAATCTATTTGAACGCAGGTAACTTGATTTTTTGATTCGACAACATGAATTCATAAGCTTGATATTGTAAAATATCGATACAATCAAAACAAATATTAATATTAATAATTAAGGTGTACACATAATAATATCACTAACATTTTCTTCGCTAATTTTTTAAAGAAACGGAAAACTTGTGAAATCTGATGACATAAACAACAAAATATTTTGCCAATTCCAAAGCGCAGGTAACTTGATTAAAAAATATACTTATACCTACCTATAATTTTTATAATTATTAATACTATAAAGATAAATGTCTTATAAAAGTTTGTATTAGTGGAAAAAATATTATATTAACCAAGGTTTAGACAGCTTATAGCCCTTGCGTCTTAAATCCCTCGTCGCTCCGCTCCTCGTGATTTAAACTTGCCACTCGGGCAATGATGATGTCTGTCTAAACCTTGGTTAATAATATACTATTTTACCTTTCAAGGTAACAAATCATCATTGTTTCACGTTCTGACATTTTGTGACATTATGAACTTGTAAAATTAATTTAGGTATTTCTGAAGTATTGTTATACAATTTTCTAAACAAAAATGGTTTTGTCGGAAAGGCAGCGTATCGAGGTCTTGATATTGTTAGGATGTGGAGATAAAATAAGAAGTCAAAGTGAAGTGTGCACTTTATTTAATGCTAAATATCCGGAAAATCAAATTTCACAGGGCACTCTTAGTAAAATATTCCACAAATTTGATGAACATGGCACAGTAAAGGACGTGCCTAGGAATGGACGGCCACGTGTTTTAGGCGACGATGAAAAATTGGTTATTGCATTATCTCTGCAGGATAATCCGCATGTTTCAACAGTTTCATTGGCTCAAAATCATGATACATCTAGAGGTACTATTGGAAGATTTTTGAAAGCGGAAAAATATCACCCTTATAGAGTATGTCTTGTCCAAGAGCTTTTAGAAGATGACTATGATAGGCGTTTGCAATTTTGCGAAGAAATGATAAGACGGTGTGACGAGAATAATAGGTTTCCACAGAACATATTATTTTCGGATGAAGCTACTTTCTATTATTTAAACGGGATGGTTAACAGACATAATTATCGTTTCTGGAGTCAAGAAAATGCACGATGGATATTTGAAGCGCATACTCAGCGGCCCCAGAAAGTAAATGTATGGGCAGGTATCATTAATAACCGAATTTTAGGGCCATTCTTTTTTGAAGGAAACCTCACAGCTAATCGCTACCTGGATTTCTTAACTTTCGAGTTGAGGCCTGCTCTAGCCGTAATTTTTTCCAACGAAGTAGATCCAGATATACCTAATGAAATAATTTGGTTCCAGCAAGATAGTGCTCCCCCGCATTTTGGTATCAGTGTGAGAAGATATTTAGATCAGATATTTCCAGGCCGCTGGATTGGACGACGTGGTACAATTGAATGGCCACCGAGGTCCCCAGACTTAACGCCTCTAGACTATTTCCTTTGGGGATATTTAAACGAAAAAGTTTACCAAAATAGGCCAAATCATTTTGAAGATTTGAAAAACAAAATTAGATTGGAGACACATAACATACCGGCTGAAGCCATTCGAAATTCCGTCGACGGATTTTATCATCGTCTGGGAGTATGCCAAGTAGAGGGTGGAGGACATTTCCAGCATTTGCCACGTTAAACCACCTTTTTGTTGTGTTTTATTCTGCTTCGTCACATTTTTATTTTTTTTTGACAAAATTATTAACAAATAAACCGTAACTATTGTTAAGTCACAATGTCACAAAATGTCAGAACGTAAAACAATGAAGATTTCTTACCTTGAAAGGTAAAAAACATCAATGATTTGTCTTTTCCGCTTATTTAAATAGGGATTTTTTAAAAACGATCGATGTCGTCATATCTTTGACAAATGTCTATAAAAAAACAAACGAATACGTCAAAATGTGAGCATATATAAAACTAAATTGACGTGTCCGAGCATTTTTCCCAAAAGTTACAGGTTAAGGCTATATTAATTTTATTCCGGACTTCTGGGCAGCCCTGTATATAATAAGCTTGACTGCAATTATTTGAACACGTGAAAATATGGACTAATTCAAACGAAATGTTTTATATACAGGGTGTTTCAGAAGTACGGTACGTAACTTAAAGAGGTGATTCCTTATGATATTGTAAGAGAAAAAGTTCATTTGAACATGTGTTCGGAGTTTTCATATACAGATAAAGTTTTAAAAAAATCGATTTTTTTATAATTTATTGTATTATTGTTATAGTATTATTGTTATTGAAATTTGCTGCTGTTATTCATAATGATAAGAGGCTTAATTAGCTTTAGATTAAATTTATTAAGTCCAGTGGCGCCCCGAGAAGTACCTTAACGAATATTATTGACAAAAAAATTTACGCAACTGCCTTTTTTCTATTTTTGATATTTATTTTTTTTTCGGATTTACCTAATAATACAACTTTTGTGTTCCTTGAACTGTTTTCGTATCTTGCTTCGTCTTCCAGAGAAAATAAAAACCACTTTATTGCATGTACAAAAAAAATATCTATGTATTTCAAAGATAATTAAAATATGAGGGAAAGGAAAGTTTTGATGTCTAATTTACCTGTTTTGTCAATAACAAGTCAAAAATGAATAACTTTACTGATGCTGAAATGGCCCAGATACATTTCAATTATGGCCTAGCAAATGGAAATGCTGAAGAAGCACGGCGAATTTATCATTACCGTTTTCCAAACAAAGTACTGCCATGTGCCAAAACATTTAGACAGCTCCATGCAAGATTGAGTGAGACCAGGAGTTTTAAACGTAGTACGGAACTTCTTGGCAGATCTGCAAGAGTAACCACGCCTGAGTTAGAAGAGGCTATACTTCGAGAGATAGAAGATGACCCTTCAACTTGTGCCAGGAAATTAGAGCGCAACTTCAAACAAGTGCATCAACTGTTTGGAGGGTTTTGCATCTTTATCAACTATATCCATACCATATTCAACGGGTGCAAGTATGGTTCTCCTTGAGTCTCAGCCAAGGTTTGATTTTAGTAGGTAGTAGCTGCCTACAGTAGCACAAAATAAGAATTTTTTACCGAAAATTTTATTTACTGATTAGGCCTCGTTTTCAGGAGAAGTCATTATGAATTCTCATGGGCGGACAATAATTCTCATAAAATTAGACGTAGTTTTCAGCAACAATTTTCGGTGAATGTAAGGGCAGGAATCATTGGCGACTATATCTTATTGGACAATGCTTCTTACCATCTCGATTGAATGGTAGCTCCTATACGCAATTTATATCTGAAGAACTTGACGTTCTATTAGAAGACGTATCTCTACAAATAAGAACTAATACGTGGTTCATGCACGACGGCACCCCCGGTTATTTTAGCTTATAGTTGCTCGTGAATACCTCGACAACACTTTTGCTAATTGCTGGATTGGACACACAGGTCCTCAAGGTTGGCCAGCTCGTAGTCCCGACTTGAATCCTCTAAACTATTATTTGTGGGGTCTTTTATATACAAGACGTCTGTACTAGATGAAAACGACCTAAGAATTTAAATTATTGAAAGTTGCAATGCGATACGAAATAATGCAGGCATTTTTGAACGTGTAAAAGCCTGTTTACATTAGGAAGTTGCACGGGCAATGCAATAAAAAGTTGCCTGTAAGCATGCGCACTTGCGACTTTGCAATCAACTGTTGCAATTTTCTAAGCATTGCATCAAATTAGAACACGCGCTATTTTTATGTCACATGGCATGTAATTTTTGTGTAAAATCACAGGTACCAACATAAAAAACTTAATTCATTCATTGGTACATGAGGAGCAAAGTCAAGCCAATTTAAATTAAAATGTTTTGTTATTTGCAAACGTGCTTAGTAATTAGCAGTGGTTGCTTTTCAGTTTAGAAATATAATTTTGGTAGAGTATAAACACAGAAGAAATAAATAAATACAAAATTATTTAATGCTATTGGTACAACTGGTCATTAAAATGCTTGCATCCTTGACTTGCATGGTATGTAAACGGTTACGCAATGCAATTATTTGCAGAAGCAATAGTTTGCATGACATTTTTTGCACCTAATGTAAACAGGCTTTAAGAGAATCAATGGTGAGACGATTGCAATCGTGCGTTTTATCAGAAGGTGGCCATTTTCAACATTTGCAACAATGCAATAAAGTGGTTTTTATTTTGTCTCTCGAAAACAAAGCAAGATACGAAAACAATTCAAGGAACAAAAATCATTCTGTAAACGAATTCTGTATAATGGGTTAAATATGTTCCATTTTTAATACTAAATATTATATGAACACCTTCGTGCAAGGCCTTTAAAGAATGGTAGTAAAACCACATTTCTACGTATTTTCATCACGATGGCTGATCGATTACTGTTTCACCACGACATCGACATAGCCAACGAAGTAATAAGACACTTCGTTCTGTCAGATGCGGAGAGATAGTCTTTAATTATGTCTAGCGCTGGATCCGCTGCTAATAATCTTGCTGATATCTGGTTTTACTGACGTCATAAAAAGAAAGTATGCTTTTTCTTAGCGTCTCGGACATACAAAAAATGGTAGATACAGGCGGAGTAAAAAGACAAACACAATAAATTAACTTTTCCACTTCCTAAACGTCATTTTGAATGGGGTAATTTGTATCAAACAAAATGTTGGTTACTTGTTCACAACGGGATGTAATAATATTTTTCTACTTCTGTATAGTAAGTAACTTACTCATTATCTTCTTTATCAGTAAGGACAGTTACGTATAGTATATTACGTATTAAGTGTTGTAAAAAGCATATTACGCACGAATGGAAAATTTGCGCACGAGCCGCGTAGCGGCGAGTGCGGTAATTACATGACATTTTTTAATAGATTTTGCACAAAGTTGGCTTTGCAATGCATCACGTCGCCCTGACAACGTATATGTCAGTATTGACAAGGGCAATTTAAAACGTCAACATTTTCAATTTGGTTATTATTTTTGGCTATATTAGTGAAGTATAAAAAAAATATATGAAGTTGTAGAAAAGTATAGTACACAACTCGAGTGGTAAGCCTATAATACACAAGATTTCGAAAATTGCAGTACGAGCGTTAGCGTATGTAATATATATAGTATTACCGGCCGCAAGTAAGTATAAGGTAAGTAGATTTACTGGACAGGATGAAATAATTTTACTAACATCCCGTTGTCATTAGTAACGAGATGTATGTAAAACACAATTACCTATATTATATACAGGGTGTTCCTAAATGTCATGTTCATACGGAAGGGGGTGATTGCCTGGCTTATTTTATGACTAAAAATGCATATAAACATAGGTCCGCAAACGCTTCGTTACCGATCTACAGGGTGTTCAAATTTCAAGATTTTTTAAGTTTTTCCTTAATAGCTCCTGCAGTTTTTGAGATATCTTGCTCAAACTTGGAACACAGGTTACGCTGTAGAACTTACTGCATTGGGCATGCCAAATGGTTTTGAGAATCTACAGGGAGATATTTTTTCCGGGGTCATGCCCCCTTTTTTCCTCCTGGACTTTTTTGTTGTGCGCCGTTGGTAGAGTCTAAAATATGAAGTGTATTTTCTCTTTGTATATAAGCTTTTTAGTCTCTTGTTGGTGTTTCGTATCTGCGACCGATATCGAGGAAAAAAATAAAAAACGATTTCTGTATTTCGCTCGATAAAAATAAAATTTTTAAAATGATCTAGTAGGCTTTGGCTTTATTTGGATACTCTCTTGTGATTATTAATTTTGACAATTTGCATTTAATATAGCGAGTGGTTGCAAACTGTAAGGCGTAAAAGTGTTTTAAATACGCGTCAAAATCACGTAACAATGCCAAATTTTATGAATTCTGAAATGGCTGAGATGCATTTCATCTATGGCCTTGCGAATGGAAATGCAAGAGAAGCCAGACGTCTGTACATGGAGCGTTATCCCAATAGAATGATATCTGTTCATCAACATTCTCGAATATTCATAGACGTCTTGTAGAAACTAGAACTTTTAATAAGAATAACAATGATGTAGGTAGAACACGTACTGTTAGAACACCACAGATCGAAGAAGCTGTTCTAGATGAAATAAAAGAAAATCCCTGCACTAGCACCAGAAAAATCTGTGAACATTTAAATATTAGTCATCAAGTTGTTTGGCGTATTCTGTTTGATTCTATGCTATACCCTTACTACATTTAAAGGGTGCAGGCGCCCCTTCCTTAAGATTTCCCTTTAAGGATTAATTTCTGCCAGTGGAACGTTAAAAGGCTAGCAGCAAACCCCAATTTTGATTGTAAAATTCTTTTTACCGACGAAGCCAATTTTTCAAGGAATTCAATATTAAATTTTCACAACAACCACATATTATGGGCTGACGAAAATCCACATGAATTTGTAGAAACGCATTTTCAAGAGCAGTTCTCATTAAATGTATGGGGTGGTATAAATTGGAGATCATTTGATTGGTCCTTTCTTCTTGCCTGGTCGACTTTATGGTCACTCATACAGGCATCTTTTGCAACAAGAATTGCCTTTATTACTCGAAGACTTACCTCTTTTACTGAGAAATGGGGTTTTCGAACGATTACGGTCATCAATGAGAAGAAGAGCGGGCGCATGTATAAGGGTTGAAGGAGGTCACTCTCAACAATTGCTTTAACATATTTCTCTTGTTATTATAATTATTTAGGATTTTGGAATTGTAAATCATTGCTACAAAAACCGGATCGTCCCAGCTTTAACTTTCAACAGGTAGTAGCGAATTAAGTGTCAATACAGAAAATCGATTTTTACTTTTTTTCTCGATATCGGTCGCAGATACGAAAAACCAACAAGGGACTAAAAAGCTTATAAACAAAAGAGAAAATACACTTCATATTTTAGACTTTACCAACGTCGCACCACAAAAAAGTTCAGGGAGAGAAAATTGGGCATGACCCCGGAAAAAATATCTCCCTATAGATTCTCAAAACCATTTGGTATACCCAATGATGTCCTACAGCGTAACCTGTGTTCCAAATTTGAGCAAAATATCCTAAAAACGGACTTGCCACCAAACTCTTTGGTCCAGAATTTTGACCGATGTCATTTGACCAGCTGAAAACTGATTTTTTAAATACTCTTCCAAAAAGTTACGAATGCTAAACTCAAACAGGTAAAAATCAGGTTGCTATTAATAATACCTACATAATGAATTATCATTGACGGAACTTGTCAAAACCACCTTTAAGTAAAAATAATTTTAAAAAAATGGACGAATATTCTTACGCAGAATATGCTGATATGCATTTAATTTATGGTGAAGCGCCGTCCAACTATTCGAAGGCAAGAAGACTTTATTTTAAAAGAATTCCAGCCCGAACATTGCCAAGTCAAAAAAACCTCGGATCGGAGCTTAAGGAAAACAGGTAAAAGATTATTAGAAAGTAATTATTAAAGTTAAGGAATTAATTTTTGAAATTTTTTATTCAGAGTCATTTTTGCCGCGACGTGGCGGTGAGGAGAGCACCAGACCCTCACATGGAGGAACAAATTTTGCAAGATATTGCTGACAACCCTTTACACAGCATAAGAAAGATAGCAACATAAAACAAAGTTACAAAATGGGTTGGACATGAAACTCTAAAAGAACAGTTACTTCACCCGTACCATGTTGAAAAAGTACACGCTATATGTCTTCGGATGATTATCCAGCAAGACTTCACTACTCCAACTGGTTTATACGAATTTGCCAACCCAATTTGGCTGCCTCGAAGCATCGAAATTCTTCCGACAGGGACGGCCAGCCGTCCATGGGTTACAAGCGCGATTTATAAAGTGGAGCAAAGTGACAGATAAATAATATAATACTCAAAACTGTATGTTATCCGTTTGACACTGCCAATCCTGCCGCCACTGTCTTAAGAAGAAAAATCATATAGCATACCCAACACATAAACTAGTGAGAGACAAGAACAAGAAAATTGAATTTTGAATTGAAGCCAAAAATTAATGTTTTGGAAACCCCTCATTTTTCGTAAAACATCGGTCTTTACAGCTAGCTTGCTCTAATAGTATAATATACAATATTATGTACTCATAGAAACAAACCATGCAGGAACCAGGATCCTCCAATAAATAAAAGAAAAACCCGGTGTCTTAAAAACCTGTCTCCATTAAATGATTTGAAGTTTATATTAATTAATCGCTTTTCGAATGTTAAACATTATTAAAATTTTTCGTAATTTAATATTGTTTTGCTTCGAAGCTTTGATTTAATAAATTAATTAGATTTCTTACGGATAACTTTTCTCAAGTCTTATAATACCCCTTGAAATGTTATTGAGCCTTTTGGCAAAACATTATTTGGAGTTCTAATTAAACCCTCCAAACGGTAATTGCAGAAATAATCGTCTTAAAATTTAGCTACTGGGCACAAGGAAAATAGGATTAGATCCTCTGGAAAATATAATCAATCTAGAAGCAATATTAAATTACTGACAATAGCATTAATGAAACGGAGTGTTTCATTTTTCTTCTTAGATTTCAAACTCAAACTCAAAAATGCTTCATTAACCAATATTACATTTGTACCGGGTGTTTCACCTAAGGAGGTAATCGGCTATATCTCAGAAAGTAATAACACTAGGACTTTGGGAAAAAATTTATATCGATAAAGCGGCCAAGAGAAATTGCTGGAAATTATTTTCAAGTTCGAAAAATGACCGCTAGGGGACGTATGAGAACTTTCAAAATAGAAATGCCGATTTTCTCTTGATTTTTCTTAATAAAAATATGTTAAAAATATAAGCATTGTATTCTTCATAAAATTATGTAACTTTATGTTAGGAATAGTTTTTTTCTATTTTCAATAATAAAGTTGTGGAAGAAGGTCAAACTTTTTTCCTTTCAAACGCTGATATCTCTGCTTTGGATAAACCGATTTTATTCAACTTGGTCTTGAAAAAAAACTCTTCTTTTCCTCTACACGCAGATCTATTAACTATACCATATTGATTCTGATGGTGGCCACTAGATGGCGTTTTTCCGTAATTCCTCAATGAATAAGGATTTTCTCAAAGAAATCAAATGTTATGATATGACTTTTTCATCATATTTTATTTAGGCTTATAAAGGCTATTAAATAGTGGAATAAAAAATCCAAGTCCGTATTTAAAATAAAAAAGTTGATGATGGTCGCTCGAATCCGAAACGTCGGATTAAAAAACTAACCCCATCAGCTTGCAGAGGAGGAAAAGTTACTATAAGGAACTGAAAACCGCGATGTGATATCTTTTGTAAAACTAGAGAAATTAGGGATAATAATAATTAATATGGAAAAATAGGCCATTTTTTAAAACATTAATTAATCAATTAAATCTCTGGTTTAATGACGTCGGTTTTCAGTTCCTTATAGTAACTTTTCCTCCTCTACAAGCTGATAGGGTTAGTTTTTAATCCGACGTTTCGGATTCGAGCGACCATCATCAACTTTTTTATTTTAAATACGGACCTGGATTTTTTATTCCATTATTTAATAGCCTTTATAAGCCTAAAATAAAATATGATGAAAAAGTTATATCATAACATTTGATTTTTTTGAGAAAATACTTATTCATTGAGGAATTACGGAAAAACGCCATCTAGTGGCCACCATTAGAATCAATATGATATAGTTAATAGATCTACGTGTAGAGGAAAAGAAGGGCTTTTTTTCAAGACCAAGTTGAATAAAATCGGTTTATCCAAAGCAGAGATATCAGCGTTTGAAAGAAAAAAAGTTTGACCTTCTCCCACCACTTTATTATTGAAAATAGAAAAAAACGATTCGAAACATAAAGTTGCATAATTTTATGAAGAATACAATGCTTATATTATTAACATATTTTTATTAAGAAAAATCAAGAGAAAATCGGCATTTCTATTTTGAAAGTTCTCTTACGCCCCCTAGCGGTCATTTTTCGAACTTGAAAATAATTTCCAGCAATTTCTCTTGGCCGCTTTTATCGATATATATAGTTTTTCCCAAAGTCCTTTCTTAGATATAGCCGATTACCTCCTTAGGTGGACTACCCGGTACAATAAATTCAAAATTTTATGAAAAATGAAAGGATTCAATTTGTACCAAAATTTATTTCACACAATAATCATCAGTACACTGCTAATAAAGTACTCTTTAAAGCTTATAACACAATAAAGATATTAAAAAATGTCAAAAGATTTAACATTACTAATCTAGACAATCCCTAAAGAACCCTCATTAACAGAAGAGAAGAAAAATAAAATACTTTTTCAATTGTGTGATAAGAAGCAAAAAATTAGTTTTAAGTTCTCAACGACTTACACACAAAACACAACCAGAAATAAATTATTAAACATTTCAACATTATTACATACAGAAACATTGTCATAAATCAGTGTCCTCTAGCACAGAAATTATTCACACATACATTCTTGGTTTCTGCATTTAATTCCTGTAGATTGTTTTTAGGATTAAATCATTATTGTCAATTATTCATTGTGTAATTTGTAATTTATGAGACTTTATATATGGATTAACTCTAATATATATACAGGGTGTTCTTTAATAAGTGTCCGATATTTTACAGGACGATTCCTCAGTTATTTATAAGGTAAGAAGTTCATATAATTCATTCATATATTCATATATTCCGTCCGCAAGACCTTGATTTTTGAGATACGGGATGTTTTTATTTTCATTTTTTGTAAATAATTTTTGAAATACAGAGTGTTTCAGAATAAGATGCTGATCCTTAACGGTGTAAATCCTTAGGTGATTTTAAGAAGAAAAGTTCAAATTAACATATATCCTTAACCTATCAACTTTCGAACTACAGGGTGTTAAAGTTTTAAGAAAAAAATCGTTTTTCTATCATAACTTTAACAACTTTCTAGCTATTTTTATGAATTTTTCACACATGCCCTCTAAGCATCAATAGCCATTTTTTGGTGTAGAGAAATTTTAAAATTTTTTAACCAGTGGCGTCCTGAAAGGGTTTGGACTAGACATTTTGGAAAAATATTATGTACGCCACTGCTTTTTCTCAAGATAAAAATTATTTTTAAAATACTCATTCATTTTAGGCCATATTTAATATCTTGCCTTTTTATCGTCCGACAAACAGTTTCCGAAAAAAAAAATAAAAAGCATTAAATGCGCATTCGCTATGTGCCTATGGTTTATTTTTTAACATTAAATTAAAACAACTAACATTAAATAACGTGTGAACAAAAACGAAAATAATTTAGATTAGCTGTTGAAAGTGGCCACCTGCAAGAATGCATGCTTCAGCTCTTCTCCTCATTGAGTCTCGTACCCTTTGAAAAATTCCTGGAGTATTCCTGATAGTGTCGAAACAAACTATTATGCGGTTTCTCAACTCCTCTTCAGTATTTATTGGGATGCTGTAAACCAACGTTTTCAGATGTCCCCACAGGAAAAAATCTAGACTGTTTAGATCAGGGGATCTAGGTGGCCACGATTGTGTTCCTCTGCGCCCTATCCATCGATTACTATAATGTTGATTAAAAAACTCTCGTGCTAAGAGACTGAAATGGGCAGGTGCACCATCGTGCATAAACCACATACGATGTCGGGTTCCCCCTATAAACCTTTATCTATGGTCGGGTTAAAATAGGGACGTCGTCTAGCAAATTCGGTAAAGTGTGTTCAAGAAATTGGCGATAATTGATTCCGTTCAATCTGGCTGGTAAAAAATAAGGCCCAATTAAATAATCACCAATAATTCCAGCCCAAACATTTACAGAAAATTGCTCTTGGTGGTGGGATTCCGTAATGACATGTGGGTTTTCTTCTGCCCAGAAGTGATTGTTATGAAAATTTTGTATGGTGTTCCTGGAAAAATTAGCTTCGTCCGTGAACAAAATTCTGGCATCAAATTGGGGATTTTCGGTAACCATTTGACTAAACCATTGGCAGAAATTGATGCGTAATGGAAAATCTCTAGGAAGTAGGACCTGGACCCGTTGAATATGGTACGGATATAACAAATAACTTTGAAGAATTCTCCAGACTAGGACATGAGTAATATTTAAAATATTCCCAATTTTTCTGGTACTTATATTAGGGTTTTGTTACACTAAATTTAAAACAGCTTCTTCGGTTTCCGGTGTTCGTGTAGTTTGGTGTGCCCCTTTTAAGTAGTTTTTTGTTTCAAAAGATCCCGTTTTACATAACTTTCTGTGAGTTCCTGAAATCGTTCATGCATCCGGAACTATTCTATTTGGATAACGCTCTTGGTGTAATCATCTGGCTTCGAATGCATTGCCGTCAGCAAGCCCGTACAGGTAATGCATATCCGCAAACTCGACATTTGTTAAATTTACCATGATACTTAAGTATACGTTTAAAAAGTATTACGTTTTAAAAATTTAAGTTAAGTGGAAAGCCGTGTACATAAATAAATAGCTGTCAAAACTATTTGGCATTAAATATTTCGTTATTGTCATTGTTTCATTAACAAAGTTCATAGCCTACTTGTCAGAAACCATAGGCACATAGCGAATGCGCATTTAATGCTTTTTATTTTTTTTGTCGTAAACTGTTTGTCGGACGATAAAAAGGCAAGATATTAAATTTGGCCTAAAATGAATGAGTATTTTAAAAATAATTTTTATCTTGAGAAAAAGCAGTGGCGTACATAATATTTTTCCAAAATGTCTAGTCCAAACCCTTTCAGGACGCCACTGGTTAAAAAATTTTAAATTTTTCTACACCAAAAAATGGCTATTGATGCTTAGAGGGCATGTGTGAAAAATTCATAAAAATAGCTAGAAAGTTGTTAAAGTTATGATAGAAAAACGATTTTTTTCTTAAAATTTAACGCCCTGTAGTTCGAAAGTTGATAGGTTAAGGATATATTTTTTTTTTTTTTTATTTTACTTTTTTACGGTTCGTCGGCGTATCTGAGGCCATCTAGAACCGGTCATCGACCGTACGGTTTTTAATCGTGCGGTCTACCGACTGGGGAGTGTGAAACGGCACCTTCATCCTACGAGATATCCGATCTCATCCGGCCTGTCCGGCGTGAATAGGATGGTTTTGATGTCGATTCATTTTACACTCTTCCCTAAGACAACAGCACGCGGTGTTTCCCAAGCGGTCACCCATCCAAGTACTAGCCGCGCTCGACACCGCTTAACTTCGGTGATCTGACGGGAACCGGTGCTTTAGGTGTCGCTAGGCCCTTGCCCCTAAGGATATATGTTAATTTAAACTTTTCTTCTTAAAATCACCTAAGGATTCACACCGTTAAGGATCAGCATCTTATTCTGAAACACCCTGTATATTTTTTAGACGAAAAATGGAATTTGTGGATTTTTTAATATGGGAAATTCAAATTTAATCTTAGTTTGGCCCTTAATTGTAGGGGGCGCTACCTACAGGTTATTTTCTCTTTTTCTCTTTTGGGGAGTCACAACTTTTTCGTGCACGTATGTATCGCATTTTCTAGAAGAAAAATCGATTCCTCTTATCATTTTTACGTGAAAATGGTAAGCTTGTCAAAAGTCGCTACAAGCAGTCGTTTCCGAGATATTTTAATTTAAACTAATCGATGCATGTGTTTGTCAAAAAGTGAAACAATTTTAAAACCTTAAAAATAAAGGTATCAAGTAGGCTAGTAGTATATTCCAATGTTTATTTTGTGGCATGTCAAAAATAATATCTTTACGCATAGTTATAATAGTTTTATTTATTATTATTGTGATTATTTGTTAAAAAATGGTAAACTTTACCAATGCTGAGTATGCTGACATACATTTTACATACGGACTTGCTAACGGAAATGCATATGAGGCTAAACGTTTGTATCAGAGCGTTATCCGAACCGCACAACTTCTACTTCAAAAACGTTTTCAAAAATTCACGCTCGGTTGAGGGAAACAGGAAGGTTTGAGAAAGCTACCTATCTGTCGGGTGGTGCACATCGGACGGTAGAACCCAAGCAACCGAGGAAGCAGTTCTTAATCTGGTAGGAGAACACTCGGAAACAAGCACCAGAAAAGTAGCGCTGACGTTAAACATTTCTCACGTTCTACACTACAAAAAATAATTATGTAATTTTCAGTAACATTACGTTGGTCACACAGAGGCCAACGTAATGTTCCGTAAAATTACATAAAACTTTTCTTGACGTTATTCAGTTTAAGATTCCGTAAAATTACTTAATAAATTAATAGGTAAAATTTGATATTTTTAAGTTATATCCTACGTAAAATTATATGAAACCGTTGACATTCTTCCGTTATATATTAAGTAAATTTCATAAACAAATTAGGTAAACTTTTACACCATATATACAGTTATTCTTATTTTCCCCTTAAAAGTATAGGAATTTCCCATATTTAATAACTGTAAATTTAGTTATATAATCATGAATTTTAATTAAATTTCCTATGAGAATTACAATATATACTGGATTTTTTTATGTAATCTATTACTTAATTTTATTCCGTACTATTCAGTAATAAGCAATGTAAATTTACAGTAGTTAATCAATTTTGTGAAAAAAATGAAACATTGCTATAAAGCAAAGAGCTACAATCACAAGTTAAATTTATCTCATTATTAGTAAGCGGCATAAATTTAAATTGTGATTAAGTAGTTGTCTTTGAGCTTTACAGACTTTAGTTGAATAATTATGCAACTAAATCTACAACTACTGTCAATTTAACTGTGAAAAGTGGGGTCTATATTATAGGTATAATAATAAAAACAAAATTTGTAACGAACCTTCAGTCGGTCACTCGTAAATTTTATTAAGTCTGCATATTATATTATATTCTATATAATATATTTTAATATAAGTACTTAAATATTTTATTCTACCGTGACATACGTTAAACAATATTATTGTATGTCATATACAAATAAGATTTAACACAAAATAAATATTAATATAAAATAAAGTAAGATGAATAAAAAGTTAGCCACAGCTTCAACTATAGTTTTTATTCACACCATCAACATTAATAATATGTGAATAACAAAAAAAGATAAACTTAAAAAAATAACACACACACACCTTTGATATATATATATGTATATAATACCCTAATTAAACATAATATTAAAAATAACTAAATGTTACACAAACACTAAACAACTACCTTACAGCATATAAAAGCTACTTTACTTTATTAAGTAGCAAAAAAATCTTTTACATTTACATATTTTTCTTAAGGGACATTTTGATTCCAACCCATAATTTATATGTTCGTAAATATGCGAAAAGAATTATTTTTTCTCTGCACCCTTTACTTTTTCTTTACAGTGTAAATGACTTATATGTTGTTTAAAGCCCTTATAAGTTTTAAACTGTAATGTACAATCGGTGCTTTTGAAGAAAAGTGAGAATTCCGATGTAAATATTGATGTTTATTATAAATATCAATGGAACTTAAACTAACAGCACACAATTCACATTTTATCATAGTATATTAGTAAGGTGTACTTACCTCATACTCCGAGTACTACAATAAATATTTTAGTCAACCACTGTAAATCAATTAAAAGCACCCTAAAACAACGGGAAAAAGCCTGTCTCCTACTGGAATGCCGAAAGATAGATGCCGAATTATTATAGTCACAGTGCGCCGTCGCGGATTGCAGGCATCAATGGTAATATTGGCGAAAATAGAACATTTTATTTTTGAGCTCTGTGATTTTCAGTAATATGTTATGCGATTTTGTCAAACTTGTTAAAACTTTTACCGAATATGTACCGTAAAGTATTATTCAGTTATGATAAAATGGGTTTTAAATTGTAATTTTCTCATTTTCAGTAAAATGTTATGCAACTTTGTCAAATGTATTTTGACATGAAGCGGCTTTGACGCATTTACATAATATATACTTTAAAAATTTTTGTTATTTATGTAAATTATTTATTTTGGTATTTTCATAGGAATTTTAAAGTGTAATTCTGTTTTACCTAGTAAATTTTAGTAATATATTAAGAATTTTTAGTTACATCTAAAAAATGCCAAATATATTATTTAAAAATGAAAACACACGTTTTATTTCGGAAATTTAACAAAAGTGTTACGGAAAAAAAATGTAATTTTACATTACTTTTTTGCAGTGTAATATGGAAAATTTTAATTGATAATTTGTTATATCCCAACCACATTCCAAGAGTTCAGGCACTCCTCCCTCGTGATTTTCCATTACGTATCAACTTTCCTCGTTGGTTTCAACAATCATTTGTGGTCAGAGGAAAACCCCCATGCAATACAGGAATCACATTTCCAAGAACAACTCTTAACGTGTCGGCAGGAATCCTTGGAGATTATTTAATAGGCCCATTCTTTATTCCAGAAAGATTTAACGGAGAGAGATATCGTCATTTTCTTGAAGAAGATTTGCCTATTTTACTAGAAGATGTGCCGCTTAGACTACGAAATGAAATGTGGTTTATGCATGACGGTGCCCCGGCATATTTTAGCATCCTAGCGCGAGAATTTTTAGATCATACTTTCGGTAACCGTTGAATAGGTCGGGGAGGGCCTCAACCATGACCCCCTAGGTCACCAGACCTTAACAGTTTGGATTTTTTCTTTGGGGACATCTAAAATCCTTAGTTTACCAGACTTTCATCCAAAATGAAGAAGAATTAAGAAATCGCATAATTAACTCTTGTAGAACGATTCAAACTACTCCAGGAATTTTCCAGAGAGTGCGCGAATCAATGGGAAGAAGATTGCATGCGTGCATACAGCAAGGAGGTAGACATTTTCAACATTTATTGCGATTTTGATTTAGTTTTATATCTAGTGTTTCGTTGTTTTTTGTTGTTTATAAATTACCGTTTAAAATGCATCGATTAATTTAAATCAAAGTATCTCAAAAACGGCTGCTTGTAGCGACTTTTGATAAACATACCACTTTCACATAAAAATGATAGAGGAATCGATTTTTCTTCTACAAAAGGTGATACATACGCACGAAAAAGTTGTGACTCCCTAAAAGAGAAAAAGATCTGAAGGTGGCGCCCTCTACAATTAAGGGCCGAGCTAAGATCAAATTTAAATTTCTCATATTAAAAATCCCCAAATACCAATTTTCGTCCAAATATAGACATTGTTTCAAAAATTTACGAAAAACAAAAATAAAAATAAATTTTTAATTATTTTCAAAATGAAGGGCTTCTGGACCCATGCTTATATGAACTTTTCACCTTATAAATAACTGAGGAATCGTCCTGTAAAATATCGGACATTGTAGCAAAATTTGTTACCGCGTTCGAAGTGCTTAAGCCTTTTATGAAACCGAATTATGACCTATTTATTACTGAATGATTCTTTAAAAATGATTCCAATTCTCCACAACTTTGCGAAAGGCGAAATTAAAGATATTGGTCTGTAGTTATCTCAGACGAACTAGTTATTTATATTCAGTTTTTCACCGGACTTAAAACTGGGTTCTACCAGCGAATTTCTTAGATTCTGTGGAAAAATTCCCTGTTTGAAACAGAGATTGTAAATATAACATAGCGGTTGAGTTATAGACTGTTTAATATTTTCAATTTAGATGACAGTTTATAGGGTATCTTGACAAAAACACCCATTAAAAGAATACTAACATAATAACTTTTAAATAAGATAAAAAATTTTGCTTTTTAATGTTTCAATTTATTTAGAGAATAAATCACTCTACATGTTTCGGCTTATTAGGCCTTTTTCAAGAGCAATACAAGATGAATACTAAATCTAAAAGTAACAATACGGGTGTTTATAAACTTAATAATAAAGGAAGGTTTTTATTGCACCTATCCAAATGTTGGGATTTTCCTAGTGGTTGTTATGGGAAGACTTAATGAGGGTGTCTATTATCGGGGTATTTATAAAATTTTGTTGATCATTGGTGGTACACGGATTATTTTTTATAGATTTTTTGATTTCATATTGTTCTAGTAAATCTAGACGTTTTCCTTTTCTTTCATTGTGTAATAATTTAAAATTGTCAGTATCTATGAAGTGATTTTGTTCTATGCAGTGTGCTGCGATGCCGGTATTTTTTATGTTGTTTAAGATGGAGTTTCTATGTTCTTTTATTCTTGTTTTGAGATCTCTACCGGTTTGCCCAATATAGACAGCATCACAGTCTTTACATTTAATCTCGTAAACACCAGACTTATAAGTCTAGATTTACTAGAACAATATGAAATCAAAAAATCTATAAAAAATAATCCGTGTACCACCAATGATCAACAAAATTTTATAAATACCCCGATAATAGATACCCTCATTAAGTCTACCCATAACAACCACTAGGAAAATCCCAACATTTGGATAGGTGCAATAAAAACCTTCCTTTATTATTAAGTTTATAAACACCCGTATTGTTACTTTAAGATTTAGTATTCATCTTGTATTGCTCTTGAAAAAGGCCTAATAAGCCGAAACATGTAGAGTGATTTATCCTCTAAATAAATTGAAACATTAAAAAGCAAAATTTTTTTTCTTATTTAAAAGTTATTATTAAAATGTTTCACAAGGAACCAACCGCCGAATCAGTACAATGTACTAACATAATATGTAAAAGCACAATTTACATATAGTTGTTCTAAACTTAATTTGATGACATAAAAAAGCATTAAACTCCTGACCCTAGGCGTCGCTTCTACCAAATAATTAAAATGTGGATTGTTGTAAATTTTTAATATGTTTAAATAGTATATTGTTACAGCTTATTGACTATGGTTTATATCGATTAAAGGTTTGTACCCGTGACCTCGCCTGCAGGGAATACTTTTAAAATGAGCTTCCTGTAAAGAAAAATGCTAATTTTGCCAAAAATAATTTAGAAATATAGTTATTATCGATAAGCGGCTTGTACCCGTGACTTCGCCTGCATAGAACACATGCAATTAATATTTTTAAAATGGTATTTCGGTAAAAAAAAAATGCTCATTTTGCCGAAAACAATTTAAAATAATTATCTTTGTCCAGCCAGGACCGTCAGGAGGTATGAGCTTTCCTTGCCAAGAAAGGATAGGGGTAGGTACTATGTTAGTCGGAATATACAGTTAGTAGTTAGAATTCACTATATATATTTTAACAACAAATTGATTACATCAGCAGAATCACAGTAAACGTTCTGTAATATAACTAGTTTTTAAGATACGTGTTAAAGGAACATAATTAATTTAAAATTCATAAACGATTTAAAGACTGAAATCGTCAGAACTTTCAGAAGTAGAATCGTTTCCAGGTTGGATTACTACTGGCGCTATAGGTGGTGAAACGGAATATCCATTTTCTGTTTTTATAACATCAGCTACGCAATTTTTCCATGCATCGCTACTTATTTCGTTATTACCTGCAAAATATTATCAAGGACAACTGCGCTTAAAGTTGAAGATTGATTTATTGAGT
The DNA here is from genome assembly GCA_963920685.1 of Polydrusus tereticollis. Taxonomy (NCBI): domain Eukaryota; kingdom Metazoa; phylum Arthropoda; class Insecta; order Coleoptera; family Curculionidae; genus Polydrusus; species Polydrusus tereticollis. The sequence goes on along the minus strand of OY987326.1, from coordinate 50,157,400 downwards.
GATATTCTTTGCTGACAAGAGCAACACATTAGGTACAAAGTTACTTCTGGCATGATAACGCGTTTTTCTCTCGAACACGGTATACCAAAAGTACAATTTGTTCTGTCTACACAACCGTACTTAACAACATCATGAGTATCAAACAAAGTTTCGTCTAAATAAATTATACTTTTATCGGATTTATGGTACTCCTTTATTTTGCGCAAATTGTCCTGTTGTAGTTCAATGATACGCGGAGATTCCATTATAACCATTAGATTATCTAATTTTTTATGTTTAAAGCCACATTTTAACAAAACACCACGCAATGTTTCTAAAGACTGTTACTTATAATCAGGGTAACCTGGCAATTTCTCACGAACAAGTTCTAAAGTTGGCACTACATCATCCTCGTAAAAGTTGTAAATAGTTAGCAAAGTAAAATCCCTTGTAGTATTGTCAGCCGTTTTGAGTTTTTAATTTAGTTTTTGATTTATTGGTTTACGACTTATGGCATGACCGGTTACAGTCCCCAAATTAATTACGTTATAAATTCTTATAAAACCCAATTTGTGTTAATTCATTACATACTTGTACAAAGCGCGTTTTCAGCTTTTCCTGGATTTTCTTATTTTAAACACGCGTACATATTTAAAATAATGCGTTGACATTGAACATGTAAATCTTTGTTTCTTAATTCCGGACTTATTTCGCTTTCGATGGCCGACTCTGGCACCGACTCATTATATTCCTGCGATAATTTACCTTGACCTTCCATTTCAAATTGGCGCCAAAAAGCCATACTGATATAATAAAATATAGGTACAAAGTAAAAACTTACTTGTCTAAAACCACATACTTATAGCAGAAAATGAAATATGTAAATTACAATAAATCGTTTGAACCAGTCACGCTGCTGTCCGATTTCCAATATCGCATACCTCAAACATCAACTGATTTTAAAGCTGATAAAGGATCAACCAATTGGCAGAACCTTTAACTATTTGCTGTTCTTGTCTACAGCATATAAATTTGTATTTATATGCTGCTCTATTAATTTTCCTACTCGGAAAAAATAGCTCGCACTTTAAATTGCCAGCAGGCCTCCACGGTCAATCGCCAGGGTGTTGTCAGTTCTGCAAAGTTTTCGTAAATGTAGGAGTAACGTAAGGGTTTATTTTAGTTTGCTTTAAATTATTTTTGTATACATACTATTTCTGAAGTACTAAAAAAATTATTATAATATTCATGAATGGCTTGTTCCTTCTTTCTTTGACATTGAAAATTTTTTGGTTCAAAGTACATTTGCAAACTAGCTTTTAAAGAAAGTTACTGACTATTAATTAAATTCTGATATAAAAGAACACTTTTAATAATAAAAACTTTAAAAAATTTAAAAAAAAGATCTGACCACATAACCCCGATTCTGACGCCGGTCCCTTTGAAGCCCGGTCGAAGCTTTTTTATGTCATCAAACTACTTTGAAGACAGTATACCTACATGTTAAAGTAATATTTTTTTAAAGTTTTGTTCTAGCAACAAAAAACTTAATTTGCATATTCTTTGAGCATTGCTCAAAGACTACGTAAATTGGACACGGTATAATGAACACAAAATCCAAGAAATGTAAAAGCAATGACTTATTGCAAAAAAATATACCTCTGCTTAGTATAGAGTTTAAAAAAGGCCCTTGCCCTAAGGGTCCTTTTTTAGTCAGGAACAAGAGAACAACCCTTATTTATACAAGAGATAAATCCAATATTTAAAGTAAGCCTTTTTCTTTTTCCTTTTTTTACTACCTAATAAAAAAATGCGTTCACAATAACGTGTGCCCAATGAACTTATAAAAGTATAAGTTACCCAATCTATAAAGTACGAAGTTTAAAAGAATGCGGCGCTATTTTTTTTTAACTGTGCAGCACATCCACTAATAGAGTTCACGAGTCACCACTGGTTGACATATAAGCGAGGAATTCTACTAGCCATAGTACCCGTAGTTAACTAACGAGAACATAGGCATCGTAACTATAAATACGACACGCCATTCATAAATGCTATAAAATTGTGATGCCAAAATCATTTGGTGGCGAGACGCTGTGAGGAGCTAGGTGGGGCCGGGAGTGGGGATTACGCTGCCTTTACATATGCATGCGACAAAACTTCAGAAAAACAACATCCGCTATGCCGAGTATTATCGAGTCGATGCGGTGGCCACGAAAATTATGACATCTGGGCGGATCCGTTATTGCTGCGTTGCATACTACAGATTTTTTACAAGGTTTTAGGCAATGTTATATATTTCCCACATCATGTTAATCTAGTTAATCATAGAAGTTAATACTTTTAACAGAGTAAGCCCAGAAAACTACGTTTTCTGTGGCGTAAGTCTGGCAAACCAAGTGGAGGGGAGCAGCTTGAATGTTGATTTACTTTACACTGGAATGCATTGATGACAACACGTTTATTTGTTATTATTCGGTCTAATAGTTAGAATGTCTATGAACGAGAATGATCGCGTTTAAACATGTTTTCGAAGCACTTACCAGTTATTATTACTTGACAGATATTAAACAGATATTTTTGATCTGTTTAATATCTGACTAAATCGATTTCTGGAAATGTATAACTAAGTAGTTCGAACTGGACAACATTAAGCTTCTAGCAGTAGTTTATAGCTTATCCAATGAAAAGCACGAAGACCAGTTGTGTTGCCATCCAAATTCTGCAATAAATGCCATTTATTCGCATGCAGCTGACGGTATTGCAAGGGAATTTCTAAAGTAATATTCTAAGAGCGTACTTATTCCACCTTTATGTCCTGTATGTCCCTTATTGGTGGATCCAAGATATTTAGAATCAAGAACCTATATTAAAGGTATATGATGTTCCCCGCTTATTGTTATAGTCTTATGATGTTCCCCTGTAAATATTTCACTTTACCATCTTCTTGTAGATATTAATTATTAGGAAATTAAAACGCTGTTGACTTTTACACGTATCTATACTAAATGCTAATTTAAAATCACAATTTGGGAAACAAATTGGAAGCGAAGTTCTTTTTGTGCCGGTGTTAGATGTTGAAGTGGAAGGATATGATAAGACTTAAATTTATGATTTCTTAAAGTCCTGTGAACAGTTCCTTGGGTAACTCTTCTGCGAGTTCTGCGTCTTACACCGCCGCCGTATTGAACGTCCCGAACTGCGTCCGAAATTGATTTGGTTGGATTCAGTCGAAAATAATTCACAATTGCACGGTCTCGATTTTTATTCCTTTCTGGATTTCTTTTTCTGTCATGTAATGTTTTATTTTCCTCAAATAGGTTCTTTATCCCTAGAATAGTATTGACGGATATATTTCTGTGAAAATTTGCAATAAATCTTCTCCTTGCTTCTCTTGCATTTTCTTGGCATTTGTAGAACAATATAACAATCTGCAATCTCTCATCTAATGAATATTTCATTTCGGCAATATTATAGTAAATTTGTCAAATTTTTTGACTTTGAAGGATTCAAAGGTGATTATACCTTTATTACCTAGTGTATGTTTCAAACAGGTTAAAGTTAAATTATACTGGATAAAACATTAAAATTTAATAAAAATAGCTGTCACAATATTAAATATTTTAATCAGAACGGACGAAAAAAAAAATCACTCGTTCCAAAAATCGTATAAAAAAAGCTATGTTCCATTTAAAAAACACCTTATCCATAGCGTAACTCTTTTGTTTCTGGTTCAAATAAATTTTTGGTTTCATTTTTGAATTCTGCAGGAAAAAGTACATCGATTGGCTATTTTGGATTTTTCTTTAAATACAAGGAAGCTCAGAAATGAGCCCCTGTTCAGTCCTCGTTGGAAGACCCTGTACAGGGTCTTCTCGTACCATACTACACCCCCTGTTGTATTTCTGATATCGCAGAACGTCAGGGATTTATCCTTTCGATTATCAAAATGGAGGACATACTATAGCGTTACTTTGTTCTTTTTGGAGCTTTTTCTACTTTAATCTAAAACAGCTTGATTTTCTAGTTAATACAAAACGTTCTTTTATATTCTGTACAAATGATGAACTCAACAAACAAAACTCAATAAACCCATATACACTGACAAGGCAGAAAGTAAACGCTTGAGTTGGAATTGGTTGGAAATTAAACATTCTTCATAAATATGAATACTGCAAAATATTTAGAATGGCAGGATAATTTTGAAGAAACTCCCGCTTATACAGTGCAGCAGTTGCATCGGCTTTTGCCTGCTTTATTAAGAACATTTTAATCTACAGAGAACAGAGAATACATTAAAAAAATCTTCTACAGCACTTATTATTTATTTATTTTAATTATTTGTAACTCAGAAAGGAGGGTGTAAGAAACATATTTTGTATTATATCGTAAATTATTAAGAACATTATTCGCTATATCTTTTAATAAAATGTTATACAGCGGAATTCGGGATTTCTAATAAAGGTCGCCTGCTCTCGCCCTAAAACAGTTTTTTCGTTTTCTCCGTTTTTATTAAGTTGATTAAATTTGATTTCTTAATGTTATTTTGTTAGAAGCTAAGTAATTACAAACCTTAATTTCTTAAGGGAGAAAGATTTGTGAAATAACTTTGCGATCATTCCAATTATGCTGCCTTCGACGAAATATTTTAGGACAAGAAGATTCACATCGTAATCCTTTTTTATTATGTTTCTTATTTCGTTAAAATTATTTTTTGCGACAGGGTAATCTTTTAGGGTAATATGCGCAAAAGGGGAAAGGCGAAAGAGGAGCAGCCCAGGACAAAGTAAAAACACACACTCCCATTATCAGGGTAGTATAAATAAGACTGAATATTTTTTTGTATATGATACTCACTTACTATATTACGAAACTTAAATGAAAGATAATACAGTTGACCCAGTTACCAAACCCATTTAGAGGAAGGCATAAAGTCCCTTATATAACAAACATAAATGGAACCTAGAGTTTTTCAAACACCTGCTGCAAAAGATCGTTATCTTTAAATGGTAAAAATCGCTACCTTTCGTGTCGTGTTGCCGTTTTCTTTTATACTGTAGACAATTTATATGAATTATAAATGTCTAAATCGAAGAACTACTTGCAACAAAGACATGGAGTAAGTACTTTGCAATTTAATATATAATTTAAAAGCTAAATGCAGTCACTTACGAGTTATTTAAAGTGTTATTAATAGTTTCCTAGTATTTATTTTTTAGAAAATGGAACGAATACTTCCTATACTCTATTTCGTAATGCCAGAGAGTAATAAAATATAAGTTTGCAATGACGAACCCATTAAGCAGGGTGGACAACTTAAAGGTTGCATTGTAAATTTCAGGTAAATTACAATGATAGTTTTTAAAATTCCGTATTTTAGACCTACACACTCCGAATCGGCCCTAAATTAGGGTCAATCTAATTTGCATACAAAAGAAAGACGAGTTTGGTGAATAAAATTAAGGTTACAGCGCCATTACTTCAGGTAGTTTATCAGAATAAAAAGTATAATTATAATTATAGAAATGGGCAGATAATTAAGATAAATTATTCTAATATTAAGTAAATAAAAACTTATATAGAAGTAAGAATAATATGAAAATAGATAAACTGGAATAAATATTAATATTTATAAAAAAAATCTACTTCATCATCTTCATAAATCAGCCTTGTCTCGTCCACTGCTGGACATAGACCTCTCTCAACCTAATCCATCCTGCTCGGTCTTGGGCATCTTGGATCCAATTTGTAGATATCCTCTTGATATCATCTGTCCATCGAGTGGGCGGTCTACCCCTGCTTCTATGTGCAGCGTCTCTAGTTCGCCACTCCAATATCTTCTCAGTCCATCTATCATCTGTCATTCTTGCGACGTGGCCCGCCCAGTTCCACTTTAGGGGTGTTATTCTTTCAACAGCATCCACAACTTTCGTTCTCCTACGGATCTCTTCGTTGCGGATTCGGTCTCGCAATGTCACCCCCAACATAGCTCTTTCCATGGCTCGTTGGGTAGCTCTTATTTTGTTGATCATTTTTTGTGTCAATGTTAATGTTTCTGAGCCGTATGTCAGTACTGGGAGGATGCACTGGTCGAAAACCTTACGCTTGAGGCACACTGGAATGTCCGATTTGAGTACATGTTTTAAACGGCCGAAGGCAGCCCATGTTAGTCCTATTCTTCGGCTAAGCTCGCAAGTTTGGTTATCTCTTCCGATTCGAATTTCATGTCCTAGGTATTTGTACGATGTTACGTGTTGGATTTCTTTTTCTTCTATTTTAAGGTTACAGCTAGGGACCAGATTTGTCATAAATTGGGTTTTAGCGATGTTGATTTTTAATCCACTTTTTGGGAAGCTGATGACAGTTTCGTGATAATTTCATTTGCTTCATCTAGTCGGTCTGAAATCAATACGATATCGTCAGCGAAACGCAAATGGTTCAATTTTTCTCCATTTACGTTTATTCCCTTGTTGTCTAGTTCTATCTTTTTAAACATGTACCTACTCAAGCAATGCTGTAAAAAGTTTGAGAGAGATCGTATCCCCTTGTCGAACGCCTTTTTCGATTTTAAACTGGTTTGTTTCATCTTGCAGTCTTACTTTTGCTGTTGCGTGTTTATATATGTATCGTAGTAGCGAAATATAGCGGTGGTCTATACGACAGTTGGCAAGAGCTTTAAACAATGCGTGGTGGTCTACGGAATCAAACGCCTTCCCATAGTCAATAAACGTTAGCACCAAGGATTTGTTATATTATACACTTTATTCTATTAATGCCTTTATAACCTGAAGGTGGTCATTTGTTCCGTATCCAGCCCGAAAGCCCGCTTCTTCTCTCGGCTGATATGATTCTAATTTATTAGTAAGACGTGCAGTAATGATTTTGGTAAACAGTTTATATAGATGTGTGAGCAAACTAATCGGTCTGTAGTTTTGCAAGTCTGTGATGCTGCCCTTCTTATGCATAATAATGATGATGGCATTGTTCCACATCTCTGGGGTTCTTGCCTCGTCTAAACATTTGTTAAAGAGTTTGGTTATCCGTTTTAGTAACTTTCCTCCTCCCAGCTTTAAAGCCTCGGCGACAACACCATCCTCGCCCGGTGCTTTGTTGTTTTTCATTTCTGATAGTGACCTTGAGACCTCTTCTTCGCTTATCGGTGGCATTTCTTCTGATCTCTGATTCAATATATGGGGTATATTCTCCGGTGTTTCTCTTTGGTCTTTGTTACTATAAAGATTTGTATAAAAGTCTTCAACAATCTTTAATATTTTTTTTCTGTTATTTGTTACTTGTCCTCTTTCATTTTCTAATTTAGTTATTTCGGTCTTTCTTGTGTTTAACCTATTTCGTAGTACCTTCATGCTCTTATTCTCTTCTATGACCTTAGTGACCCATTTATTATTGAATTGTCTAGCATCAGCCCTCACAGCCTTCTTTATATATCCCTATTTAATTGTTTTCTCTCGTCCTTGTTTTGTGGATATTTCCCTAGTAATTTCCTTCTCTGTTTCATTAATTGTTTAATATTTAGAGTCAGTTTTTCTTCTTTTTCTGAAGGCTTCGAGCAGTGTTTACTTTGGGCTATGCCGATTGCCTCCACAATATTTCTGTTTAGATCTTTGGTGTTCATCGAATCAGGGTTTTTCAGATCTTTATCTATTGTTTTTCGATATTCCTCAGCGTCATCTACATTGATCCATTTCCTGTTGTTATTTTTATATATAAGTTTTCTGCGTTCGGCTCTTGGGTTTAATGCCACCGTCGCTCTCACCATTCTGTGGTCACTCCCCACTGACAAGCTATTTAGTACCGTTACATCCGTGACTATGCGTTTTTTGTCTGTAATAATGAAATCGATCTCATTTTAGTCCTACCATCTGGGCTGGTCCATGTCCACTTCGATGGTCCGCCTTTTTAAAGAATGTGTTCATGGCGGCCAGTTGATGGTGGAGCAGAAACTGTAGCAGGTGATTTCCTCGTTCGTTCCTTTCCCCAACTCCATGGCATTCCAGTGGTGTTTCCGTTTCATTTTGTTTCTTACCAAGTTTGGCATTGAAGTCTCCGACCAACATGGTAAAGTACGTTGGAGGACTTGAGATTGTCTGAGTAAGGTCCTCGTAGAAGTCTTCAATATCTTTGTCTGAACTTTGGGATGTGAGTGCATAGGCTTGGATAATTTTAATATTGTATCGTTTATTTATTTTCAATATCACATAGCAGACTCTGGAGCTTACGCTGCTGATCTCAAGTATATTTTGTACATGTCGCCTATTTATCAGAAGTCCGACTCCTCCTACAGAGCTGTTTTCCTCACACTTGTGGTAATAAATCTACTATGTACAATAAAACAACTTAATTTTTAAATTTTAGTCATCATGTTCCGAGTAGTCTGATGAACTATCGTCGTTGGGGCCCAGAGAAATAATAAGGGGCTCTACAGTGTTTCGAGCATGTTATCAGTTTATCACATACTTTCTTTTATTTCAATCACATGTTCGACGCACTTACTCCATTTTTCACAATCCTATGTCTTTATTTCCTCTTGCAAGAGGTTTCCAACGTCTCTCATTTTAAAAGTGGCGTTATGCCTTGCTACAAACCCTTTTAATTCACAGTGATATGGCGAAAGGCGAAGTACCGTTATATTTCGTTTTGAAGCGATTTCAAACAAAGAGGTTTATTCAACTTTACAATCTCCAGTAACTCCTTTCTCAGCATATCTTTATGAAATGGCTTCTTATTTACAGTAAGCCAATGAATGAGCATTCATTTTTGTTCCAAGAAGACGTTGGTATTTTTTCGGATTTTCTTGAGTGGTAACTGGGATTATCCATGACTACAACAGACCCAAGAGGAATAAGATCTAGCATTTGCTGGAAGTATTCTTCAAAGACATCAGGGTTCATGTCTTCATGATAGTCTCCAGTCCGTTTTGATTTAAATGCTAGTAAGCGTTCTCTGTAACTGTTCTCTAGCTGTCTCTAGATTTTGTTTCTCTAATGTACTAAATATTTTAATTTCAGGTTTATAAGTCTGAACGGGGGTCTTCTCTAAAAGTACTCATATCCTCTAAGCCAGAATAAAATACTTGCATTATTTGTAATTTTTTCTTGATTTTTCCTAAATGACCCTAGCTTTTCTGCACTCTCTCTATTTGTAATGTCCTTTTTTCTAATGATAAGCTGACTTCACTTGACATTTCTGAGGCGCTGCCGCTAGTTGTAGACTGGTTCCTAGAAGTACCACTAGTGCTTTGACCAGATACTCCTGAATAAGCATTAGCATAACGTCTATTCTTTCAATTTTTCCGAAAAATTCTCTCCACACAGAAATTTATCGGGCTTGCTTTCCCGAACAATTTTTTTAACCGTAGGGGTCAGATTAGATTCGATGTGGTATTTTCTGCTCTTAGAAAGCATATGAAAGGCGTCAGCGATCACCTTGCCTGCGTCTATAAGACAGGGAATGACCTCAGATTTCATATCCGTTGTATTATTTACCATAAGTGTGTTTAAACCTTTGGCCGGGCTGATAAACCATTTCCAATTTGAGATTGAACAATATTCATATATTTATCATGATTCTTCTGAACATCAGTTAATGATACCAAAATTTCCGGATTGAATTCCGGCCCTTGCAATACCATCATGGTTTTTGGTATAAGGTATTTCTTTTGCAATTCTTCTTTTTCGACTTTATTAACCCCAAGAACAAGATATTTATTCCAAGGATTTGCAATAATGGATTGGACCTTCTCTCCCCACGGGGCGCGTCGGTCGGTTTCCAAGGGCTCATCTCCAAATAATTTTAAAACTTCCTTAGATACCACTGATAAGTTTTCTTCACCTTGGATGTCTCTACTAGTTTCTCTATGCACTTCTGCCTCATGCACTTCCTGTATATATCTTCTTGATGTGTATCACCACAAATTATTTAATCTTTCTTTGCAGGGTTAATAATTTATTGGACATAAATAAAGAAAATTTATCCAAAAACGTAAACAACTCGGCAGTCGGATGCTTGGGTCTGCATTTTTTGCTCTGAGCAGTATTCAGGTTGTTATTATCGCGATCGAATAGCCGTAATTTAATTATAGTGATATATCCTATTATTATCCTAATAGGTGAAATTAATAAAAGTCCGGTATCTACTGTCATTATTATGCCTCGAATCAAAAGAGGCATCCTCACTACTTGAATGTTTGACTCGAATTTTCCTTTGTTTTCTCTTCCCTGATTGCTCTTTTCTGTTTAAGTGATTTAATTTCCGCATTAAACGAACTCTTTTCCTTTTCAATTTTCTGTCTACCTCACTATTACTTTCACTAGTAGAGCTTTACCTACTTCTCTTCGTCATTTTTCCTTTTCGATAATTCGCATCGACAATCGATAAAGCACAATAATGTAATGACGAATCCAGCACAGGTGGGTGTTGTACTCTTTTGTGTTGGCCTGAGAGGCGAGACTTTTGAGTTTTATGAATCACCCATTAGAACTGTGCTCGATAAAGTAATAATAGTGGAACTACATGATTGTGTAATATCTACTTAGACGAATATACGAAGTATAATTCACTTTAGATGGACACAGTTTAACAAAACAAAAATGTCTTAAATATAAATATACCTGCTAAAAGAGCATACGTAAATTCCACCTACATTTTTAAGTCTCTGTTTGTAAATAGGACACGGTTTAAAAAATCCATATCAGAAATTTTATAGGTCAGATTGTAACATTATCTTATTTCAAAACCACGTTTGCTATTTAAGCAAGTCGTCTCTCTACTCATAAAAATTAAATTGCTCACCAATAAAAGAAAATTTTATTGTAGTGCTCTTTAGATTTCAGATGAGTAAGAACAATAAAAATTTTTATAGGGGATTTAGGGGGCATAATCTTTTTAGTATCCATAAAGTTGTATGTTAAAACATTTTTTTAATTTTAGATAGCTTATTAATAAAAATATGGGGTGTGTTTGTTTTGCAAGTACGTACAAGTCATAAAAATGGCAAAAGAGTTGGTAATCTATCAAATGATAATATACAGGTTCACTAATAATTTTTCAAAATATTATTATATTTACAATTTGAACGCTGAAAAATGAGAAGGCTATGCCCGCAAATAAAAAACAAAATTACCAACATTATTCTTGATGAGGTAGGGTTGTATACACTTTTTTTAATTAAGAGGGAACAACAGTCGTTTTTTGTATTAAGTATAGAAGCGAGGAAAATCCAATTCTTTGGAAATTGGATTTGTAGGAAGCACTGAAGATGGCCTAAGGCCGAAAGCGCTCTGCTCTTTTAAATTAATTTTTCAAGATTATGCACTTAATACAAGAAACGACTGTTGTTCAAAAAAGTGTACACAGCCCTACCTCATCAATTTCACTGCAGTATGGCAGATTTGGCTGAAAAATACAGGAGGACTTCATTGAAGAGAGCAACTGCTCATGTTGACATATGGTTCTTGAACAACTGTACCAAGGAACAAGTTACCCCTAACTTCGCACAAGTAAAAACGTCAAATAATGTTTCTCACATCGAAAAATCGAATTTAGAACATAAGATTATCAGATCACATATTTGTAAACATAACGCTAAACTAGATTTTTTAAATTGTCAACTAAAATTAATTTATATTCAATTGTCTAGAACCATTAGGGATGAACAACTTCAACAAATTTTAAACGAAATCACTGACGAGGTTTCTACCACTAAGAAAATCAAATTTGACAGACTCAACTTAAAACTAAACACTCTCATTAAACAAAAAATCTCTTCTAACAAAAATAGACTCAACAATGGCAAAAAATTTTCTAATTTTAAATTTCACGATAGAATTAAAAACCTCTCCGACACAAACTCTGAGGAGGCTGAAATTGATTTGTTAAATATGGGGGGAAAATATTGTCTAAAAACACCCCTGTCTGATAAAGATATTCTACACTATGCGGTAGAATTAGATGTGATCATAGAACTAATCTCCAACGATTGCAATTTAACACAGAGTGTTTCACCGAAAATGTTTAATAAACCGTTTAAATAAGATGTAGATTTCCCTTGTAGAAAGAAGAAACAAGTAAATGCTATGTTATAAACTTTAACTATTTGTATTTCGTTTTCTGGTGAACATTCCATTTGTTTAAAATAAGAAAAATTAATTATATTTTGCAATTTTCGTAATGGTTTCAAAGAAGTTTCACATGCTAAACGCCACACAGTAAATAAGTAAACATCATATTTTTGAGTAAATTACACAAACCCATTTAATTTTATATATTTTTTTCAAATTGTCTCTAAAATAAGTCTCTTTTGTGGTATTACATGCTAATCTATTTTTTTTTCACGGATTGGAAAATCTTTATTGGATAATATGCCAGAGTTTGCAAACAAAAAAGTTATGTGGCCCAAATTAAAGTTATCCAGGGTTTTAAACGGTCCATTATCTTCGTGAAGGAAAATGCCAGTAGCAAAAAGAGACAAAGCTCCCTTTTGTCCTTTATTTTAGGGGATTTTGTAAAAGTGATTTTAGCAAAGTGTGTTTGGGAGACCAAAATGGTCATTTTGTTTGATGCGATAATGATATTAATGAATGATGAGTATTAGCCACCGTTAGGGACGTAATGGACTGTGGATATGCATATTTAAGAAATTATCAGCAATACTAGCTACTTAAGTAACTAACCACAGGTCACTCCTCATTGCCCTGTTGTTGTAAACATTATTTTGACGTTTATACCTAATATGTATATTACATTTCTTAAATTCTAATAAAATTCCTCTAGTGTTATACGATACTTAAAAGCACATCTGTTATTTATAATTTTTGGTTCATGTAAAGTTTACTTTCATAAGAGCAAACTACTGCCAGGGCTCTTGAACATTCTTAGAAAAAATTTCCCCTTAATTTAGTTAATTATCTAGGTACCTCAATCATTTTTGGCGCATTCGTCCAGAGAACTGAACCTATTTGATATTTTTTAAAACGGAATATTACTGGACTAGATCGGAAAAGCAGAACCAAAAAACGGTAATAGTTATTTACGTTACAAGGCAGGAAAGTACTGTTTTACAGGACGAAATAGGTATTTTCTCGGACCAGCCGTTAGGTGAGGTTTGAAAGCCTGCGGGTCCTGTAGGTACTTCCCTGAAGTGTGACGTAAGTAAAGTTCTTTTTACAATAAATGGTTTTGGCCGTTTAACTAAACTTAATAAAACTAATTGGTCGATCCCATTCTGTGAACAATAAATATGTGAAGTATAAAGCTGGGTTAAAGGGTCGGACTAAGGAAATTAAGTAATTATACTCGTGTGATGTGTTTATATACAGCTTGTCCAGAAAAGTTGTAGACATATGGGAATTTTCTTTATTGTTGATTTTACGAAAAAAAGTTATTCTTTATAAAAGGTTCTGCTTGATGCGCAAATAATATTGACATATCAAAACTTAAGATATCATGTACAGGGCGGTAAAAAAATATAGAAACACAGAATTACGTTAAGAGGGAAGTACCCTCAATTTTGTTGTAGTAAATTAGGTTTGAAAAATATTACTCATTGATCTAAGTCATGATCAGATTGTAATAACAAAAAGAACTATATGGGTGTTAATAAAAAAAACTACTGTTGGTTCAAATATGTAAACTATTTAAATTTAATACTAAATTATCAACGACACGCGAAGAATTTTAAAGCTTACTGCGTGGTAGACTTATCAACAAACCTTTATTATTCTTTGTGTTATCTAAAAACTTCTAATAAGCAGTAAGGCAAGTGTAACTTTAATTCATATTAATGGCAAAGATACTAAAGGTTTAGTTTGACCTATAATTTCTAACCTTTGCCCTTTGATAAAGTAGCTTTGTATATTAGCCCTTAAAGTTAAAGGCCTATAAACGTCTAGGATAAACTGTAGACATGAATATAAATTTTCGTCAAATTTACGAGAACTTTGGACTAAGCTCATTTTGTGGTGAAAATATGTAGAAAATCTTGTATTTTAGGCTTGTTCTAATCATTAGAAGATAAAATCTTAAACAAACCATTGCGAAACTGTACTAAAAACCTGAACAAACTCATTAACACTAAAAAGCTATTATTTAGCTAAAAAGGCTTAACATAGCACTAGAAACCATTATGTTTTGGGGTAAGTAAACCCTAAAGCACAGCACTTTTAATTCCAATAGAAACGAAGAGCCCTTAAAGGACTAAACAGCTTTAAAATTAAGTTTTAGGGTTTATTTTATTACCCTACAAGGCCTTCTTAATTGACAATGTTGAATTCCAGGGAAATTACATGTAACTATAACATATTAGGGAAAAGTATCATATCAAAAAATAAGAATATATTATATGAAGTACGCTCAGAGTATAGGAAGCTACTCGCGTTAAAATATGCTGATTGATTTATTTATTTAATTCAATTTAATTTCGCAATTATATATTTTTATAATAAAATGTGGTATGTAAAAGTTTAATAGCATCTTATTTTCATAACTGAACAAGTCCTTATTATGTTTTCATAAAAATTGATGATTTCGTGTAGAGGGGAAATCAGTTGGGCGAACAGATCGTTCATCTTTTTTAGATAATTAAGCATAAAATTAATACATTATTAAAGTTCAGTGTATAAAACAAAATATGAACCGTAATGTTATTTAAAATAAAATGTTAGACTTGATAGGTTTTGCTCAAAAAGACCGGACTTGTTCGGTTTTGCATCATCACTTATTAAGACTTGTTCAGTATTGCAAAATTTTGAGAACGAAATAAATAAAAATAATATGTTAAACGAGAAATCTTTCTTTCAAAACAAATGCTAAAAATTCAAACTTGTGTTATTATTTCATCTTCCAGACAATAATAATAGCATTTATTTGCAGTTCAAAAGTTCACAAAAATATACATTACATAATATACAGGGTGTAACTAAATAAGTGTAAAACATTTAAGGAGCTGATTCCTCATCGAAAAAAAGATAGGATCTTTCATATAAACAAACTTTATTGGAGCATCCCTTATTAAGATACAGCCCCTTAAAGGGGGTACATAAAATTTGTTTAACAATTTTTTTCACAAGCACTAAAAAAGTTACAATATTGAAATTAACCTGACATTTTCTACTACCAAAAAGACACTTAGCCAGTAATTTATTTGGTTTACCCCATGGTTGTAAGGGGTGGAAAACGCAACCCCTAAAATTTATTTCCAATGCAACTTTTTGCCTTATTATTTGTTTACCATTTAAAAATTAATTTCCGATAGCCTGTTTCATTCTAAACAAAAAATGTCTCTTGAATTTTTTGCCCAAAATAAACCAGTTCGCAGCAAAAAATTATTTTACGACCAAGATACATATCGCCATAAAACGAAAATACGAAACTAATTTATCTAGTAGGCCGCTATTAGCGATAGTGACAATTAAATTGGTATCAAGCTGTCAGTTTGTAAATTTTTGAGATTGAAGTAATACTAATTGTGTATTGTTGTTCTGTTCTTAATTTGTTACTTTAATAATTCACTTGTTATTAAAATGGCATACACAAAGGGGCTGTATCTTAATAAGGGATGCTCCAATAAAGTTTGTTTATATGAAAGATCCTATCTTTTTTTCGATGAGGAATCACCCCCTTAAATGTTTTACACTTATTTAGTTACACCCTGTATATAAAAAAAAATGGAATGCAAATAGGAACTGAAAGCAATTTAAAAAAGATCTAGTTCAGTCCCTAGAAACCATAAAACAACAAAATTAGATTGTTCACATTGAGAATAAATTTGTTACCTATAAAAACCCATAATTTATATAAATAATAAATAAAGAATCAAAACTTATCATAGTAGGAATGAGACAAAGGCTCAAAAAGAAACCAACTGACCAAAAAGAAAACATAGTTGCATTAGTTAGAAAAGTTAATAAGGAAATTCGCGCTTCGGCCTCCTTTTAAAAATTGATGGTTTTAAAGATCTCAGAGAGGTATGTACATTGTTGTATAGCTTAAAAATAGTGTATGAAAAACTTCTTTTAAATGAAGTAGACCTATGGACAGGTGGCGATATAAGCTTGTATATAATAGTATGGAAAAGAACCAATGAGTGAACCTTACGCCTTTCCTGCATACTAAGCCACCCTGCATCCCTCAGCTTATAGGAAACTGCATCAAACGTTCTAATGCCGTATATAAACCTTAAGCAGCTTTTCTGGACTTTTTCAATCTTAGCTATGCCAGCCCTGTCCAGACATGGCCCATATACAGCATCACAAAAATTAAAGTGGCAAAGTACCAGAGAGTCGCACAGTTTTATTTTAAGATTGTCAGACAGTATATGAAGATGAGGCTATAACATCTTCAAAGATAAGTAAGCTTTTTGAATGCAGTAATCAGTGTGTTTTCTGAATCTAAGATCAGTATCCAAAATGATTCCTAAATTTTTTGCACTTGCTAAAAACTCCAACACCCGTCCGGCGATTTGCACCCTTACCAATCCTTGAACTCTGTCCTTGTGCCTTCCAAATGCCATAACTGATGACTTCTCCGGGTTTATCTGCAATCCGTGTCGCGTCGAGAATACAGTTAAATTGTGCAAATCACTCGCAATACGCCGTTCCGCCGCAAGACAGTCATCAGGAAAAAACGAGTAGTAGAGCTGCGTATCATCCGCATAAAAGTTAGCTGTCATATGTGCCAAACAGGAAGCAAAGTTATTTGTATATATTGTAAACAACAATGGCCCCAGTATTGAACCTTGAGGAATACCGCATCTCACTTCATCTCTCGACGACTGACCCACTGACGTATCAACGTACTGCACGCGATCCTTAAGGTAATCGCCAATAAAACCTATTGCGCTCTCAGAAAATCCGACAAAATTCAAGATGGCTAGTAATAATGCGTGACTAATAGTATCAAATGCCTTTGAATAGTCTAACAGAACTAATATGGTCGTTTTACCAACATCAGACGCACGAAAAATATCGTCGGTGATGTTCAAAATTGCAGTTGTGCAACTATAACCCGCTCTAAATCCCGATTGGTTGACGGGCAACACAGAATATTTATCTAAATAGCTACGAATTTGCTAATCCATAATTTTTTCCAATAATTTTGACAAACAGGTTAGTATGCTAATTGGTCGCAATTCATTAGAATAACTAATATTTTGCTTTTTAGGTAGCGGGATTACTCGAGCTACTTTCCACTCATCTGGAAACTTTTCTTCCAACAAACAAGAATTTATTATATTAGTAGATAAGAATAGGCAAAATTCTAGGACAGCACAACAAAACCATTTCAATATTCATCAAATCTGATCCCGCAGACAGTGATTTAATAGTACTCAAATGTTGAGTTATATCATCTAAATGTACCGTAACAAATTCAAATTTTTCTGTAATGTTTAGTTTTATGTTTTGTTTGTAATACGTGACAAGATTGTTGTCCACTATCCCCACACCCTGAGAAGCATTCAAGAAGTATTTATTAATTTCTGAAGGTTTATTTAACAGATCTGGAAGTGGTGAGTATTTTTGGTAACAATATTTAGATTATTTAGCCTTTTCCATAAAATCTTACTATTTTTTTCATTAATGCAGAACTCTAAATATTTCTTCCTTTCATTTTTTACGGCTATATTAGTTTGTTTACGGATCTGTGTATACGCATCCCAATGCCCTGGATCGTGACTCTTTTTAAACTTGTTAAAAGCTTTATCCCTCAATTTAATCATTGTCTGTATAGTGTCCGTCAACCACGGCGGCTTAGGGTTTTTTATTGTTATATTTTTTAAAGGAGCTAGAACGTCAAAAATGTTTGTTAATATGGTATCGAAGTATGAAACCTTATCATTAATGCTTGGAATGTAAAATATGTCTTCAAAAGGTGCATTTGCTAGAAAGTCTGTTAGTAGTTTTTTATCAATACGTTTTAAATTTCTTATTGTTACCTGTTGCTTTATGTCAAGATCCATTTTAATATATTTTTTTTTTTATTTACTATTTTTTACGGTCGTCGGCGTATCAGAGGCCATCTTGAACCGGTCATCGACCGAACGGTTTTTAATCGTGCGGTCTACCGACTGGGGAGTGTGAAACGGCATCTTCATCCTACGAGATATCCGATCTCATCCGGCCTGTCCGGCGTGAATAGGATGGTTTTGATGTCGATTCATTTTACACTCTTCCCTAAGACAAGAGCACGCGGTGTTTCCCAAGCGGTCACCCATCCAAGTACAAACCGCGCTCGACACTGTTTAACTTCGTTGATCTTACGGGAACCGTTGCTTTAAGTGTCGCTAGGCCCTTGCCTAATATTTATTTTAACCAGAAATCAGAATTTGTGGCTTATGTTTGGAACCAAATATATGCTGATTTTCCTTTGGAGTTAGTATCAAATCTATTAAGCTGCTTGATGTATTAGTAATTTGCGTTGGTGTATCAACAATTTGTTGTAAATTAAAAGTCTCAATGCAACCCAAAAAATCCTGAACACTTTTATTGTTTAAATCTATAATATTTAAATTAAAGTCACCTCCACAGATTAATTTATCAGATGACATCGAAAAAAGTGACAACAAGTCTTCAAATAAACTCAAAAATTCCGAGAAACCTCCTTTGGGTGGCCTGTACACTGTACACTGATCCAAAGACAAAGGATAATCCGTTGATTTTAGTTTGTATCCATAATTGTTCTAAATCATTACTTTGAACCGAGTTTAATATGTCATATTTAAAATTGGACCGAATATACATACCAATACCACCACCCCTACAACCTCTGTCTAATCTAACAAAGCTGTAACCAGCTATTTGTATCGCATTATCTGGTATATTTTGTGTTAACCATGTCTGTGAGATCCCAAAAACGTCATAATTTTCCTGTAGTAGAAGAGTCTTGATATCTAAAAAACTATTGATCAAAGAACGAACGTTAAGATATGCAATATTTAATAATTTCATCTCCTTCCCATTGAAAATAAAACAAAAATAAAACAAAATAAAAAGTTACAAATATGAGATAAATGAAAATAACGAATGTTTATCTATTTCCTTTTAGGTAATGACAAATATTGCCGGCAACCGGTTCTTTTAACTATATTTAACAATATCATCTTCGGTTTTCAAATAAATCTTCTTTCCATTAATCTTAGTAAACAGCTTCCCTTCAACGGTCCATACTTTGTCTTTGCCAATCGCATCTTTCTTCTTCATTATCTGATACTTCAATATTACAGTTTTCAGGTTCCTGTTTAAGAAGTTCTTGGTACCATTTTGATTCGCTGTTCTTAATTTTCTCCAAAATGAATTTAAAACAAGGTTTTGATGTTTGCCAGTTTTTTCTGGTTGACCGGTTGGGTTAATGGCACCTCCTCTCTTTTTCCTCTCTTAACTAGGTTTCGTTCAGTAGTTAAGTTGGGAAACCATTCAAGCTCCACGACAGTATTTCCACTTCCAACCCGAATAAAACAGCCAGTCAGCTGATTTACGATTTACGTCAAAACTAAAGAGAACTCAACAAGTCCGATTTGCCGATACAGACCTCTTTGCTGCGGTGCCATTCGAAATCGGTTTTAAATTCCTTCACCCCAGCTTGATAGAAACCATCATGCTAATTAAAATAAAGTTCGAACAGTTACCAATCGATGAAGGCAGGTATTTCAAATTGCCAAAATCAGAAGTTAAGACCATAACATGTGGATCTGTTTAATTATGCCGTAATTTTAATTCAGTTTTATTTAAGAGTGCATTGGACTTGTTAATATTTGCATAAATCTATTTTCCATTATTTTATTAAGGTGTTCTGGCCTTGACGAAAACCTATAAGATCTTAGATTTGTTTTCAAGAGACTGGTTAAGTTTTGTTAAATTTCTCAAAGAAACATTGTTGAAATCAGCGTTTTAGGCCTGATTCCAGTCTTAATTAGTTTTTCCAATGGTGTGGACTTGTTATGTTTTACAAGAAATAAGCTACGGATATAATATAATACAATATACTTTTATTTATACACATAGGTGTGGAACACCTGTATGTCTTTGTTAAGCTAATATTTTAAACAGTAGAAGATAAGCCTATAGAGATCATTAAAGACCGGATTATATGCAACCAAAAACCCTAAGAATATACGCATATATGCACATATTTTTTAAAATTTATGCAGGATATATGCAAAAAGACGTAAATAGGCAATGAATTTCCTACCTCACCTCGTATTTGTTTGTAATTTTGTACACATGTTTCTATTATATCCATCGACTCTGGTAGACTTGTACACGATTCCTCTAGTTGCAAAATACTGCCTGCTATAAATGCATAGTTACACTTAATACAAATTAACTGTTGTTCCACTTTAGCACTTTGAAATATTTCTTTAGACTTTAGGATGCACTGTGAATCATCACCAGACATTTGTGAAATTAAGTCTTTTAATTTTTGGAAATTATCTGCATAAAATATTGCCGCACGAATCCAGGTGCCTCATCTGGTCACGACTCAGGTGGTAATGGTACTCCGGGAAGATTCTCCTTGTAAAATTGTACTCTTAATGGGTCCTTTATAAATATCTTTTTTACATTTGCTATTAGGTCATTGACCAACGGAAAGGAAACTTAGTTTCCGCAACCCTATTTAATCCGTGAGCTAGGCGGCAACATACATGAATCAAATTTTCATAAAATTTTTAAATTCGGTCCTGCCTTTATCATATACGGCGCAGCATCGGACAACAGGACAAGAATTTTTCTGTAGGAACTGAATTCGGCAAAAAAAATGTGTTAAGGTTTCTTGAATAAAACGTGTAACTGTGAAGTTGTTTGTTCTTTCCACTTCTTTTATGGCTAAAAAGTAAGCTTTTTCAGGTTCTTCTTCTGTGAGTTTTTCGATCATTAAATTAACTATATAACGACCACACGAATCAGTTGTTTCGTCGACGACAATATACATATAGTTACCTCCAATTTCTTTCTTTATTTCATCTAGCACGGTACCAAATACCTTTCCAACGACGACATTTTTTCTTAATGTTGATTCATCTGGAGCATTACATTTTGTATATTTTTGAAGAAAGGCCTTAACTTGCGGGTTGGTTAACTTGTTTAAAAAATATTAGCAGCCAAGAACGTTTTACATAGATCTTCGTTAAATTCTGACTGGTCATGGTTTCCGTTTTTAAAAATCTCTAATGACTGCTTCAGCGTTGACTGTATGGGATCAGACTTCATCTTGCTAACCTTAGCAATGTGAGACGGCGGCTTAATGTGTTGGTCTATTTGAAATTTCTTTGACCACGAAACAATTTTTGAACAAAACTTGCAAAAAACATGGTCGTCGTCCAAAGCAAGTTCTGGGTAAGGCTTAGTCCACGAAATACATGGCATTTTCCACATACTTACCGCTTTCACTTTCACTTTGTTTGCGTTTACAATACTAACTGCGGCTACGACAAACGACAACCTCAATAATACTTACAAACTATAACAAATGTGAGCAAATAAATAATTATAGAAGGTGTAGATAAAGAAATTCTAGTTAAAACATCTGGTCAGAAATACCCACCCACTTATGAAATTTCTCAATAAAAGAATAATAGTTTATTTTATTAGTTTATTACTTTATTAATTAGCCTATTTATTGCCCTCTTATCTTCAGACCCCGACAGCACACGCGACACGTCGGCGTGCGACCATAAAACGTAAGAAAAGAACACAAAACCCCAAAACATTCTTAGATATGCAATAGTTCTTAAAATATGCATTTTTTCCTTTAAAATCACAAAATATGCAAGAAATGCATATATATTCAACAGAAAGGTTTATTATTACTTTAGACGATGATAGCGATAGTGAAGTAGATTTAGTTGGGTAATTTATTAATTAATATAATAATTTAGCATTATAAGTGTAAGTGTAAGACCATAATTCTGTTTTGATATTTTGGATTTAATAAACTTAAATAAACATCAGTTTCATATTTATTTGCTGCTAAATTAAATATTTCAATATTATGTATTTTCTAAGACGGTCCTAGCTCAGTCGGCATTGTGTCAATACCACTATTTAGGTAGAAATAAATAAGAGTCATTTGGTCAGTTTCTTATATTTGTGAATACACTTTACTTTCGCCAGTATACTTGCCCAGTGTACACGAAGCTTTTAGACCTTAGCGAGAATCCCCTAAACTTTTTTTTAGCAAAAAATTTCAGGATTACCTACTTGTATTTCAGTATTTTGTTATAACGGTAACGTAACATTTATATTAACCCCTCTGTACCTTTCTTTGGTATAAAACTTCAAATATTTTATTTAACAAAATTTATGAAGGCATTATCTTAAGCTCTTATATAAGCCTTTTTCCGAAGAAAAATTCCCAAATTTTATCTTTTATCATAAATTTTTTTATCAATACGGAGCAATGGTTGATTTTTATCAAAACCTACACATGATGAATAATAAAAGAGGGTGTTTTCCTTTTTGTTTTTTAAATTCCTCGACAAGGTCTATAAAAGTTCGAATAATTATAAGATAAATATCATTTTTCATTGTTAAAATACGAAATGAATCTTTACACTTTATCTGCTTATTAATACAAAAGAAATTAATTCACTGCATACAGAACGTAAGAGAATAAGATGACAAGTGCCCATCATTTTTTTTCTTACAGACCCTCCCCTATGGAGATATGTGCCCCTCAAGGACACCGCTGGAATTCGATTTTTCTTGAATAACTTTCAAAGCACTTAATATACTTTAATAAAAATTTAATATGATGGACACTAGTAAAGACCTCTTAAACTAGTGTCCTTGAAACTTATTTAGCTTTTTTAATTTACTGGGAGCGGACTAAAGCTTAATGCTTACATTTTTAACATTCTGTATGATAAACACTTAAAAAATAGATCTGGATAGCTTGCACCTTAGACTAGAAAGAACTACTCTTGTTTATTGTCGATAAATTCACTCCTACAATAAAATGTCCATTTGACATTTACATTTTCATCACTTTGACATCGATAAAAAAGGTGCATCCTTTTTTATCGTATATAATACCACAAGAGAGAAAATTTTACCTAAAAAGTTTTTTCTTGAGTGGTATTCGTCAAGACTATTTCACGAATAATATTAAAACTAGGTATATGGGTGAATCAACCTTTCAAAAGTAACAGTGACAATCTACTGTCAGTCATTAATTACCAATCTTAACAGTGAATGTAACTAAGGTAACAAAATTTTGCCGATTAAAAACTATGTTGCTAGCTATTTTCTGAAATTCTGATTGGTCAGTGGGGTCGGCAAAATTATGAAGGTAGTGCTTTTTCCGATTAAAAACAGGTAAATATCTAAAATTGCTACATTTTGATTGGTTCAAATTTTGATGAGTGGAATAGTCGCGATAAAACCTTCTCCAGCTAAAGATTAAATGGTAAAAACCTCTCCAGCTCAAAATCGAGTAGCTTTTCTTTTTCATTGCTCGGCAACCTGACATATTGTTACAAATTAATTTGATGCTGTCAAACATTTTTTTAGTGAAGTATTATTTTTTTTAGTATCTATTCATGCCAAAATTCGTGAATTTCTCTATCTAAAAATCACTCGATCTTTTTTTAAGATCGGATAAACTTTTATATTTTAAATTCAAACTCGATCACTTTTTAGCAATTTAAACCCGAACAAACATTTCGTTTGTTCTCGTTAAATTTCTAAATTTCTAAACAATCTAGTTTTCGTAAAAAATAAAAGTTTATCC
The DNA here is from genome assembly GCA_963920685.1 of Polydrusus tereticollis. NCBI lineage: Eukaryota > Metazoa > Arthropoda > Insecta > Coleoptera > Curculionidae > Polydrusus > Polydrusus tereticollis. The sequence continues at coordinate 50,133,682 of OY987326.1, read as the reverse complement.
GATAAAAAAAAAGCTCTTGTGGTTTTACGTATAATAAAATGAACCATTCTCGAGAAAGAGAGTAATAAACGAATAGTTGTAGAAACCTATGTTCGCAAAAGATGTGCGTTTTATTTATTTTCTCTACTACCGTATAAATAAATTAACCTTCGGGCCCTAGCAACACGAAAGATCACGAAAGTAAACATTAGAGTTACCTGAATATTATACGCTGCTAGCTACGAAAGTACTACTTTCGGTGCCAGGACAAAATAACACGAATACTCATAGGAAATTTTTATTGTATTTATTCAAGCGGATTTTGGAAAAAAATTTAATAACAAAATGCTTATATTTATTGAAAAAACAAGTGGTATAATAACAATAATATAAAACTTAAATAATAATTGTTTATTGTCATTAAGGTTAATAGTGAAATGTGAACAGGTGGAAAAATAAATTGATGGAATATTATTCAAATCAATAGCTTCGCCGCTTCGTATTAGAGTCTCGTTCAGAAATAGTCAATTTGAGCATGGAATATTGTGACCATAGGCACGAAGGTGATAAGGCTTCAGATTTCTCTAAGAAGTACGTTAACATCACATTTTCGTCAATTTGAGAAACGTTTTTATCCGTGAATTCCAGAAACAGGTTGTACGTTTGATAGTATCTATCCTTTGACTTCTCAGGTAACAGTGAGACACATGCCAACTCAGCCGCCTTCTGAATAGCAACGTTTTGGTCTTGGGAGAACATTTGAGACTAGCGAAATTAAAGAATTCGAACTGACAGACTCTGACAGTACTCAAATAACTAGTTGTGTTAAGCAAGCCAAGTGTTGTTATTTAACTTGAGTCAACAGTTCATGAGGCTTTTATGATCCTCGATTGTAGGTTAATTTCACTGATTCTTTTATTTACTGAGTGAAGGAATTAAACGAGCTTTTCACTGTGGTAATTTGGCGTTTATTTCTCCAAATCACACAAAACTTCTTACATGATTTACAATAACATACTATAACGTAAATATTCACTACTGATTTACAAACACATAACTAGTTACTACATTTGTTTAGTACATTTGCTGGGTGCCTTTTTTTAGGCAATGCTGTTTGTTTCAATCCGACGGAAAGAAACCACGTGCGTTTGTTGACATACAACCTTGCTTTATCGAAGCCAAAAGTGTAGCAGTATACAAAACGGAAAACCATACCATCCGACAGCAAGGCCACGCCCCTGTTGTCATGACGATCAACCAACAATGCACTCTGATAGGATACACAGCCGCCATGTTAAATATACTCTTAACATCTAAATGTAGGACGTTGCTTTTTCCTGGAATAACGGTCGACTAGCCGCTTATTATATGTATTTTAAAAGATGATATTTGCAAGTTTTATGTTTATCCCGGCGATAACACTATTCGTTCCGCAAACATTGATACATTTTGCTCCTTTATTAAAATAATATTGAAATCAGATATTTACCAGTAGTATTGATTCTACAAACATTTGTTGCATTTAATTATATTATTTTTTAATACATTTGGATGATCGTTTCCCCAACAAGTTGTCATGGATTGTTTTACAGGTGGAAAAACCTTATTTTATCATTATAATTTGAATAAAATCAAAGTTTATTACTAAATAATATATTGATCAGAGAACAGTAGAGGAAAAAATTTAATACATCACATGATGCGAAACCCCTTTTTGATGTTCGGAGGTGTTGAATATCCTCGGCTTCCCCTCGGCTATTCAAAAACCTCATCATACCAAAGAATTAACTTTCGCATCTAGTAATGTAAATAACTATATCGGCACCAAAAAAACGTACTGTTGTTGCAAACGTTACTATGGTACGAAATAAATAATATATTCTGCATTTTAGAACTTGTTATCTTTCACATCGCTGACACAATGATCCTTTACTTCGATATTAATTTACTGATTGGATTTCGTGGTCAAATTAACTGTGAATTAATTCGAACTATGAAATACACGTTTATTGAGTATGCATATATGCATCTGATGTATGGTCTTGCGTCTTGATATGCTTTAGAAGCCATCCACGAAGACGTCATTTTAACCGCTAGAAAATGATAACTTAAGATCAGATATGATGTTTACAATGTCTTTATTAACAACTGGCGAAGCAAAAAAACTATTTTCTTGTTGATTTACGCAATTTTCAATATACTGTAGATCTACATCCGGTCCAAACCTATTAGACAAATTTAATCCTAATAAGCTGAAATAAGAGTTGAAAAAATATGCTGCTGCCTTTTCTGTCAATATTTTCTTGTTCATAGTTTTTAGAATAATTTTAGATTGGAAATTATATTACTCGAATTGTTTTTTTTACTATTAACAATTTCTCACATTTTTATCGATTTATTATTAGATTGCAAAATTTGATCATCGAAATATTGTTTCTTAGCATTTGATAAAATTAATTGATACAAATTATTCAAAGACGGATAGGATCTTTTAAGAGAAGGGTACTTTTTCATTAAGGTGGAAATTGTAACTAATGTATTTTTAACACGTGTAATTTCCGGAGTAATCCAGCGTCGGTCAACCTTTTTTTATTTATTCTTTTTCTAATACGTCTCAAAGGAAAACACAAATTGAAATATAAAAATAGTTCATTGAAAAAGGAATTGAGACCCTCATCAGCTCTACACAGTAAAAAATATCCACCTGGTAAAAATCATTTCGTGAGTTATAAAAAAAAGTAGTGTTAATGTTAACACCCGGATCAACATAATTTACCACATTTTTACACTAATATGGGATCAAAGTTGTTGCATTAAATTCGCCTATGAATTATTCCATTTTACACTCCATCAGGAAAATTAAATACAATGACAATTAATTAAACCATATTAGCGTGTAAATAACCCCCGCTAGACACATTGAGTGTAAAACTTATTCTTTAATCGTTTTTTTACACGGCCCCGGGTAAAAATACCTAAACCCGTGTTACCGAAAAGACAGGCGGCAACAAGTGGTGTGAAATTCTAGGAATTGACAGATGACGCCGACGCTACATGCAAATTCAACTTTCAAGTCAGTCTGATTGTGCTCTTTGAACGTGATATAGGATAATGTTATATTTAAATTAAAATATAGAAACAAAGCAAAGTGCCAAATGAGAGTGCCTCTTATAAGGATCTTGTTAAATTGGGTAAGCATATTAACGAAATTTAATTGAAACCTTACTAATAAGTACGCCATTTTTAAGAAACTAAGTAGGTATTTACATTGTTACAGTTTTTCCTTTAGCTTTTAAATTATTCTGATATAAACTTATAATATAAATGTATTCCTTTTTTATATAAATACTTAGGTACCTACTTACATACTTTACTTTTAGATCTCTAAATAAATATACGATTAATATAATACTCGTCATTTTCATTCTTTTATATTGTTCCAACGCATACTTTTATTTAGTTGTTTAGTGTTCTATGTATACATATATTTATTACGTTATTTGTTTTGTTAAGCTTAAAAATGAGGTACATTATACGTAGATATATATACATTTACTAAATTGTTAAACTATATAATAGGTCTGCCATTTTGTTCCACTAGTTATAATAATAAGTGTAAAAAAAATCACAAGGTTTTCCAGTTTTGTTGTAACCATCATTTTGTTCATAAATAAGCGATAAATAATACTCAATATTTTCATTCACTTAACAAACCTTTTCCAAGCGATCTAAAGATTTATATATATTAGGGGCTACTACTTTCGACTTTGATTAAGTCATTCAATCATGTATCAAACTAAGCAGAGATTAATAATGTAAAACATCTTGAATGCATAATTTTTTACATTTTAAATATAAACGTCGGGTTAGTTTGATACGGAATTAAAAGACTTAAACAAAGTGGAAAGTTTCTAGCCCTGGGTAGATTATTTTAGTACACTCACTATAGTAAAGTCACACCCAAATAAAATAAAATTTACACTACAATAATATGATATTTACACTAATTAATCACAAATTACCATTAAAAAATGTTTTACTTACACTTCTCATTATTTCTTTTACACCCTAGAAGGATAGGTTTACAATCTGCGAGTTTAATTTACACAATATAGTGTAAATGTACCTACCCATAAATTAGAAGAATTAACACTCATTAAAAAGTAAAAAAAACATTCAAAAATGTCTTTTTTACAGGATATAATGATTGGTTATTATACCCTATTGAGTGTGGTCCTATATGTACCACCATTGAGTGTTAAATTTAACACTCAGTTTTTTACTGTGTAGTGTTGACCAATCTGAGTAAACCTAGCAGACTAAAACCCAGTGATGGCAATCTACGCTTACTCCAAGGGGTACACAAGGACGTAAAGTTGTATACAAGGAAATTTTTTAAGTGTCCCACCCTATTGGCGACCTTCCTACTGACTATATTAAAAAATAAATTACACATTCCTTAATGTTTTTGCGCAAGGAAGCCACATTTAATGTCAGAAAATATATTTTGGTTACATACATATATACATACATACATACATACAACGCCATTTTGAATTTTTTTAAAAGGCAACCCTCATCAAATAGTGAATTGCATTTCGCCATCCGATTTCAAAAACATATCGTTATTGATATTTATTTTCAACCTTTTCGGAATTACGGAGGTTCCCAAACTGCTTTCATCGATTTTGTCTTTTAAGTGTCTCACCCCTTTAATAAATAAACATTTCAAAAGTACATGTAATTTCACCATCAGCAGGTAGAAAGCCCCTCATGGGCTTTTACAGCAAAATAAAAAATAGGTAATTTCGCCCCCTGCCCAGTTTCTGACCTGCAACCCGTCCCCAACGAAACCTGCCTAAATAGGTTAAATAAATCAAATAAATTTTTGCAATCTATTTGACCCGTAACGGCTACCATGCGGTATCACATACTGCTAAGATATTTTATTCACTAATATTTTTTATAATCTTCTAAAGCCGGACCCTACCACCAGTGTACCTTTTAAATGCATCTAGGCGGAATCGTCAGTATGTAACTGAGCCCTTAATTGGGACAAACGTGGTCGTAATAGACAAGTTTTGAGGTCTTGCGGTACATAATACCGCTTCGTAGTCTAAGCGTAGTAAAATTTAGTGACACAAGGTAACTTGTAACCCCATAATTTGTTACATTTCTTGGTTTTTTTTTTAATCGCTGCTTTTCCAAGTGCCAGACATGTTATCTTTGTCCTTACAAATCAAGAAAAGCTTTTTAAGTCAAACGTGGTAGTGGTTAGCACGTACCTTTGTTTCTCTTTTAAAAAACTTTAAAAAAAATTTTATTCTCCATACCAAAATGTGGTTTTATTTAAACCCATAGGGGCTTAGCCCCCATTCTACTTTATTTAATTATATTACTAAACAAAAACATGAAATTTCATATTTTTTTATAAAATAACTCAAAAAAATTTTTTCTTTCTTTTCTTTTTTGGTTTCTCCACATAAAACATGTTATATCAAAAAATATAAATATATTAATCATTAAAATTTATTTCATACCATGCTCATTAAATACCTATAACTAAATTTTCTTACTTTTATTAACAAAATTTTTTAAAATAACTAAAATGTGTTGATTTACATATCTACGACTCTGAGTTACCTCAAGTTAGTCTTCAACTAAACAAATGTCACTTGCTACGAATATATTAAATGGTGTACTCATTAATTTGAGACAACTATTAGATCCCATTTTACACTCGATATTTAGTTCCCCTGAAGATGACTGTATATACAGGGTGTTTCAGAATAAGATGCTGATCCTTAACGGTGTGAATCCTTAGGTGATTTTAAGAAGAAAAGTTCAAATTAACATATATCCTTAACCTATCAACTTTCGAACTACAGGGCGTTAAAGTTTTAAGAAAAAAATCGTTTTTCTATCATAACTTTAACAACTTTCTAGCTATTTTTATGAATTTTTCACACATGCCCTCTAAGCATCAATAACCATTTTTTGGTGTAGAAAAATTTTATAATCTTTTAACCAGAGGCGTCCTGAGAGGGTTTGGACTAGACATTTTGGAAAAATATTATGTACGCCACTGCTTTTTCTTAAGATAAAAATTATTTTTAAAATACTCATTCATTTAAGGCCAAATTTAATATATTGCCTTTTTATCGTCCGACGAACAGTTTCCGACAAAAAAAATAAAAAGCATTAAATGCGCATTCGCTATGTGCCTATGGTTTCTGACAAGTAGGCTATGAACTTTGTTAAGGAAACAATGGCAATAACGAAATATTTAATGCCAAATAGTGTTGACAGCTATTTATTTATGTACACGGCTTTCCACTTAACTTAAATTTTAAAAACGTAATACTTTTTAAACGTATACGTATCATGGTACATTTTACAAATGTCGAGTTTGCGGATATGCATTACCTGTACGGGCTTGCTGACGGCAATGCATTCGAAGCCAGACGATTATACCAAGAGCGTTATCCAAATAGATGGATGCACGAACAATTTCAGGAACTCACAGAAAGTTATGTGAAATGGGATCTTTTGAAACAAAAAACGACTTAAAAGGGGCACACCAAACTACATGAACACCGGAAACCGAAGAAGCTGTTTTAAATTTTCTGTAAATGTTTGGGCTGGAATTATTGGTGATTATTTAATTGGGCCTTATTTTTTACCAGCCAAATTGAACGGAATCAATTATCGCCAATTTCTTGAACACACTTTACCAAATTTGCTAGACGACGTCCCTATTTTAACCCGACATCGTATGTGGTTTATGCACGATGGTGCACCTGTCCATTTCAGTCTCTTAGCACGAGAGTTTTTAAATCAACATTATAGTAATCGATGGATAGGGCGCAGAGGAACACAATAAATACTGAAGAGGAGCTGAGAAACCGCATAATAGTTTGTTTCGACACTATCAGGAATACTCCAGGAATTTTTCAAAGGGTACGAGACTCAATGAGGAGAAGAGCTGAAGCATGCATTCTTGCAGGTGGTGGCCACTTTCAACAGCTAATCTAAATTATTTTCGTTATTGTTCACACGTTATTTAATGTTAGTTGTTTTAATTTAATGTTAAAAAATAAACCATAGGCACATAGCGAATGCGCATTTAATGCTTTTTTATTTTTTTTGTCGGAAACTGTTTGTCGGACGATAAAAAGGCAAGATATTACATTTGGCCTAAAATGAATGAGTATTTTAAAAATAATTTTTATCTTGAGAAAAAGCAGTGGCGTACATAATATTTTTCCAAAATGTCTATTCTAAACCCTTTTAGGACGCTACTGGTTGAAAAATTTTAAAATTTTTCGACACCAAAAAATTGCTATTGATGCTTAGAGGGCATGTGTGAAAAATTCATAAAAATAGCTAGAAAGTTCATCAGCATCTTATTCTGAAACACCCTGTATAGTCGAAACATGTAGGGACACATTTTCAAAATATATATTATTTGTGGAAGAAGACAGAAGTGTTGTTTTAATTTAAATCAAGAAAAGCTTTCTATATATGCCGAGAATGCGAAAAGCCCACATACCTGGGACATAAAAAAATTTGTAACACATGCCTTGAAAAATCAATAAATTAGTTTCAATCGTTTTTGTTTGTTTAAAAATTTCTTCTGGGGAGTTTAATGCATTGTTTTATTTTTACTACAGTATGTACAGGGTGTTGCACTATAAATGGACCCCCTTTAACTTTTTTATACGATAATATTAGAAAAAATGATAAATACGAAAGTTCTAGGGTACAACGTAAAATGTTTTATGAAATAGTTTAAATATATATAGGATATTGCAGAAAGACGTAGCAAACAAAAATATAGTTTTTTCTTATGGAGCACCCTGTATATAATACTCTTAAATGGTAGGGCTGGGATAAAAATGATATATAATTTGTTATACTTATTATTATGTTAAAGTCAAAAAACGCATATTTAAATTGTACTTGTAGTAGGCTATAGATTAATTGTACTTGTAGCAGGCCATGGATTAAGCATGGCGCTTTCAATTATCATTTGGATATTATGTTTGACAACTTGTCAGAATTATCTGATTATAATAGTAAACGTTTTAAAATGATTTATACAGTGCAAGAAAAATTTGAAATATCGTGTTTCTACATTAAAAATAATAAGAATAGACATGCTGCCAGACAAGAATATATTATTCTACATGACAACGGACGCGCGCCAGCTTTAAATATATTCAAGCGTGTATATGAACTACTAAAGAATACTAACGCTTTAAATAGAAGAAACAGGAGTGTTACTATAAATGAAGATGAAGAATTAGAAGTCCTTTTATATTTTCAGGGTATGTTTATTTATCGATTTATATAAAAAAAAAATCGTAAACGCACAACTTTCAATAATAATGCTGCATTATTAATTCTAGAGTATCCGGCTAATTCAATAAGAGATGGTGCCAAAGATCTTGAGAAAAGTGTATGGGAAATTTATAGAACTTTGAAAAAACACAAGTTCCACCCGTTTAAGCTGACAAAAGTCCAACGTTTAACTGAAACTAACAAACAGAAACGTGTGGAATTCTGCAGAATTATGCTAGAAACTCTTGAAAGGTATCCAAATTTCTTTTACAAAATAATGTGGGGTGATGAATCATGCTTCAGCACGGCAGGAATTACAAATAGAAAAAACATACATTATTGGTCTACCGACAATCCCGAAAAGTTTTTTGAAGTAAAACATTCTGGTCGCCGATCTGTAAATGTTTGGTGTGGGATAAAAGACTTTAGGATTTTGGGTCCGATCTTTTTTAACCATTCTCTGGTTGGTATACGTTACCTTGGCATGCTTCAAAACGACATTGAAGATTTATTTGATGATTCACCCCTAAATGAAGCGCAAGGTATTGTTTTTCAACAAGATGGGCCACCAGCCCATAATGTAGGCGGGGTAACAACTTTGCTAAATGGAAAATATGAAATCTGGATTGGGAAACATCGAACAATTAAGTGGCCGCCGAACAGTCCAGACCTAACTCCGCTTGATACCTTTTTATGGGGGTATTTAAAAAATAACATCTACCTTAAATGACATGACAATGTCGACTTATTGAAAGCACAAACTCGAAATCAAATCGATACTATAAATAGAAATCAACACTGGGTAGTCAAAGCTATCCGTAAATTAAAAAAAGCATATCGTCTTTGTATAGAGATTAATGGCGGTCATTTGCAGCACCTTAAGGAATTTCAATAGAAATATGTGATATGTGTTCTTAGTTCTGCTATGTTTTAGTTTTTTTAATGTTCCTTATAGAAAATTTTGTTTAAAAATTATGCATTATCAGTATGTTATGTATTAAAAAATCAATTTTTATTTCTTTTGTAGTAATTTTAAAAGATATTTACACAATGGAAAGTGCCTTTTTCAATCCATGGCCTACTGCAAGTACAATTTAAATATCCGTTTTTTGACTTTAACATAATAATAAGTATAACAAATTATATATCATTTTTATCAGGAAGATCAGCCCTATCATTTAAGAGTATTATATACAGGGTGTTCCATAAGAAAAAACTATATTTTTGTTTGCTACGTCTTTCTGCAACGCCCTATATATATTTAAACTATTTCATAAAAAACCTTACGTTGACCCTACAACTTTTGTATTTACCAATTTTTCTAATACCATCGGATAAAAAAGTTAAAGGAAGGGGGGGGGTCCATTTATAGTGCAACACCCTGTACTTATATATCTACTTAGTTTAATGAACATTTTTGAAAATAATCTGGTATTTTGTTTATTACTTAAAAACAAGATCGGTCTTATTTTATTCTTAGTAAAGAAGAGCGATGGAAGTAGACTTAATAAAACCGGTTTCGACCACCACATTATATTAATTTTTTTTATATAGCGGATTTTAACTTTATTTGGGGCTAGACCCCCGTTCCCTAGAGAGCATAAAGAAGGTAAATTCCTACGAAATTTGGGAGTGATCCCAAAACTTTTTTCCCTGCGGCGCTTTAATTCCGCAATCTGCACCCCTCCGGATCTATTCCACGTATGGTACTTTGGTACTGAAAGACAAAATGTACATTTTAGGATGCTCGCGCAACCCTTGGCGTGCTCTGTGCTAAAACTAAATTCATAAATTGTATTTATTCTGCTATAATATATGAAATTATTTAAATTGTTGGATTCCAGCTAAACTCCCTAAGTGCAAATATTGGCAAATAAGTAAATATATTTTAAAGCTTAAATACACAAACTAAGTTTACCATGTAAAGCTATTGGTTTTATCTAAGGGTATATGTACAATGACAATGTATAGGCCATATATTTACTTGGGGACAAATTATTGTTCCGCAACGTCCCAACGTCACAGCTTGATGCGCGCTATGCTGTGTAATTTGCCGGGGAATTCCAACGGCATAAGGGTTGAGTTTTTCATTTGCATGCCTGAAATTCAGATTGTTTGTAATTTACTTTTCCCAAGATAATAATTAGAGATGCTCGGACTTACAACTTTATTAGAAATTATTTTAAAATATATTCTTAAACAAAATAAATAGATTTAGATTAAAATAGAGATTTACAAGTTTCACATACTTTTTAGAAGAAAATAAATCAGGCACAAGCGCTAGAGGAAAATCCTCTTCTTTTGCGAAGAAATCAATTCACGTTGGTCTTCCATCTATGGAGATTAAATTTCAGAGCACATTCTCCAGATTTGATTAGAAGAAAACAATTAAAACACATCTGTCACCCGAACTAATACGCAGGGTCCTGCAATAGTAGGTCAGGCATCCATAGCTTCTATACCAATTAAGTTAGGAATTTTGTTCGAACGCAGACCTACACTGTATATATGAGTGTATTTCGGAAAAATATTTTCGCATATACAGAATGGTCCGAAAAAGCATGACGACAAATTTTTTCTTTTAATCGTACACCACCCTATATTTTTTTGAATGTTTTGGTTCTTTTCAGTGCTCTTTCTTATTTCCCAAAATTTTATTTTATTTGCTTTAGTCGTTTACAAGCAATAAATTAAAAAAAATTAAAGATCGTTTTGTATGCCTTAAAAATATTATTAAAAAAACGGCCTTAGGTCTGTTCTGTCCGAGCTACATGGTGTAAACTTGAATACAATAGGTCTAACGATACTCTGACATCAAATATTTTTATCTTATTTTATGCAGGGTGTCCAAAATTTGGTTCCAAAAATTACATCTTTCAAGCTAGCCCTTCTGCAGATTTTCAAATGAAGCACCCCGTATATTATTCTATCTAATGCAGAATTTAAATACAAATATTTTTTTCTGTGACAGGAAAAAAGTTTGACATTTTATCTCTGTTGACAGGTAACTTTTTATGAAATTACTTTTTTCCCGAATATACAGTGAGGACCTAAAGTCCGTCCCCCCCCCCCCCTCTAACTTCTAAACCGTTCAGTATATTCTAATGAAATTTTGAACGATAATATTTGAGTAAGTCTTGCATTTTTTGACATACCAATGACAGCTTTAAATGTCAAAATGACAGCTGGGTCCGCTTTTGGAATATTTTTTTAAATGGAAAGGGGGTTCCAATGACACCTCATTTTGAAGGTCTTTTAATGCTTAAAACATTCTCCAATTTAAAAAACATTTGGTTCAGTATTAAATGAAATTTATTAATTATAAGTATTTTAAATAAAAGATTAAGGCACACATCTACAAAACAGTGGTTACTTCAACAATTATTGAAAATGACCACCATAGACCTCCTGACAAATAAATATTCTATTGGTAAATTTCTCTCGGACATTGTGAAGCACCTGTGGCGTTATTTGAACAAACATCTGTAATTCGTTGCCTAAGTTCATTTAATGAGCCTGGAGCCGTTTTATAAACCTCAGTTTTAACGTATCCCCAAAGAAAAAAATCTAGAGGCGTTAGATCTGGCGATCTAGCTGGCCATTCTGTCGGACCTCGACGACCAATTCACCTATTTTCATAAGATTCGTCCAGGTAATTTCTGACTTGCCTGAAATAGTGTGGCGGGGCACCGTCTTGTTGAAATATAACCTCTTCAAACTCATGTGGCTTTTGGGCAACAACATCATTAGTAAGAGGAGTAATTGCATGTTGCAACATATCCAGGTACCTGGGGCCATTAAGATTATATTCCAGAAAAATGGGACCTATAATGTAATTACCCAAAATACCTGCCCAAACATTTATTTTCTGGGGAAACTGAGTGTGTCCCTCCCGAAAAACATGGGGGTTTTCATCACTCCAAAAAAGTACTTTCGTCGCTAAAACCAATATCCGCAAATAGTTATTATTCCGTACGATTCTTTCTGACATAATTTCGCAAAATTCTAGTCGTCTATCTGGATCATCTTCTGTTAATTCGTGTATAATTTTCATTTTATATGGCTTTTCAAAATTCTTTTGACAGAACTACGAGAAACATTGCATGCCTCAGCAACGTGTTTCGTTGGCTGTTGGGGAGTAACAACCATTTCAGCTAAGACTTGGACTTTCACATCTTCCACGATTTTTGGCCTTCCAGACCTTGGAGCGTCTTTCACCGTACCAGTTTCTTGAAATTTTGAGATTAGTTTTCGCAAAAATTTTCTGCATATTTGGCGTTCAGGATATCGTTCATTTAACATACGAACAGCAGCATGGTAGTTTCGGTTAGCTTCGCCAAGAATAATAATCGCTTCAAATTTATCTTGTAAAGAACGAGCCATTTAAGACAATTTCGAGCGAAGAATATTTTCTGTCAATCAGACATTTATAAACAGTATGACAGCAACAATCAATAGACAACAAGACAACTAATACTAATAGGTAAAAAAAGTGTGTTATAAACAGTGGTAGTCATAACGTAGAAACCGATATTATTGATTTCTATTTAGAAAATAGTGAACCAAATTTTTTTTTTTAAATTGGAGAATGTTTTACGCATTAAAATACCTTCAAAATGAGGTGTCATTGGAACCCTCTTTCCATTTAAAAAAATATTCCAACAGCGGACCCAGCTGTCATTTTGACATTTAAAGCTGTCATTGGTATGTCAAAAAATGCAAGACTTACTCAAATATTATCGTTCAAAATTTCATTAAAATATACCGAACGGTTTAGAAATTAGAGGGTGGGGGGGACTTTAGGTCCTCACTGTATATACACATAAGTAAAGGCAGATATTTAATTTTAGAATATTTTATTATACAAAAAGTTAGACTGTCTTTATATCAAAAGTACAATTATTAAATGTACTTTGCATGAATGACATGTTCCTTTTACTATTCGGTACAATAGTCGAATTTTCTGGTGTTGAAATTATTCTTTTTTTTTTTTTTCAATATTAAATCGTCGTTTTCCCCGCCACAGAAAAAAATAGTGTATTATACACGGGAAAAATATTAGATTTTTTATCTCCCGACCCGAAGACAACACAACCTCGAGCTACAGTCTAATACTTTTTTCCCTTGTATAATAAATAACTACTTGATTATCAAAATTTTGGACCGTTTCCAAGATATTTATCAAAAACCATAAATGCCCATTTCATTAGTAAAGTATTACAAAAAAGATCTAGGCAGCCATGGAAATACAAACATGCTTATTTAAGAAATAGATTTTTACAGTAACGCATTTATATTAAAAAAAGCAATACATTTGACCGGTAAAATGGTCGTTAAAAAAGTTAGGGCCTACCATATGTTCTCCAACAATTCCTCCCCAAACATTTATTGACCAACGATGTTGTCATATGATTTTTGAATTTTCGGTAGCGTAATAGTAAAAAGTATGCTTGTTGACGCATCCATTGTTGTGGAATGTGGCCTCATCAGACGTTCATAAAAAATAATGGATTTTCTTGAAGGCGGAATCGAGCCCTCTCACAAAACTCAAGTCTACACTAAAAGTCATTTTCACTGAGCCTGGTTCAGGTGAATGTGCGATGCATGAAAATTATGTATTTTTAAGATTCTCTGAACTGACCTTTCACTTTCTCCAACTTCTTCTCCCACACGTGCCTGACTAATGTTTGGATTTTCTGTAATTGTCAACAAGACTGCTAATTGTTTTTCCTAATTTGTAACCGTTTTTGTCCTTTCTAAAGCTTATTGGTTGTGGATGGCGCCTTTCGGGAAACTGAGTTGCATACATTCAACTTGCTAGAAAAAAATTTTATCACTCCTCCTTTGAAAAATTCATTTTTTAAAATAAAATATTATCCGATAAAGTATACTTATGTCGCTCGTAAGGGTAATGTCCAAATATATTTCTTAAATGAATATGGTTGTGCTACCATTGCTGCCTAGATCTTTTTTGTGATACTTACCTAATAAAATGGTTTTATGGCTCTTGGTAAATATCTTGAAAACGGTGCAGAATTTTGATACACTTGTAATACAAAAAAATATTTGTATTTAAGTTCTGCATTAGATAGTAAAATAATACACAGGTTGCTTCATTTGGAAATCTCAAGAAAAACTAACTTGAAAGTTGTCAATTTTGGAACCAGATTATGGACACCCTGTATGAAATAAGATAAAACTATTTTATGTCAGAGTATCGTTAGACCTCTTGTTTTTAAGTTTACACTGTGTATCTCGGGCATAACAGACCTAAGGCCGTTTTTTTAATAATTTTTTCAAGGCGTGCAAAACTATCTGTTATTGTTTTTAATTTTTTGCTCGTAAACGACTAAAGCAAATCAAATAAATCTTTGGGAAATAAAAAAGAACAGTAAAAAGGAACCAAAATATGCAAAAAATACTATTAGTAGTGTTAGGACAGGTTTATTTATGTGTGATAATTCACATAGTGAATAACTTATTATTTATTTGCGTAAATTCAAGTGTTTCACAGTTACGATGTACATTATTATATCCAACATTAACCGCTCAAAAAAGAGAAAGTTTCCCTTAGGCAACAGAAGAAATAGGGAAAATTTATTATTTATTTATATTTATACTATTTATATTAAAGGTTGACTGCTATACGAATAGATTCAAACTTTTTTTTGGTGTAAAACGTGCAGTCAATTACTTTTTAAGTAGCGCATCCAATATCCTTAAGCGGTCGACTAGCTCACGACAAGCGAACTTTTGCCGGTGACTTATAGAGCAACATATTCACTGGTGAGTGGACGGCTGTAGAGTACAAATATATACTGGGGCGTCAATTAATGTAATAAAAAGATAAAGGTGGCGAAATATCTTAATGCGAACTTGTTTTTCATAAAAATATGTGAAGAATGTCAGCCTGTAGATCAATTAAGTTGTCCATCAAAAAATATTCAAATTTAATCATTTTCTTTAATTATTTACCAAATAAAATTCGTTAATATTGAGGTCAATGATCCTAAAAGAAAAATAATTAATAATGTATCTGTTACTGAGAGAAAACAATTTGGCCAAAACACAAACTTCCTTTCGCCACACCCCACACCTGACACCAAATAGCTTTCAGAGGACCGATTCCTTTTTACTATAGGCGCAGAAAGTTCAATGTCCTCTAATAGTTATTTTTAGTACAAACTCATTTGTAAAACTTGTTTTTACGCAAGAAATGAATATTTGTAAATTTATCAAAAGAATTTTGCGTATATTTTATAAGTAGACTTCAGTAATGGTATAATTACGAACCAAAACTGATTTATAGCATAAATTTCCTTAATTTTGTTTTTTTTATTACTAAACTTTTCACTGCTACTCTTTGATATGCTGATTTGTTGCCGAAATAATTATTTGAGTATATACAGGATGTTAATTAAGTAGGTATCCAAACTCAAGGGTCTTATTCCTTATTAAATTGTAAGATAAAAAGTTCACATAACCATAAATCTGCAACCGCTTTATATTTAGGATACAGGGAGTTACAATTTCTAAGCGGAACAGCATGGATATGTAGACAGTTCAATGTCTAATGCATAATATATTTTTTATAACACATGTTTTGAAAATATGACTTTCAATGCCGACGGAGCGGGTCGACAGTTGAGTTTTCGACCCTAGGGCCCTTTTCGCCTTTTCTTTTCTTAGTTGTTGTCTATAACGTTGAATTGCTATTCGACTTATGGACGAGGAAAGTAGGTCATGTCCCAAAGCTTCGGCGACAGGAGAAAAATATGTACTGAATCTCGGTCACTTACTTTACATTTGTGGAGAGTTGCAACTACTTTTGTGGTTATTATATTTTTTCTTCCTACAGTTGTCTTTTTGGTTCTGAGGGTCCTGGTTTCTCAAGATCTACTTCTTCGTCGTCAGAAGAACTTATATGCGAGCTGCTAGACGACGCTACAAGGGCTCCCATAACTCTTATCGATCTCCCCAGTACTTTTTACAATTTTTTCACAAACTCTTTGTTCTCTCTCTTCGCAACTTTGCCCTTTTTCAGTCAGTTTCTTGTCTACACCATACATCAATCCCGGACGATCTTTTTTTCGTTAACTGACCAAAAACTTTATATCTTCTTTAACCTTTAATATTTTTAATTAATGAGTTTACGTAAGCGATATCAAACAAATCATTTAATTTATCGGCAAACGTTGTTCCTTTTTCCTTTGCGGCGTCCGTTGCTTTATGAGAACTTTCTTGCACTACTCTTAGTTCTTCATATAAGTGTTTTAATTTTTTTATACAATGCTGTAGGTCTCGAGTTGGAATACGGGCGTTGTTCCAGAAAACAAGTACTTCCTTAATTACTGACTTAGCACTTTGATGAAGATTTAACTTTACTTGACGTAAGTTAAAGAACAGTACACTTAATACATCTTTATTGAAAGGAAGTTTACATCCAATAATTTGTGACGTGTAATTGCCAATTAGGTACACCCAAGTATCTTTTCTTAAACTTCAAGTAGTCAACATGACAGAAGAGAAAAACACAGCTTACACAAATCACTTTAGATCACAAATTTAACATTCTCTTTTCAAAAGATTAAAACTAAACCTTGCTTTGAAATATGAATGTAATGACAGCTCCAGGGAATTTTTGACGCTTTAGGAAAAACAGATACATCGGCAGGTAAGTAAAATAATAATAATCTTTTGGACACCCCAGATCTTCCCCAAGAAGCCGTTAAATTTGGTAATGTTTAACCATAGAACCATAAATATCTAAATACTTTGTTATACATCATATTATTCTTGTCATTTATAAAAATAATAATCAAAATGCTTAATAAATTTAAGTTGTAATAAAACTGTTTAAATAAGGGGTACACTTTTTAGAATAAGATTAATTATCTAGTTTAGTCCCGTATTGTTGAGAAACTGCGTGATAAAATTAGCTAAGATAATTTTTTTAGGCCTCACACTTTCGGTTGTTGGCGGCAGCCCTTATTTTTATTTTAAATAAATTTTGTTCATGTGATATTATTTTTGTAGCCAAACAAACACATTTGAAGGGTGAGCACACAGAAACCTAAAAACAAAAAAAAACATATATAAAGATGGGCCACCCTAGTGTCCATACATAAACGCTTAAGTTTAATGAACTTTTTAGTTTGCGGAAAATCTCAGTGAGGCCCGCATGCCAGAAATTAATTTAATCGACCGGCAAGAATGCTGACCATGCGATCAAATTAATTATCCTTGACACTTAACCTTCTTGACCTTAATGGCGCTAGACCGTCCTTAATTCTTTTTTTAATTTTAATAAATTAGCTGCCAATATATAATTCAAGAATTTTTTAAACTCATCTGTTAAGATTAAAAATGCTTTAAAGAAGATTACTAAAACCCTTAAACCCACGTACCTTAAAGGTTTTGTAATCCTTTTATTTAATCCTAAAAGGTATAGTAGAAAAGAAAGTTTTTTTATAAGGAATTTTTCTTAAAATATTTTAGGACCTTCTTCAGTGGCATATTTAGAATATGGAATATTAGAAATAGAATAAAGCTTTCAACTTTTAAAGTGGCTTAAAGGCTACCTGTTTGGAAGGATACATCAAGTCCGCATCAATAACTATGTCATCGGTTGTTGAGATCGGTGACTTCAGGCGTGACTAAGGGCTCACACTGCTGGCCACTTTGTTTTAACCAGTTTATGATTTTTGAAGTTATTTAGGGCTTAGAATTTTTACTCTTTGTGCAGACGGTCTAAAGCTTTATAGATATATCTCATCCCCAGCAGATTGTGCCTGTCCTAAGAGTCACTTAGCTAGATTTCAACGATGGTGTGAGTTGAATGGGCTCGAATTAAATCCAAGCGCTATGCTATTACCCAGGGGTCGGCAACCTAGGGCACGCGTGCCAGACTTGGCACGCCTAGCAGTTTAAAATGGCACGCATAACTTTGTGAAGTTTGGTGTATATTATTAAAGATTTAATTTTAAGGATACTTATTGTAAATTTAAAATAATCTACGGAACTGTACCCAAGCTGGCAACGTAGCTCGACCGAGCTATGTGATGGCAGGCCAGGCTAGAAAGACGCGACCGCGACGGGACGTTTCTAGAAAATAGAAGACGCGAGGAGGTAATTCTCGGCTTTTCGAACGCCCGGTGAGCGGCATTGCCACGGTTATACGGGAAACTTCTAGGAGACGGATTTACCATTATATAAGCGTGTATTCAGTTAGAGTTAGTTTAGTTTAGTACGAGCTATTGTAAAGATAAGTTCCGAAATAAAAGTTTAGTGGTAAAAGTTGTACCAGGTGTTGTTATTGGACGGACCCAGGATAGTTAATCGTAACATTATTTATCAACCTGTAACGTAGAAGTGCGCGATTAACGTTAGTGTTATGGCGGCTAAAAAGCAGTAAGTAGATGTTCGGCCCTTTCAAAGCTCTTGGACAAGTGATTATGGTTTTGTACAGCAAAGAGATCGAGCCATATATGCATTATGTCGGGAAAGCGTAGTATTCCGGACATCTAGTGTTCAACGACATTTTCAAACAAGACATGAATCGGGTTTAAGGATAATGCTGATAGAACGGAGACAATCCGAAGAGCAGTTGCTCAGTATACAAAGCAGGCAACATTCTTTACAAAAATTAGTCAAGGGAAAGATCAAGCAACCGAGTGCAGTTTTAAAATTGTACAATCTTTGGCAGAAAAGGGAAGACCTTTCACTGACGGGGAATTTATAAAGCAAACGTTTCTGAGAAGTGCGGATGTATTGTTTGATGATTTTCCTAATAAACAAGCAATACTGGTCCGGATTAAAGATATACCAGCATCAGCGCGGACTATTGAGAGGCGAGTTACTGAAATGGCAGAAAATGTACGGAAACAACAGATCGACGCCATTAAACGGAATATCGTATTTAGTATTTCGTTGGATGAAAGTGTCGACGTTAATGACATTTCTCGGTTGGCAATCGTTGCGCGGTAATTTGACAATAACCGTGTGTATGAAGAACTGATCTGTCTGCTACCATTGGAAGAAAGGACAAGAGGCGAAGATATACTATCAGAATTCGTTAAACATTTTCAGAAACGGGGACTAGACTTAACTAAGATTTTTTGCGTAACTACGGATGGCGCACCCGCTATGATCGAGGACACATTCATAAGTGATTTGTATCTCTTCTTACTGCACGCATTGACTCGCAGACAATTCAAGTCATTTTTACAAGAAATGGAAAGTGAATATTCAGATATTCCATTACACAGCAATATGCGCTGGCTTAGCCGCGGTAAAGTGCTGTCTAGATTTGTGGAATGTTTAGGAGAAATTAGGTCATTTTTGTTGCAAAAAAACAAGCTCAAGTCTTTCCTGAACTAGATAATAAAGAATGGATTTGTAAGTTGATGTTTCTAACTAATATTACAAATCATCTCGGCCGAAGTAAACCTTAAGTTGCAAGGATCGGGTCAAACTGTTCTAGATTTGTATGATTCCTGGAAGTCTTTTAAAATGAAAATAGATGTATTTATTCGCGATATTACTTCCCATACATATAAATACTTTCCAAATCTAAAAACATACTTACCCAACCTTAATAATTGTGATAATTCACTTCACTGAAAAAGAATTTGCTGAAAGAGGCCAAGATTTTGATAAACATGGTCACATGTTCACCTTCTTGATAAAACCAGACTTAATGGATTTTACTAGCATTCCTTTTAATGATTCTCTTTTCGCGTGGATGAAAATTCAAGATTTTGAGCTTCAGCATATTGAATTTAGGAACTCCGAGTTATGGAAGACAAAATTTGTGGAATTAAGAAGAGTTTTAGAAGGTGATCCTCAGGATAAATCAAACGAAAAACTGAATTGTTGGGCTAGTTTGCCAGATAAATTTATTTGCCTAAAAAAAGTGGCATTTGCAATCCTTTCAGCATTTGGATCGTCCTATATGTGTAAGCAATTTTTTTCCCATATGAAAATAATTTTGAATCCATATCGAAGTCAGCTAACAACAGAAAATTCAGAGGCGTGTGTAATATTAAAAGTAACTAGACATGAACCAGAAATAGAAAAGCTTTCGCGAGAAACACAAGGACAAGGATCGCACTGAAAACGTTTCAAATTTTGAACAAAATGTTGCCTTATATAAAAACATATATTTCGTTTAACAGTAAAGTCTGTGCTATGTTTTCTTTTTGATTAAAATTTTTAGAAATATTGTTGATCATTTTTTTATTTTATTAGTTACCTTCTTTATTACTTTTGACAATTTTATACATTATTTATTCGTATAAAAATTATACAGTTTTGTATAGTGGCACTTTGGCTTTGTTCAAAATTGCACATGGGCACCTCTTTGTTAAAAGGTTGCCGACCCCTGACTATTACCTATTACGTTGACTATTCAATTGGTGATACAGTATTGGAGCAAGTCGACCAAATCAATGACCTTGGTATCATTTTTGACATAAAGTTAACATTCAACTCTCCAATTGAAACAATAGTCAAAGTCTTAAAAGCCTGTTTACATTAGAAAATTGCACGTGCAATGCAATAAAAAATTGCCTGTAGGCATGCGCATTTGCGACTTTGCAATCAGCTGTTGCAATTTTCTTTGCATTGCATCAAATTAGAACACGCGCTATTTTTATGTCACATGGCATGCAATTTTTGTGTGAAATCACAGGTACCAACATAAAAAAATCAATTTATCCATTGATCCATGCAGAGCAAAGCCAAGCCAAGGTAAACTAATATATTTCGTTATTTGCAAACGTGCTCAGTAATTAGTACAACTGGTTATCAAAATGCTTGCATCCTTTACTTGCATGACGTGTAAACGGTTACGCAATGCAATTCTTTGCAGAAGCAATACTTTGCATGACATTTTTTGCACCTAATGTAAACAGGCTTTAAGAGGCTTGGTTCTATAAAAAGAGTTACCAAGGATTTATCGGTGGACTGGTTTAAAACATTATACAGTTTGTGTATGAAGTCTGGAAATGGCTCAGTAACCTCACAATTTATTAACCGATTTAAACCAAATTTGATACAGTTATGTAGGAGGATTTTATGCATCGAATGACGGTATTGGCGTTGTTGCCAGCTGTTTAGTTTGTCTGAAAATCAAACGAATTTTAAGTTTTTATATGTAATGCCCTGTATATTTTTTCATTTATAGATCCTATGTTACATTTGTTGCACTTTATATAACATATTTTGCTCCTAATATCAGCAGTTTTCGAAGTAACGACGTGTTTTGAAAATTATCAACAAATTTTGTTTTATTTATTGATAAATAAAACACCAGGTCACTTTTGATGTAAAGTCATAAAAACTGTCATTTCTACAAAAAGCAAAAATGTCTTTAACTGAAAGTGGAAGAATTATAATTGTTATGACAAAAGGGTATGGCGATCGGGTCAGGTCTTACCAAGAGGTTAAAATGAATTTAATGGCGCTTTTCCAAGCCGAAATCGAATTACAAAAGCCACTGTTCTAAAACTGTCCAACGGTTTGAAGAAACTGAAAACTGTAGAAGGACACGACGATTAGGACGACCAGCAATATTTTGTTTATATGTATATGACTTCTACTTATACTACTACTATAATGTTTTAATAAAAAATTAATATCACCCTCTCAAAATACATGTGGTTCAAGAGTTATCAGAAGATGAATTTTCTGATATTATGATGTCAAGGTGGGGCCAATATAACCAGTTTTTCAGTTTTATAGTATTTTCGGATAAAGCAGCTTATATGTCAAATGGTAAAGTCAATAGACACAGTTTTCGACCCATGAGAATCCCCAATGGATGAAAGAAGGTTATACACAACGCTCTGAAAAATTAAATGTGTGGGCTGGGCTTGTATAGGGAACCAGAAGATCGGTCCATTTTTTATTGATGGAAATTTGACACGATAATTTTACCTTGAGCTCTGGGAAATGCAAATAGTATACGATATACGATATACGATATACGAAATGTGATAGGTCCAAATTATGCAAGTACAATCTTCCAACAGAACGAAGCTCCTCCCCATTTTGTTCGAAACGTGGGCTAACTTTTGAAAAACACTTTTCTGAATAGGTGGACCGGTAGAGGGGGTACAATCGAGTGACCACCTTGACCCCCTGATTTGTCGCCTAATGACAACTTTTTATGGAGATACTAAAAGAACAAAGTTTATACCAGGAAACCTCATAATTTGTTTGATTTGCAGCAGACGAATTTTGGATAAAAGAAGAAGAAGAGAAGTTCTGTCAATTTTGTAAAATGTGAACCCCCAAACGAATTGTTGGTAAGAACTTGATTTTTTTTTAAATTTTTATATCATAGTTACCGTTTTAATCCTTTACAGACCGTTTTACGAGTTTTAAAGAATTTTAGGATTGGTACGCGACCTTATATCACAGGTATGTAACCTAAATGTAAAATTTACGCCTTGAAGGTTAAGTTTGCTCAATTCTCAAATTAAAATTGAATCTTTTCTAATATTTTTAGCGTACTCTTCAAAAAGGTCTTCCAACCATAGTTGATAGAAGAGGTACATATCCACAGCCCAAGCGAATGCAAATAGAACTGTATGATAAGTCATGCCGAAGGAGTTTTAATGTTCAGCCTCGTGTAAGTTTTTCATTTTGTTCTTTGCCATTTAATAATGTGTTATATTTAAGTGTATGCTCCTTATTTGCTTCTATCAGTATCTATGATGGCCTGTGTCGCCCATTCAATAACAAAAATCAAGTTTTACTGTAAATATCCCGGTTGCAAGAGTGCATTTAGATCTTCATCTGACCCTAATTGTGTCAATAACCATTTTTCTATACATTTCCCCTTATTGATGTTAAAAGACTAAGAGTGTGGAAAAATAAATGTAATATTAATCCTGACATCGAGTGCAAAAACTTCAGGATTTGTGAAAATTATTTCAATGATTGTCAATTTAAGAACTCAGTTTGAAAAAGGCTTAATTGGAATGCTGTTCTGAAACTGTCCCTGAGCTTTCACCACCTGATGTTTTAGGATCACTTCCACATTCTCTGTAGAACTATGGTAGTTCAATTTTTTTTTACTGGCAGTCTTAAACATTCTGTTTGGTCCTCTAAATGTATCCATTCTACTTTTGACACATGTACACATTCCACTTTATATTTTATCGAATTTTTTTTCACTGCTTTCAGTTTCTCAGTACTTAATTAAAAAATTATGTTTTGTTCAGTCTGTTAGTCATTTTGGTACTAATCATTAACATTTTTTTTCTGTTGCATGGACACCTTATCAAGCCCAAATACTGTGACAATTTAACTCTGGCTGCAACATTTGACCTACACCTGGCTAAGACATCATGCATCTGGCTACGAGATTGCTATTTTGTATTAATAGTCAGTAGAGTAACTAGAAGACCTGGGTTTGATATGAAGCAAACATTTTTTTTTTGGGACAACGCCCAAATGTCAAGAAGTCACCTATTTGCCTCGAGCAAACCCTGGTTCATTAAACACTTGGAACCATTTTAGTCACGTCGCTGTTATTAGTTACATTTTTGGTTTATTTTTTACAGAACATTTTTTATTTGTATCTATAAAGTATTTCTATTGTTTCGATACCAATTTTTGTCAGAATTTGTTCACATTATGTTTTATGGTAAAGTTTAAATAAATTTTGAATTTTTCTTCATAAGCTTCGTTTGTTATTTACATCGGCATTCATAAATAACAACAATATTTGGTTTTTAATGACTTTTATTGACTTTTTGGTATAATTTGATATAAAATACATAAATTCATTAAATTCTGAAATTTAGTGAATACATGGTATTTTAGAGTGAATTAACTCAAAAAGCGATAAAACGTCTTTAAAAATCTCACATATTGTTTAAACAGTAAACCAGTAATTTGAAAACGAGTTATTTGAACTACCCGCCATCCGCAATAAATTTCCTACCGTAGCGCTCGGGGTGGACTGATGGCCAACTTGAATCTTTGTTTCTCTGGTTTTCTACGTAGTTCGCATTTCTAACCTCTTATCTGTTTTGTGATTGTGAGGTTATTAAGCCGTTTCCAGACTTTATGCACACACTATGCGTATACGTCTCTTGAATGAGGTTCTTCGCTGTGGTACCCATTCAATGTAGTTTATGTGGACAAGTTAGGAAAAGTAGAAAAGAGATTTGTTAATTCGGTTCTTTTTAGAATGCATAGAAACAGTGATTATTATATGGAGTACTGTAGATTCCACACCGAGAAAATTAAACCGTTGAGTCAATGAATAAATGTTTTAATCAACAGTTTTTGCACTTTTAATACAAACAATTTTTTTAAGAGTTAAATTCAAAAATGTTACATTTTGTTGCTTAAATGAACAGTTAAAAGCGATTAAAAAATTCGAAGATAGTTACAATAAACTAAGATCCTGTTCAATTCAAAATGTTTTAAATGTTGATTTGAAATACAAGATTTATTGGCTTAACATTTGTTAACTGTTCACTAAAATATTTTAGTTAATTGAATCAAAGTTTTCACAATATTGTAATTGAAACTTTAGGCTTTCGATTTAACACTCCGAGATCGTCGATTGAAAGTGTTTGGTTGTTTCAAGTTCTTTAAATGTTGGATTAACAGTTCCAAAGTATTGGTATTGTATCCGCGAAGCATTGAGTTGAAAATTTGGTAATTGATTTAAATTAAATAAATAATTTTGTTGTTATTGTACCTATTCTTTTGAAGAAAATCTACTTTTGTGAATCGCTGAAAATTAAATACCTATCCTTTTCTTTCATGCCAAAATTGCATAAGTCTGTCATATTTGTCTGACGGATTTTATTTGGTTAGTATGATTAAACGCAATAAAAGAAAAGAAAAATTGAAAGTATGTCTTTGTTATATCGTAAACCCGCCAGATAAGACCAGATTTGACTTTATAAGCAATTGTATATTGAAAATGCTATTTTTAGGTAGGTACCTACCTGCTTCCATATCCGTTTAAATGTTGATAAAGTCTGTGCGTTTTAAGAAGTCCGATATCGGATTAAATCACCAAGGGATGTTATCGCTTTTAAAACAGTAAGTCGGTTAAGTTACAATATCTTCACACCTTCGCTATACTTGATCACACCGAACATCCCACTGGTTTACTGTATTCTATTACTGGGCGAAATCAGAGGTTTCAAAACAAAATTATCTTAGAATTACGCGTTGAGCATAAATAATAATTAAATAGATAATTAAATTATTTTGCTATTATTATAGTTAAATCTATATAATAATCGCTATTTTCCAAGAACCAATTAAAATTTGCTCAAGTGCGGGATGGTTAAATATGTTAAAGATTTTGTCAGGTATATACTTTTCCGATAATGACATTATTTTGGGATTATTATAATTAAATCTTCATAATAATTACTATTTTCCAAGAAATAATTAAAATTTGCTGAAGTGCGGGATGATATGTTCTACTTTATTTTAAATAAGTAGTTGTGCTTTTCACTTTTAGTTTGTTTCTCATTGTGTGTGAATTAAAATCAGTTATTAAGCAAAGTTATGGAAAATGTTTAGCAAGGTGGCACATCGCCTAGAAGGCATTTATCTCCAGGTGAACGCTGTTTGGTATTACAAGTGGAACGTTATTTTACTTTAGAAAAAGATAACTCGGGCCCGTTAGAGTCTGTTTTGGCAGTGCAAAAACGAACGTCTGATGCTTGCGGCATTTCAGAGAAGACCTTAAGAAGACTTCGAAAAAAGAGTGAAGAGGATTTGGACAGACCATATAAAAGGGTTCGACTCCATTCAAAAACCTTGGATTTATCCCAAGGGATAAAACTCTCTATTAGGAATATTGTTTATGATATGTATAAAGCCAAGGAATATGTTACCCTCAAAGCTATTCTTGAAAAGATAAAGCAGAAAAAACTTTGCGATATTGGAACTAACAGTTTGTCCATCATCTTAAAACATATGGGTTTCAAATATAAAAAAAACGAACAACAGAAAACTGCTTTGCGAGATAGATCCTTTATAGTTGATTTTTTTTAAAGCGCACTATTTCTGCAAGACTATAGTCCTATTTAGTTTAAACCAATCATTTTCGTATCAATACTTTACAAATGGTGAACCTTATTTAATTCTAACGGCTTAGAAAATGCTATTATAAAAACACTTAAGTACAAAAGTAAAAAATAACAAATTATTAGTAATATAAATATTGGCATCATAAACAGTTTTACATAAACTTACATTATTTTCAGTTATAAATATTACTTGAGACTTCATTATTGTTGAATAATTTAGTGATTTATTAGCTAATTTTATTCTTTGGAATCAGACCTTAGAGGATTTTGTGGTCGGCAATCTGCAGTAAGGCTTCTTCATCTGTCATGCTCTACTTTAAAAATATATGAACTTAGCATGCCGTTGGCAATTTCATCAATACATATAGGAACATACATTACGCATAATAGATATTTAGAAAAACCTACATTAGTATAAGCATCAGCATAACTGATAGGATAAACCCTTAAATAAATTAAATTTCAAGTTAAGTAAAAAGGATAATCCAGTAACCCTTCTGATTCTTACGGATATAAGTGAATACAAAATATTTTGCAACACATATTAGGTATAGCGTATCTAAGAAACTTAGAACAAGTAAATTAGGTAGGGACCTACATATTATAAAAATATGAACACGGCTAACCTAAAGCAGAAAACTTTTGAAAGTAAAGTTACGTTAGAATAATAATTTAAATCGTGATTTTTACGAGTTTTGGATGATTTTAAGCAAATTAATTAATGGTAAATAAGTTAACAAATAATATTTCTTACCTTATAATTGTATCTAATAATCAATAACAACACTCCCAGCTTTGAAATTTCAAACTTCACTAGAATGTGTGTGTACACACATCATACGTCGACAAGCGACAGAAGACAAGTGCGAAACAAGATGGGCGGCATTAGTCCAGTAGTGCCAGCGGTAGAAGTAACAGTCTGAACTGTTAAATTAAACAATTAACATTTTGAGATATTGTTGTTGTTATTTCACTCAACATCTTCGCTAGCATCAACTTAACAAGTTATATGATATTTACTTTAATGGAAAAGTAATCATTGAATCAAAAATTTAATTATTGTTTTAACAGTTAAAGTTTAACAAATTTAAAATGTTGCTTTAAACGCGTAAAAATAATTACCCCAATGGTTTTTTAATTGAAACAAACAACTCATCGTTGACAGTCACGGGACTGTTGAATCAACCAATTTAGTTTTCTCAGTGCATTCTCCGAATTATGGAATAAATGGCTTACTAACACGAATGAGTAGATTGTTTAACTGAAGCAAGCTGGATCATTTCATTCTTTATTGGTCAATCCAGTTCTATAAAGGTTATTCACTCCATTAAAAATACCATTAGTTAATAGTTGTTTTAATTATCATTTACAAAAAGGCTTGGAGAATTGATTACTTTTATTATTGGTTTTTGTTTGTGAAACTAGTGCTGTGATGTGAAATTTATATTGGATGTTAAATAGGAATCACTTGTATGATTAAGTTTGGATACATTAAGCCGTACTTTCTGTTTGTTAGACACAGAGTTGTTATTATGTATGCAAACGGTCTAATATCTCAGAACCGGCTTAAGAAAAGAACAAAAAATTAACTCTCTGTGGGTGATTAGTGATGCTCGAGGCAATGGTCATATAAACCATGTTGTCAAGTTTACCATTTCTGTGATAATATGTCTTATTACTTCATTTTTTAAAATGGAAACCGCCCTTTATTTTTATTGTAATCAATCCAGCGTCTTAACATGGCCAAAACCCCCTGAATGCCATTTCTTTATATTGCTTGGCTTTTGATATAGGGCAACACGGTAAACATTGCGAATATTTCCGTCGACTCGGGCATCACCATTAACTCACAGGAAGTAAATTTTGTATTATTTTTAAAAGCCGGTTCTGGGAGCCAAAAAACGAGAAGCGACAATATAAGATTTGGCGAAATCAATGAAGTGGGAGGTAACCCGGACAACTGTCATAAGTTTAAGCCGGCCCGTTAGTCCGGTAGTCGATGAGTTATCGTTATCGAGTTTAGTTGTCTTTTTTGTTGAAAGAAGTGTATTGTTTAACTGTTTATTTTTGTGAGTGTTGTGCTATTATAAAACTATGACTGGTAATACCTATGCGTTACGAGGGTGTCACTCAAAGAAAGGTCAAAGAATAAGCATGGTTTCGTTTCCAAAGGGTACTGAACAGTAAGTACATTTGCACCGCTATGATACATTTGTTTTGTTGTATTTATCTGCTGTATTTTATTACGTGAAAGGTATATGGAAAAGACCTACCATTATTTATTATGTTATTCAAGTGAAGTTGATATTAAATGTATAAAAAGAAGTACCTTTTTAAGGAAAGGCGACGGGAAGGAAAAAATATCAAACTAATCTAAAAGAACATGTTTTATTTTCCTAACAGATCTTGTGTTTTTTTGAAAAATATTCCTAAAAGCACAAGCTGCACAAGTAGTTTTTTATCGAATAATATCATATTTCTACGCGTAGATCAGGTAAAATAAGTAATGAGTAAGTAGTAATAGATACATTATAAAAAAATCATAGGGTTTTCCGAAATTTACAACTTATTTTGTTTAAATAAAATAAAATATCATATTATCTACCTACCGTTTAAATTCTAAGTACCTATAATTATTGTCCATGTACCTATCGAAGAATTGAAAAATAGCAGATTTACCTGTAAAAAATATCCAACATACTCTTTACAAAAAGAAAATGGTTTGTATTAGCATTATAGGAGTGGGCTAAGAAACAATCTCTACCTGCATACATATCAAATTAAAACAGCATAATGGTTCAGAATGTAGGTA
This sequence comes from Polydrusus tereticollis, assembly GCA_963920685.1. Lineage (NCBI taxonomy): Eukaryota > Metazoa > Arthropoda > Insecta > Coleoptera > Curculionidae > Polydrusus > Polydrusus tereticollis. The sequence continues at coordinate 50,104,471 of OY987326.1, read as the reverse complement.
TACTGACCCTTTTTCTAGGTAGGTTTACCCTCAAGAATAATTAACGACCCCAGTAATTTAAGATTTTTACAAATGTTAAACATACATATTATTGTGTATTGTTGAATTTTTGCCTCCATTTTCATGTAGAAAATGCCGCTCTAAAGCAAAATAATAAGCCAAGCTGTGCGTAAGACCAGTTACGTAATATTATAATGTCTGCATTAACAAGGGCAATTTTCGCTAACGCTCGTACCGTAATTTTCGAAACCGTGTGTAATAGGCTTCTTACCATTCTTGGTATCTAATATACTAATTCATTTCCTTTCTAAAATGTACTATCAGTAAGTAACGCATAATTAATAAAGCATTTCAAAAATATTTTTATTTTATTTAATTTTTTTTTGATTTTACGAAATTTGCTGGAAAGCCAATTACATGAAACACAGAAGATAATCATGAAAAAATAACTTCTTACTAGGTACCTACATTTTAGTGTAAAGCATTTTCTTCATCTTTTAGTGCTTCTTTTAGTGTAATAACCCGGACAACTGTCAAAATTTCAAGGTAAAGGACATATAATTTGGTCCCCATTTAATCAATGCTAAACTCGGGATTTTGTCGCTTCTCGTTTGTTGGCTCTTTTTGGACATAAGCATGTATATATATATATTTTTATTACATTATTTATGAATTAACTAGAATATTCTGTAAATATAAGAATATAAATGAGATAAATATCCTCTAAAGATTTCTGGCTTACCTATAAGTTAAAAGAAAAACACTTAATTATGTTTTGCTTCGAGAGGTAAAAAACGATGAAAACCGCATTTTCTTTCAAAAGAGCGTTTTCAATTTGAATTTTTATGATTAATTTAATTCGGTGAAAAGATATGTAATACCTACTTTTTCTTAATATTGACACTTACAAAAATAGCAAGCGGAACTTCTGAAACCTAAATTATTCGGAAGACGACATGCGATGGCTCTGAGTTGTATCTGATGGCATACCACAAGCCAAATGCAACTTTTTTCTCACTAGTGTCTCTATTTATCAGGGATGAGCTAGTTTTAGTCGTAAAACCCATGATAAAAATATCTAGCAGTCTCACAGTCGTGCTATAAAGATTTGATAGGTAAAGCCTGTCCAGAGATATAAGAAAGTTACACTTTGCCTTTGAATGGGATTATCCAATGGTGGCCATAAACAAACAATGAATGAATGAATAAATGCAGGTAAATTATGGTCCGTACTTAAAAATGTCTTAAAGTAAACTGCAAATCCGGATGACGTAATTTCATTATTAAAGTAATAGTTTGCTGATTTTAAACCGATTTTTACCTGATTTAAAATGAGAGGGTTAATCCCATAAAACAAATTATGTTCTAAAGACACCGGGTGTTGCATCGTCGAGCGGGACATAGGAAATCCCATGTAATTTTAAATGGGGTCAATTATGGGCTTCCCTAATTATTTTAGAGAAAAATTCTATTTAGGTTTATTAAAGAGCACTAAACCCCACATTCGAAAGAATAACTTTAGATATTTTTGATGAGCCCGTTTACGGGTTATCGCCGATTTCTTTTTAACTATTTCTCCTTTTTATGGCCCCGAATTTGCGGGCACCAGTCAAGGTAAAAGATGACTGTCAAATAAAGTTGTCATTTTGAAATGTGTGCTTTATTGTTATAAAAACTCGTACATCGAAAATATTAAAGGTGTATTTATGAGTACAAATTAATCTGAATAAAACTAAAATAAAGTATCCAATTACAAGGTTAATTATGACATTTTACATGTTTCAATATTTTACTAATTAATAGGTAGGTACTATTAAATTGTTAGAACTTTAGGATTTAAGAAGATGTTCAAATATTCCTCCATTGACTGCTAGACAATAACCGAGGCGATCATAAAATTCTCTTCTTACATTCGCTAGTTGGTAAACAGAAATTCTATTGCATTCGGCAGAAATAGCATTTTTTAACTCGTCTAGATTTGGGTATATTTTATCTTTGTATATCCTGTTTTTTAAATGGCCCCAGAGAAAGAAATCATTTGGCGATAAATCAGGAGACCTGGCTGGCCAATTTACTGTATGATTTAAGCCAATAACATTTCCATTAAAAGCACGGTTTAAATATTCCCGGACAGCCAGGGTAATATGTGCCGGGCAGCCATCCATTTGGTACCAAACTTCCTGATTTTCCCTGGCGGCATCATGTAAAGTAGGTAAAATATGATCTTCAAGTAGTTCCAAAAAATATTCTGCATTTAAATTTCGTGTAAGAAATAATGGCCCGATAATATTTTCTCCGAAAATCCCAGCCCATACATTAACTTTTTGTGGATATTGCGTCCTTGTTTCCACAAACCTGTGTTGGTTTTCTTTGCTCCAATATCGATAATTTTGAACATTTGGTTCATTGTTTAAGGTAAATGTGCATTCGTCAGTAAAACAAATGTTTTTTAAAAATTCCCTATCCATGTTTGTTCTTTCCATCATACCAAAACAAAACTCCTGTCGTCGTATTTCGTCCCTATCTCTTAGCTCTTGGTGCTTTTCATATTTGTATGAATAATATTTATGTCGTTTCAAAGCTCGTAACGCTGTGGTGTGATCTAATCCTATGTCATCCTCAAGTTTCCTTGTGCTGATCTTCCCATCATTTTCTTCCACGCACAATAAAACTTGCAAGTCCCTATCATTTCTTGCATCTCTTCTTTGTTCCTGCCTTTCTTCACATCTGCAGTTATTTATTACAGTGCCTTTTGTCTCAAATTTCTTGATAGTCCTTTCGACTGTAGATTTTGCAGGTATCGGTCTATTCGGATACAGAGCAGCAAACATGTCTGACACATTTTGATAACTATTTCCTTGATAATACCATTTAATCATCAATATTTTTTCTTCAGAAGTGTAATTCATGGCTAATATTTTCGATGTACGAGTTTTTATAACAATAAAGCACACATTTCAAAATTACAACTTTATTTGACAGTCATCTTTTACCTTGACTGGTGCCCGCAAATACGGGGCCATAAAAAGGAGAAATAGTTAAAAAGAAATCGGCGATAACCCGTAAACGGGCTCATCAAAAATATCTAAAGTTATTCTTTTGAATGTGGGTTTTAGTGCTCTTTAATAAACCTAAACAGAATTTTTCTCTAAAATAATTAGGGAAGCCAATAATTGACCCCATTTAAAATTACATGGGATTTCCTATGTCCCGCTCGACGATGCAACACCCGGTATATAGCCACTCTAGTTAGTTTTAAGCTTAGTAATTATTCTTAATTCGTGTGTAATACAGCGTTTGTTTAATCGTGTGTGAGTCATGGAAAATATGTGCGAGCTCAATGTATCTCAGGAGATAACACCGTCGAAAAGCAGAAAACACTTTTCTGTGGAAAGACTGTAACTAAAATAACAGACGAAAATAATTTACCAACTACCTATACACATGATAATAAGAAAACAACTAGACATGAGTTAAAAGATACGAATGAGTCAGATAATGATCTACGTGAACCTTGCAGCGATATTTACCTAAGCGACAGAGAAGATCCAATATATGTACAAAGCTGTGAAGTTCCTCGATGCAAGCAAGAAGTATTCAGTTCTTGTCACCGGTGCCTAATATTGTTATGTTGGGATCATTTTCAAGAAGAATTGTCAAACTGCGATAGTCATCGTCCTCTAGAATCAAGAAGTGATTAAGATGTCATTCAAAAATGGCCGATTGAGAAAAGCCTGTTAAGAAAATAATGAAAATCCCAGAAGACTTTGCTGTAGAAGGATCACCAAGAGAATATCAAGACGTAAAGCAGCCCAGGAGAAATAAACGAAAAATTGCCAAAGCTTTAAGAAATAGTGGAAAAGAGTATGTTTCCCTGACAACTACGAAGACTGCCCAATACGTAAATTTGGACCGGCTTGTAATGCAGAATGGTGTAAAAAAGGCGGAAGAGAATGCATAAAGTTTACCGAGGAAATAAGGCAGGCTATATTTTCCGATTTTTATAAATTGGCTCATTTGCAGTTACAACAAGAATTTATTGTTCGGTTCGTAGAACAAGCACCAAAAAAGTCGAATACAAAACCAGACGGCAACTCTCGACGAACATTCACGAAAACTTTTTTCCTTCCATGTAATGGTGAACCAACTAAATTGTGCCGTATGATGTTTATTAGCACACTGTGTGTAAGTAAAAAAGTACTGCACAATGCTGTGAAAAAAGTCCAGAGCACTGGCGTTATTGAAAATGATTAACGTGGTGGTCGCGATAAGATATCTGCCCTTAAAGATAGAGCTGTAAGAGACAGTATAATCAATCACATTAATAAATTCCCCCGTGTTAAGTCCCACTACTGTCGCAAAGATAGTTCCAGAGAATATTTACATGGGGATTTAAGCTTACGAAAGATGTACGAGATGTTTATGAGTGAGTTGCGGTCCACCGAAAGCAAACCTAGTTTTTCGTTGTACAGATTTATTTTCAAAAAAATTAATTTGTCATTCCATAGGCGGAACGTGAAGAATTTATCACCAAGGAAGTGAAGAAGAGAAAATAAAAATAAAAGAAATTTACGATAAACACATAGTAGAGAAAGAAGCAGTTCGTGAACTTAAAGAAAATTTTAAAAGTGCGGCTAAAATGATCCAAAAATTTTTTGTGCTTGTTTCGATTTGCAACAGGTGATATCATTACCTATATCTAACGACAATGCTGTTTTTTATAAACGTAGATTTTCTGTGTTTAATTTTACGATTTATGACTTGGCCAACCGTGATTGTTATTGTCTAACTTGGCATGAATGTTCTAGTGGCCGCGGATCTTCTCAAATTTCTCCTGCGGTTGTAATGATCTTAAAAAAATACGACGAAGAAAAACATATTTCTTCCGCCCAGTTATTTGCAGCTGATTGTGGCAGGCAAAATAAAAATTCAATTATGGCAACTGCTCTTTTGTATACGGTTTTACAATCAAAACACTTAAAGGAAATAAGTCTTAGACTTATTTGACCTAACCATGGGCAGAGTGAAGGAGACTCTACCCATTGTGCAATTGCGTACGCTATTAAAAAAGCTGAAGATTTGTTTACTCCCAACCAGTTGGTTCCAGTATTTCGCTTGGCAAGGCAAAACAAGCCTTATAAAGTTCACCATCTAAATTATAATTATTTTTTAGATTATAAAAAGTTAAGCGAAGATGGATGACACCGGATATGAATTCAATTGGTATTTGAGTTTTTTTGTAAAAAAGATAAATCCTAATAAAATATTTTTTAAAACTAGCCACGTAGACAATACCGTTCAATGTCGTTAGAAAGGCAAATGCTACATTCTTTAACGGTCAAAAAATTAAATAAAAAACAAAGGCCTATATCTATGCCAAAGTATGAAAATCTAATATCCCTTTGTTCTGGCATTAAGCCTGTTATTTCTTCCCCTGAATATAAATTATTTTACCGGTCATTACCACATACTCAAAAATAAAATAAAAGTTTTTTGTCGTATTTTTTTACTGTTAATAATATAAATATATAAATTTTGTAGAGATACATTTTTAGTTTTTTTATGTTAAAATAATAACTTTAATTTCGATTTGTTCTCGAGTTTATTCTGTTTTCGTTTTAAAATAATATTTTTAGTCATGTTTTTTTAAATATGAAATTTAGTATTAAGTTTGCTTTTACTTTGTTTTTGTTTTTTTTTTTGCTGTTTTGTGTTTTATTTATTATAAAAAACATGCTTAAAAATGGTCATTTTATTTCTACTTTAAAGGGCCTATCTCGACCAAAATATGCCAATAACATTTTTAGTGTCTTTACAAGAGGCCCTATCTCACAAAAACCATTATTACAACCAAATGTTAATTACTATCTTAAAATGTGGTATTTCACAAAAAACTTACATGGCTTTTTGTTCATAATTCCAAAAAAAGATATCGAAAATCGGTATAGTTCTTTGTATTCTGTTGACGTAAAGATATTAGTTTTCTTTAAATTGCTCTCCTAAAAACTTGCAAAAAAACGAGACATAGCCTTATGTCATAAGACCGACGATATGATACCCCGGAAAAGGGTTGGGTTGACTCGAGCGGCAGGTGTAAAACAGGCGCGCCATTAAAAAGAGGTAAGCGAATTACGATTTTGCATGCTGGATCTAAAGACAGATGGATTCCAAATGGACTTTCTCTATCTGCAAAAAGTATTAAAGATTCTTCTCTGGATTACCATGAGGACACCACTGCTGATTTATTTGAAGATTGGTTTAAAAGCAAGCTAATTCCAAATATACCTCCGAATAGCGTAATTGTAATGGGCAATGCAAGCTACCATAGTAGGCAGTTGACCAAGACTGCCTCCTCAAATGACACAAAAGCAACAATCCAAAACTATATGTATGATAATGACATTTATTTTCAGGAAGATTACACCAAAAGGCAATTAATTGAGGTTTAACAAAGTTTAAAACTACAAAAGCAATACTTCTGTGATAATTATGCAAAAATCTAGGGCATATAGTTTTAAGGCTTCCACCATACCAATGTATATTTAATCCCATCGAAAATATTTGGCACCAACTGAAATCTGCCATTCGTCGTAACAATGTTTGCCCTACTATTAACTCCAGTGTGCTTGAGCTTATAGAAACTGAAGTTTTTAACATCCCTTCACAAAGTTGGGCAAATTCTGTTACACATGTTGAAAAAGTGGAAAAATCCTATATCCATATAAACAATATAGCACAAATAATAATTAGAACAGATGATGATAGCGATAGTGATATTAAGTGAATAATTAATATAAGTACTATAAGTACTGAATAATTTGTGTATTTTTGTAATCATAAATATAATTTTTAATAATAAAATAACTTGTAATTTCACATTTAAACATAGGTAAATAAAATATTATTTAATGTCTTACTTATTTTTATTACAAACCATGATTAAATTCTAAGCAAAATACGGACCTGTTCGGCCATATTTAAATTTTACAGCTGGCCCGGATCTTTCCTAATAGGGATCAGTTAGTCACTTTCTTATATTTCTAAACAGACTTTACGTAGTGCGCACAATAGGCCTAACTATTGAAAACAAAATAAAGATGGCGGCTCGTACATAATTAACCATTGTCAAATATCTTGACAATAGCTGGCGGATTGAAGCACGCTCTCGAATGAGGTAAAACTCGATATCACGTGCCGTTTGCCAAATGTTTCAAGATGGCCACTCACCGCCATTTTTTAAGACAATGATTTGTCATGATTTAATTTTTATTAAAATCTGATTTGGCAAATAGCGCGCTTATCATCATTTAGCTCTTTTGAAATTAAAAGGAAAAAATTAAGAAATATTTTAATAAATTCTATAAACTAGAAATAAGTGCTAACACATTCCAATGCACCTTTTAGTTTAATAATTTATTAAACGCTGTGTCTAGAATCCCGGTACCGGTAACACATTTTTTACCGGTAGTTTTGATGACGTCACCCATATGACATACTAGAAACCGGGATTTAAGTAAATCCCGGTAAAAAATAATAATAATTATAGACTTTATTGGTTAAGCAGGCGCTAACACGGCATCTAATCCACCTTCTTGGTTCCAATTCGCCGTTTTCAAGTTCACCTGCCAATTATTTACCAGCCCTTTTTGAGTCGATCTACTTAAAAAAAAAATAAAAGAGTTATAAAAAACTAAAAAAAAGTCATAAGAAAACTAAAAAAGTTATTAAGAAAAAGTGCCCGAAACGGGAATCGATCCCGGGACCTATGGCATCACACCCAGATGCTATATCCACAGAACCACTCAATTGCTTACTAGTTCTAGTTAATCTAGTAACCGTAGAATAAAAGCCAGCGTATCTCCGAAAAGAGCCGATGAGCCGAATGGCAGACTCGCGCATGGGCAATTTTAGGACTTCACTTTGGTATTTAGGCGCTCGTGACGTCATCAAAACTACCGGTAAAAAATGTGCTACCGGTACCGGGATTCTAGACACATCGTTTATTAAATCGAAATATTCTAGCGTAGCGGGGTCACTATGTGGCGGTCTCTGAAATTATTTTTTTACGCTTGAATTATTTTTGTATTAAAAGTCCATGTACAATTAATATTTTAAGGGTACGGATCTCTTGTGTTTTCGCACAAGCCAAAAAGAGTTTATTGATAGATTGAACAATATTTTTAATGCTAATAATATTTTAGTAAATATATTGCACATTAAAATTATTATGTTCTTTATACAGTGAGCTCAAAAAGGTTGGAATAAATTAAAATTGTCATCATATTTCATATAATTATCATATCCTATGTCTGTTATAGAATCAGTTATTTTAATAATAATAATAATAAACATTTTTATTTTTCTGTAGTAGCTACTCTACTGATCCAGACATAAATAAATAAAATTTGATTGTCCACCATTAAATTAGTATCTTAAATCATTCACGGAATTTAACATAGGCAATAAAATAAGCGGGTATCGTAATAATTAATATAAAATATAAATAGTTCAAAATATCAAATCATTAAAAAAAAACATTATTATAATTTACCTTAAAAATTTAAGTGTACAGTAAATTTAAAAGATATTTTTTATATTTTCTTTTAAATAAATTTACATTAAAAGGCAACATACCAGTAGGTGTTGAATTATAACATTTCACAGCATTATATGAAAAGGACCGCTGAAACATGACGCTCTGATGATGAGGCATGGTTAATTCACTTCTGTCATGAATATCATGACGAAAAATCAGACGCTCTCGAGTCGTAATGGGGGTCAGGATTATTAATAATTTTTACCACAAATGTACAAAAATGAAGAATTCTACGTTCGTCCATCCTGAGTCAATCAATAGTCCTGTACAAGTGATCAAACTTTCTCAAACCATACACAAAACGAAGACGAGCATTCTGCACTTTCTGTATCCGAGATTACGGATTCAACAACTAAGCAAAAACCGTAGACAAAATCACAATAATTTAAATTGGATAAAACAAGATACTTACACAAGTCTTTCCTTAATTTAAAATTTAAAATTTAATATATGTCTATTGCTGTATAGTATTTTTAAAGAAAGATACGTTTTTTGAAATATTTTTCTTACATGCTCTTTAAACCTTTATTTTATGTCGAGCAATGCGCTCAAATTTTTAGCGCTATCAACAATCGTTGATTTTGATCCATTAATGGATATATTTTGCTTATTTTTTTAAACCATTGACCTTATTCTTATTTAAATTTAAATTGTGACTTCGAGAGAGCTCACTCAATGTTTTCAAATCTTGATTTATACAGAACTCGACTTCGACGTAATCCTCGGTATCAAAACAACAGAATATTTATGTATCGTCAGCAAATGCTTAAACTCTACAATGTTTTAACGATCTAAGTATATCAGAGGGATACATAAAGAAAAGTAAGGGGCCTAAGATTGGGCCTTGTTGCACCCCAGAACGTATATCGACTTGCTCAGAATAATTATTATCAGAAGAAAATCTCAGTAATCTATTAAATAGGTATGATTTCATAAGAAGAAATGAGTTATTAACAAAACTATAATGATTTAATTTAGATACAAGAAGTGCATGATTAATGGTGTCAAAAGCTTTCGAAAAGTCAAGAAGAATTAGTATACTATTCATTTTTTTTATCACTGGCACGAATAATGTCATCTATTACATTTGTTAAAGCCACAGCAGTGTTTTCTAAATCCACATTGTGTGGAAATGATGATATTATTATCATCAGTAAAATAGCTGTTTCTAGAAAAAAAAAACAATTTATATAAAAAAAAATGGTTTAGCAATTCTAAATAATAAATTCCTCAATTACTATTAGCAGAACAGTTATACAAATGTTAAAACATCCTTTTGGCAGGAAATCAATTTCAATGCCAGTGTAAATTAACGTATATAACAGGTATAGTTCGTGCCAATGTTTTGAGTAAAATTAACAGAAATAGGTTAAGGGGAATTTAATTTAAGAGATTCTAGCGCCAAGTGAATGTTTTTTTATAGTCACCCTGTATAAATTATAATTAGTTTAAAAAAGGATTTTTTGAAAAAAACAAAAAGGTTATTGGATTTTAAATAAATTTACTCCAACTTTATTAGAAAAAAAATTGGTAATTTCCTCTAAGTACTTACTATCTAATACACGGTGCGCACAGAAAAATATGAATCTTCAATTTTTACTAGGGTAGACTACAAATTATTTGCACCAAATAACTAACATTCCCTATTTAAAGCTATTTAGGAACAATTATACTCCTGCATAACAAATAAATGTACGATACACATATTATTATATCAACGAGACATATTTTTCAAATTTTTCCTAAAATATGATCTAAACCCAACTTTAAAGACAAAAGTTAAATAACTTACCCAAGAAAACGTCGACTTTCTTTCAGAAAAAAACTTCTGTTGCTCTTCGAAATCGTATTATCGAATTAAATTTGCGAATGCCGAACTCCGATTTCAACAAGTTGTGTGCTCTTTCGCCGTCGAAGCACAAATGCCTGTTGTGCTGAGACTTAGAGACAGAGAAAGAAAGATAATATAGGCGCAAAGGTCGGAAAATTATCTTCTAGAACAAAAAATATCCTCAAAAGTATTTACGATTTCGTTAAAGAGAGATCTCCAAGAGGTTCAAAGATATTTTTTTGAATTGGCAACAAACAACATGTCACTTGAATTAAGATGTGCCATTTGCTTTTAAAGATGTTAAATATAACTATGATTAAAGTGAGAATTAGAGACTCTTATAGTAGTAGACCATTATTTTTAGCTCTTAAATATTTTCAAGCATATTTTTATTGGAGAGAGTAGTATAGATTTATAAACTCGAAAAGTTGGCGAGGTTGAGGTTCAGTTGGTGTTTGAAATAGGAGTTCAATTTAAACTAAAGGGAACACTCAGTTCCATTTATACACTCGTTCATGTTGTTCATGTAAAGCTCATGTAAGGTTCGAAAACTTCCCGGGTAGTTCGAGATAGCCAATTTTTATGCTCGGAGTTTGGAATATCTAACCTCACAAACTTGATCATAACTTCAACCTCACCAACTTTTCGAGTTTATAAATCCAGCTTTATTATGACTCATATCGTGTTGTACCAAAAACAAATAAAGTTATAGGTACCAGTTTTTTTTAGATGTCACAAGTTTTAACTTTTTTATCTACTATTCCGATCCTGGATAGCCGAACATTAATAAAGCATGTAATGTAATTTTAAATAATGTTGAGAAGTAATATTTTCTCACGTAATGCTGGATATAACGTCGTACAAAATATTGCCATTGTAAACACCTGTTACATCGGCACCCTCATAAACTCCAGACAGCCCCCCGTACTATAGATGACTCGTGGTAGTAGCAGCAATGTAATCAATAAAGCGGAGACAAGGATGCATGATGGTCCGCGTGGTCTAGTGCCAGGCCGCTCGTCGCCACGGAGGAGGAACTCGTGTACCCCAGCCAATCGCGGACTTGTCCCGATCATATGACTACCTACCTGTTTCCAGGAAATTGTAAGGTTTAAAAAACTTCGATTTTAATGTGTTTCACCAAAATCTTTGAGGGTTAATTTACAAATTTTCAAAGGAATTCCGTTTTTAAATTTCACAATTTTTTACCAAGTATTTTCTTGTTCTTTGATTCAGTTAAAAAGTTAGTTAATCGAGTTAAAAAGTGTACGTGTTGGTATATGAGACAATATCTTGTCCATTGATTTCATTTTTGTTTAGGCAGCAGACAATTTCGTTATTTCACACTAGAACGATAGTATTATTACCTTGGACGCTTATACATCCACTTTAATAAAATGTTATCTTATTAGAGAGATAATTGTTCAACCTATTCGTTATACAGTGTGCACATAAAGTAAGGAACAAATTCATTATTTAATAATCTAAAAACATTTCGTAAAAATCCTCGGACAACATAATAATTTTTAATTGTGCATATTTTGACATATAAATTTATTATACAGGGTAACTCATGTAGTAGATATGACATTATCGACCACTTTTTTTATTTGGAAACCCCTATATTTTATTTCAGACCTGTAATCTCCAAAAACAGCTGATTTCAAAAACATAGCACACTTAGGGCCTAAAATTGATAGTTGCGTAGCTACAGGATAAAAAAAATATGTTTTTGAAAGTATTTTTAATTAAAAAACAATTTAAAAAATGAAATAAGCTATTAAGTGTTGAAATTGTCCTCCTTCTTGTGCCTGGCAGTACCCCAAGCGATCAATGAACTCTTGTTGGACTTTTATTATGGTTTCTTCTGAAATATTCCTGCATTCTGTTGTTATTCGATTTTTAAAATCGTCAATATTGGCAGGTCTTATTTTATAAACAACATTTTTGAGGTGACCCCACAAGAAGAAGTCCAGTGGTGTAAGGTCTGGAGACCTAGGCGGCCATTCAATAGGCCCACGTCTTCCAATCCACCTGTTCGGAAAAACTTAATTGACATAATGGCGCACTACTGCTGCATAATGGGAGGTGCGCCGTCTTGTTGGTACCACAAATTTTCATCTAGAATTGCAAGATTATTTCTACTCGGATATATGTTAACTAGCGTAGGGATAAGAAAGTCTTGAAAAAACTGAAGGTAATTTAGCCCGTTAACATTGTTGTCAAAAAAATATAGCCCAATAATTTTGTTTTTCACTATACCTGCCCAAACATTAATTTTTTGAGGATATTGAGTATAATGCTCACACATCCACATGGGATTTTCTTGTGCCCAATATCTACAGTTTTGCCGGTTTACTTCACCATTTAATTTAAAAGTAGATTCATCCGAAAATAGGATATTTTCAACAAACAAAGATCTGCGTTACATCTTTCCATTAATATTTGACAAAACTCCATCCTACGATCTGGATCATCTTCATTCAACTCATGAACCAGTCGGATTTTAAACGGGTGCCATTTTTCTACCGTTAATAGGTTATGAACGGTCATAGCAGCCGCCTATCTGGCGGACGCTGTTATGGGGATCTTATTCTATAGCCAATAAAATGTTTAATTTTTTATCATCCGGAATAGCTGGACGGTCTTTCCTGGAAAGATCTTTCACAGAACCCGTTTCTCGAAATTTTGTTTCATGTTTACTCACAGTTGATCTAGTGATTGGTCTTTCTGGGTACTTAGCGTTGAACAAAATGCAAACTTTTTGTTGGGTACGAATCCTATCACCATATCCAATCATTATAAGAATTTCTATTCTTTGTGTGGGAGATAAACGCATAGTAACTAAATATTAATAGTATATTATTTAGCGAGCGGTAATGTAGGTCATAACTCACGCAGATGAAGTTTGCAACACGAGCCGCAGGCGAGTTCTGTAGTTCATCAAGTGAGTTATGACCATTACCGCAAGTTGAATACTATACTTTATCTACGACTATTCATCTTCACTATCTGAATTCATCTTTTTCAGTACAAAATTTACAATAATTAGGGATTACCTTAATTTGAAAACGTCAAAATTATTCAAGTGACATTACTCACCTCAATAACAATAATGGACTGTTCCCTTTCGGCCAATCGGCTTGTACAGAAGTACAGAGCCACCTTATTATAGTGAGTTATAGTAGTGAGTTATTTTAACTCACGCTGTTTGTTTATAGATACTATTAATTGCTCAAAGGCAGTTGAATAATTAATATATAATTTAATAGGAGTAGATAAAATTAATTTTATTACTTCTACTAAACTTAATAGAAAAATTCGATATAATGACAGCATAATGTCATTATCTAAATACCATAGCTACATAGCAGCAAAAAAGCCTACTTAAAAAAAAACATAACAACAAATAAGCCTACCTTTAAAAAAATGTATCGTAAATAAAATTATTTGTTCTACCCTGTAGCTAGGAAACTATCATCATAGGGGTTTTCATTTAAAGAAAGCGTCGATATATCTACTACATGAGTTACCCTGTATAATAATTTTATACGTCAAAATATGCGCAATTATTAGTATATTATTAACCAAGGTTTAGACAGCCATCATTATGGCCCGAGTGGCAAGTTTCAAATCACGAGGAGCGGAGCGACGAGGGATTTAAGACGCAAGGGCTATAAGCTGTCTAAACCGTGGTTAATATAATATTTTATTTCTGACCGGTATATTATTAGCTTATAACGTCTTAGTTACGCGGGAATTATAAGGGTCATAACTCCCTTGGGATATTAAGAAAAATTTGACATAAAATCAAACGATTGACATCTAATGTCAATTTGATTGTCATCTATTGAAACATTTATTCCACTTTAAAAATGAACAAAATGTTACTAAAATCGGTCAGAAATAAAATTATCTATGTATCACTGTAATTATAAGGGTCTCAATTACCATTATAATTCCCTAGATACATAAATAACTATTTTCCACTACTACAAACTTTTATAAGACATTTATCTTTATAGTATCAATATTTATAAAAAATTATAGGTATAAGTATATTTTTTAATCAAATTACCTGCGCTTTGAAATTGGCAAAATATTTTGTTGTTTTGTCAGGTGGCTTTGTTAATGTCAATTTTTGTTCATTTATGTCATCAGATTTCACGAGTTTTCCGTTTTTTTTAAAAATGAGCGAAGAAAATGTTAGTGATATTATTATGTGTACACCTCCAGAATTAAGGATGGAAGCAGAAAAAATGTTAATTGTATCGATATTTTACAATATCAAGAATCTCTAATAATCTAATATGTATTGATAATTATCTGGTTGCCTAACCACAAGAAATCACCTTTCAGGTTATTCATGTTTATGAATTCATGTTGTAGAATCATAAAATCAAGTTACCTGCGTTCAAATAGATTCTTGAAGATCGGTCAATAATGGATTTCAATGCCTTATTATTGACCGTGGTCAATAATAACTTATAAGGTAGAGCAAAACGATTTCTAACGTTAATAATCGGTCAATAATGGCGATGTTATAGGTTAGTAGTGGAAAATAGTATATTATTAACCGAGGTTTAGACAGTCATCATTATTGCCCGAGCGGCAAGTTTAAATCACGAGGAGCGGAGCGACAAGGTATTTAAGACGCGAGGGCTATAAGCTGTCTAAACCGTGGTTAATATAATATTTTTTTCCACTACTACAAACTTTTATAAGTCATTTATCTTTATAGTATTAATAATTATAAAAAATTATAGGTAGGTATAAGTATATTTTTTAATCAAGTTACCTGCGCTTTGGAATTGGCAAAATATTTTGTTGTTTTGTCAGGTGGCTTTGTTAATGTCAATTTTTGTTCATTTATGTCATTAGATTTCACCAGTTTTCCGTTTTTTTTTTAAATGAGCGAAGAAAATGTTAGTGATATTATTATGTGTACACCTCCAGAATTAAGGATGGAAGCAGAAAAAATGTTGATTGTATCGATATTTTACAATATCAAGTAATCTAATATGTATTGATAATTATCTGGTTGCCTAACCACATTCATGTTTATGATATTTACATTTGATATTACATTTAATTATATCAATGAGTTTTTTAGAAAGTTTATATGAATATGAAGGCGCTGAGAAAAAAGAAACTACTGGTCGGATTGGGAAACTAGATTTATGGAGTTTTAACAAGGAGTACAATTTAGGGTTCATTAAGACCAACCTCTTAGAATCATATCCGTAAACAAGCTCTTACAATTATTAATGATTGATTTAATAGATTTTTGAAAGGTATTTGTAGGGTCACGTTTTAAAACAGAAAAACTAGTTCTCTCATGTTGTAGAATCAAAAAATCAAGTTACCTGCCTTCAAATAGATTCTTGAAGATCGGTCAATAATGGATTTCAATGCC
Organism: Polydrusus tereticollis; assembly: GCA_963920685.1. NCBI lineage: Eukaryota > Metazoa > Arthropoda > Insecta > Coleoptera > Curculionidae > Polydrusus > Polydrusus tereticollis. Next base: position 50,088,628 of record OY987326.1, on the reverse strand, counting down.
TTATTATTGACCATGGTCAATAATTCAATAATAACTTATAAGGTAGAGAAAAACGATTTCTAACGTTAATAATCGGTCAATAATGGCGATATTATAGGTTAGTAGTGAAAAATAGTATATTATTAACCAAGGTTTAGACAGCCATCATTATTGCCCGAGCGGCGAGTTTAAATCACGAGGAGCGAAGCGACGAGGGATTTAAGACGCGAGGGCTATAATAAGCTGTCTAAACCGTGGTTAATATATTATTTTTTCCACTACTACAAACTTTTATATCACATTTATCTTTATAGTATTAATAATAATTATAAAAAATTATAGGTAGGTATAAGTATATTTTTTAATCAAGTTACCTGCGCTTTGGAATTGGCAAAATATTTTGTTGTTTTGTCAGGTGGCTTTGTCAATGTCAATTTGTGTTCATTTGTGTCATCAGATTTCACGAGTTTTGCGTTTTTTTTTAAAAATGAGCGAAGAAAATGTTAGTGATAATATTATGTGTACACCTCCCGAATTAAGGATGGAAGCAGAAAAAATGTTGATTGTATCGATATTTTACAATATCAAGTAATCTAATATGTATTGAAAATTATCTGGTTGCCTAACCACAATGAATTGATGTTGTAGAATTAAAAAATCAAGTTACCTGCGTTCAAACAAAATTCGGTTAAGGTCAAAGATCGGTCAATAATGGATTTCAATGGCTTATTATTGACCATGGTCAATAATGACTTATAAGGTAGAGAAAAACGATTTCTAGCGTTAATAATCGGTCAATAATGGCGATGTTATAGGTTAGTAGTGGAAAAAAATTATTATATACGTGTCCGAGAATTTTTACGAAATGTTTTTACATTATTAAATAATTAATTTGTTCCTTACTTTATGTACACACTGTATAATCAATAACTCACAGGACTTGACTGATATATTTTCAGCACTATCTACATATCTTAAAAAAGACGACTCATTAATTATTGATACATACAGGGTGTCCATTTAGTATGCCGGTGGACGATATCTCGTTAACGGTCAACTTAAGAAAAAAAACTTTCATACAAAAGTTGTACAGGTTAACGCCGCGCACCTTTTAAAAATAATTCTAAATATACAGGTTGGCTCAAAAATCTAGGGTTAGCCAAACATATATTTTTTCTTAAATTGAACACCATGTATTTTTTTTATTATATTGAAGCCTTTAGTAGTCCTTCACTCTACTTTAAAAATTTTGATCATCAATGTTAAGATATGAATTTTTCAATGGATTTTTGGCTAAAAACGATTTTACATAAAAATCGTTGGATTTTAACTATCTTTACAATTTTTTTTTACTAAAATTAACGAAAGAAAAGTTATAACATGTAAAATCACCTAACTGTTATTAGAATTGGTATAAGTACTACAGAGTGTTCAACATTTTGGTCCAAACTTAATGAATTTAAAACCAAGTTTTCGTTTTTCTTTTTAAATGAAGCACCCTGTATTTTACATCTTTTTCGAAAAGATATTTTAATTCCCTTCAATTTAATACCAATATCTTATACCTTATTTCAAAAAGTTGTTGAAGGAAACATGATTTTAAAAAATTGTGTCTTAAAAGCAAGCTTAATTTCGTGATGCTTTAAATTTAATAACTAGCTGGCCTTGTCTACAATAATGTTCAAAATGAATTTTAAATACACTCGAGTAAAAGAGAGAAATATGATTTACGCAATTGGAGAAAGTAATGGAAATTGTTTTATGGCATCACGTCTATATGCACAGAAGTTTCCAGAAGTTCGATGTCCGGACGAAAGATCAATAATTAAACTAAAAGATCGATTTGAGAAAACGGGAAGCGTAGAGTATGAAAAAACATGTAGGAACAAAACAATGATTTATGAAGATAACCAGCTAGGCATTGCATTGGCGGTGGTGGAGAATCCAGAAATAAGTGTCAGCGAAATTAGTTCTAATAAAATAAAAGAATCTTCAGTGAATAATTGTTTATTGGCAAACAAATGTTAACCCTATGAGGTTCAATTACATCAAGAATTAAGCGACAATAATTTTGAAAGAAGAACATTATTTTGTCAATGGGCCCAAAATACCACTGCTGAAGATGAAGATTTTTTTAAATATGTCATGTTCAACGATCGAAATTTTTGACATTTCATAGAAATGGGTTCGTCAATAGACACAATTTTCACTTTTATGATACCCAAGACCCACAGGAAATAATTTTGGAATATAAAAATGGATAGAATTGGACATTTACATACTTTTCGATAGGTAATAATTTAAGTTTCTTCTGTAAAATTGTTTATAACTACTTCGATATGAATTACACACTAATTTATTAAGTTCTCAATTTTTTTGGAAGTAAATTTAAAAATAAATAAGCAAACAAATCAAAATTGTTCATAATATTAAGATTTTTTATGACACAATTTTTTTTAAATCAGGTTCCTTCAACAACTTTTTGACATAAGGTATCAGATATTGGTATCAAATGAAAGGCAATTAAAATAACTTTTCGAAAAAAATGTAAAAGGAAAATGAAATCTTGGTTTTAAATTCATTAAGTTTGGACCAAAATGTTGAACTCTCTGTAGTACTTATACCAATTCTAATAACAGTTAGGTGATTTTACATGTTATAACTTTTTTTTCCTAAATGTTAGTAAAAAAATTTGAAAAGATAGTTAAAATTCAACGATTTTTATATAAAATCGTTTTCATCCAAAAATCCATTGAAAAATTCATATCTTGACAACGTCGCATTTGATGATCAAAATTTTTAAAGTAGAATAGAGGACTACTAAAGGCTTCAATATAGTAAAAAAAAATATATGGTGTTCCATTTAAAAAAAAGATGTTTGGCCCACCCTGGATTTGTGAGTCAACCTATATATTTAAAATTATTTTTAAAAGGTGCGCGGCATTGATCTGTAGAACTTTTGTATAAAAGTTTTTTCCTTAAGTCGACCGTTAACGAGATTCCGCCTTTAAAATATTTGACAATATCATACCTGTTATTATTTTTTATTGTTTGTTGTTTATTACTATCATACCGTTTGATTCATATTTTTCTATCCAATTACTTATAGGTACAGTGATATACAACACGGGCATATAAATGTGGTATTTTAATTAATTCAGTATAGTATTCTCGTTGAAAAAAGATGGACTTCCCCTGTGGCTGTTTATAGACTTATCAAAGGCATATGAACCATTAAGCTTTAATGTATTTAAGGAATTTAACTTCTACGGAGCCAGAGAAGAATCTTTGGATGAAATTAAGTCTTATCTCTTAGAATTAACCCACAAAGTTTTAATAAGACAGGGCCATCAACACATTTTGTCTAAATTAGGGTCAGATAATTATGTAGTACCGCAGGGAAGTGTTTTAGAAACAACTATTTTTATTATAATGTGTGTTAACAACATAACGAAAATATTTAGAGGTTGTGAAGATTGGTGTAAACTTACAATGCAGATAATATAAAACCATTTTAATTACCAATTATTCATGAATATCAGGTGTTAATTTTTACTTAAAACTGCACCGCCATAAATTTACTTACTTTTAGAGTAAATCATTAAAACCTTTTAAGTCCCCTGACCGTAAAACAGTTTTATGGCAAGAAGACGAACGTCATAAAATTTTGAGTTATGAAAACTTTGAGCCATCGTTAAATTTCTACGGTAACATGTTTTAGATAAAATAAGCTAAACGTATTACAAATGTTTATTGCTTAGGTTAGTATTAAACTTTTTGTTTGTAATTTTGACGTTTAAGTGGCACTTTTCAAAACTGGCAGAAGTTATGAAAAGTCTTACTTTTCTTATCTTAACTGAGTACATATATTAAGTTACTATTCATAATATAGGAGAATGATGGTATAGAAGTCATATGTCAGCGGTTTGGTAAAAAAAATCTCCAAAATTTAATTTTGGTCATGAAAAATCAAGATACGCTGGATCCTCTGGGTTTGGCTTTGTTGGCTATACCTGTTTCTTCAAATTTACGAATCCATGAGTTTATGGCATTAGGCGATTAGACATTGTTTGCACATTTAAATATGTTGATTTGTGGCGAATTATTTAATAATAAATAAAGACCGGATTATATGCAACCTAAAACCTTAAGAATTTGCACATATATATGAACATATTTTTTAAATATAAAATAAAACAAAGCAGTCTTCCTCCACAGTTTAATTGTTAACATAAAAAAGTTTTTTTAGCTCCCGACATGTTTCGAGTACTTAAGTACTCATCTTCAGGGGATACCAACATCGAGTTTAACATCGAAATAAGTTGTCTCAAATAAATGAGTACGACAGAAAGGCTGGAGACTTGGTGTATTAGATGGTTAATTATATGGAATGAGAAGTAAAGTTAAGATTGAGTTTTGTAATTCAGATAAGTGAAACATATTTAAGTAGGATAATAAAAGATTATGACCTCTGAAGGAGAGAAGTTTTCTTTAATTTTATTAAGCAGTTGAAAGTATAGATTTTGTATATTGAACTATAGGAAAAATTTAAAGGAAGGTTTTTTAAAATTAAGAATCATGAACTTATATGATTAAGTTTAGATGAGTAAAACATATATTAAGTTCAAATAAAGAAAGATTGTGACATCTGGAGGAGAGAAGTTTTTTTTTAACTTGTTTTTAAATCATAGGTTTTATTTAATAAAAAATGTATGTAAAATATTGAAATTAAATTAAAAATTAAAATTTAGAGTGGTTTATCTTCATTTTTTTTTAGCTTATATGATGATATGGGGCTTTGCCCCATATTTTAGAAGAATTATAAAAAAATTATCATTTTATTTTTTTTATATTAAAATTAATTTTGTTGATAAGTTTAGAAAATTTTTATTTATTTAAAATTTTTTTATTTTTTTTAAACAGGAGATTCCATACAACCTTTGTGCGAACACAACCGCGGTACTTCCGCAAACGTGGGAAATTTCCCAAAGATAGACGCATTAACGTAAGTTATAGGAAATAAAGTTTGTATTGCATTTGCATTAATTTAAATACGCGCAAGACTCTTTTGGTTGGTAAGACTCAGTACACTCTAAATGAGTATTGCAGACATGATTTATAGTATAGTTGATAGTATGTACCTAATGAGGAAAAAGTTTGGATGGATACCATTGTAGTTATATTTTGCGTATTTTGTTGTTGTCAAAATTGTTATTTTTATTAATGCGCCTGTCATTATTTACCTCGTCTCTTTTTATGTAGAATCGTCTTTTTCTTGTTTTTTGTTCTTTTATTTAAACATTTTCAAAAACATTTTATATTGTGTAACATGTTATATCATATTTTATTACTCTGACTTTAACTTTAGCTTTGTCAATGATGTTTATTATGTCGGACAATAAAGCATATTTTGATTTTGACATTGACTTTGACATATAATATATATGACCATTTATGTTATTAGTAAAGACCGGATTTTATACATTTTGCATATATATATATATTTATGCATTTTTTGCATATTCTGTGATTTTAAAGGAAAAAATGCATATTTTAAGAACTATTACATATCTAAGAATGTTTTGAGATTTTTGTGTTCTTTTCTTACGTTTTATGGTCGCACGCCGCCGTGTCGCCTGTGCTGTCGGGGTCTGAAGATAAGAGGGCAATAAATAAGCTAATTAATAAAGTAATAAACTAATAAAATAAACTATTATTTTTCTATTGAGAAATTCCATTAGTGGGTGGGTATTTCTGACCAGATGTTTTAACTAGAATTTCTCTATCTACACCTTTTATAATTATTTATTTGCTCACATTTGTTACAGTTTGTCAGTATTATTGAGGTTGTCGTTTGTCGTAGCCGCAGTTAGTATTGTAAACGCAAACAAAGTGAAAGTGAAAGCGGTGATTATGTCGAAAATACTATGTATCTCGTGGATTAAGCCTTACCCAGACTTTGCTTTGGACGGCGACCATGTTTTTTGCAAGTCTTGTTCAAAAATTGTTTCCTGCTCAAAGAAATTTCAAATAGACAAACACATTGAGACGACGTCTCACATTGATAAGGTTAGCAAGATGAAGTCTGGTCCCATACAGTCAACGCTGAAGCAGTCATTTGAGATTTTTAAAAACGGAAACCATGACCAGTCAGAATTTAACGAAGATCTGTGTAAGATATTCTTGGCTGCTAATATTCCTTTAAACAAGTTAACCAACCCGCAAGTTAAGGCCTTTCTGCAAAAATATACAAAATGTAATGCTCCAGATGAATCAGCATTAAGAAAAAATGTCGTTGGAAAGGTATTTGGTACTGTCCTAGAGGAAATAAAGAAAGAAATTGGAGGTAACTATATGTATATTGTCGTCGACGAAACAACTGATTCGTGTGGTCGTTATATAGTTAATTTAATGATCGGAAAACTCACAGAATAAGAACCTGGAAAAGCTTACCTTATAATAAAAGAAGTGGAAAAAACAAACAACCTCACAGTTGCACGTTTTATTCAAGAAACCTTAACACATTTCTTTTTGCCGAATTCAGTTCCTACAGATAAAATTCTTGTCCGGTTGTCCGATGCTGCGCCGTATATGATAAAGGAGGGACAGAATTTAAAAATATTTTATGAAAATTTGTTTCATGTAACTTGCCTAGCTCACGGATTAAATAGGGTTGCGGAAACTATTAGAGTTTCCTTTTCGTTGGTCAATAACCTAATAGCAAATGTAAAAAAGATATTCATAAAAGCCCCATTAAGAGTACAATTTTACAAGGAGAATCTTCCCTGAGTACCATTACCACCTGAGCCTGTCGTTACCAGATGGGGCACCTGGAGTCGTGCGGCAATATTTTATGCAGATAATTTCCAAAAATTGAAAGAATTAATTTCACAAATGTCTCTTGATGATTCACAGTGCATCCTAAAGTCTAAAGAAATATTTCAAAGTGCTAAAGTGGAACAACAATTTTATTAATGTATATTAATTGTAACTATGCATTTATAGACAGTATTTTGCAACTACAGGAATCGTGTACAGGGTTATCCAACCAAGACTAGACAAGGCGATTTTTTGACTTTTTCTGTACTTTTATAAAAAAACTGAAATAGCCATCTTAAGTCATTTTCTCCCGCGAATTCGAATATCTTCAGCAAAAAACAATTGAACATCAAGCAAAAGTACTAGGGGTCACTTTGATATTTTTTTAAATGGGATGCCGTATTTTTAATGAGCTTATCCGATTTCTCATATAAATTTTGATCTAAAATGTTGGATTTTTAATTCAAAAACGCCTTTTTTCTTCAGTTTTAAATTCGGAAAATGTTAAAAATAAAAAAAAAAAAAAAAAAAAAAAAAAATTAAAAATCCAACATTTTAGATCAAAATTTATATGAGAAATCGGATAAGCTCATTAAAAATACGGCATCCCATTTAAAAAAATATCAAAGTGACCCCTAGTACTTTTGTTTGATGTTCAATTGTTTTTTGCTGAAGATATTCGAATTCGCGGGAGAAAATGACTTAAGATGGCTATTTCAGTTTTTTTATAAAAGTACAGGAAAAGTCAAAAAATCGCCTTGTCTGGTCTTGGTTGGATAACCCTGTACAAGTCTACCAGAGTCGATGGATATAATAGAAACATGTGTACAAAATTGCAAACAAATACGAGGTGAGGTAGGAAAAACAGCAGTAGCAAAATTAGAAAATTTAATAGAAAAAACACAGGATTCAAGATATTAAGGCAAGTCGTAAACATAATGTCAGGGAAAACTGTAAATAATTTAGCTATTGAACCTGCCTTAGTTCCGAAATTAAAATTTTGCCCTATAACTTCAGTAGATGTAGAAAGATCGTTTTCTTTTTACAAACATGTTCTTAGTGATAGACGCCACAATTTTTTAGTTCAAAACCTTGAAGCACACATAATAAGCGGTGCGTTTTATAATTTTTCAAAATAATATCAGCATAAGTTTGATAAAAAAAAACTGTATTAGGTGTTAACTGATTTAATAAAGTATATTAAAGCTTGAATTTATCTTTATTCAATACTCAATCGACTCAATCCCCTAATTAAATGAAAATTTAATTTAGAATATCAAAATTTAGTTGTTTTATTACCGCATAGGTATTCATTGCATATTTACGTCTTTTTTGCATATATCCTGCATAAATTTTAAAAAATATGTTCATATATATGCGCATATTCTTAAGGTTTTTGGTTGCATATAATCCGGTCTTTAGTTATTAGTTTTAGGCAATCCAACGATGTGTCAATTTCCGATTTGCCCCACAGGGCCATATTGAATTCATTCCACTCCAACTCAAAAACATTCATCGAACAATTCAATATGGCCGTGGGAGGCAAATATGTGCCAAATATACACGGATTCAATGCTTAGTTTACAGTCGAGTCCTGTGCGCTTCAAAATCCTAAAAATCGATTAGCCACCAAATTGATCAAATTGTTGGTTAGACCGTTTGATCCGCTTTCTAACGGCCCGTAAGCGCATCTCCCTTATCTAACGGTTTTTATGTAACTGTCTTTATCGAAAAGTGTTGATTATTTACTGAGTACTCTGACGTTTAATTCTGAAACAATATGCCTTCAACTTTAGTTGTCGGCTGTAAAAGTCGCTCCAACAGGTCTCTTCATAAGTTTTATCGTGTACAGGGTCTTCCAACGAGGACTGAACAGGGGCTCATTTTTGAGCTTCCTTGTATTTAAAGAAAAATCCAAAATAGCCAATCGATGTACTTTTTCCTGCAGAATTCAAAAATGAAACCAAAAATTTATTTGAACCAGAAACAAAAGAGTTACGCTATGGATAAGGTGTTTTTTAAATGGAACATAGCTTTTTTTATACGATTTTTGGAACGAGTGATTTTTTTTTGTCCGTTCTGATTAAAATATTTAATATTGTGACAGCTATTTTTATTCAATTTTAATGTTTTATCCAGTATAATTTAACTTTAACCTGTTTGAAACATACACTAGGTAATAAAGGTATAATCACCTTTGAATCCTTCAAAGTCAAAAAATTTGACAAATTTACTATAATATTGCCGAAATGAAATATTCATTAGATGAGAGATTGCAGATTGTTATCTTGTTCTACAAATGCCAAGAAAATGCAAGAGAAGCAAGGAGAAGATTTATTGCAAATTTTTACAGAAATATATCCGTCAATACTATTCTAAGGATAAAGAACCTATTTGAGGAAAATAAAACATTACATGACAGAAAAAGAAATCCAGAAAGGAATAGAAATCGAGACCGTGCCATTGTGAATTATTTTCGACTGAATCCAACCAAATCAATTTCGGACGCAGTTCGGGACGTTCAATACGGCGGCGGTGTAAGACGCAGAAGAGTTACCCAAGGAACTGTTCACAGGACTTTAAGAAATCATAAATTTAAGTCTTATCATATCCTTCCACTTCAACATCTAACACCGGCACAAAAAGAACTTCGCTTCCAATTTGTTTCCCAAATTGTGATTCGGAAAGAAAACGAAGACCCTAATTTATTCAGAAATATCTTATGGACTGACGAAGCCACATTCACAACATCGGGGGTTTTCAATAGACATAATAATCATCACTGGGCCGTTGGAAATCCAAGAAAATTTCAGACAATTAAATTTCAAGGAAGGACTTCAATCCATGTTTGGTGTGGCATAAAAAATAATAGAATTTTGGGACCAATATTTTTTAACGGGACTTTAAATGGACAGAGATACTACGAGTTCTTAGAAAACGAAATTGAGAACTTTTTGGAAGATTTACCATTGGAAGAATATCAAAATTTAATTTGGCAACATGATGGGGCCCCTCCGCATGCCGTGCGTGAGGTTACTCAATATTTAAACAGACGCCATGAAGAATGGATTGGTAGAAATGGAACCTATGCTTGGCCACCCAATAGTCCCGATTTGTCAATATTAGACACATTTCTTTGGGGCCATTTAAAGAACGTGGTATACAAGCAGCGAAACCACGATATTGAAGAGATCATGCAAAAAATTGTGAATAAAATAAATCGCCTTAACCAGGAAAATCACAGTATAACAGCAAGTTTGGAAAGGCTACAAAGAGGTTATCGCACATGTTTCGAGAACAACGGAGGTCACATTGAACAATTAAATTATTAATGTTTTTTTTAATTAGTATAGAGTAGGATTTCTTTTTCTGTCATGTAATGTTTTATTTTCCTCAAATAGGTTCTTTATCTTAACTCTTTTGTTTCTGGTTCAAATAAATTTTTGGTTTCATTTTTGAATTCTGCAGGAAAAAGAACATCGATTGGCTATTTTGGATTTTTCTTTAAATTCAAGGAAGCTCAAAAATGAGCCCCTGTTCAGTCCTCGTTGGAAGACCCTGTACCTACCATCTTAAACTATAACTTTTAACACGCCTGAAAAAAATCAGAGTTTGCAGCAATCATTTCACAGGTAAAAGCATTTAGCGCCAATAATTTACTTTATAATAATGCAATGTTTGTAACTTTAAAAGATCCTGCTAGCTTAGAGGAAGAAAATCAATCCGATTACGTTCCTTCGCAAAATATGAGATACACATTTACATCCAATCAAAATAAATTACTACAGATCAAGGTTGATTAAGGTGTCACGAGGCGAGCACTATAAAAGTTTATTTCATTTTCATTATATTTCAACTTTAAGTGTTATTAAATATAAATAACAGAAAAGAACACATATTGAACAACAATAACTTAATAAAATACACAAACATACACACAAAAATAAAGGTTAGTTTTTCTGACGTTTGCCGTCGACGGCCATATTGGAAGAACGTTGTGATACCAATATGATCGTGGTGGGCAAATATCAGCTGGTTTGTATTGCCTAATTATTATTGTAATTCCTAGAGAGACCACCCCTAGAGATATTATGCACTCTCTGCACCACATGATTTGTAAAATTATTCCTACCTCGAAAATTATCATAAGAGAAATTTTCACCTTGAAAATTATTATTATTTGAAAAATGTCCACCTCGAAAATTATTATTAGAAAAAATTCTACACCAAAAATTATTTACTAAAAAAAAAAAAATTCTTTCCCTGTTATCTTGTGCATTAAAGTTATTACATTGTCCTCGTTTATTATTATTTTGTCTGGGATTGTATTTTCGGAGATTGTTATTTTTAAACCCCATATGGAAATATCGTTATTGGCGAAATTAGCTTAGGTACCTATCCTGTCTCCCATGACCAAGATTTAAATTGGAAGATTTTTTACCAAATCGTGTTGACAAATAAACTATATATTTTCTTGTTTTAAAGAAATCAATAAGATTTTTACTATATTTTTTAAAATATATTACACACATTTTAAAGACACACTATGTAACTTGCATATATGTTCAGGATTATAAAAAATCCTGAAAAATATTTGGTGGCTAAAGATGTTGTTGTGTTACTCGTGTAAAATTGACTAGTTTCGCAACTGATTGCATAAACTGCTCTTGTTTCCACTGATTTAGGGCCGGTACTTCTAAAACTGATTGACTGATTTGATTGACGATTAACTTAATAATATTTTTTAATGTGCGAAAACCAGCGAATTTATATTGACATTGACAGATTTAAAACCCTGATTATTATAATTGGCTACTATACAGGGTGTCCGGAAAATACGTGTACAACGTTAGACGCCAGATTCCTGACGTCAAAATATGTCGATTTAAGCCGACTTAGTTATATCCAAAATTGTCACGTTTAGCCGGTAAAGGGCGTCAAAAATCGATGCTTTCGATTTTAATGATTTTTAGTATGTAGACTAATACTATAAAATGACGTTTTCTAGTAGTATAGTCACCGGCTGTAAAAAAGTGGAAGTGTTATAAAAGTGACATAATACGTCAACATTTCTCCTGATGTTTTATATCAACGGCGTTATGACAACCCAGATATTTTTGTCGAGTGACTGGATGTATTTGGAAGCTATTTTACCTCTTCAATATTTTTCGTTGGATGAGCTGTTCAGAAAAAAGATATTTACAATTACCTGCATACATTAATTATTAACATTAGTAATAAAATTAAAATTAAATTATCTGTAACAATAATTTTTTTAGTGACCTTGTTGCTATTGCATTTAATAATTTGACAATTATTGACAAATTGTCACCAGTCTATGAAATTGACTAAAGTATACGATCAACATTCTTGAATTACAAGTTCATTTTACCATTAAACATGGAAAATTATACGAACTCTGAGAAGGTTGATATGCTCCTGGTATACGGGTTTTGTCAAGGAAATAGGCGTCAGAGTGTTAGGGTTTACATGGAGAGATTTCCTAACCGTCGAATACCAAACCACCAAACATTTGCCAATATCGAGCGTCATCTTCGGGAAACAGGCAGCTTTAAGAAAAAATTTGAAGGCAGGGGTCGTATAGGAAAAACTCGAACTGTGGAAACAGAAGAGAACATTCTGGAAAGAGTTGAAGAAGAACCAAGTACCAGTACCCGTCGCTTAGAACGTGAGTTACATGTTCCTAAAACGATTGTCAATGTGGTTTTAAAAGAACAGTTGTTACATCCATATCACCTGCAAAAGTCCAGGAACTTTTACCGACTGATCCCCCCATGCGGCTTACATTTTGTCAATTTATTAGAAACAAAAGAACCCGTGATCCAAATTTTTGTAGAAAAGTATTGTTTACTGACGAGGCGTGCTTTACAAGGGGTCTAGGACTATTCAGCGCCGCCGTTTCAGCGCCGCCGTTTCATCGCTAGGACATTTCAGCGCCGGCCCATTTCAGCGCTAAATTATTTCTCAAGATTTTATTATTAAATATTTATAATAAAAATGATCTAAATAGAATTTATTAAATAAAATTAAAAATAGATAAAATATTGTTAATACAAACTAAAAAAAAAACAATAACTAAAATTTGTTTAATAAATAAAATTTATTAAATAAAACTACAAAAAGATACAATATTGGTACTACAAACTAATAACATTTTTAATATAATATATACAATTAATTAATCAGTCATTTGGTAATTGTGGGCTATTCCTCTTAAATATTCTATTGGAGTTCTGTTGCCGTATTCGGTAACAATGCGGAGTATGCGTTCATCTGAGAAATAATTTAGCGCTGAAATGGGCCGGCGCTGAAATGTCCTAGCGATGAAACGGCGGCGCTGAAACGGCGACGCTGAAACGGCGGCGCTGAATAGTCCCATTTCCCCCTTTACCGGCTTAACGAGACAATTTTGGATATAACTAAGTCGGCTTAGATCGACCTATTTTGACGTCAGGAATCTGTCGTCAAACGTTGTACACGTATGTTCCGGACACCCTGTACAAACGGAAATATTATCGTCTAGAAATTAGAGTAATTTACTTTCTTTTTCCATCCTACTTGTCCTTTAACAAAAACTGAATTATAACAATAGAGTAAGAAGTAACATTTTTGGCCACCAAGCTTAAGACTCCCAAATTAATTGAGAAGAACCCGCCGGCGCTCAATTCTGGCTTTCTAGTTTCTGCCTGCTTCGCCAGCAATATTAGCTCGTATTTTATGAATATCTCATCTTTATTTTCTTCATGGAAGTGTAGCTTATTTAAAAGTCCATGGCAACGTACTCCGGTATTTCTTCCTTCCTTGCATACACCAGCACCTACTTCTGCTAGCAAAATTATTTGACCCTAAAGAAGCAACAATTTCTATTGTATTACGCAAAAAAAATTAATTGTCCCCAATAACAAGCTGTCGTCATTGTCGCCACAAATTGGTTTTATCCACTGAAGTCAAGCCAAGGAGTAACCTAGCCAATTAATTAGTTGGGTTACTCTTTGGTGAAGCCACAATAAATGACGTTAATATAACGAAACTTTATCGACATCCACCTAACGTCATGTAACTGACAAAGTCAGGACAGGGGATTTCTTGTCCAATATAGAATTCTTTTTATTTTTTAACTCATTGTGCGTGCCACCCTGTACATAATAAAAATAATATACCGTGCGGGCAAAAATTATTATCATCAAAGTGTGCCTTGTATCTAAGACCGTACTGGTTAGCGGTAGAGCTTAATACCTGTTGGGTGTCAGTAAATATCAGCATTATCAATCAGTTATTCCGTCATCTTAACCTCAAAAGAAACGTGGTTCTGTTTAGAGAAACAGGTTATATACAACATAATAAAAAGAAGCTGGAAGCCATCTGTAAGAACAGAAGAACTTGTTGCAAAAGTTTGTGAAATAATGCAAATTACGCCAACAAAATGTGTAAGACGCGTGTCTCAAGAAGTGAAAAGATCCAGGTACGCGCCGCGCCGTCCATATGGGCAAGGTCATGCGGCGCACGACGGCATCAAGGCCTTAAAGGCGCCAGGCCTTCAACACAAATTAACATAAAACTAAAAAAAATATCTATGAATACCGGTGGTGTAAATGCATTATCCACCAACACCGACCGCCGGTCGGCGACCAGTGGTGAAATCTTACTACTCCTCTTCCTGTGGGGGCGCGAAAATCCGCGTGCGTTCGGCGCGCTGATTTAAACTTGCAAAACTTTGCGTGTTCGTAATCGATATTAAATTAAATTAATTAACAGGGATGCAAATAATTGCTTTTTTTTAGTAACTTTTGTTTATGAAGCAAATAGGGCTTGACGTTTAATATTTTTTATTTATTTTATTTAGAAGGCCAGAGAAGAACAAAAGAAATTGTCTGGTTACCAAAACTTTAACGAAGACTTGGAGAAAACCACTTTCAAAATTAGTAACTTTTTTCAAAAGACCACACAAGACGCTACTTCTGATAACAGTGGTTTTCTACATTCAACAAAATCAAACTTGCCATCAGAATAAGAAAAGCAAGCTAATGAGGATGAAGATCGAAAAGAATTATATCCTGATACGTTTCAGTCAGTGTCGGTACCATCATGTTCGAGTAAGCAAGACGAAATATTCGAAGAAGTGCCCCTTTTTAACGATCCAGGTTTTTGGCCGAGTGTATTGTCTCCAATCCAGGTGCAAGAACTTGTCGAAAAGGTCCAATGCATTATCAAAATAAAACTATATATCCTAAAGACAAAAGTGGACGTAAGTTTTGCAATATATATTTTACTGGAATTTTGTTAAATGGTGAAAGGGGTCAGTGTCATTGGTTGCTATATTTTATTGAAAAAATGCAGTTTTCTGCTTCTGCTGTAAAATATTCAATGGCCCCAACCACAACAATCCATTGACTTTTAAAAACACTAAATTAAGTAACCAAGACGGTTTCAATGATTGGCATCATTTAAACGAACATTTGAAAATCCACGAAAAAAGTAAATCTCATTTTCAAAATTTACATGTCTGGTCAGATTTACTAGAAAGATTAAAAACTAAGCGAACCGTTGATTCGGAAATGCAAAATTTATTAAAAAATGAAACCAAACATTAGCGCAGTGTTATTGAAAGAATAATTTATACTATTCAATTTTTGGCTGAACAAAACTTGGCTTTTTGTGGTCCTAGTAACAAATTATTTGAAAGAAATAATGGAAGTTTTTTAAAATGTATAGAAATAATAGCAAAATTTGATCCAGTCATATCTGCACATAAATCTCAAATAAATATTCCACTTTACCTTGGAGATAAAATTCAAAACGAAACCATTAAATTAATAGGTGACAATATAAGAAATAATATCTTAAACGAAGTTAAGGAAGCAAAGTATTTTTCTATATTACTTGATTGTACTTCTGATGTGAGCCGCCAGGAGCAGATTTCTGTTTGCTTAAGATACGTTAACTTAACAAACAATAAATTAAGTGTCAAAGAACATTTTTTAACCTTTCGTCCTATAAGTTATACAAATGGTGAAGGTTTAACTAACTTTTTACTAAAAACTTTGGAGAATTATGGTTTAGACATTTATAATATCCGCGGTCAAGGTTATGATAATGGTTCAAATATGAAGGGTAAACATCAAGATGTACAAAAAGAAATTTTAGACATTAATCCACGAGCAATGTTTGTATCTTGTTGTAACCACAGTTTGAACCTTGTCATAAACGATGAAGTGAAATCCAGTATTTCTAGTATACATTTTTTTCCAACTGTTCAAGAATTACATAATTTGTTTCTGCCTCAAAAACATTTAATATTTCCCAGGCTTGCGAAAGTTTAAATAACCTTAAAGAATTTGTAAAGCAATGTCGATCTGACAAAGGATTCAGTGACTTATTAGTAGATGTCAAAGAACTAGCTTCTTGCTTAGAAGTTGATGCAAAATTTATGTCCGCAGAAATTTGAAGGCCACGAAAGATTAAAAAACAATTTTCTTACGAAGGTGACGACCAGCCGATTGAAAATCAAGAAATGAAAATTAAAGTAAATTGCTTTTTCGGAATCTTAGACATTACTCTTTCATCTGTACATGAAAGATTTAAACTATTATCGTGTCATTCTGATGTTTTAATTTTTTGTGGTATGTTGAGGATTTCGCGAATATTCTGACCAAGATCAATTTAATTTTTGTAAAAAACTGGAAGAAACCTTAACTGACAAAGATCAAAACGAGAAAGATATAGACGGAACAGAACTTTTACACGAATTACAATTTCTGCAAAATGGTGACAAGAACGCGACGTCTGTAGTAGAAACACTTTATTACATTGCAATAAATAACCTAACCCACTCATTTCCAAACATTACGATTGCATTCCGCATATTATTAACCATTCCAGTTTCTGTAGCTACAGCCGAGAGGTCATTCTCTAAATTAAAGTTGATTGAAAATTATTGACGATCTAGAATGGGCCAAGAGCGGTTAGAAAATCTTGCTATCATTTCTATAGAGTCTGACTTTTTAAAGCAACTTGAAATGAAAAATCTTGTTAATGAATTTGCAAAAAGTAGCTAGAAAAGTCCAATTTTTGTAAGACCTCTCCATCATGTATCATGATCATGTATTATCTGTTTCAAAACAATCGCTATTTTATTTCTTTATTTTTTTTTAATATTTTGAATTAATGTTTTGTAACTTTGATACTGTTCTCGTTTTGTTACTGTTGTTTCGTATTCTATTAATATTTTTTGTGTACTTTCTGTTTGTCACAAACAAATATAGACATTAGTACTAAAAAGTATAGAGTTTTCTTCAAAAATTTCAACGATCAACTAGGAGAGAAAGGTGCTAATTTTAGCTCATATTGGTTAAAGGCGCCTATCATTATTTCGCACGACGCCGACGGCGCCAAAAATACTTGGCGCGTCCCTAGAAAGATCTTATGGAACATGCAGGATTATTTTTAAAAAACAGTTAAATTTGTTTCCTTACAAAGTGCATGTATTCCAAGAAATACGAGCTGCAGATTTTGAAAGGCGCTGGAATTACTTTACAATGAACTACGTTTTGGTAATTTTTAACACGACGATGCAACCACCCAGCCACCCATGCATCCGCCAAAACTAGTAACTACTTACGCAGATCACCTTGTTTGGCGGTTATGAATAACTTAATTTTCCCTCATTAGAAAAACAATATTTTTAAAACACCAGTTAAAAATTTGGAACAGTTACAAGAAAGGATTATCCAATAATGTGGTAACATTTCTCCAGAGATCCGGGTCAACGCTTTCGAAAATATGAAAAGACGTGTGAATTTATGCTTGAATTTATGCCTTAAAAAATACGTCAATATGATGTCAGCTTGCTATTGGGGTAGTAGCTCACTTACAATCAATGCTAGTATCCAAGTTGTATTGGTCGCAAGTATCCACTTGGAAACGTCCACTCCTCCAAGAGTCACATGACGTACTGCGTACTCAATGAAAATCGTAATGGCCAATAAAATGTTGGCCATAATGCTTACTATAAAGACTAATAGTACCAAACCGAACATTTTGTTAAACTTATCCAGTAAATCACACACTTGATTGTGATATTCCGTCAAGTATCTTAAGAGTTCAAGACATTTGGCTGTTTTATATGGATATAATAATTTTGCTTTGACCTCGCCGTGTCCAAAGTTATCAGTAGGACTTGCAAGTATCGGTACACCATCCTAAAAAGATAAATTCTTCAAATTGCAAAGAAATTACGAAAACATTTGAGTTAGATTATTAAAAAATACACATCTTTCTCTTTGAATGTTAATTTACCAAGAACCTATTCTATGAATATCCAGTATCAAGCTGTCGTTAACTTGACGTCGCCACAGGGTGATTTTCCATCACTTAGGTCAGGCCGCTAATAAACGACGTAAATATGACGTTACTTTATCTACATCTCCAAAACACCACGTGGGTAACTGCAAAAGTCGTACATAAAATGGCACATCACTGTAACGCCATGCCTAAGGTAAATCCAATTTAACATGTGAAAAAAAATTTAAAAAAGATGACGTCAGCTTGTTACTAAGGAATCCAACTCGATATTGTAGTCAGATAATGTTTATTTAAAGGGCATCAAGCATGTACCTACAGCCAAAAACCAAAGAGTAACCCAACTTGGGCTACTCTATGCTACAACCCCATGTTCGAATCTCTTCTATACGGGGTGTCCCATAACTAATGGTACACAGTAAAACTGCAGATTTCTGGGGTAAAAATATTGCGATTTGGCCAAACTTAGCTTAGTTCAAAAGTTGATAATAACCGAGATACTTTCAAGTGGAAATTTTATTTTCGATTTTCCTAATTAACTTTTTTTTTAACCAATATTTTAACATAAAATTTTGTGATTGGGAGTTTTTCGGGACGAGCAATTTAAATTTGTTAAGAATTTTAATGTAGATTGTAGAGGGCGCTCTCTGCGGCACTCTAGGTACATATAAACAAGTGTAACTTTTTTGCGCCTTAGTGTATTTATGTTTTTATTAAAAATATCAATTTTCTCACTAATTTTACGCAAAAAAGGTGTACTTTGTAAATGTCGCTCCGAGTAACGGTTTCAGAATTTATTGGATGTTGATCTTCCAGCCAGACTGGAATTTGCCCATTTCTGTCGTACCCAGCAAAACGCTAACCCAATGTTTCTGAATACAGTTTTATTTACCGATGAAGCGACTTTCAAACGAAGAGGTGTCTTCAATTTTAGAAATAAACGTGAAGTGGAATTTAGAAAATCCCCATTTAGTAACCGAACGCCATTTCCAGCATGAGTTTAAAATAAATGTTTGGTGTGGACTTATTGGCAATTACATGTTGGGTCCAGTCGAGCTACCACCCAATTTAAACGGACAGCTCTCTCTTAATTTTTTGCAAAATCAGCTGACCGACTGTTTGGATAACCTACCGTTAGAGCTAAGAATATATATGTTTTTTATGCAAGATGGTGCCCCGCCACACTTTTCCAGGCTTGTCAGAGACTACTTAAATACAACATTTCCTAACCGCTGGATAGGTCGTGGAAGCGAAATGCCTTGGCCTGCCCGAAGCCCCGATTTTAACCCCCTTGATTTTTGTGTATGGGGATACATGAAATCACTTGTTTATGAAGAAACAATCAACACTCGGGAACAACTATGGCAAAAAATTGAGAATGCGGCGCAATCGTTTCAAAACGAACACTATTATTTAAAATCAGGCGGTCGTTCAATAAGCGGGTAGCCAAATGCACTGAAGTTAACGGCAATCGCTTTGAGCAATTATTGTCAAAAATTGATCTTTTCTTTTATTGGTATATTTTCTATTTATTTATGTAGAAAAAATAGCTATTTTCCTAACAAGTGCAGAAAATCGATTTTTCCGCACGCAAATGCCGTTGACAGCACGACGCGTAGCGGAGTGGTGTCAAGCATTTAAGTGCGGAAAAATAGGTTTCTGCACGTGTTAGGAACAATAGTTTTTCTACTAGCGTGAGGAAACAAATTGAAAATAATTTAAAAAACGGAGTTTTTTTTTAAATTTTTATTACAATGAACAAAATTTTACAATATTAATTCGTTCATCTCTTCATCGGAAATCATTTTGCGTGCCGAAGAATTCAGCAAAACTCCAGTAGAAAAACTGATAAACTAGTTTAAATTTATAATATTCTGTTGACAGTGACATACAAATCAACAACTCGTTATATACACCATAGCAACTAAGATATTTCAAAGGTAATATGATGAACAGTGACTTCAAATCGTACAGCATTTAATTTAATTAAATTTAATTTCAAAATATAACAGTGCGGAAAAATCTTTGCCGCACGGTGCGGAAAAGTGGATTTTCCGCACTAAAACATGTGCGGAAAATGCGTTTTTCCGCACGCTAGTAGAAAAAAATTTTATTTAAATTATTAATATTTTCATTCGTGGCCGTTTAATTTCTTAGTAGTCTGGGGTTTTCATAATTTTTAGAATATTAATAAATTAATAATATTTTAAAATATCTAGGTTAAGTTAGAACTACTGTTATAATCTGAATTATTTGTAATTAAATTCTGTTATCAATAATGTAATAATTAATTTATCTACGACTATTTAATAATAGAAGCATAATGTGTTTGTTAGTACATATATAATGTGGTTCATATTACCATAGATAGTTACTCATATTCCACAGCCGTGGAATATGAGATTTCATATTCCACGGTCCCAACAAAACAAAGTTACCTGAATTACGATAAAAACGCACCAGATCTAGTTTAAGCAGGCGTGAATGGTATTAATACCATAGCAACCGATTGACAAGTAAACGAATCATTTTTTTCCTCAGTCATTTAAGTTTCGCTGTGACATTTTGTTGTTGATTTCAAAGTAAAATATCATGATTTCGGATGACGAAAACGAAATCCAAAGTACCCCTCCAGAAATTCGGGCTGCAATTGTATTTTGTTTAATTATGGTTAACATCGTTGAATTGTATTTTTTAGTTAAGAAATACCATTAATAATAATCCTATTGTAATAAAATGTGTTGCTCTGAATCCATTTTCTAACTTCTTGAATACTGAATAGTCGTAGATAAAGTATAGTATTTGACTCGCGTATAATGGCTATATTACACTCGAATCCTTAAAACACTCGCCTTCGGCTCGTGTTTTAAAATCTCGTGTAATATGGCCTTCATTATACGCTCGTTAAATAATGTACTATTTTAACACAATATTGTGTTATTTAAATATGTATTTTAAAATGCGCACTGGACAATTGTAAATGTATAAATCTCGAAAACCGTTACTCGAAGCGACATTTACAAAGTACACCTTTTCTGCGTAAAATTAATGAGAAAATTGATATTTTTAATAAAAAGATAAATACACTAAGGCGCAAAAAAGTTACACTTGTTTCTATGTACCTAGATTGCCGCAGAGAGCGCCCTCTACAATCTACATTAAAATTCTTAACAAATTTAAATTTCTCGCCCCGAAAAACCCCCAATCACAAAATTTTATGTTAAAATATTGGTTAAAAAAAAAGTTAATTAGGAAAATCGAAAATAAAATTTTCACTTGAGGGTCTCGGTTATTATCAACTTTTGAACTAAGCTAAGTTTGGCCAAATCGCAATATTTTTACCCAAAAAATCTGCAGTTTTACTGTGTACCATTAGTTATGGGACACCCTGTATTATTGTATCGATTATCAATATAAGTATAGTTCTTATCACAATAAATGGTTTTGACATTTTAACTGCAATAAAACTTAAGTGCATTGTGTGAACAATAAATATGTAAAGTATAAAGGAGCCGAACTAAGGAAATTAAGTAATTGTACTCGTATGATCAGTGGCATAGTGACAAATTTTGCCCCCCCCCCCTTCGCGAAAATTGCCCCCTATCAAATATAACTTTTTTTCTCTGTTCAAAGAAAAAATATTATTCTATTTGAACATACCTTGAAATTTAAAAAAAAAATCTATAAAACAGCAAAGAAAATATATGTATAAAACATTACAACATAAGAAACATATATGAACGTCACAAAATTCTATTCCAATAACAATTATGAATGTGTGCCATGATATCGAATTTTTTTTTTGCATTATTGCAGTTCGGATAGTAAGGGCCCCCCCGCAACCGCGAGCTTTCGCGGTAGTAGCGCTACGCCACTGCGTATAATGTATTTATTTATATTAATTAAATGAAATGAAAAAAAAACTAAATATTATAAATTTTTAAATACTACCTATATTTATTTACATGTATAATGTTATTTTATATTTAGTTCTGTTTCGCAGTCGCTATCCTGATTTAAATTAATTATAATCGGTTTAATTGTATCATGCGGAGTAACACACGAACTTTTTACAGTAATTGCATGATGGATTGCACTACCTGCGTTTCGCTGTATAACAGCTCGTCAGTGAGGCTGTAGAAACCGACGAAAGAAAGCAACACCATAGAGTATACTTGACCCTGAAAGATGCGACATCTCGTGGCAATCAAATGCACAAAAATCAGTCAGAAACAGAGAGAGAGAGACTCTCCGTTTCTGACTGATTTTTGTTAGACGGGCCAGGTGATGCATTTGATTGCCACGAGATGTCGCTTGAAGGCTACATCTGCCATTATTCATCTTTTTATTAATTCTACAACATGATAACTTAAAGTCGGAGAAGTATTTTCTGACCTAACAATTTATTTTAATTGGTGCCACATGTGCTTTATAGCATTAAAATACAATAATAAGGTAGGAGCCGTAGCACAATAAGTTTCATTTCCTCTGTCAATGCGTCACAAACATATACTTTTTTTTATACAGAATGCCTTTAAAGCTTCTAAACGATCTGTTTTAACATTCTTTGAAATATATATCGTTCGCCGCCATGTAGTTTTGAATCTCCAATTTCGTATTATTTGAACTTAGAGCCCTATATAATTAGCGACTGGTATAGCTTGCATTGTCCATTACTATCACGCTACTTTAAGGAAGGTTTGGTAAAGGACAATTTTTAAACCAGTCGTCAAAATGTTCCGCCGTTGTATCTTCATGGTAGTCCACGCAGGAGCCTTTTTCTGCCCCCCCCATGTATAAATGGTACTTATTTTCCCTTTATTTGACGGGGCTCTTGTTTTACACCTGCCGGAAGAATCGGACCATCCTTTGGATGATATGTTATGCGTGTCAAACCATGTCTCATCGGGGTAAATTATTGAACGATTTTCAGAACGCTATTTTCTTATTGATGTTATATATTCACGACGCCATTTTTGTAATCGGTGGGATTCCATCAGTACTTGCTTTTTGTCAATTGTGCGATTTCCCATTTTAAACAAAACTCTTCAAAGGCTAGCAATGCTACAGCTTATTTTGGTTTCGTCATTAGTGAGCCGTTGCTTTAAAGTTTCTAATGTAGGTACGCGTTGCTCTTCGCAGATGGTGCACACTTTCCGCCTTATTAAGTCCTTGTCGATTTCGTCGATGGGATTTGACACGATTGTCACTGTAGTCAAAGGTATCTTAGTCAAATGACTAGTTTCACTCGCAGTAGCACTAGCTAGTCCCCTGTTAAGTAAGGAACTATAAACAGTTTTTACAATGTTCCTAGCATCGAGAGATAAATGCTTTTTCTTTACCGGAACATTTGAAAAAGCTCTGTCAATGTTTTTCCACGGACGCCACATAATGCTGTTTTATACGTATAATATAATATTTCGTAAGGGCAAGGGCCTAGCGACACCTAAAGCACCGGTTCCCGTCAGATCACCGAAGTTAAGCGGTGTCGAGCGCGGCTAGTACTTGGATGGGTGACCGCTTGGGAAACACCGCGTGCTCTTGTCTTAGGGAAGAGTGTAAAATGAATCGACATCAAAACCATCCTATTCACGCCGGACAGGCCGGATGAGATCGGATATCTCGTAGGATGAAGGTGCCGTTTCACACTCCCCAGTCGGTAGACCGCACGATTAAAAACCGTACGGTCGATGACCGGTTCTAGATGGCCTCAGATACGCCGACGAACCGTAAAAAAGTAAAAAAAATAAAATAAAAAAAAATAAAAAAAAAAATAATATTTCGTAAAATGATATTGAAATACAACTAAACACGTCCCGTGAGAAATAAGGACTGACATTAAATCTCTCAAAATACCTGCTGTAAGGGGATTTCTAAACATTTAAAATTATCTTATTTTGATTTAACCTTACCTAGAAATCATTAGAATCCGACCCCGAAAATGAATACTGGGAATTTACGGGTATTTACGACCGCACTTGGCACCCATTTTATTGCAGTCATTAAATCAGAACCATTGTTCGTGAAAAGAACTTTAGCTGAAACTTTCAACGGATACAGTTCAGAGTTCTTAAATCTACGAAGATAACTGAGACATTCGATAAACAAAAAAAATATCTTTTATATTTTCTTTTGCACTGTAATGTAAAGGTAGTTCATTATATTTTGAGCTCTATATCTGGAGCTTATATTATTAGAGATAGAAGTGTGAAGAGACGCGTTGAGGATTTGTTTGTAAGTTATATTTTAAAGTAAATAGAAAAAAACAAACTCGTATCAGAAAATGAAGAAATGATAGCAAGCAACCTCAATTTTCCAATGGAACACCCTGCATATTATTACGCGCTAAAATGAAAGACCTTTTTTTCTCTGAATACAGTAGCTCAGTCTCAACGCAGGATTCCATTGCATCTAAACTACTGAACTTTTAAATATGTTTTAAAAATAGAGTTATTGGGAGGCATAGGTCTACAGTTTAAATTTATTTTTAATTATACAGGGTGGTTAAATGAAACACCCTATATATTTTGTAATTATTGGATCTCTTGATCAGTTCTACGAAAATTTTCATATATCCTATGTCTAAATTAAATAGTTTTTGAGTTATTAAAGATTTTTCAAAAATTTGGTGTTTTACAGCACTTAAAAATATCCACAAGTCGGTAGTACAATCCCCGACACAAATAAATGAATTGATTGATTCTATTAATCTTACGTCATTCCGAGTGACAAAACATTTTGGTAAATTAAGTAATTAAGTCCTAATTAAGAATAAATTTAGGTTTTTTTGAAAAAATTGACATTGGTTTGGCGTCCATCTGAAGAGAAAAGCAAGCACTCTATTGAGGAAATGAGCGTAAAGGTAGAAATGGCTGTTTTAGGGAAACAGAACAGAAAGGTAGTATATTTTTAAATTTACTATTAAAAATTATGCATATATGGAAGCAAAATTTTGTGAAGTTTATACAGTTTTTATCGTATTTTTTACTCTTCCTGTAACGGTGGCCTCTTTGGAACGATCTTTCATTTAGTGAACTAAAGATGATAAAAAATTGTATAAGATCTAAGACCACTAAGCGGCGATTACGTGAGTTATTAATATTGCTTGTAAAGTGTAAAATTGCAGCACTGATTTAATAGATCGCAACGCAAATGACAAAGTTAGAACAAGGACGTTTTAACAATAAAAACATATTTCTGATAGTTATTCAGTTGAATTTTGAATTTTGTCATTGTTTTTTAATATATGTTTGTTGTTAAATTAAATAGTCCAATAAAATGTGTGTAAAGTAATTTTAAAAGGTAAAATTCATCTTGAAGGCAAGGGGCCCACAAGTATGATTTCCACCCAGGCCCACTTCTACCTACATCCACTTTTTCTAAATAAATATATTTCACTTACATGTGGTCGAATAAAATAATTATTGGCCACCGATGACAATGCTTCATTTAAACCCATATATAGTTCTTTAATCCAATCTGCCAGTTCCAGTGTAGTCAACAATAGTACGTTGAAAAAGAAAAATTGAATATCACCAACGATAAAATACTGGTAGATACTCCATCCGAACGTACTCAGAAAGAAAGTAATATCCAAGACAATTGCGGATATACCCACTAGGATGAAAATGGTTACGTATTTTCTAAAATTTAAGAAATAGAAACAAGACCAACATTAATTTGTCGCAGTATTACTAACTTTAAATATTTTAAGTATGCATACACCCAAAGTCCACAATTTCTGTGTGTCAGTGACTCACTCAATATCAAATCAACAAATCTAGACAGCGGCAGAATAAAAACACTATAGAAGTACTTAAATGCTTTTTATACATATAATAAACTTTGCCGCTACAATTACAGTGAACTTAAAGGCGGGGCTTCACCAAACTGGCCTAGCCCGGCGGCACTGGCGGCTCTGCCGCCGGCTAAATGTTCAGCGGCTTGCAGTGGCCATCAGTGGCCTTGCCGCGAAATTAAATTCGACCACACCAAAATGGGCAAAATGACATTCGGCTTTTTAATTTTTGGTCTGTGAGTCTTTGTTCGTGGAGAGGTATGGATGACGAAAATTTTCTTTTAGGGTATCTGGCCCTGCAGATTATTCGAAAAAGGAAACTGAAAAAACGCAGGTTTTGGGTACGTCCCAGTTTAAGGAGAAGCGCATATAGTGAGTATCCTCTTGTGAGTGCTCATCTAGTCCTTGGCTATCCATCATACTATTTAAAACACGACGTAAACTCGGTAACTGCAAAATGCACACTGGAATGCCCGTATTTTAACCAGAAGTGAAACAATAGCCGTAGGCGAGAATTCCGTTTGATCTTTACCGACATCTTGCCGCTAGCGAAAACAAGCCGGCGGCCCATGCCGCCGGCCCTGATGAACGTTTTTGTCTATTTTATTTTAGGCAAAAGCCGGCGGCCTATGCCGCCGGCACGTGCCGCCGGGCTAGGCCAGTTTGGTGAAGCCCCGCCTTAAGAGGCCACGTTGTCATTCAAGCCGCAATCAACTGAATGCATTTAAAATAGCACGGCAATTAGCTTGCACTGATCGCAGAGAAAATAAATGTGGCAACTCACAGAGACTAAATTCGCAACTTGAAGGATTTGAAAATAAGCTTGGCGGTAGGGTTTTCGCATTGCTTATTAATTTGTGTTTTTATTATTAATTCATCGATAGATTTTCTCAGTTTTTGTAGTACAGGTCGAGCAATATAGCATGAGCTTTGACCTTCGGGTGCGCAGTAGAAATTATAATAATCTCTGTCGTTCACTGACTTTCCTTTTCTATCATCTACGCATCTCAGAGCTCAAGCTAGAATGCACGACCTGTATAATGTATCGTTCTAATACATATTGTTTTGCGTACATTAATAGTTATTGAACTTTATTTAGTGTTGTTAACTGCTTTTAATTGAGTATACTATGAATATAAACGAAGCTTCAACTAGTTGTCCGCCTACAAAAAAAAAAATCAATTAACATTAAAAAAATAATAATTGTCAAAAACGTATACCATGAAATTCGGAAACGAGATCCCGAACTAACCACATTGGTTGCTGCAGAAATGTGTTGCACTTTAACGAAACTTTCCTCGCACACTGTGTTTAGGGTACTATAGCGCTGATCTCTGCTGAACAACAACATTTTTTGCATCACGAATTTTGAAACAAAAAGGTGAATTGGGAACCGGGTTAGCGCCCTTTAACCCATATAGGACTAGTGTACAAGAGCAATAGCATTGTGATTACTAATAGTGTCTTAAAAAATGCAGTTGACTAAGTTGGACAAGGTGCAAGTTGGAATATTCTACATTTCAGTAAAACACATAAAAAAACAATGGCAACACCGCTTTTGTGTGATTTTCTGATTTTTAGTTACATTGCAATTGTTTGGACTTTAATTTAAATTTTGTTTTGAATAAAATGTTTGAAATGTTTTGAATAAAATGTTATTATTTTGTGGAGAGATAGTTCAGTGCAAGTTTCATCACCGATGTTTAACAGAAAACAACAAAATAAAGAAAATATCCGCAAAAAGAAACATAACCCACAGAGCACACTTCCTTCCAGACATATCTCTGATATATTTCGAATGTCCCAAAAACATAACCTTTCATATATTATATTTCTGAAACATTTCAGATTTATTACACCCAAAATGACAGTTGACACACACTGCCTTTGACACTTGACACCTTGACAGACCAGATGCAGGAGAACCAGCGTGTTCCCATCACGGGTTCACCATCTGTTTTGTGGGGTTCACCTTATTTTATGTTTTTTTTTGTGTAATGTTCAATTAACAATAATTATTATTGGGCATTCTGATTTGTGGGTGAATTGTGCTACTACCAAATAATTATATTATGGATAATAAGAGGTAAGTCTCTATTTTAATAATAGGTATATTAATATTTTTAGGTTAGGTGCATTTTATGATTTTCCCCGCTTTAGTTTATTATTAATTATTAAATTAAACTTGAGCTGTTACTGTTTTCAATTAGAATATTGAACAGTAAAGGAACAGAAGAAAAATGAAACGTTTTTAAATCACAAAAACATTAATAGAATAATAAAAGATGCAGTAAGGCATCATCTCCCTCCGGGAAAGAACTAGAGGTACAATAAACTGTTGCACTGTGGCTGTCGCAGTGCAAACTTCGTTTGTCCGGTGAATTGTAAGAACTTTGAATACCTATATAAGTTGATAACAAATTTTGGCTAAACTTTCCTGCCTTTATAATGGAATATGTACTTTTAATAGTATTTTTCTACCAGGGACCTTTAATTTGAAGGTTGATTTGTAAAACTTTTCGCCACCGCTCCTGCTCGTTGTCAGCGTTCCCGCTCGTCGCCATCGTTCTTAGTGTACTACTACACGAGCGAGGAAATCGCGACGACAGACTCGCGACGATTTACACGCTTAAATCTAAATCATTCATTCTAGTAAGGCCTATTCTATACGAGCCACAAAAACGCGACCGGTTAGACGCTCAGTCGCTTGAAAATTTTGCCCATTCTATACGAGCGTGTTGACGCCGCGCCTTTGTAGCGCGTCTAACCGGCGAGTGAAACGCGACCCATTCTAGACTAGCGACAAAACGCCTCATATTTGCTATGGATCCCGTACAAGTTGGGTGTATCGCTGTTCACCAATTAACATTATTAAGTTTTTTGGCCAAAAAACGTAAAAAAAGACGTTGGTCGGTACACCCGGTTGGTGCTAATCGCCTGACCTTAGGGGTGTTTCATCTTAGCTTTGCAGAACATCGGAGATATCCTGAGAAGTTTTTTCAGTACTACCGGATTAGAATATTCCTTACTTTTAACATCATAGAGAGGAGGTTGACCCTCGATTTCACAAATAAATCGTTCAGTTTCAAACATCTTGTTTGCAAAGATACCAAGCACAACAATCACAGAACTCAAAAATTTAACAACAATGATCTGCACTACTAGTCGTGGACTGCTGAAGGACAAATCGGCTCGGCCGCCAGACGCTTGTAAGTTGCTACATGTAGAATGAAACGCCGGTCTCCGGCGCGCGACTTTTACGCAACCTCTTGCGTTCAACACGCCGGCACGCCAACGACGCGTCCACACGCGACCGCAAAGTTGCCCGTATAGTATGCCCAATTAACACTCTGTGGTTCTGTGACACACGCGTGTCGCTCGCAGGCAAACGGTCGCGTTTTTGTGGCTCGTATAGAATAGGCCTAAGTGAGCCTATACGGGCGTGGAACTCGTCCCGATAGCGCCAGCCATCGTCGGCGTGAGCGAGTCCCTCGCAATTGCCGACGTTGGCAGGCGATTCTCGCGACGATTGCCTCGCCGTAGGTAAATGCAATTCATTAGTTCATATGGTGCCTTCTAGACGAGCGGAGAAGAAACGCCGTACCGTACAGTCATGTTCGATACAGAAAAGTTTATAAGTGCTGTGGAAAATCGACCAGCTTTGTACAGTACAAAGTTGAAAGAATATAGCAATTGAGACATCAAACTAAAATTATGGGAAGGAATAGCCATGATATTGTATGATAATTGGGGTAAATAAGATTATTGCAATACTTTTTAATGCTGTACGATCGGCGGTATGGCGGTTATTGGCTAGGCATTTCTATGCAATTTACAGAACTTTAATTGTATCCCCTGATGATTTAAATTAAACAAAAGTAAGATTGAGACCACTTTTTTTATCGAATATATCAATTAAAAGCCATGATAAGATTTGTTAGCCTCTCCTTCTGGAGATAACTGTTTGATCACATTATATGTTACGTCAAATGATGTGGCATGTTTATATTTTTTTATACTGCCAAGGCACTAAACCCTAAAGTAAGATTTTGCCTAATGAATTTTCCGCCAAACCCAATGCCTCATCACCCACTATTAGCGGGAGAATAGGATTGTCAGTGCCTGCAATTGCCCGACTCTCTGGTATGTTCAGTTGTTTCATTGATAACTGTTTCCCTAGAACACTCTTATTAAAAATGTTACTGTCACCTTCTCTTCCATAGGACCCAACATCGATTGCCGTAAAACAATATTCCGCATACATTAGTGCCAATAAACATGAACGTCATGAAAGCGATCAGCGTAATTGTCTTAATTAAAGACCATTGGAATATAATGCTGTGCTTTACTTCGTCGGACTTAATAAATTTTGGTTGTTTCTTACCTTAAAGTTATAATCAACCTTTTACAGGTGATAGACACAGACGCATATTCATATCTTTTTCGAAAATTGTTTCAGAAATTAGACAACAGCTCATCAAAACTTTGTATGGACATACGGTAGTGTGAAAAAAAATTGTCAATGTGCTCTCTTTGCTCATAATATTTTAAATGAAACTATCCAGTAATTAATCTGCTTTGCAGCATTGGATGTACCCAAAAACGACGATTTCTTCAGCGGTTTCTGCACCGGTAAATGCATAATGCAACAACAGAACCAATTTGAACGACATCTATTTTAACTAAAAGCAAAATTATTGTTCCGAATGTACCTACTTGGCACTTGGACCGTTGCGATTCTCTCGCGCTCGTTTCATGTTTTTGCCGGGCGTTCAAATCGTAGCAAGTTTATCGTCGCGAGTGTGTCGTCGCGATTTCCTCGCTCGTGTAGATGTACACTTGGGTATTTATAAAACACGAACTGCACCGTTGTAAATTCGCGAGAGCAGTAACGTATTTTGACGTTAGAATACGAGTTTATTAATTTTCTTTGAAAAAGTGAGTAATGTGACCAATTTAATATTATAAAACTATGAAATAAGTTACGCCCTGTGTATTGTCTATAGATGCTGAAATCGTAGGAATATGGAAAATATTTTTATGTTTTTTATCAAATGTGTCAAATTTCTTTCTTCCCATTGGCTAAAGCACGAACGACGAACAGCACAAGGTCAGCGAGACAAAAATTGGTCATGTTGGAACTACGAACGGGAGCGGTGGCGGTTTTATAAATGCATACATTATTCTCCTTCAGGTTCAGTTGCGGCGGGAACGGTTGCGATGAGCGGGAACGGTGGCGACGAGCGGGAGCGGTGACGAAAAGTTTTATCAATGCACCTTTAGTGTACATCTACACGAGCGAGGAAATCGCGACGACACACTCGCGACGATAAACTTGCGATGATTTGAACGCCCGGCAAAAACATGAAACGAACGCGAGAGAATCGCAACGGTCCAAGTAGGTACATTCGGAACAATAATTTTGCTTTTAGTTAAAATAGATGTCGTTCAAATTGGTTCTGTTGTTGCATTATGCATTTACCGGTGCAGAAACCGCTAAAGAAATCGTCGTTTTTGGGTACATCCAACGCTGCAAAGCAGATTAATTACTGGATAGTTTCATTTAAAATATCATGTGCAAAGAGAGCACATTGACAATTTTTTTTTCACACAACCGTATGTCCATACAAAGTTTTGATGAGCTGTTGTCTAATTTCAGAAAAAATTTTCAAAAAAGATATGAATATGCGTCTGTGTGTGTCACCTGTGAAAAGGTTGATTATAACTTTAAGGTAAGAAACAACCAAAATTTATTAAGTCCGACGAAGTAAAGCACATCATTATATTCCAATAGTCTTTAATTATTAAGAAAATTACGATGATCGCTTTCATGACGTTCATGTGTATTGGCACATGGCACTAATGTATGCGGAATACTGTTTTACGGCAATCGATGTTGGGTCCTATGGAAGAGAAGGTGACAGTAATATTTTTAATAAGAGTGTTCTAGGGAAACAGTTCTTAATGAAACAACTGAACATACTAGAGAGTCGGGCAATTGCAGGCACTGACAATCCTATTCTCCCGCTTGTAATAGTGGGTGATGAGGCATTGTGTTTGGCGGAAAATTCATTAGGCAAAATCTTACTTTAGGGTTTAGTGCCTTGGCAATATAAAAAAATATTAACATGGCACATCATTTGACGTAACATATAATGTGATCAAACATTAATGTCCAGAAGGAGAGGCTAACAAATCTTATCATGGCTTTTAATTGATATACTCGATAATAAAGTGGTCTCAATCTTACTTTTGTTTAATTTAAATCATCAGGGGATACAATTAAAGTTTTGTAACTTGCATAGAAATGCCTAGCCAATAACCGCCATACCGCCGATCGTACAGCATTAAAAAGTATTGCAATAATCTTATTCACCCCAATTATCATACAATATCATGGCTATTCCTTCCCATAATTTTAGTTTGATGTCTCAATTGCTATATTCTTTCAACTTTGTACTGTACAAAGCTGGTCGATTTTCCACAGCACTTATAAACTTTTCTGTATCGAACATGACTGTACGGTACGGCGTTTCTTCTCCGCTCGTCTAGAAGGTACCATATGAACTAATGAATTGCATTTACCTACGGCGAGGCAATCGTCGCGAGAATCGCCTACCAACGTCGGCAATTGCGAGTGACTCGCTCACGCCGACGATGGCTGGCGCTATCAGGACGAGTTCCACGCCCGTATAGGCTCACTTACTAGAATGAATGCCATAGAAAAAAGAAACTTTGTTTCTTTTTTCTATGATGAATGCTTTAGATTTAAGCGTGTAAATCGTCGCGAGTCTGTCGTCGCCCACATAATATTGTTATGATTTACTTACTACTTAAAATTATTTATTTTTAAATTTCTATTGAGGGCCCCATAGAAAGAAGAATTTCAGAGATAAATAAGCATCCTATTTTGTATATTCATATTTATTACTTAAGTGTATATGTTTTTTTAATAAATCTGTTCTTGATATTGAATGATATATTATTCCATTTTATATCATTTCTAAAATATTACCTTTATGAAACATTTTTGGGTTTTTGAAAGATTTCATCAATATGTCATAAATGTTTTGAAATATTTATGGAATATTTAAAATCTTTGGAAGAAACTCATATGAAATATTTCTGGAACATGATTGTGCTGTGTGGGAACTTGTTAGTGAAATTCCTGATCAGCGACCTCAAATTAGCTCATATAAAAAAATGAGCGAAAAATTCACTGTATGTTGTAATCCGAATAATTAATAAAAATAGTCCTGGATTTTTTTCCCTCAATGAAATACCCCCAATAAAAAAAGTATGGCTAAAATTAAGAAGGGCACATCTTAACCTAAAATATCATTAAGAAAAATTAACTTTAAAATAAATAAATTTTAGGTATTATATTAAACGAAATCGAAAAAGCCTACCAATTAAAAAAAAAATTAAATGATTGTATGGCGACGACATTATTTGGGAAAAATACGGGAGTTTCGGGAAAAGAAAAACATGTATTACACATGAAAAGGTATGGCAAGATCTAAGTATTAAAAGTTCAAGACAGGCATTTATAAATGAATTTTCTCAAAGCCTAAGAAATCCTCCGACGGAATTTCATCATGTATTATTTTTTGAAATGCGCACGCCACTGGAATTCATTCCCCTAATGTCGCACAACTCGGAGCTGTCTATATGCTAGTGATGAATCACTGACAGAAATTTTGAACTTGGAGTATAGAAAAAATATTATTTGAAACGGTAGACAGTCGGGAAAGGACAATAAAAGAGGGCTAACAAATGCTTGCCAACGTTTCGCTTTATTGCATGATTTGAAGCTTCTCCAGGGCTTGCATTTAAAAAAGGGATGAGCCAATTTTTCATAAAGAAAGACATAAAGATAACATTTTCCAGGATGAGAAAACATTAGTGAGTGTGATTTTCCGAGACATCAATATTTAAATACTTAAAAAAAAAAACTCTAAAAGCACGCAAGTATTTAAATATTGATGTTTTGGAAAATCACACTTTATATGTTTTTTGTCAAATTGGCTCATCCCATTTTTTTAAACGTAAGCCCTGAGGACGCTTTAAATCAATAAAGCGGAACAATGGCAATCATTTGTTAGCCCTCTTTAATTGTCCTCTCCCATTCAATTGGTCATTGGCCACGAAGACTTTCATAAGAAATATTAAAACAGGAATACATATATTTTCTTACCCAAAATTGTTCTTCATGTTATTTTTGACTAAACTTTTTTCGGTGATGGTAAATATTGATTCATGCAGCACTTTATATCTTGATAGACAAAAAATCGGTATCAAACAAGCCAGAATAAATATAAAATATGATACATGTTCAACTAAGTTGACAACAGAGTTCACCTTATCTAAAAATGTGTGTAAAAATATAGGAAGTAAATAGAATAACTATAATTTTATTGGTGTTACACTTCAATATTGTTGGATCAATAAAATGGACATTAACAGTAATGTCATTATTATAGGAACAAACTTAATTACTCTTCAAACTTAGACAATTTAAAATTGCGTTATTTGCTTCAAGACTTTACTTGACTGGCCAGTTTAAGGTTTTGGTATTTCCTTTAATGGCATTATTGTAGCCTTAGACGTAGGTCGTAATGCAAACTTAATACGTTTTATCTGTTTTTAGCTTCCTAACTATATGTCTAAAAATGTGTGAAAAAATATAGGAAGTAAATAGAATAACTATAATTTTATTGGTGTTACACTTCAATATTGTTGGATCAATAAAATGGACATTAACAGTAATGTCATTATTATAGGAACAAACTTAATTACTCTTCAAACTTAGACAATTTAAAATTGCGTTATTTGCTTCAAGACTTTACTTGACTGGCCAGTTTAAGGTTTTGGTATTTCCTTTAATGGCATTATTGTAGCCTTAGACGTAGGTCGTAATGCAAACTTAATACGTTTTATCTGTTTTTAGCTTCCTAACTATAATATGTGCATAGATTAAAGTATAGAATATCTCTAATTAAACAATATATATCGTGGGAAAATTTCTATATACAGGGTGTTATTAAAGTACGTGGCTAAACTTTAAGGGGTGATTCTCTGAGTGATTATAAGACGAAAAGTTTATATAAACGTAATGCTTCGTTTTCAAGATACAGGGTGTCAAATATTAAAAAAAAAATAGTTTTTTCGTAAATATCTTAATAATCCTTTAGCCGATTTTGTTGAAATTTGGCAGTGTTATTTAGGGTAGTGATGGGCTAATTTAGCCCTGACTAGTTTAAAATTTTTAAGTCCAGTGACGTCCCGAAAGGAAAACTTATAACGTTTCGCCTCTGCTATAACCTAAAATTATTTTTGAGAATACAGGGTGTCTCAAAAGAGAATAATACCAAAAAATATTTTTGTTAAATTGAATACCCTACCTTTTTATGTGGCATATAAAGCCTCTATCGGTTATCGGTGGTGTATTCAACTTTTAATTTATATGTAGATCAAATGCAGCGTTGCCAAGTTATGAATTAAAGAAGGAAAAATCAGTCAAAAACATACTTTTTTTAAACTGTTATATCTCCGCCACTGCTTCTTAATTTCCCTGAAAAAGTTACATGTAATCTAATGCTGGCCTAGTTTATCCTAGACCGTCCTCACTTTTCGATTTAATTATACAGGGTGTCCAGAATACTTGTTCAAACATCTCTATTTTCAATTCGATTTTAATTGAATTTCTTAAATACAACACCCTGTATATTATTTTGCCGTCGAAAAGCCTAAAGTGTCCCCTTTCAGAAAATATTATGTTTGCCGTATGTATCTCGTTATCATTTTGAGATATTAAGGTTTTTCCGTAACTTTACAAAGAAAATTTAAAAAATTGTAGGCGGTATGGCCCAAGAAATCGAAACAATTGCTATTCGTTGGTATGTCGCTGTCAGTAATTTTACCACAAATCACCGAAATAAATTTAGATACGCAACTGGACTCTTAGAACTGTCAAAAACTAATTGGCGCTGATGTCCTAGTATTTGCGATCCGAAACACGCAAGAAAGAAAGAAATCTGTTTGGAAACTATGGGTAAAAATAAAGAAAACTATTTTACCAACTTTTGATGAAATCTGTTTTATCGGTAGATATTGGTGCCGCCTTAAAATTTAAAATATTGCTTGGCTTAAATATTCATTTTTTCCTGCTTTCATTTTTAGTTCAGGGATACACGTTATTTCTAACTCTTAATTTTAAGTTTGGAGTAAATACTTTGTTCGTAAAGTAACAAATAACGTATATCTAAAAGCTCAAATAGAAAGCAGCAAAAAAGGAATTATTTAAAACAAGCAATACCTACCTATTTAAAAAAATACAGCTGACTAAAATAAAGCGAAATAAATAAAACATTATTTTTATGATCAAAAATTATCGGATCTCTTTTTGGCAAGCGGTGTCGCATGCCATGTTTATTTAAACAGTTTGGAACACAATATTTTTTAGGTTTTAGCGGAGGTGCGTAGTCTTCCATAATGGAAATAAATACGCGAAGTTTAACTAAACAAACCGAAAACACACAAAAACTAAACAAAAGTCAAAACAACTATCAAAAATCACGCTAATAGTATACACAGAGATCGAACGATCACAAACGGCATTAGAATTCAACACAACTTAAAAGAAAATCGAGAATAGAAAATTGACAATACACTTCAAATTCTTGACAACAACGAAATCTGGTAAGGTGCTTCTTCTCGATCGCAAATCGCAAATGAACGTGGTGCCCTCATACAAACTTAACTAAACCAAATTGTGCGATGCCACTACCGGCGCCATCTACGAAATGCGATCTAAACAAAATAATAATGTTTGGCGGGAACGCACAGCTTACGTATCTAAATTTATTTCGGTGATTTGTGAATTTTACTTTTGTAATCCTGTGACATTTGGTGCCATTTTGTGCATAGTATCTTCCTTCAATAAGAAGTATTTTGTAGTAAAAATGAAGTATACGAACCAAGAATCAATTGATATGATTTATATCCTTGGAGAATGCTTAAAGAATTGTCTTCTGGCATCCCGAGTGTACTGCGAGAGGTTTCCTGATAGAACGCATTCAGGTGCAAGATCATTTCAAAGACTGATGGATAGATTTGATAGAACTGGGACAGTTAAGTACGAAAAGCATGAAAGAATAAAGCCAGTGGTAAACGAAGAAAATGAATTTAACTGTTGTGTGAAGATTCACATAGAAGTACAGTAGACATAAGTGATTTGTTGGTCTTAGGTCAAACTTCTGTGAAGAGAATGTTGCGTAAGAATAAGTTTCATCCATATCGTGAGCAACTGCATCAAGCACTTGATGGACAAGATTTTGAGAATAGAATAAATTTCTGTAATTGGGGTCTTGCTCGAATTCGAGAGGATGTACGATTTTTTAATATTGTATTGTTTACCGATGAGGCGACATTCCACAATAATGGTCATATGAACAGATATAATTTGCACTTCTACGCCGATGAAAAACCACATTTTCTAAGGCCTATTGACCAGCAACATAGGTGGAGCTTAAACGTCTGGGGAGGCATAATTGGAGACCACGTAATAGGACCTCATTTTTTTGATGGACACCTCAATGAGAATATTTTTCAAAATTTTTTAAATGAAGATCTTGATAATCTGTTAGAAAATATACCACTAGACTATTAAGTAGAATGTGGTTCCAGTTAGATGGGGCGCCTGCTCATTTTAATATTGGAGTTCGAAATACTCTGGATAAAAAATTTCCTGGCCGTTTGATCGGAAGACGCGGACCTGTTCTGTGGCCTCCAAGGTCACCAGATATGACAAAACTTGATTTCTTCCTATGGGGATACGTTAAAGATCTGGTCTACGGAACACCTCCAACTACAGCGGCAAACATGCGGGAAAGAATAAGGGAAGCATTTAATTCAGTTACTCCCTTAATGTTACAAAATGTAAATAGATCTTTAACAGACAGGTTAAATATATGTTTACAGCAAAATGGTAGAGTGTTTGAATATCTAATAAATTAATTTATTTAAAATAATTATGTTTATGTTAATTATTTATTTATGTTGCGTTTATTGATATTTTGTACCTAAAAAATATATTAAATATAATATTATATTGTTATAAATATTTTTATGCCAATGACTAACAATTGTTTCGATTCCTTGAGCCATGCCTCCTACAATTTTTAAAATTTTCTTTGTAAAGTTACGGAAAAACCTTAATATCTCAAAATGATAGCGAGATACATACGGCAAACATAATATTTTCTGAAAGGGGACACTTTAGGCTTTTCGACGGCAAAATAATATACAGGGTGTTGTATTTAAGAAATTCAATTAAAATCGAATTAAAAATAGAGATGTTTGAACAAGTATTCTGGACACCCTGTATAATTAAATCGAAAAGTGAGGACGGTCTAGGATAAACTAGGCCAGCATTAGATTACATGTAACTTTGTCAGGGAAAATGAAGGAGTAGTGGCGGAGATATAACAGTTTAAAAAAAGTATGTTTTTGACTGATTTTTCTTTCTTTAATTCATAACTTGGCAAGGCTGCATTCGATCTACATACAAATTAAAAGTTGAATACACAACCGATAGAGGCTTTATATGCCACATAAAAAGGTAGGGTATTCCATTTAACAAAAATATAGTTTTTGGTGTTACTCTTTTTTGTGACATCCTGTATTCTTGAAAATAATTTTAGGTTATAGCAGAGTCGAGACGTTATAAGTTTTATTAAGAAAATTTTCTCATAAGTTCAACAGTTTAGCATCTAGTGACCGACGCGCCCTTGTTGGCCCACCCTGTATAAAAAATTGTTTTTTACAGGGTGTTGAAATATTAAAAAAAAAATCCTACGTAACAAGAAGACGCAAACTAATATGACGTTGAAACTTGGTGACAGGTTTTAATAAATACAAATGAATCTTTTAAGCCACAAATTGTTTGTCTCATTTTGCCAGTGGCGTGCACAGTGGTCACGCCGGATATTAAAAAAACCAACCAAACAAAAAAAAAACGCTTTATTAAAACCGCGATCCGAATATCTACAAAAAGTTAGGATTTACAGAGATCAGCAAAGGCCGATTATTTACTTGGATGATAAAACCTGGTTCGACACATATCGTCCCCTTTATGACATAGGGACGTATCTGACTATTTGTAAATTTTAGAGGAGAGAGAAAAAACGAAATTGACCAAAGCTTATTTTGCTATAGCGTTTCAACAAAAAATTTGATATGCTCACAATTTTGGCGTAATAATTTGAAACACTTAAGAATTCAAATGAAAGAGTTGGCTTTATGAAACAGCTTTCTAGTTTTGTATTTTTTGGAAAAAATATCAGATACGTCGTTTTGTCATCTATTTTTACAAACAATTATTAGATACGTCATTGGCTAAGAAGATGATATTTGAAATAAAATGCGACTTGATATAAGAAAATCGAGCGTAGATGGAGGTCAAAATTTCAGGTTTACAATTTACATAAGGATACACATTGCTCGCAAAATATTTTATTTCTTAAGTAGAAGAAACTACAACGGACAAACAAAAACAAAAAAAACTAGAACTTTTTTAACGGTATAGGTAGGTATATAATAAAAAATAAAAGATTTATTTTGCATCATTATGCACAATATGCATAATTACAATGATAAAAAGAAACCATAGTTTTTATTTACCAGAATCATGATGAGGTAGGTTTCTGTAATATGTTTTGAATTCTGGTTCTTTAACTACAGGGGTAGTTCCACTATACAACGCCACTAAATCATTGTATTTTTGAAGACTAATTTTATAAGGTTCTTTGTTTAAATTGCAAAGGTTAAAAATATTTAGTATTTATACCGGCTCTTATACGCTGGAGGCAAATTGAATCAGACTCTAACTGAAGATGACTATTTAAAAAAAAATATTCATTGGAGACGATTTTTTAACCATGATTTCCATCACATTAGTCCAATTTATCTTGCTGCCGCTTTCGGTTTCTCTCACACTTAACACGCGAAGATCTTTAGACAAGGTCTTGAAGTCTTTGAAATCATCATACTTCATGCTAATTACCTTATACGGTTGTTTTCTGCATGCTAAATTTATAACCGGTTGTAATTGTGATGGTATAAAAATATCTCCAGCACTGGACAAAGCTGATGAAATAGAGCTATGTGCAGAATCGCCTTCGCTTTGGCCATGGTTGGTTTCAAAATACTTTAGAGCAATCTTTCCTATAGAGGAATATTTATGAAGTGAGTATAATAACATGATAGCTATAATTTTTATTTTGTGCATAGCACCCATCTGCAAATAAATCAACGGCTGTTACGTTCTGTTTGTGGCTGTACTCTTATAGAACCTTAAAAAGATAAGTTACAATTTCTGAGGAACCGCGCATTCCACAATAATGGTCATATGAACAGATATAATTTGCACTTCTACGCCGATGAAAAACCACATTTTCTAAGGCCTATTGACCAGCAACATAGGTGGAGCTTAAACGTCTGGGGAGGCATAATTGGAGACCACGTAATAGGACCTCATTTTTTTGATGGACACCTCAATGAGAATATTTTTCAAAATTTTTTAAATGAAGATCTTGATAATCTGTTAGAAAATATACCACTAGACTATTAAGTAGAATGTGGTTCCAGTTAGATGGGGCGCCTGCTCATTTTAATATTGGAGTTCGAAATACTCTGGATGAAAAATTTCCTGGCCGTTTGATCGGAAGACGCGGACCTGTTCTGTGGCCTCCAAGGTCACCAGATATGACAAAACTTGATTTCTTCCTATGGGGATACGTTAAAGATCTGGTCTACGGAACACCTCCAACTACAGCGGCAAACATGCGGGAAAGAATAAGGGAAGCATTTAATTCAGTTACTCCCTTAATGTTACAAAATGTAAATAGATCTTTAACAGACAGGTTAAATATATGTTTACAGCAAAATGGTAGAGTGTTTGAATATCTAATAAATTAATTTATTTAAAATAATTATGTTTATGTTAATTATTTATTTATGTTGCGTTTATTGATATTTTGTACCTAAAAAATATATTAAATATAATATTATATTGTTATAAATATTTTTATGCCAATGACTAACAATTGTTTCGATTCCTTGAGCCATGCCTCCTACAATTTTTAAAATTTTCTTTGTAAAGTTACGGAAAAACCTTAATATCTCAAAATGATAGCGAGATACATACGGCAAACATAATATTTTCTGAAAGGGGACACTTTAGGCTTTTCGACGGCAAAATAATATACAGGGTGTTGTATTTAAGAAATTCAATTAAAATCGAATTAAAAATAGAGATGTTTGAACAAGTATTCTGGACACCCTGTATAATTAAATCGAAAAGTGAGGACGGTCTAGGATAAACTAGGCCAGCATTAGATTACATGTAACTTTGTCAGGGAAAATGAAGGAGTAGTGGCGGAGATATAACAGTTTAAAAAAAGTATGTTTTTGACTGATTTTTCTTTCTTTAATTCATAACTTGGCAAGGCTGCATTCGATCTACATACAAATTAAAAGTTGAATACACAACCGATAGAGGCTTTATATGCCACATAAAAAGGTAGGGTATTCCATTTAACAAAAATATAGTTTTTGGTGTTACTCTTTTTTGTGACATCCTGTATTCTTGAAAATAATTTTAGGTTATAGCAGAGTCGAGACGTTATAAGTTTTATTAAGAAAATTTTCTCATAAGTTCAACAGTTTAGCATCTAGTGACCGACGCGCCCTTGTTGGCCCACCCTGTATAAAAAATTGTTTTTTACAGGGTGTTGAAATATTAAAAAAAAAATCCTACGTAACAAGAAGACGCAAACTAATATGACGTTGAAACTTGGTGACAGGTTTTAATAAATACAAATGAATCTTTTAAGCCACAAATTGTTTGTCTCATTTTGCCAGTGGCGTGCACAGTGGTCACGCCGGATATTAAAAAAACCAACCAAACAAAAAAAAAACGCTTTATTAAAACCGCGATCCGAATATCTACAAAAAGTTAGGATTTACAGAGATCAGCAAAGGCCGATTATTTACTTGGATGATAAAACCTGGTTCGACACATATCGTCCCCTTTATGACATAGGGACGTATCTGACTATTTGTAAATTTTAGAGGAGAGAGAAAAAACGAAATTGACCAAAGCTTATTTTGCTATAGCGTTTCAACAAAAAATTTGATATGCTCACAATTTTGGCGTAATAATTTGAAACACTTAAGAATTCAAATGAAAGAGTTGGCTTTATGAAACAGCTTTCTAGTTTTGTATTTTTTGGAAAAAATATCAGATACGT
This sequence comes from Polydrusus tereticollis, assembly GCA_963920685.1. Taxonomy (NCBI): domain Eukaryota; kingdom Metazoa; phylum Arthropoda; class Insecta; order Coleoptera; family Curculionidae; genus Polydrusus; species Polydrusus tereticollis. Next base: position 50,046,400 of record OY987326.1, on the reverse strand, counting down.
CGTTTTGTCATCTATTTTTACAAACAATTATTAGATACGTCATTGGCTAAGAAGATGATATTTGAAATAAAATGCGACTTGATATAAGAAAATCGAGCGTAGATGGAGGTCAAAATTTCAGGTTTACAATTTACATAAGGATACACATTGCTCGCAAAATATTTTATTTCTTAAGTAGAAGAAACTACAACGGACAAACAAAAACAAAAAAAACTAGAACTTTTTTAACGGTATAGGTAGGTATATAATAAAAAATAAAAGATTTATTTTGCATCATTATGCACAATATGCATAATTACAATGATAAAAAGAAACCATAGTTTTTATTTACCAGAATCATGATGAGGTAGGTTTCTGTAATATGTTTTGAATTCTGGTTCTTTAACTACAGGGGTAGTTCCACTATACAACGCCACTAAATCATTGTATTTTTGAAGACTAATTTTATAAGGTTCTTTGTTTAAATTGCAAAGGTTAAAAATATTTAGTATTTATACCGGCTCTTATACGCTGGAGGCAAATTGAATCAGACTCTAACTGAAGATGACTATTTAAAAAAAAATATTCATTGGAGACGATTTTTTAACCATGATTTCCATCACATTAGTCCAATTTATCTTGCTGCCGCTTTCGGTTTCTCTCACACTTAACACGCGAAGATCTTTAGACAAGGTCTTGAAGTCTTTGAAATCATCATACTTCATGCTAATTACCTTATACGGTTGTTTTCTGCATGCTAAATTTATAACCGGTTGTAATTGTGATGGTATAAAAATATCTCCAGCACTGGACAAAGCTGATGAAATAGAGCTATGTGCAGAATCGCCTTCGCTTTGGCCATGGTTGGTTTCAAAATACTTTAGAGCAATCTTTCCTATAGAGGAATATTTATGAAGTGAGTATAATAACATGATAGCTATAATTTTTATTTTGTGCATAGCACCCATCTGCAAATAAATCAACGGCTGTTACGTTCTGTTTGTGGCTGTACTCTTATAGAACCTTAAAAAGATAAGTTACAATTTCTGAGGAACCGCGCTAACTGATCGATTCATTCCAGACGGAACAGTAACACTCCTTGCAAGCTAAGTAGTAAAATGTCAAATTAAAATTAGAAAGTCGACTTTTGTAAAAAATTGAGCTTTCCTTTGATATAGGGACGTAAATTACTTGTTGCGTATCAAAAACAGCACAAAGATTACTACTATTTTGTTTAGCTTGCTCTTTACAGGTTCTTTTTTTCTCTCGTACAGTTGTCTTTTCTGAAATATGAGTAGTATATCTTTGTTTTAATTCGTTTTTGTTTTTTTCATCACCTTGCAAATACGTGACACATAGGGAGCACTGGTCTTTCTTTGGACTAAAAAAAGATAACTTCTGCGTCTTAAAAACCTTTCTATACCTATAAGGAATAGCTTGAAATTTTGTTGAAGGAACATGTCAAACATTTTCCTTAAAGAAAGATCTGGAGGAAGATATACATTCTTGTGGTTTTACCACGACAATAGTGCGATTCGACATGCGGAAACCTATTAATGTGACCTTCTATTTCGTAACTCATCTTTTTTTCTTGTTCTTTGACGACTTCACTTCTGCGTCTTCCTCCTCTTAGTTCTTTTTCTAAAACGCCAACCTCGTTTATTTTGGATACAGCAGTGCGACACATCCTTTCCGAAACACCTAGAGTACTCAAAAAAAAAAATGTACACACCCTACAAGACTTATTTCCTGCTGTAAGAGTATAACCAAGAGTACGTCCTCTACGAGAATGTTCTTTATCTGTCGTCTTTTTTCGTGTTTTTTCAACACACAACGTTTTTAGTTCCATCACTTCACAAAACAATTACATCTTTTTTTATAAAAAACGACTTTTTTAGTCAGAAATCAAAGTAAAGATCTAAACGAAAAAAACACGTTTAAACAATATTTGAAGGTTATTTACTATGTAGCACGGCAGTGCTAACACAGATTTGCAGATACGCCGCACACTTGAAAATCTATTCGGAATTCGGTATATATGACAAGGCGGTGTATGTGTTTTTACGTCTGTATGTAATATACCAATAAGAATTTTGTCAGATACGTCAAACCGCTGATACTAATTTATGGCAAATGTACAAGGGATAGAGATACGCCGGTTTGTCATATGAAAAGTGCACAAAAGTTATATATTCTGACGGCGTAACTCAATTTTCGATTTTATGACACTTACGTCGGTATGTCGTAAAGGGGACGATATGATACCCCGGAAAAGGGTTGGGTTGACTCAAGCGGCAAGTGTAAAACAAGCGCGCCATCAAAAAGAGGTAAACGAATTACGATTTTGCATGCTGGATCTAAAGACGGATGGATTCCAAATGGACTTTCTGTGTATGCAAACAACATTAAAGATTCTTCTCTGGATTACCATGAGGACACCACTGCTGATTTATTTGAAGATTGGTTCAAAAACAAGCTAATTCCAAATAAACCTCCGAATAGCGTATTTGTAATGGACAACGCAAGCTACCATAGTAGGCAGTTGACCAAGACTCCCTCCTCAAATGCCACAAAAGCAACAATCCAAAACTACATGTATGATAATGACATTTATTTTCAGGAAGATTACACCAAAAGGTAATTAATTGAGGTTTTACAAAGTTTAAAACTACAAAAGGAATACTTCTGTGATAATTATGCAAAAAATCTAGGGCATACAGTTTTAAGGCTTCCACCATACCATTGTATATTTAATCCCATCGAACATGTTTGGCACCAACTGAAATCTGCCATTCGTCGTAACAATATTTGCCCTACTAATAACTCCAATGTACTTGAGCTTATAGAAACTGAAGTTTACATCCCTTTACAAAGTTGGGCAAATTCTGTTACACATGTTGAAAAAGTGGAAAAATCCTATAAGTATCCATATAACCAATATAGCACAAATAATAATTAGAACAGATGATGATAGCGATAGTGATATTGATGTATTAAGTGAATAATTATTATAAGTACCGAATAATTTGTATATTTTTGTAATCATAAATATAATTTTTAATAATAAAATAACTTGTAATTTCACATTAAAACATAAATAGAATATTATTTAATGTCTTACTTATTTTTATTACAAACCATGATTAAATTCTAAGCAAAATACAGACCTGTTGGGCCATATTTCAATTTTACAGCTAGCCCGGGTCTTTCCTAATAGGGATCAGTTAGTCACTTTCTTATATCTCTGAACAGACTTTACCATAAAGGTACGTCCACACTGGAGCAATATTCAGCAACTTGTCGCAATTTATGTTGTAGAAAGTTGTCGAATGTTTAAAATTCTTTAAATTGTTTAATTAAAGCAATAAACTGTTCACACTAACTTGTCGACAAAGTTTAAAGAATGTTCGCACTTGTTGTAACTTAATACAACTTAATGGAACGTTCTGTCTACACTGCTATTTTAGCTGTTAAGTGATTGTGACTTAATTTTTCTTTTTGCTTCTTCAATAGATTGGGACTCAACAGCTGAACAAACTGTAATTTACGCATCATTAATTGACTCTGCATTTATATTTTAAATTTTTAGGATCCCAAATGCATGGGTGCTGTCACTGCTGTCTATAATTGAAAATTAAATTCAAACAGTTCTCTGCACTTCACTTAAACGCCACAACTAAAAGAAATTCTTCATTTCTCATCGTTTAAAAATGAAAATTAATGCTAAGATTTTAGTATTTGTAGATTCGCGATTGTTTGAAATATAGCAAGCCTCAACTCGCAACATTCCGTCCACATCGAAAGCAATGTTTAGAAATGTTTCACATTATTCTTTGATCTTTGCCGCTAAAAACGGATTCGCGCAACATACAACCACTTTTGTTGAACCGCAACAGCAACATAATGCAACACAACACAACATATTCCATCAAAAGTAAACTTTTTGTGTTCGAATGGATTCTCGCTGCTTTATCCTGTGTTATGTTGCTACCAGTGGCGGCTCGTCAGGGGAGGCAGTGCCTCCCCAACAAAAACTTACGAAATAACATTTTATTTTTTTAAAAATAACTTTATTCATTTTTGAAAATGATACTTTCATATTCTTATATTCTCAGTGTATCAAAAATTCTGAATTAGCTACTTCTAGAAAAACACTTTCTTTATAATATAATATTTTTGTTATTGCCGCTCAGCTTTAGTACTATTAGGTGGTGTCTGCCCGCATCAGCGAATATGCGCCTAGACTATTATCAACGGAGGCAAGCTTCCGACGGTTTAATTTTTCAGCACGGATAACACTGCAAGAACCGAGCGTCACTACGACGCGAGTTGTTTTTGTCACGTGAAAAACTGATAGCGAGGAGGCAGAAACGCCCACAAATATTTCGCGGGAAGCTCCGTAGTGTGTGCGGTACAGTATACGGAACTATTTGTTTATTTGTGTGTCGAGTTTGATTTTAGCGATTTTTTTTGTGCACAAATCATACTTTCATGTAAGTTATTATTATTTTATTGTTTATTTATTAATTTTATCTCTATATTATTATAAAAATGGAGGTAACTGAAATTGGCGAATATAGTAGAAGCTGTAATGCTAATAAATGTTCGAAATTGCAAAGATATCGTCGAATACTTGATAAAATATAGATTTAGTCGACTGTCTTACGACGATAAATTGTTTATAAAAGACTTAAAGTGAAATTAAGGTTGTATTTTCAAGATCCGGTAAGTTTTAAGATTTCTTTATTATGTTATTAATTTTTAAACGCTAAATTTTATTGTTTTAAAAAAATATAAATCCTGTTCATGATATTATTCTCTCATACCTATTTTTAAGGAGAAACGAAACGGAAAAAAAGACAGATATTATGTAGTCGTCCGACACCAAAAATTTCGGCAATATTTAACGATAAGAGACAGGGTAAGCAATATTCAAGAGCTTTTCAGGTAACTTGGTACGAAACCTATAAGTGGCTGTGCGGAAGTATTTATAAGGAAAGCTTATATTGTTGGCCTTGTATTTTATTAGGCAGCGTAAAAAACAATTGGAGTTCAGGGGGTGGGTATTCTGATTAAAAAAAATTTTCACGGGCGGTAAAATCACACGAAAGTTCCAAAGAACATAATATTAAGAATTCTGTGGCGCTTACGAGAGTAGAGCAAAATAGAGACACAATAGCGGATGCACTGAGAGAAGTTGACCATGACCTTGCAAATTGAATATTTTTCTCGGGAAACCTAGTATTTCAAAGTAATTATATTGCTGGTTGAATTCCTAACTATTCATTTTAAGCCAATGACCTTGAAATCGCGAAAAATTTTCGCCTGCGGCGCTATTTTATAGCCTCCCCCCCCTTATACACCCACGAGCCGGCACTGGTTGCTACAGTGTGGACGCGGCTATAGTCGTTGCCGAAAAATTTTAAAAATAATCACTAAAGATAATACCTTTCATCAGCATCATTCCATAAGAAAAATAGGCAGCAGCTAATAGAATTACTCCCGTCAAAAAAATGGAAAATGTATTTTTTATCCAGGATTTTTTTGAAATAAATAACACCAGGTTCAAGCACATGAAATTCCGATTGTGTTCATAATGATCATTTTGCTTTTCGGAAAAGGATTGTGTAAAAATAAATTGGTTATCTGGTGTAATTGGTGGCATAGCAATAACTTTATTCTACAACTACAACTATAATAATAAAATGTTTAACACAAAAAACATTTTTTGGGAATCACTATATAACCATTCAAATTAAGAAAGTTACCATTAGGGAAGCAGAATTAATAGCATGTAACATATTCCCATGTGTGTTGTAAAAGTAAAACACGCAAACTAGTAACATTATAATATTTTAAAAAAACTAATTTTATATACTCTGTGGAGCACTTCACTTAATAATAATGTGTGGTTAATTTGCTTAAATCTAACAGTAGTTGACTAATGAAACCAAACTTAGATTTAAATATTTTATTAAAAAATATTTTGTCACAAAAGTAATTATTATCTTGGGACATGGAAAATACATTAATATTTATAACTTAAACGTGTTGGTACTCTTAACAGTATGTTATCATATAAACCTATTTGTACATTGTACCTTGGTAGAAAATGACATAACATGAAAATGGGATCGGAATAGGCAACACTAATTTCTCAGCCGACATACTGACGTCACTGTATAGTAATTTTTGACGTTATGGTATGACGAATATTTTTTACGGTATTTTAATACCATTTATGGAAGATTTGAATCTAGTTATCGAGTTATATTGTACTTTTTCTATATTAAGGCAGTCCGGAAGAAGCAAAGACATGACCGTCACAAAACTATATTAACAAGTATGCGATAAAAAAAGGAAATAAAGCTGGATTCATAGTAAAATATAAGACTTGAGAAGAAATGGTTAATTTTCATTTCTTATCGGTTCGGGAAAAATCGGGCGTCCTCGTACGCACGACCAATTGGAAATCCTCTCAAATGTCAGACATTCTCGTTTTTGAGGTTTATTTATTGTCGTTATTGTGTTTACAGTTTTATTTTTTGTAAAATATCAAAATTACGGAGTATAGTATTTTTCAGCTCAGAAAGAAATTAGTTGAGGTTAGAATTTTGTTTTTAGACATGTGTCACTTTTTTTAATAATAATATAATAAAACGAACAAATGGTCATTGACTTGATACATAACACTTCCCCTTCCTGTTCGACAAGACCGCTAGGGATTACAAAAAAATAACATAATTCTTAAAAAGACGAACAGAAAATCGTCATGGTTTTGACACTATGAATAAATTTTACTTTTGTTACAGCTGATCAATTATCGCTTATCGCTTACCTTGAATTCAGCTATAAATTGATAAATTCAACGCGACCTTAAGAACAGCATTTAAAAATAGACAGATCAAGAAGAACTGGAGCAGGAAAAAACAGGATTTTATTAGCCTGACAAGTTTGGCACGAAAGAAAATCTTACGAAAGCTCCAAGAAATGAACGGAACTCGATATACTCATGTAAATTTCGAGATAGATAGATAGAAATTGCGTCTTCTTCTAGACAAAAATCTCGCAGTTTAAGACAATCCCAGATTAAAGATTTAAGAAGTAGTCCATGGTCTGTGGTTATGTATTTTAAAGGCAAATGAAAGTCCTGCCAATGCATACCCAGAAAAGGCGATCCGAAAACGAAAGCATGCGAGTTATGCTGCAAACTTCCCGGTGATACTCAACCATGTATATCCAGCTTTGAATGGAACGACATTCCTTACGATATTCCTGACATGTATTCCAAAGCAGGTAAGTCGTTGAACCTTTATTGTTTGAATCATTTATAAAAGCTTTGGTTGGGCTCAAATAAATATACACAAGATAAGCAATATAAAAAAGGGAAATGAAAGTCTGTCTTTACCACCAAAATTTTTTTAATATATTAACTACACTACACCCCAGATTTGGGTATCGAGGGCATATATATGGGAGGGATTCACCATATGAGTTAGATGTTCAATATACATTCAAGTTTGAAAATTGAGTCGGACTAGTTTCGACCTTAGAAAAGATCATCATCAGCAACTCTATATAATTATAATGTAAACAAGGTAAAACACAGTAGTGGATAGTTCAATGAATGTGTGTGCCTGCCTATGAACCTGACTGGGAACGTTTGGCTACACAAATAGGTTAAGAATAAGAGGTTAATTGGAACACTTGTTGAGTATTGAGTGTATAGGTTTTAACCCTATTTTTTAACCTATACAGTCAATACTCAACAAGTGTTCCAATTAACCTCTTATTCTTAACCTATTTGTGTAGCCAAAGGGACGTTCCCAGGTCCATAGGCAGGCACACACATTCATTGAACTATCCACTACTGTGTTTTACCTTGTTTACATTATAATTATATAGAGTTGCTGATGATGATCTTTTCTAAGGTCGAAACTAGTCCGACTCAATTTTCAAACTTGAATGTATATTGAACATCTAACTCATATGGTGAATCCCTCCCATATATATGCCCTCGATACCCAAATCTAGGGTGTAGTGTAGTTAATATATTAAAAAAATTTTGGTGGTAAAGACAGACTTTCATTTCCCTTTAATCCCAGATTAGTTTAGTAGAGAAAGAAACAGAAGAAGCCAGACCTCGAGAGTCAAACTAGACAATGAGAAAGAATGAATTCAAAAACGATCTTAGATTAATAGAAATCGAAAACAAACTAAAACGAAGATGATACCCTTTCTAAATCTGGTAATAGTAATCCCATTAGTAAACAAAATATTGTAAGAATACTATACGAGTATCAGCATTCAATTTTTCTAAGATAGCTGAATCAGATGAATAGACATTCCCTATGAATCTGAAAATCATTACGAATGGAGAGAAAGCGAAAAGAATACGTTACAAAGCTTAACCTACAATACAGAAGGTTGCAAAGAAGGAAATGAATTAGGACAAAATTACGACGTAAGAAATCATAAAACTACTTTTTAAAACAATCACTAATGCAATGTAACTCATAATAAGATTCAAATCTTTTATTCACCACCATCCATGACCACAATCCTGTCGTTAACATGATCCTATGGCCATAAATAAAATATCGTCCCTGTTACGTCAGTTTGCTTCTGGGATAGCTACTTAACTTAAGAATGACGCATTTTGACAATGCCACCTCTCTAATGCAAATGGCAGCTTTGCCAAAAACATGTCGAATGTTATTTAATAAGTCGGCTGGGTTATTGCGCCATGATAATCCGATTCTCAAAATTGCCTACATACAAAAACTTAGTCATAGTAACTTATAATATTGCGAACTGGTCATACAATAGTTCTTTGACTCTATAGTAGTCTTCAGATATGCAACCTTCCAGAACGATTTTTCCAGTATCAATCTAAAAAAGATATTGAAGTCATTAAGAATTTATAGGCATTTCGGGACTACTTTAAACATTGGCTTTTGTGAATGGTACCATACCAGAAAAAAACAAACAAAGAATTGAACATATTATGCAAAATAACGTTTTCAGAATTATATTCTATCAAAGAGAATAACATCTAATATTAAAAGTTACAAAATAAACTCTAAAATAGTTCAACAAAAGTGCAAATAAGTTAAATAAAATTAACTTCATCAAAACATAAATTCATCCTAACCAAACATAATCAACACCGAACAAAGTCCGAAAGTCGTACCATGCGCACTAGCTTGCAGTTGATGTCTAACGTGCTATTTTCTGGGGCCGGGCACTGATCGGCGGCCAACAGAAGTTGGTCGGGTTAGTTCAGGTGCTTGACAAAAGTGGGGTATATTTGTTGTCCTGTAACTCTTGCACAACTAAATATGCTGGTCAGTCAGGACGTAGTTTTAATATTAGAATAAAAGAACATCTAAACTCTCAGAAACCGCCTAATGACAAGAGATCAGCTCTTGGCCTACATTTAAGAGAGAATTTACATAATTTTAATACTAAAGACAACTTTAAAATGCTACATAATGCGAATAAAGGCCATAAGCTGAATTTTTTAGAAAATATAGAAATAGCTAAATTAGAGATTAATAATCAAATTGAGTGTTTGAACGATCTTGCCAACAAAAGCAATGAGAATTGTAAACGAGTTTAAGTAGTGAATGTTTGTTTAAATAATAGTACCTCCTTTTGTGCAACCTAGATGTCGCTCTGGTATATATTTTATATAGTGGTATATATTTTATATAGTTAGTTAACCTGTGTTCGCCATTGTGAGCTTGTTTGTGTCCTTAATGTAAAGTTTGTGATTATATTATGTAAGTAATACCTAATAATTTTGATTTGAAATTGAGAATATTATATAAATAAACTTTTACGACAGCGCTTGAAAATGGTTTAAGAACTGAAACGCGTAGAGCAAGGATATTAAATATTTGTGAAGAATTTTGGATTTTTCTTTCCTCTTCAATATAGAAGTTGGTCATGTTTAGCTTTACATTTTTACGTTTCCTTCAGTCTCTCTTTTCGTATTACACACCACAAAAAAAATATATTTAATTGAAACCGCTCTTCTGACATCTTTTTCAGTTGAAGGGTTGGTTTATGTTCATACGATCTTTACATACGTACCTCGGCATTTTTTTATCACTTTCCTTATTAGGTTTTTTATACTTTGATAGCATAAGCCATAATCAAGCAGTATTTTTATAAGTACCCAATATGAGGAATGAATATATAGTTAATGCAAAACAATTTCCGATGCACGTCATCAATCACCTGCTAATTGTAAATCGGTAAAAAACATGAGGAAATTAAATTTGGGCAAGAAATATTAAAATTTCATGCGATATTGAATGTGGGCAGACAGTTGGCAACAGAACTCTCAACGCTACGGTGGCGCCGGCTCATTGGTTGGCCTGTTTTGACGTTTTGTTTTCGTTTGGTATTGTTGTGCGTGTATTTTTTACCAAAAACTTCAGATCTTTCATAAATAGCGTTAACCCTCCGTCGGTCGCAACCCTAAAACTAACGAGTTCGGTCGCAATGTGCCTGACAGGCCACCTGTATTTACTCGAGAAGTAGATACGAAATAATTCTTATTAAACCTTGGTTTAAAGTTTTTGGGGTCGCTGATTACGATTCGATGTCAGATTTTCAAAATTCAAAATGGCGGATCCAATATGGCGACTAATCGAAGGCCAAATCTCAAAATAGACCATTATATTTGTAACTTGTCTGAAACTTGACGTACGGTTTTCGAAGTCGTTGAAATTTGAAGGGGGTTCTTAGGGTCGCTGATTATGAATTTGAATAGTCGCCATATTGGATCCGCCATTGCAATTTTGAAAACTTGACATCAGATTTCGAAAGATCTTTTTTCCACTACTAACCTATAACATCGCCATTATTGACCGATTATTAACGTTAGAAATCGTTTTTCTCTACCTTATAAGTTATTATTGACCATGGTCAATAATAAGGCATTGAAATCCATTATTGACCGATCTTCAAGAATCTATTTGAACGCGGGTAACTTGATTTTTTGATTCTACAACATGAATTCATAAACATGAATAACCTGAAAGGTGATTTCTTGTGGTTAGGCAACCAGATAATTATCAATACATATTAGATTATTAGAGATGCTTGATATTGTAAAATATCGATACAATCAACATTTTTTCTGCTTCCATCCTTAATTCTGGAGGTGTACACATAATAACATCACTAACATTTTCTTCGCTCATTTTTTAAAAAAACGGAAAACTCGTGAAATCTGATGACATAAATGAACAAAATTTGGCATTAACAAAGCCACCTGACAAAACAACAAAATATTTTGCCAATTCCAAAGAGCAGGTAACTTGATTAAAAAATATACTTATACCTACCCATAATTTTTTATAATTATTAATACTATAAACACAGATTAACTAATATAATCTGTGCTATAAAGATAAATGTCTTATAAAAGTTTGTAGTAGTGGAAAAAATATTATATTAACCACGGTTTAGACAGCTTATAGCCCTCGCTCTTAAATCCCTCGTCGCTTCGCTCCTCGTGATTTAAACTTGCCGCTCGGGCAATAATGATGGCTGTCTAAACCTTGGTTAATAATATACTAATATTGATAAAGGCATACTAAGAAGGGTAAGCGCTTATGCGCTCTGTAATAGAAAAAATTAATGATAACAGCGTAAGCTGGCCTGTCAGGCCGGTTGCGACCGACGGAGGGTTAAAAACTGTTCTTTTAAGAAGAATACGTTATTTATTTTTGTGAAAAATACCGAAGAGAAGAATTTAAATAGCCGGTGCAAGGAACTAATAGCTTCTCTAATATGCTGTTTTCAGGAACAATTTCTCATTGTTACATTTCACAGCAGTTAGAGAAGTAACTGTAAAGAGTATGTTAAGTTCTACAGATTTTGTTTCTACTTTACTAATTTTTAGCGTTCTCATGCAAAGAGAGTTGTAAATATGGAAATATTGGATATAAGTTCTATTTGTAACACTATTTATGAAACGCACGAAACAAGTAAGTTGTATTTTTCAAAAACTATATTATTTTACATTGGTTATGCTTAAGCTCTAACTCTGTTAGAACATCATTTAACTTTGACAAACACAGAGATACCTATTATAATTTCTACTGTCCACTATAAGGTCAAAGCTGCTATGTTGCTCGACCTGTACCAATTCGTTTTCTTGGATGAAACATGGATTTAAAGAAAGTAACTATAAAATTAGATGACTACTCCAATACAATTTAGGTATACATCGTCATCCTTGAAGATTTTTAAAATAAAATAAATAAAATTGTGTTTTATTTATGTAAACTTATCTTGTTTGATGGCGCACTAGGTTAATTCCCTAGAGGTTACATTAATTTTTACTGCGTGGCCTATAGGGTTGCTCACTGGTTCGTTAATATTCTGCTACCTTTAACTGTTTACTTAAACACTTGTAGTTTTATTCCTTAATACAGGTTATGGTATAATATTACAAGGATTCACGATAAATCCACTGGTCGATGCTTAACGTTCACATTACTTACTACTTTTTTACATGTTTTCCTTAACTATCACTTGAAAGTACACCACAAAAACGCCCCGGTATCGTAGGGAGCTCAATTTCGTACGTCAGTTAACGAGGAATCGCTAGCTGCTTAGTTCTACTTAAACAGAAACCGTTAATTGCCCAAGAAGGCCTTAAGCTCGTGAAGGTACATAAGAGCACCTGCCTAACGGAGCCATCTTGGAATGCACTACTTAATAGCCCAAAAAGGCCTTAAACTCGCGGAGCCCACGTAAAAGTCCCTACTTCAAGGAGCCATCGTGGAAGACTGTTCTATCTTAACCGTTGCGCCGTGCCGTCTCGTCTCTACCGCCGCGTGATACGATCTGACCACATATTTCACCCAATAGAAAGCTAGCGTCCCAATAATGACGTCATATCTGCGTGAACGAATTATAACCCTTATGTTATTTGCAAACAAAAATAGCAGAGATTGAAATCGCACGGACACAGCATTTACCAACCTATTCTCTTTGACGTGTTAACACGTTTCCCTAACATTGTTTTTATGAAAAAAACAAAGTGTAATTTTCTCACTCGGTTATTTTGATTACAATCTGGCAACATTGTTGATAACTGACGTCACTCGAATGGTATCAAGTGCAATGGAATAATTGTTTTGCGTTAACTATACCTACCTACCTAAGTTCGGCATTTTTCTGTCACTACTTACTTATTAGATCTTTTATACTTTTATAGCATAAACCCTAATCAAGCAATATTTTTATAAGTACTTAATATGAGGAATGACTAATATAAATATATTAATATATGCTCATTAGCTCATCGTGTAAAAACATTATAATTATATTCAAAACTCATTAAAAAAATTGAGAGATAAAAACTTAGTCTTAATCAGTCAAAAAGTAATTTCAATGAAAATTAAATACATTTAGCTGTTGCCCGGTTCTAACGTCACAGAATTCTGATTTTGTTTGGTTTCGCTTGTTTGTGTCGCTGAAGTTATTAAGTATATTAAGTTATATTTTTTTGTCTTTGTATAGGAACTCATGATACTGATATCCATTAGGGGTATAAACTAAATAAAAATAAAATAAACTCCACACCCTATGATTTGACATAGGACCATATTTGGTTTGTATTTTCCTGGTTTCTTCTGATTTTTACCCGCGTTTTCTTTTCTGTGTGTGTTAAAGTCAATTGTACAAGAAAATCACTACTTACCTTTCTTACCGCTATTGTCCCATTGCAACACCACAATACCCCGCCAGAAAATTCAGAATTAACATTGGATTTTGCTAGGATCTGCTTGAAATCTGACAATTTCAGTTCATTCACAAATACGGGATTATGGAGTGTATGTTCGGGGTAAGGTTCTAATGTAAGCACTCTGGTATCTTCTTCGTCAACTGGTAAAAAAGAATATTATCACGAAAATATTTTTAAAAGGCACTTAAATCAAACCCAATTAAACTTACTTTCCATGGGTTCATTATCCACATCCATCCTTTTGGCATCAGCTTGCGTTTCCCTAACCAAAATTTGAGCATTTATAAAAGCTACCTCCGTATCTTTTGCTTTTTGGAAATCCAGTTGGGATACAAGCGCATCTGTCAATCTAACCTAAAATAATTTTTAGAATATTATTATTTAATTATAATTTAATTTTTAGAACGTCATTACAAAAAGTAAGTAAGCCAAGTCTGCCTAAGGCTATAGACTACGAGCGCCTCTCGCGGGCAATAGTACAACGATTGGAATTATAATTTGTGATTGATACAGGGTGTTCCAGAATTCGTGGGCCATCTCACGGATTCGTGTACAGGGTTAATATGTGCATGATTGTAAGACAAAAAGTTCATATAAACATAGGTCCGCAACCACTTACAACAGTTACGTAGAATGTTCAAAGTCTAGTGGGAAGTACTTTTTCATATTTTCTTCACTTATAGAAAAGAATAGATAGATAAATACAATAGATAGTATTATGTGGTGTCTTCATTTTATCGACCGGCTTGAAATTTATTTATACGTTAATACTAATGCACATTACAAGGGAAGAAAGTAATGTTGTCCAAAAATTAGGTTGTCAGTTTACTGGTACCTTTCCTGACTGTCTCAAGAGATCTAAAGTAATACCGATATTTAAGAAAGGTCTCTGAAAGATGACCTAAACAATTTTAGGCCCATCTCTCTGACACCGCTGCTTTCAAAAATTTTTCAATTCATATTCATTCAACTTAGTAAATTTTTTGAGAACAATAACTTGTTTGCAGATTGCTAGTACGGTTTCAGACTTCAGAGCGAAGCGCTCCACAACGTGTACTGTGGTAAGTTTATTGGTGTTCATGGTTGAGGCTTTTGAGGGTGAGCAGTATGATAGTGCGGCGTTCTGTGACCTCTCGAAGCCTTTCAATTGTGTATCCCATGATATCCTAGTCCAAGTTAGTATAAGCCTTATACAGTATAACAACCAACTTTCTGACTGGTCCGAGAATAAGCATGGAGTCCCTCAAGGATCAATTCTGGGCCTTCTCTTATTTATTATATACATATACATATATGGCATCCAAAATGCGAGTCCGGACACAAGACTGTGGTTGTTTGCCGACGATACTACTGTTGCGAGGGCTGGAAGAGAACTACCGGATGTATGGGAGGCTGTGCGGGCGGATGTTGACAGGTCTGGTGTATGGGGCCAATCGTCTGAGCCTAAATGCTGAGAAGACGGTTAACGTAACATTTGGTCTGCGTGGGGTGCCGGGTAAGAACTCTCGGGGGGGGGGCACGGTTTTTGGGTGTGCACTTGGATCCAGTACTAAGATTTGAAAAACACATTGACAGTGTCTCTGGACGACTGTCAAGACGTACTTTTTTATAATAAAAATAATAATAATAATCTTCATTATTAGCACTTGGCTAGCCAAATTACAAATTATAAACAATAGTACTTATGTCTAAATTAAACAAATTAAACAGATAAATTCTCATTGTCAAATCAATGTCAACAAGGTGTTCGCCTTCGATAGCGCTCAACTGCAAGAAATATAAGAAAAAGTTTTATATAAGAGTTATAGGGTTTGCAATGGAGCATAACGTGAAAATATTTTGCGGTATACAGGATGGCCCAAAATATTGGTACTACATAAAAATTATTTTTTTTAAATGAAACACCCTATATACTTTTTTTCTTTCTGATTTCGCTAGAACGAATCTCTATAGTCATATTTACTTTTTTGAATTTGATTGCGACGTTGTCAAGTAAATAATTATTTCCTGGTATATTATGATTTTTATTTGACTTATTAAAAAAAACCATAGTTGCTTATGAAATCAATAGAATTAAACAAAATTTTTACCATTAGTACCTTAAAGTACTTGGTACGTAACCATATCACTATTTGTTCTATTTATTATGTGGGGTGTTCGTGCTGACTTGGCAAATTTCGCTAATTTAAATATGCATTATGTCAATTTTTTTTAAATGAAACACCCTGTATATTTTCAACTAATAAGGTGTATTTTTCGAATGTCTTTAATGTTACGATTTAAAACAAAAATTAAACAACTGTTCTTGAAAAATGCCTTTTATGGTTTCAGCGAGTATATCAACAGTGACATAGAGCAACGACTGTCCAATCAACGACTGTCCAATAATTGATTAATAGAATTAGTGTGAAAAATTTTAATGTGTGGCATTTTAATGTGTTTTATAATGTTTTATAATGTGCCAATGCGCATTGCCTTATTTTATTGGATTTTGTTTAATTGAGTATATTTGCTTTATCTAGTTTTCTTGTGTTGTCTGGGACATATTTATATTTATGTTTATATATTTTACTTGACGTAAGGAATAATGCCTGTGCTGTCCAACACTTAAATAAAAAATTTTGAATTTTGAATTTTTAATTTTACTTACTTGATAAATATGTGTTTCACTAGTGGCATCTACCACCTCACCTTTTTGCGGTGTAAACACTCTGGCGCTAATGTTCTCACGGCAATGTTTAGCTATCACTTCAGTATTTTCTTCTGATCCATGGACAACTAAAAAATAAAATTAGCATTACATTCATCATTAGGATATAAAGTTATATCCTTATATACACTCAGTTATATTGTTTCCTACAGCACTATCTGCAGAATGCAATTCTATACATACCTACGACTCTCCTCGGTCTTAACTGCGACAATATTTTCATAAGTGACTCGCCGTCTGATTGGCCCTCAAAATCTATGTACTGTACTTGGCAATTAACTTGAAGAGTTCTTTCCAATGCTATACATTTAGAAGGCAGTTCAGGTATTTCAACTAAAAAATGAAAACTCTTTATTACTTTTGAGAATTATTAAGGCAATAGAATAGATGGTTAAAAACTTGGTCACCGACGCTTTGTAAATGGCATAATTTTCAATCGAACAAAGCTTAATTCTCAGAAACTCTACAATTTATTGTCAAAACAAAGGAAGAACATAAAATATATCAATCATAAACGTAAATATCAATAGAATAACACAAAACTATATAAGTAGAACAAACTACCGTAAACCCACATAAAGGGCACTAGAATAAAAGTAAAATCCGAGAAAAACAACCAACGAAAAGCGACAAAATCCGAGTTTAGCATCGATATAATGGGGACCAAATTATATGTCCTTCGCCTTCAAATCTTGACAGTTAGCCAGGGTATTAGACTGAAAGAAGCGCTAAAGCGATGAAGTAAATGCTTTACACTGAAATAAAAAATGTGGGTACCTAGTAAGGAGTACCTTTTTCATGAATAACTTCTGCGTTTCATGTAATTGACTTTTCAGCAAATTTCGTAAAATCATAAAAAAAATTAAATAAAATAAAAATAAATATTTTTGAAATGTTTTATTGATTGTGCAATTGATAGTATATTACATACTGAGAGTAGAAATAAACCTATTACACACGATTACGGTACGAGCGTTAGCGAAATTTGTCCTTGTTAATGCAGACATTATAATATTACGTAACTGCTCTTACGCGCAGCTTGGCTTCTAACAATATAGTGTGTGTAATTAGAGTTTTACGGATGAAGTAGACAGTGCGTAAGTAGGTTCTTACTAATACAGAAGTAGAAAAACAGTATTTTCTTATGTATTCCTTTATTTCTTTTTAAATATTGAACAGCAGTTTTGTTACCTTTCCTTACATTTTTAGTCAACAATCCTAAAACTAAAATAAACAATGTTATATCTAGGTCTGTTGGTCCTTAAATTTTCGTAACAAATAAGGGCCATGTTTTAAACTATAAATAGCGGGGAATTTCTTCAACTTGTTGAGTAATTTAAAAGGTTTAGGTTAATATATAATGGCACAGCACTTGCAAAAACAAGCACTTAAACAATATACTTCTCGCACCGAAAACGATAACTTATTGACGCCCGGACTAACGGCTAAAACACGGCAGGCTTAAACTCATGACAGTTGGCCGGGTTACCTCCTACTCCAATGATTTCGCCAAATGTCATATTGTCGCTTCTCGTTGCTAGCTTTTCTCGGGTAAAATATCAAAATATTGGTACCGAGACGAACAGATTAACACACTGGTTTGAAGCTTAGTGGCGGCTCGTGACGTTTTTTTTTAAGTGATTATAGAAAGCAACATTTTTTTATGTTTTGCAAATACAAGATACAATAAAACGATATTTACTTACCAACCCGCCTAAAACGCAAAAAATTATATTTTAAAATAATATAATTAACGTCTATTTTTAATTCTTTAACAAGGTAAATTGAAAATTACTATTTTTGCATTTTGAACTTTAAATCGCATTTCATCCATAAGGCCTAGTAAGAATATTTTTAGGGTGTATTCTGAAATTCACAAAACTATTCCTGGATAAACTATTTGTTATATGGAAAACAATCAAAACTAGTAATCTCGATTCAAGAATACTAGAATTCTTGCGGTCTTTTCCGACCTATCAAAAGCCTTTGATTGCGTAAGCCATGAGGTACTGCTGCGGAAGCTTTATGCCTATGGGTTCCGAGGCATTGTGTTGCAATGGATTAGAAGCAACCTCACTGATCGTTCTCAAGCTGTGCACCTTAACAGCGTGTCATCTAACAGAACGAATATTTCTTGTGGTGTCCCTCAGGGATCCGTGGTTGGGCCAATTGTTTTCCTGATATATATAAACGATCTCACTCAACTTGAAATTGCGGGCCACTTTACACTGTTTGCAGATGACATAACTGTACTATGGTAGAATAAGAACCCCAAGCAGCTATTGCTTGATATATCAGATGATTTTAAAAAAATCAAGCAATGGCGCGACGCAAATTGTCTTTGTTTAATTATGTCTAAGACGCATCTCATTGGGTTTAACTGTGCGGTTGATGATATCGATAATTCTCTGATAGAATCTGTGAGTGGGACTAAGTTCTTGGGTTTGTTTGTTGACGAGGATTTTAAATTTTATCCTCATATTATCATCATCATCATAGTCACAATGTCTTAGCAGACATGTTGTGAACTCGTAAAATGAAATGTTCTAAGTCAGAGCTGGAGGGTTGCCGAAACGAAGGTTGTCAATTGCTCTAGAAATTGTATTTCGCCATCTTTCACGATTATTTGTCAATTCGGTCGCTCTTGTGACGCTAGTATTTAGCAATTGTTTTGTCGCATCCACCCAGCGTGTAGGAGAACGGCCACGACAAGTTTTTCCATATTATCACTTCTATGGATATGGCCGAAGAACGTCAGGATACGCGTCAAGACAATGGAAGATAGTCGCTTTGGATTTCCAAGTTCACTCAATATAGAAACATTAGTTCGGTGGGCTGTATAAAGAACTCTTAGCATTCTTCTCCAAGCCCACATTTCGAAAGCATCTATGCGGTGGCGGTCTGCCTTTCTCACAGTCCAAGTTTCAGAGCCATACATAAATATGGAAAAGACAAGAGACTGAACCAGCGACATTTTGGTGGCTTTGGTGACATTATTATCACGCCATATTCTAGTCAGTTTAGTCATAGCTGACCGTGCTTGTTGAATGCGCCGTCGGATTTCAACCTCACAACCTCCCGAGTTATCGATCGAAGAACCAAGGTATACAAAACTTTGGACTACCTGACAGCGGCCTACTGATGTTATTGCAGGGTGATTATCATGTTCTCTGTCCACGATCATACCTTTGGTCTTTTTGTAGTTGATACTAAGACCATATGCTTCACTCTGTTGTTCCAAGATGTTAAGGAGAGTTAACAGTTCGCCTTAAGAAGCAGCAATAAGGGTTGTATCGTCAGCAAACCTTAGATTGGATATCCTGACACCACCAATAGTCACACCACCCTGCCATCCGTCCAGCATATTATCAACCTTAACAGAAAACTCGCTTCTGGCTGCTTTGCTGTCCGCACTACTTTTAATTTTAATTGTTATATTTAAACCTATTACAATAATTAATGAATTAAAGAATAATATTTTTGCTTGATAAAAACAATAAGTCTGAGGTATTAAATAGCAACCTTTTAAAGAATAGTTTTGATGTTATGGGTTTCTCGATATTGAATTTTATTAATACATCACTTAAAACTGAAATATTTCCTGATCAATTTAAGGTTTCCACTGTTGTTCCTGTACCTAAGACCAATTCAAACAAGGCTGAGAATTTTCGCCCCTTAAATATGTTGCCTACCCTTGAAAAGGTATTGGAGTTGGCGGTTTATAATCAGATGGTTGCATATTTTAATTTGAACAAGCTATTTTTGGGTAGACAATCGGTTTGGGGCACACCATTCATGTGAAACTTCCCTTCAATTTATCGTAACGGAGTGGAAAAATGTCATAGATATGAATCAGTATGTTGTGGCAACTTTTCTAGATTTGAAAAGGGCATTCGAGACTATTGACAGGAGGATTCTACTTGACAAACTACAGTATTATGGTGTGTCAGGGAATTTTCTTTCTTGTTTTAAGAGTTATCTTTCTGGCCGTAAGCAGGTGACTAGATATGGATTGGGAATATCTGATGAGATTGTTAATGAAAATGGAATTCCTCAGGGGAGTGTACTTGGCCCTTTGCTATTTATTATTTATATAAACGATATTAATCATGTTGAAGGTACACATTCCATCAATTTTTTTGCGGACGACACTCTAGTCTATTGTTCAAGTGATAACTTGAATAATGCTGTTTTGAATATGAATAACTCATTGCGTAGTATTGATAAATATTTATTCAAGAACAAACTTAAATTAAATGCTAGTAAAACTAAAAGTATGATTTTAACATCTTCACATAAGTATGACCTGATTGTTTGGGATGATATTGAAATCAGAATTGATGACAGTACAATTGAATTTGTTAATGAGATTAAATACTTAGGGTACATAATTGACAGATGCTTAAAATTGAATAGTCATGCTGAATATGTTTATAGAAAGATTGCTTCAAAGTTATATTTTTTCTCTAGAATATGCAAGAAAATATCAATGTATGCAAGGTTGACTCTTTATAACAGTCTCATACAACCACATTTTGACTATTTTTTTTTTAGTGTGGTTTAGTGGGTTTAGGACAGAAAGACAATTCCTTTTATTATGAAATTGCCGACGTTTCGACCTATATTGGGTCTTTTTCAAGGCTAAAAACAAACATACATTTCCAGTTAATCCTTAAGGAAGAACACTATTATGGTAAAAATATGTTGACAAACAAACAAAAAAAAACTATATAAATTTATACCCATTTTAGGGCATTCACAATACATTAATAACAGCAATTACTAGAGAAAACGAGAACAAAACATATTTATCAAAATATATGAAGTAAAAATAAAATTTGTAAATAAAATTGACACGCAAGACCACTATTCCATTAAAACAAACATTGTGTATAACAAGTAAATTAGCACCCCACATGACAGGTTAAGTTTTCACTTTAAAAAACAAAATTATTAAATACTAATTTGGAGAATAAAAGAACTTACCTATTCAAAAAAAATTAGAATTATTGTCATTATAAATATAATTCATCTCCATAACAACACAGGGACATAATATTTTATTAAATAAAATATACATCAAACGGTATCAATACCACAACGAGAACTGATAGAACAGCAACTTTAGCGGACTTAAAAAAAAACCACTACAATAGCCATTGTTGCTCACATTGTTCCGATCTTTTTTAATAATTTTTATTTACGTTAGGCCCAAATTCTTTATACAAATGAAGCAAATAATTATACTGTATGTTGAGCCCTTGTGTATCTGCTCGACAGTTAACCGTATTATTAAGCGTTATGTAAATCATTTCACTTAAACACCGCTTGTAATAATTACTTTCTCGGTCCAAGATAGACACCTCATTGAAATCAAATGTATGATCCGCTGTAAAATGATGTTGGGATAAAGCCGTTTTTTCTGATTTATTTCTGTTTATCTCTCTGCAATCGTAACGATGTTGGTAAATTCTGGTTTTTAAGTACTGTTTGGTCATACCAATATAGCATTTATCACACCCCGAACAAGGAATCCTATACAGGGTGTCTCAAAACTCAGTATCAAGATTTTAGGGGCGTATTTGCCAGGTCAAAATAAGCCTTTTTTTTCCTATAAGCATGTGTCCGCAAACGCTTCGTCACCGATCTACAGAGTGTTAAATTTTCAAAAAAATTTTATTTTTTCCTTCATAGCTCTTTTAGTTTTTGAGATATTAAGATAAAATTTAAAACATAGATTACGCTTTAGGGCTTACATCATCTAGTATACCGAGTGATTGTAAGAATCTACAGGGAGATATTTTTTCAGGGGTCATGCTCCCTTTTCTCCGCATAAACTTTTTTATAGTGCGCTGCTGGCGGATTCTGAAATATGCAGTACATTCTTTGTTTTGTTTATAAACTTTTTTATCTCTTATAATTTTTATGCATCTAAGATCGTTATCGAGAAAAAAATTTAAACAAATTTTTGTAATTAGCTACATTTAATTAACATTTATAACAACAGGGGGGAATAAATACCACAATGAAAACAAAAGACGCTATACTTATTTGTTATAAGATTATTTAAACATTACCTCAAAAATAAGAAACTTAATCAACTTTGACTTTTTATAAAAGATGCTGGAAATACCCTCCTCTTTCTGCGATACAACCCTCTACTCTTCTTCTCATAGACTGCCGTACGCGTTCTAATATTCCGGGATTATTTCTTACCGTTTGAAAGGCATCCATAATTCGTCCAGTTAGAACTTCGATGGAAGGCACTGGTCCTGCATCATAAACTAGACTCTTTACATGCCCCCATAAAAAGAAGTCCAGCGAGTTGCAATCTGGGGACCGTGGGGGCCAAGCAATTGGACCTGCTCTGCCAATCCACCGATTGGGAAACACTGTGTCTAAATAATCGCGGACGGTGACTCGAAAATGAGGGGGGGCCCCATCGTGCATAAACCACATTTGTTGACGAACGTGTAAAGGCACATCCTCCATTAATGCAGGCAATTCATTCTGTAGGAAGTTTAAATATGTGTCACCATTTAAAATTCGCGGTAAAATAAAAGGACCAATTAAAGTATCTCCTACTATTCCTGCCCATATGTTTACGCTAAACTGTTCCTGGTGTCGAGATTCTCTGATCATGTGTGGATTTTCTAGTGCCCAAATATGAACATTGTGGTAATTCACTACTCCGTCGCGTGTAAATTGAGCCTCGTCGGTAAAAAGGATACGAGATAAAAATTCAGGATCCACAGTACACTTGCGCAGTATCCATCTGGAGAACTGCAAGCGCTGTGGAAAGTCTCGAGGAAGCAAACCTTGGACGCGCTGAATATGATATGGGTATAGCATGTTTTCGTGTAAAACCCTCCAGACAGTTGAACGGGAAACATCCAAATGCCGTGCTATTTGTCGAGTACTCATACCAGGGTTTTCGTCGATAACATTTAAAATCTCTTCATCAACTGCTGGGTTGCGTGCTTGTCTTGGTCTACCAGTATCGTGCATTGGAGTCTGAAATCTGCCGTATTCCCGAAGGTGTTGATGGGAATTTATAAAAGTTCTGTAGTTGGGAAGCCGGCGATTAGGAAATCTTAGCGCGTACAACCTCTGAGCATTAAGCCCGTTACCATTAGCCAGACCATAAACGAAATGGATGTCAGCCAGATGTTCAAATGAATATGGTCCATTTTCCATTTTAATGTTAAACAAATCAAAAAATATACGATAAGTTATAAACCAACTTTTAAATAATGTCAAATGCATAAACCAACTTTTAAATAATGTCAAATTCTTCAAAATAAGCGTAAACGTCAAAATGAAAATGGCAGTCAAAGCCCACTAATTGTTTTTTTTATTGTTTCATTGAAAAATTTCAATTAAATATGGCGAATTACAAAAATTTGTTTAAATTTTTTTCTCGATAACGATCTTAGATGCATAAAAATTATAAGAGATAAAAAAGTTTATAAACAAAACAAAGAATGTACTGCATATTTCAGAATCCGCCAGCAGCGCACTATAAAAAAGTTTATGCGGAGAAAAGGGAGCATGACCCCTGAAAAAATATCTCCCTGTAGATTCTTACAATCACTCGGTATACTAGATGATGTAAGCCCTTAAGCGTAATCTATGTTTTAAATTTTATCTTAATATCTCAAAAACTAAAAGAGCTATGAAGGAAAAAATAAAATTTTTTTGAAAATTTAACACTCTGTAGATCGGTGACGAAGCGTTTGCGGACACATGCTTATAGGAAAAAAAAGGCTTATTTTGACCTGGCAAATACGCCCCTAAAATCTTGATACTGAGTTTTGAGACACCCTGTATACCAAACCAGATGAAAAATCGAGTGGTACTGGATCTTTCAACCTCGTAAAGACAGCACTGACCACATTAATGTTATAAAACGCCAACCTGCAATTGGGACTACATTTTTTAATATGTTTTTCAATCTCTTCTGATAAACCCTGAACATAAGGAAATTTATAATATTTAAAATTATCTGTATCAACTTTAGTATCATTGTTATTTAGATTATCTTTATATTGGTTAATTACTCTATTAATTAGTGACATAGGGTAGTTATTAAGTCTTAAAATATTCCTAATGGTCTCTTCATTTTGAGAGTGATATTCTGGACTACTCAATTTATGAGAGCGGTATAACATATTTTTTATTGTGGCAATTTTCTGATTAGTTGCATGCGAGGATAAATAATTGATCACGCGTCCAGACGCTGTGGGTTTAATAAACCAATTAGTGGATAAAGTGCCATTTGTATTTCGCATTACCATAGTATCAAGAAAAGGAATAACCCCGTTAACCTCATTCTCCATGGTAAACCTGATTTTAGGATGGAAATTATTGAAGTAATTTAAGAGATTTGACACTTCGTCTAACGGACAAGCCAACAATGTATCATCCACATACAACCTAATAAAACTCAAGGAAAAAGGAAGCTTACTGATTACTTGCGTTATTAATTCATTCATAATTAAATTCGCTAACACAGGGCTAGCAGGATTTCCCATTGCCGTCCCATCCAACTGTTGATAAAATTTGTTATTGAAAGAGAAATAGCTGGTATTAAAAAGATGTTCTATTATTCGGCAAAAAAAGTCACAAGGTATATTCGTATATGATGATATAAAGCGCCATTTCCTCCTCATAATACTCATGACCAAGTCTTTAGGAACATTAGTAAAAAGAGAAACCACATCGAGAGAGACCAGTACATAGCCTTCTGGCAACCTAACTTGTCGGCTAACCTCAACAAACTCAAAGGAATTTTTTATATTAAATTCAAAAGTTGTAGTTACTTTAGATAATATTTCATGTACAAAAACCGCCAGATTATACGAAGGAGAATTGATACAACTAACTACTGGTCTCAAACTTAAACTGTCTTTATGTGTTTTTCGTAGCCCATACAGTTTTGGAGGGACGCTATTATGTATTTTGATTTTTTTAGCCAGTTCGTCATCTATATATTTATTTAAGCACAGTTCTTTAACTAAATTGTTCGCTTGTGTTTGATATTTAGCAGTTGGATCAGAAGTCAAAATTTTATAGGTTTGATCGTCATCCAACATAGCCAGCATGCCGTTCATATACTCATCCCTCAACATTACCACCGTAGAGTTGCCCTTATCTGAGCGCATGACCACCAATTCTGGGTGTGATCTGAGAAATGACTTACATATCGCGAAATCTCTATCAACAGTACTTAATTGATTATGTTTATGATGTTTGTTACGTATAATGTGATTAGTGAAGGTATTTATGCAAGAAGCTCTAAGATTGTTTTTATCATTCTCGCTAGCCGTTTGTGCGTTGATACAGTATTCTAAATCTTTGATCATAGTAGGAACCGGTATATCTCTATTACACATCGGTAAAGAGAATTTCGGGCCTGCACATAAAATTTTATTGACTTCATTAGGCAGTTGAATGTTCGTATAATTAAACAAAAACCTATCATGTGTTTGTAGATCAAAACTTGCATATCTATTTTGTAAAACCGTGATCTTATTTAAATTTGTTTGTTTAATAGAATTAAAAAATTTATTATAGTTGTTTTTGCATGAGTTACTAAAGTTAGTAAACAGTTCATTAGGTAGTAAGTTACTCATTGTATTTTTTATTTCATTAAGGATATTCTCGGTTTTCTTAAGTTTCCATATTGTAATTTTAATTTCTATGTTTAAAACGGAATTTTGAAATTTATGAAGTATGCTATCTATTTCATTAAAATATGGGTGTTTTTCGGATTTTAAGGAAAATAAACACTTCATATTGTTCACAATATGTCCAGGTACAATAGATTTGGTTCTACATTGTAAAAGAAAAATCCTTCTATTCCTTAATGATGCTAGTTTTTTATCTGTATTGATCCAGTCCTTCATCAATCTAGTTATATCTTCCCCGTAAGTATTCTGGATGTGTTTAAAGAATACCCCATTTAAAGCCATAGTTATCATTCGCGTCCTGATATCAAATTTTTTTGAGTGTGGTTTAGTGGGTTTAGGACAGAAAGACAATTCCTTTTATTATGAAATTGCCGACGTTTCGACCTATATTGGGTCTTTTTCAAGGCTAAAAACAAACATACATTTCCAGTTAATCCTTAAGGAAGAACACTATTATGGTAAAAATATGTTGACAATCAAACAAAAAAAAAACTATATAAATTTATACCCATTTTAGGGCATTCACAATACATTAATAATACTTTTTACTAATGTTCCTAAAGACTTGGTCATGAGTATTATGAGGAGGAAATGGCGCTTTATATCATCATATACGAATATACCTTGTGACTTTTTTTGCCGAATAATAGAACATCTTTTTAATACCAGCTATTTCTCTTTCAATAACAAATTTTATCAACAGTTGGATGGGACGGCAATGGGAAATCCTGCTAGCCCTGTGTTAGCGAATTTAATTATGAATGAATTAATAACGCAAGTAATCAGTAAGCTTCCTTTTTCCTTGAGTTTTATTAGGTTGTATGTGGATGATACATTGTTGGCTTGTCCGTTAGACGAAGTGTCAAATCTCTTAAATTACTTCAATAATTTCCATCCTAAAATCAGGTTTACCATGGAGAATGAGGTTAACGGGGTTATTCCTTTTCTTGATACTATGGTAATGCGAAATACAAATGGCACTTTATCCACTAATTGGTTTATTAAACCCACAGCGTCTGGACGCGTGATCAATTATTTATCCTCGCATGCAACTAATCAGAAAATTGCCACAATAAAAAATATGTTATACCGCTCTCATAAATTGAGTAGTCCAGAATATCACTCTCAAAATGAAGAGACCATTAGGAATATTTTAAGACTTAATAACTACCCTATGTCACTAATTAATAGAGTAATTAACCAATATAAAGATAATCTAAATAACAATGATACTAAAGTTGATACAGATAATTTTAAATATTATAAATTTCCTTATGTTCAGGGTTTATCAGAAGAGATTGAAAAACATATTAAAAAATGTAGTCCCAATTGCAGGTTGGCGTTTTATAACACTAATGTGGTCAGTGCTGTCTTTACGAGGTTGAAAGATCCAGTACCACTCGATTTTTCATCTGGTTTGGTATATAGGATTCCTTGTTCGGGGTGTGATAAATGCTATATTGGTATGACCAAACAGTACTTAAAAACCAGAATTTACCAACATCGTTACGATTGCAGAGAGATAAACAGAAATAAATCAGAAAAAACGGCTTTATCCCAACATCATTTTACAGCGGATCATACATTTGATTTCAATGAGGTGTCTATCTTGGACCGAGAAAGTAATTATTACAAGCGGTGTTTGAGTGAAATGATTTACATAACGCTTAATAATACGGTTAACTGTCGAGCAGATACACAAGGGCTCAACATACAGTATAATTATTTGCTTCATTTGTATAAAGAATTTGGGCCTAACGTAAATAAAAATTATTAAAAAAATCGGAACAATGTGAGCAACAATGGCTATTGTAGTGGTTTTTTTTTAAGTCCGCTAAAGTTGCTGTTCTATCAGTTCTCGTTGTGGTATTGATACCGTTTGATGTATATTTTATTTAATAAAATATTATGTCCCTGTGTTGTTATGGAGATGAATTATATTTATAATGACAATAATTCTAATTTTTTTTGAATAGGTAAGTTCTTTTATTCTCCAAATTAGTATTTAATAATTTTGTTTTTTAAAGTGAAAACTTAACCTGTCATGTGGGGTGCTAATTTACTTGTTATACACAATGTTTGTTTTAATGGAATAGTGGTCTTGCGTGTCAATTTTATTTACAAATTTTATTTTTACTTCATATATTTTGATAAATATGTTTTGTTCTCGTTTTCTCTAGTAATTGCTGTTATTAATGTATTGTGAATGCCCTAAAATGGGTATAAATTTATATAGTTTTTTTTTGTTTGATTGTCAACATATTTTTACCATAATAGTGTTCTTCCTTAAGGATTAACTGGAAATGTATGTTTGTTTTTAGCCTTGAAAAAGACCCAATATAGGTCGAAACGTCGGCAATTTCATAATAAAAGGAATTGTCTTTCTGTCCTATACCCACTAAACCACACTCAAAAAAATTTGATATCAGGACGCGAATGATAACTATGGCTTTAAATTTTGACTATTGTCCAACATTGTTGTTTCTGCTTAGCAAGAATAAAATTTCACAGTTGCAAAAACTACAGAACAGGGGGATGAGACTGGTATTGGGAGTTAATCGATATACACCAATTAGATTTATGATGGATTGTTTGAATTGGTTTTCGGTGGATAGCAGAATTTTTTTATTGAGTATGGTTTTTATTTATAGGCTGAGTAAGGGATTACTGCCCGATTATTTTGGAGATTTTGTAGTAAGAAATCATGATATAGGTACACAATTATAATGTTAGAAGACATGCGAATTTTCATATAACGAGAACAAATACAAGGTTTGGAATGAATAGTTTATTCCACAAGGGCTTGAATGAATTTAATAGGCTGCCTCATTTTATTAAAGAGTCAATTAGCGTTGGTCAATTTAAGCAAAGACTTAAAAAACACATCAGGGATCGAGTGTGATTGGTTCTGAATGGATGGTAATTCCTGTGAATGTAGTGATATTCTTAGAGGTTTGTAAATGTTGTGCCCTGTTGTATTGTGATATTGATATTAAATTATGATGATATAAGGCAGTTTGTAACTTGTGTGTTGTGTTTATGGTAATTGTTTCAATTGGTGTGCAGTTGTTTGTAATGTTGGCAGATATTTATATTAAGATTAATGTAATTAATGTTTTGTATATTAGGCTTGTTCTACAATAAAGAATTTTATTATTATATTATTATATTATTATTGTTTTGATTGTAATTTTAACCGTTTTGTGTTACTTTAGTTTTCTATTTTTTTGTATTTTTTTATACTTTTTTGTGTTTAACTGTTTTATACTTTTACCCATTATTTAACTTTGTCAATAAGAGCTGATACATGTATTGGTTTTTGGACAATAAAGTACTTTCAATCAAAATCTATTATGATTGTATTTTTGAACTATTATTTTGTATGTATGTATATGCGGTATGCTGTTACTTGCACTTTGCTGTGAATGGTCCACATTTTACGACGCTGATATTTGTAAGCCCTTATTGGCACTATCACTGGTAAAGAATTATGCGAGATTTAAGTGATTACTCTTTTGGAAAATGTATTAGTCCTTGTGGTTTTTGGAACTTTATGATTTTAAATATATACTTTGCTGATTTGTGTAAGTACTGATTAAATCATGGCATTAATAAATTATTTATATTTGTATTTGTATGCTTTAATGATAAAGCTTCTGGAGCAGTTCTTGGTGATTGACATTTGTTGTTGTATGTGATGTACTAGACACTGACGCGACACTTACACTGCGTGCAAAATGAGTTTTTAAATTAACACCCCCTCACTGCCACCCAAAATTTCTGACATCTATGATATTCATGACCCTTAAAAAAAACTTTATTGCAGTTAATATTAACTTACTGATTTCATCATCTTCCTCTTCTTTTACGTCCACATTTTCTTTATTGTCTTCAACCTCTGGGTTGATATCGGCTAATCTATAATCCTCTACTTTAACTATTTCTCCATATTCATCGCACTGTAAACCAAATAACTATTTTATTATTAATCATTCAGGCAATTTTATTCTTCATCAAAATTGGTGTTTGATTCGAAACATTTAAATATCGCATAGAATTTCGCGATTTGCCTGTAACAAGCCAATTTGAAAAAAATATACCAAAAATAACACAAACATAAGAGTAATCACATTTAAGACTATTAAAATTTAAAAATAAAACCCTCAGGAAAAACTTAATTATTAAAATTTATAACTTTCTTCAAATGAACCTTATTTCTTCACCTTTATTTTCTCTTCTTTGAATGGATACATAGGATAATGCTTCTTAGTAACTTTGAAAAAACCACCGCTAACTTTGCCTTCCTGTTTTATGACAATATCATGACGTCCCTTAGATATAACTGACATTTCTATGTCGCTCTCAGAATCTGAATCAGCCTCACTGAAATAAAAAGCTACCATAAAAATAAAACAAAGTCAAGTTTAACCAAGTCCATAGCTACCAGTCAGTAAATGAATGTTTATTTATTTACAACAATGCAAATTAAATCCCACTAGAGCAGACCTCAGAGGATGAATTAGATTGACAAAACTTTAGCTGCTCAATGTATTATTATTCTGCTTTTAATAAGATCCATCAGTGCATCAATATTTACCCTCATACTGCCAATAATAACGGATTAATCGTCTGAGGGTTACTAATGAAACAAATATTTGTCTTACTCTTTAGTAATTTTATCCACTTTCTTCAGCTGTTGTCTTTTCTCGAATTCTTCTAACTCAATGCCTTCCAGTTTTACCCTTCTCTCAACAATAACGTCTATGTTCCTACCTTTTTCATTATTATCTATCAAATCTCTAGCCAGTGTACCCGGTGATGTTCTAATAAAAAAAAAATATAAATAAATATATCACTACCTAACAAATTTAGATAATATACTCAGAAATATCTTTATATTCACAGACCTTGTAGTAATAATAACACTATTATTTGGATTTGAGCACCACTGCAGAAATAATTCCCTAGAAAATCCCATTTCTAAGTCAGGGCTGCTAGCCAGAACAACTTTTGGACTTGGCACTTTATTTAGCTCTTGTAAACTGTGACATAAGTTTAAGTGTTTAAATTGAAATGGGTTGTTTCTAGCTCCTTCAAAACTTCTCATCAATTTATCACTCATCCATTCTGAAAAATAAATATTTGGAAATATTTTTTTGGTATATGAATATGTCTAAATTAAATTCTTAGAAGAAAAAAAACTCACCAATTTGAGACTTAGCAAACTCTACAACATTATAAGCCACATTGCTTATTAAAGCCAGAGAATATGTCAGCAAGCCTGACTCCTTATTTCTCCATAATTGGTCCAACATGTGAGCCAACTCCAATACTCTTCCTGCAGTATCCACTGCTATTAAAACATTACCATTGTTTCTTAGAGTTTGCAATATATTTGCTAAAAAAATAATAGGCTTAAAGTAGTTAAAGTTGATAGGTACAAATTTTGTCATAAAAAACAGGTTTAATCATTTTTCCTTCAAACTTTCTTTAAGGCTTGAGAATAGACTAGGTAAAGGAAATCTGGCTTACTCATTAATTTTTCATCCCTAGCCCTCCTCCTAGCTTGCTGGTAGCTAGCATTAAATGCATCAATAATAAGTAATGAAGGCCTCTGAAGTTTTTCCAATTCACAACCATTTAAATGCCTCTCCTTTTTGTGATTAAATGAATTAGCATAAATAATATCCTCTTCACCAGCTTTCATAATTTTCCATATTGTACCTCCTATCATATGACCAGCAGGAAGGGGGGTTACAGTAAGACCATAACCTTTACCTGAAAATTATTACTTATCTCACAACCTAGGCGACTAGGCGCTAATAAATAAGCTCGTAAATAAGCTAACATTATAAAAAAAAAACATGCACCTACTTTACTTATAATAATTAGAACTGTATTATTTTGCTTCTTTGAAAAAATTGAAATTGACTTGTAAATTGATTGGGTATAATAATTCAAATCTCAATTTATGCTAAAACTTCAACAACTCTAGATAAATATAATAGGTATTTAATATTTACCTTTTAATGGAATGCTTTGGTTATATTTCAATTGGATAATCTTGTCAAAAGTAGCATCAACATCATCAAGATTAAATAACATAAACTCTTTCATATTAAACTGGGACTGGTACAAGTCATACATAAACATTTGTCCCATTTTGTAGACAGGAATGGTCGAGTATATGGGACAGTTGAGCCCTAGTTTACCTACAAGGTATGGTAAGGCGCCCAAATGCAATGTGTCTGGGTATGATATTAAAACTGCATCTATTTGGTGCACATGTCTGAAAATTAATAAGTCATCCCGTATTAATAGTACTTAATAATTTAAAAAATTGCATTCTCTAATTTTGTCAAATTCTTAACTGCTAATTCTTATTTCTATTGTTCTTATTCAAAAAAATTAAAAAGGTAACTTTATGGCAACGTTGATACAATTTTATACATATTGCATTGTATTATTACGAATAAGGAACCAAGAAATAGGAATTAACAATTATTAAGACTAAATCCGGCCTGAGTACCTTTTAACTTCTTTAATAAATTCCATATGAAACTTTTCATCCCAGCCGCAGTCCAGTAATATTTTCACATCATCAATTTGTAAAAGATATGCAGGGGGCGATTCGTCCTTAGCCCCAGAAAGAACCTGCAGTTTTATAATCGAAGTCATGTTTTAGCTCAATTGTGTTAAAAATGCATAAATAGTTATTTTCGGGGAATCCTAAGCTGTTTTCGGGGTCGAAAGCCGAAACCTGTTTATTTATGAGGAATAAAATTGAAAAAATGAGGCTATGTTCTGTCTGGCATCTGGCACTTCTGCCTTCTGGAAGACTGACCTTGACAGTTGACGTATGACATGACATATGATAGTTGCCCCCGATAGTACAATTAGCAGGTAACGACATTTTCTTCTATTTCACGAAAAATTATGTTCCTTAAAAGCCCGAATTCAAAAACTTGTTTTATTTTGTTTTGTCTCCATTTGCATTATTTTTAAACCATATAAGGAGCTAGTTATCAAAACATTGTTTTCAGGTGACATTTTGGAAACGTACGAAAAATAATTGTTTGGTGTGAAAATTAAAAAGTTAAAATCATTGGCGAGGGGAAGCCCTCACTTCCAAAATGTGGATTTCAGGACAAATATTAATATCTTTAACTACTAACAGCCAATTAAAAAATATGAATCTCCAATATAATCATTGAATATTGAATAAAATTTCGAGTTTAGTATAGTTCATATAGATAATAGATACGAATCACGAATTGCGAATTGCAAATAATGATCTGATTGGTCAATTTCAAAGAACTTTTCTTTATGCAGCAAATATGCAGTTTGTCCGGTTTGGAGAACTAAAATTCAAATATATGACCCAACCTTCATCTTATTTATTGCCATTATCTTGGCTATTTGACGTCACGCAGCGTTGCCGATTTGGCAGAAATCGATGTTAAAGTCGTTTGTTCTTTTTCTCAGATTTATATCTCAGACCTCTGAGGACTACTCTGTCTTTCACATACTTACTATAGTAGACAAAGAGACAGTTATACACCACCGATTACGATTCAAATTCTTTGATGTAGCGTCACAGATGAACCTAATTTAATCTGTGGTAGCGCTCTTTCGATTTTGTGCACGTGCCAATCTACCAAAATCGAAATTCTACATAGTACCACAAATTAATAGTACTTTCAAACGCTGTCAAGTTCGTTAAAGATTGTAAACTTTGGTTTAAAGAAGTAGCCACAATCTGTGATATTGGTGAGTCTGTGCCTGTGTCGTAGAAATGTAAACGGGTCAAAGTCACCTTAAGTCAACCTTTAATTATTAATTTTTTTTTTTATTTTAAGCGTGTCATATTTTTTTCAAAATACATTTTTAACATTTATTTTTGTTTGGGAAAATCTTTCAAGTGTTTATTTGAAATATAAGAAGACAATTTTAAAAATTCGCGGTAGATTTTGAATCACCCGCGTTCCCGTATCGATCTGCGTTATCGCGTTTCGCAACAGCGCCGCAGAGAAGGAGCAAAACTCATTCCGTTTTCGTTTCTTTTGAGAACGAGACTTCATAAAATTCTTTGTGACTGTCGTGAGGTGCTTTTATAAAACAGTAAGAACGTAAGTAAAACCGTCTTATAATGGCCAGTAATTAGTTTATCCTAAGTTAGAGTGTATATGGATTTATTAGAGCATAAAATATTTACAAGAAATTTATTAATATCAGTTATTCAAGAATTTTTCTCATAATGATGGTCAGTCATGCTTGGGGTATTTTTCATTGTGCCCATTTTCGTGATTTTTTTATTACCCTAGAAGTAAGTGCCTATATTATTCAAGAAATTAATTTAAAATAATGAACTGGAAGCATTTCTTGATTGGTGCACGTTTATTATAAAAAATCTAAATACTAAAATATTGGATGGGTGGCAAATGCACCATTCTCTTATGTCGTTGACCTGCTTTTGTAGTCTTTATGCCGTTATTTTTTCGAAGAAAACTCATCCTTAGTGTGGTTTGCTGTTTTATATTCAATAAAATTTGCAATAGTTTTTCTTTGCAGCACATATTTTCGTTTTTTTGTGTAAATTCCTTGACCTTGCCTTGTGCGCTTTCATTTTGAATTTAGGACATCTGATTAATAGGTAATGTAATTTTTATAAACTTCAAAGCAATGTGGCAAATAAATTAATATAGGTGAAGTGACGAATGTTCTTTATTTATGTTATAGATAGGTATACATTTTTTACTACTCAAGAGTTACTTAAATGGCTTCCCAACACAGGTTATTCTCTGTAATTTCTGTAAATCTTATGGTTTTAAACATTGGGATAAATGAAATCTCATTGCTTTAACCAATCTTTCCATTGGTTTCAACAATTTTCTTTATTTTTTTTTATCTAAAGCTTCCTTTACATTACACTTAGTCCCAAATTGTCAGTCCTGTTTCTGTTAGTAATAACAGATTAGTTCTTCTATAAATTCCATGACAACAATGGTTAGAGACTATCATATAGTTACATTTAAGAGGACATTAATAATTTGGGCCTGGAATAGAGAAAAGTAGGTACCTGCCGCCAAACTTGGTTTTACCATGTTCAGTAGAAAAGAACAATAAGATAATTTTTTTTTTAAATATAAAAGCTGCATTATATAAGGCTATTTCTGCTTTTACTTTCCTCTGTATGTTATTGATATATTTGACATCAATATCTTATTTGGTACCTACTTGTTGTCTGTAAACTATTATATGACTCAAAATTTTTGCAATTTCTAAAATAACTTGCCCGAGAGGCCGTTGCACACATGGAAGTTTCTACATGAAGTTAGGCATCATTCAAATTCAAAGGTGCTAAAGCCTTATAATCTGATAGCGAATTCCATTGGTAAAAAAAGTGCGGAACTAGTGCAAAATTTGAAAACCATTGGACATTTCAGCGTACATTGTAAACCATTGGGAAACTGGTTGCAACAAGTGTTGCACCGAGTGCAATCAGTTCCGCACGTGCTCTTGGAGACCGTGCTGCACCGAAACTGGATGAAAATGTCAAAAAATACAGTGTTTTGATTTTTTCGATTTTTAAAATTCTGTTTTGTCTCAAATTTTGTCCAGTGGTAAGTAAAATCATTGAGGATTGAGGAGTATTATCATCAACTTTGTTGGAAAAATGCACTCAAGGTCTAATCTGATAACCATAGGTACTTAAATAGTGCAACACTTTTTGTGCACTGGTGCAGTTTTACTGACAGACCGGTGCCGCACTTATTTTACCAATGGAATTTGCTATGATGAGATATCAAAATTTATCTTGGTAAACGTTGGTCATAAAATGAAGAAAGCTGCCTTAACTTATCATCCTTTCGAAATATCTGTTAATTTGGGTTAGTTTGGATGTCATACTGGCTAACCTGAGCATTTAGTGGAGATTCAACAAAAGTTGCAGATTGTCAGAGCCCCACATTCTCATATTTTGAGATTAGATGTACCCCTAGTGTACCCCGTTTTGTCAGTTCATCATTCATTAAATTATTGACAACACATTGGCATTACACAAGACTTTTAGGATGGTTTGCCGTTTATATGGATGCATTTTTGTATTATTATTATTATTATGTCAAAGGCTCCCTGATTTGGCTGACATGAAATAGGGTAAGCTTAATTTTTGGACTGTATTGGTAGTGCCCAGAGAGTATTTTATATACTTCTATCATATCCCCTTGTTCTCATCCTTCCTTTACTGTGGGTATATTAAAGGTAGCTAGCCGCTCTGGATATGGTAAATATTTAGTGGCCTCTGGTATTCGTGGTATTTTCCTCTGTACCTTCTCCAACAGTGCAATGATCTTTATGTAGTAAGGGTTCCAGACTGAGCAAGCCTAGTTTGGGTTTTATTTTTATAGGTTTTCCATTCTTCCTTCTATTTCTTGTAGATTTTCTGTAGAGTTTAGGTCAGGAAATTAATCAGGAAAGTCGAATATTATTATCCAGGAACCAACCACATTTGAATGTTTTGGGTCATGGAAATTGAATCGCATGACTTCTATACATTCCTATATACAAATCTGTCTATTATTCCATTAATAATATGGACAGGACCCACACCATTTTCACATAAATATCCCCATAAAAAGATGTTTCCATGTTTTACAGTTGGCATAAGTATCTCTTTTGTTTGTTCACTGGTAGTCTTCTTACACGTCGCATTAAATCCGAATTAAATATGTTACCTTGTTTCAACCCTAAACAAGACTTTTTACTCTGAAGAGCCCAGGGTATGAAAGTCATTTATATCATTGCGTTTTGGTTAAAAATCTTTCAGATTCCAATTTGGTCATGGGAGATTAGGATGCGCTATGTTTACCACTTCCAATCAACATGGTACGCCACTTTGACGCGCCCAAAAGGGTTTTAAAAATTTTCACGTGTGTGCTCTCAAATCGTTCTCGAAATTATATAATAAATAATGCTATATATCTGATTAATAATGAAAATTCTCTTTTCACCGTAGAAAGTCGGGATAATAATAATAATATTGAAAAATTTTCTTTTTCAGAAATTTTTGTATGAGTCAAAAGGTAGAAAAACCAGTCCTATCGGGTCAACGCATCAAGACCAGAAAAAGAGGTAATTATTTTGTTGTTTTTCCTGGCACTTACATACTTTTTTTTTTCACTGTGTTTGTATAATAGGTTAAAAATGTGAGATAAGAATTTAATCCATGTAACTCATTTTCTAAAATACATTTATAAATCTTATTAATGATTCATAAGTTTTTGACTTGAGGTCATACTGATTGGTACTAAATTATTGAATCATATAACGAGATATAAAAATATTCCTTGTGCTTTATTAAAGAACAATTTAGGGTATACAGGGTATGTAAATGTTACACTTTACATTCGTTGGCTTAACAGTAAACTAATGATAATTTAGTGGCACTGTGAACATTTACATTTTGTGAATAGACCACTGAATCTATCCTTGGTAAACCAAATGAAAAAATCCGTTAATCAATAT
The DNA here is from genome assembly GCA_963920685.1 of Polydrusus tereticollis. NCBI lineage: Eukaryota > Metazoa > Arthropoda > Insecta > Coleoptera > Curculionidae > Polydrusus > Polydrusus tereticollis. Next base: position 50,008,719 of record OY987326.1, on the reverse strand, counting down.
TATACTACACCAGAGCTCATGCAACTCCTGTTTAATGTTTTTAATCATTTCTTTTGTGTTGTGATTCGACTTTTTATTTTTTTTTTGGTATTACTGGGGCATGTAGTTACACATTCCGAAAGGACCATTAAAATATTTTTGTATACAGTTGACAAGCTTTTCTTTCTGGGGAAATTTGTTATTGCTGCAATGAAGATTGCCAATCGCTTTACACGTAAAAATACCGACCATTTTTCTTGTGGATTTTGTATACGCTGCCAACTAAATAAAATAAAATGACAAATAATCTTTTTCGCTTGTTTTGGGTATGCATGGTTTGTTATAATCTCATGAAAATAAAAAGTAACAACAAATTTTATTTATTTAATGCACATAAAGCTGTGAAATATTCATATTCTGTTTATTACAATTTCATATATGTCAACTAGGTATACAAGGCATTCATAATAATTGTGTAGGTGAGAAAGCACCTAAGTAAATAGTAGTAACTCATGTTGGGCTTGCATAAATTATGATTTCAAGAGTAGATTTATATAAAAAAGTAATTAAACAGGACAGAGAGAGAATGAATATTGTTTGTAGTGTCTGTCGTTTAATCATTTACAGAGCATAGGAAAGATGAGAGAAACAATACAATGTTGATTCTAAATCAGGGTGACCACCTCTCCGGTTGTCACCCGGAGTCTCCGGTTTTTTATACTTGACCTCCGGGCTCCGGTTTTTTTAGTAAAAACTCCGGTTTTTAAGGTTTTTCGTATTTTTTCTAAAAAATAACTTTAATGAAGTATTAACGGCAACATCGAAACGACAACAATCGGAACAGCAACATCGGGCTGCCATGTGGCAGGGATCTCATGTGGCAAACGTGTTCGTTTGAGATCGGCCGATCACGAGAACATTCCCGATTTAATAAATTTGAGCGTCGCGTCCCTCGTTTCGTTGTGTTTGACTTTTCAGTTTTCACGCAGGCGGCATTTCGTGCACAATTTCGCGCAGCATTTAACGTTGTTCAGCGGTAATAAAGTAGGCGCGAAATAAAATATTTTATTGAATTAAAGCAGTTTTTTACCATGGGTGATAGTACTGATAGTAGTGACAGTGACTCTGGCAATGCCGTGGCCGTACCTACCCCACCCAAAAAAATTAAAAAAGCAGTCTATTTTACCAATTTTAACGACAAATGGTGCGAAAACCCGTCATATAAAAATTGGTTAGTTAAACTAGATACATTCAGAGCTCGTTGTCGTGTCTGTAATATCGAAGTTACAGTCAAGCATGATGGTGAAAGGGCACTAAAATCCCACATGAAAACTAAAAAACATCAAAATTGGTGCAAAAGTCAAACGTCAAGTCAACTTTTAACGAATTTTATACCGTTAAAGAATTCAGCAGAAGAAGATTCTTTAACCATAATTGAAGTGGCCCAAGTGTATCATGGCATTATGCATCATCATAGCTACAGAAGCATAGATTGCGGTATCAAACTTACCGCTTCCATCTTTAAAGATTCGAATTTCGCTAAAAAAATTCATTGTGGACGAACAAAATCTGAAGCTATTGTGGAAAATGTGCTAGGTCCCAAGTCCATTGAAGATTGCCTAAAGTACCTTACTGGCAATGACAACGAGAATATCCCATTTTCAATTTCTTGTGATGCATCTAATAAAGGACATCAAAAATTATTTCCTATGGCAGTCAGATATTTTGATTTATACACTGGAGTTCAAGACAAACTTATTGATTTTCACGAAAATAACGATGAAAGTTCGCAAAGTGTTACACGTGAAATTAAAAATACTTTGTCCAAATGCGGTCTGAGAATTTCCGCGGTAAGTGCATATAGTGCGGACAACGCGTCTGTGAATTACGGCGTTCATAACTCTATATTCCAGAAGCTAATTTCCGAAAATCCAGGAATTATAAAAGCAAACTGCAATTGTCATGTAATACATAATGCTGGCAGAAATGCTTGTAAAGTATTATCATATGACGTTGAAAACTTAGTTCTAAAGGTTTACGCCGAATTTTCGAATTCTAGCAAGAAATATGAAAAACTTAAAGAATGTTTTGATTTCTTGGAAATGGAATATGACCAAATATTAAGACACGTAGTTACTAGATGGTTGTCTTTACTCAATGCTCTTGAACGTCTTATCCATTGTTGGCCGGCAGTGAAATCGTATTTTTTACAACTAGGGGAAGAAGAATGTCATAAAACCATTTGGGAATTTATAAAAGATCAAGAAAACGAATTAATTGAAGATATCCAACCAAAGATGACAATGTCAGAATGTTACCTATATTTCACTCATCACTATATGACTATCCTAAATACTTCTCTTTTAAAATTACAAAGCAACAGCCTATCAAGTTTTGATCTACACTCTGTCATGTCGGAATTATATTCAAAACTTCAATCCCGACTACAAAATAAATTCTTTGGCAGTAAAGTAATGGCTGCCCTAAAATACCTAAGCCAATATGAAAGATTAAAATTCGAAAGAGAAGCTTGCAATACATACCAGAGAACTTTGGATTATCTGGAACGCTATTATAAGTTTGATACTTCCCCTTTTAAGTATTTTGCGAATATAAACCTTAAAAAAAATCATGAAATTACCTACACAGCAATGTTGGAAGCTAAAAACGCTTGTTTTGCACACACTGTTGACGAAGATATATTATTCGATGAACTTTCAATTCTAAACGAAGCATTAGCTAAACTTCTTAAAGAGGATGAACATTTTTTTAACACTACCCCCCTTGACAAGATTTGGGTAAAGTTTTTTAAGTTCGGTACATTTCCCGAAACTTTAAAAATTGTGTCGAAGATTTTTTCGATACCAGTGAGTAATGCTTATTTAGAGCGTGTATTTTCGTTAATGAATGGATTGTGGACCGATGATAGAAACAGGATGCGAGTTAACTTGGTAAAAATGGAATTATGCACAAAGCTCAATTTTAAAATGACCTGTCAAGAATTTGCTATATATTTGTCGAAAGAAAAGCAAAAAGAACTCTTAAAATGCTGCCGCAACAATAAAAAGTATTCTTTTAAATTTCAGCAAGTTTAAAATGCTTTCGTTTACCTTACCTACCTTCCTACCATTGGTTAGGAATTTGTTTTGTTTTCATATATTCTCTTGTAATATAACTTGTAATATTTAAGTAGGTATAGGTATAACTTACTTTTACTAGTTTTACTTAACGTCTTAACGTGCTTTACGAATTTATTTTATGTGTGTGGTGTGTTAACTTTTGTCTAAGATAGAGTTTGTTTTTTGTTATTTTTTGAGTTTGGACCTAAAATCTCATTTTGGAATTTATCTAGATGTGACAATTATTATTAATAAAAATGTTTGAAAACAATAATCCTTTAATCCTTACCTGGTTAAAGAACGGGGAGGTGCGCCCATAATAATTGGTTTTTAAGTCAGTGCCTGACGTATAATAAATAATTGTTTTTTATTTCTGCTTTTATTGTGTACCTACTTATAATTATTAAAGTTGTTGACTGTTACTCATAGAATCTCTACGTTTTGGGTCATTTGGGTGCGACGACCCTTTTTGGGCTATATTGATAGCCCAAAAAAGGGCGTGGCACCCAAAAATTTTTGCCTGCGGCGCAAGGAACGAAGAAAGAAAGAAAGAAAGAAAGAAAGAAAGAAAGAAAAGAAAGAAAGAAAGAAAGAATTATTATGTATATATCTCCGGTTTTCAACTGACTTCAAGGTGGTCACCCTGATTCTAAATTAGTTATCTAAAATTTAAAATTTGTTTTAATCTAGTGTAATTGTTCATCATAAATTTTTTAGAGCTGTGTGCAAAGATTTTAAGTTTTTATGTGCCTTTGTGTCAACAGTCTTTGGCAGGGTGTATGTCAGGAATCTGGCATATGTATCTATTAGGTTTTGGGGTAGGTAGAAGCTCGAGACTCTTACGGTGGTGTTGTATATACATTGAGTCCCAGAAGCAATGTCTAAAAAAACGCTCAGACCCGTCAATTTGTATTTCTTAATGTGGTGTTTTTGATGGTAAATTCATGTATACAGGGTAGTCCAAAAATAAGTTACGACCATCAACTTCCTTTTTTCAAACGAAAAAATTAATTTTTTTATTTCATTTTTGAATGTTGCATCGAATTTTAAGTATGATGCATATTCTATACCTAAACTCAACAGTTATCGAAAATATTAGGATTGAACATATCAGTAAATAAGACCATAGGCTGAGGATTTATTTGTAAATCGAGCAAAATATTCCATCGTTTTTTCAATTCTGGTATTTCTGAATGTTGACACCGTTTAGTCCCATAGAAACTGTATGACAATTTTACTTCCAATAAGTAATCGTCAAGCGTACTTGCAAAGTTGCGGTTGTCACAATGGTGAAGTTAACGGAATGGGAAAAAAATTTAAATTTTATGCATGGTTGGGTTTGGTGATAGAACACGTACTTAAATAGAAACAGCTCAATTATTCATCGAAATCCATTCTGATCGTCCCCCCATATGTCAAAAGGTTGTGAGTAGAATAGAGGCTAAATTTAGAGAATTTGGTCATGTTAGAGATTTGCCTAAATCTGGTCGTCCTGCTTGAGATGAAAATGAACAACTTGATGTTTTGCTTTCCTTGGAAGAAAAGCCATGTACTCCTCTGTCGCACATTGGGCCAATATACGCATGCAGAAATCTGTTGTTTACTGAATAGTTCAAGAGCACAAACATCACACATACAAAGTTATTCCAGTGCATGAGTTATTTGAAGATGATTTCGATAGGCGAAATGAGTTTTATCAACGCATGCAAGATATGTGCAATCTAGATAATAATTTAGTAAAAAATATAATTTTTTCCGATGAAGCTACGTTCTGTTTCAATGGTAATGTGAACAGACAAAATTGTCGGTATTGGGCATTAGAAAATTCGCGTTGGATGATGGAGGTTTACAGCCAGTACCCTCAAAAAACAAATATGTTCCTTTGAACAGTCTTTAACTGGACCAGTATATCTCGAATTTTTGCAGCTTGAATTAATTCCAGCATTAGTGCTTCATTTCCGAATCCATTGGACCCAGATTCCCCTGACAAAGAACTGATGTTCCAGCAAGATGGTGCGCCTCTGCACTATGCTGCCATTGTGCGTACATTTTTGGATGAAACCTTTTCCAATCGGTGGATAGGAAGGAGAGGACCTATCGAATGGCCTGCTAAGTCGCCAAACCTAACTCCGCTGGACTTCTTTTTGTGGGGTTACCTAAAATCGAGAGTATTTGTTGACAGGCTAAACAATCTGCACTAGTTGAAAGAGAAGATCCGAAGAGAAGCGCGTGCCATAACTCCGGAAATGGTTGAAAACGTGCAAAGAGAGTTTATTGATCGCCTTGGATATTGTCAAGCCGTAAATGGCTCACATTTTCAACCTTTAATTTCATTTATTCTGTTCTTTGTAAATAAACATCTTACTGATTGATTTGTTTAATCGTAATTTTTTCGATAACTGTTGAGTTTAGGTGTAGGACCTGAAACACACTGAAAATTCGATGCAAAATTCAAAATGAAATAAAAGCATAGATATTTTGGTTTGAAAGAAGGTTGATTGTCGTAACTTATTTGTGGGTTACCCTGTATACATAAATTTACCATCAAAAACACCACATTAAGAAATAAAAATTGACGGGTCTGAGCGTTTTCTTAGACATTACTTCTGGGATTCACTGTATATATAATTGTGTTCTGATTCTGAATGTGGTTTTTTAAATGTGTATATTATGCAAATACCATAGAAATATAAAGTTCGAATATTACAGATATCTTGGTTGTAAAGAATATTGGTATGGTAGTATGGTGCAACATTTGTTTCTTGAATATAATCTTGTATTGTGTTTTTATACATTCCACCCCATAACAGAGAAGGATTCTATCAAAGACTTGTACAGCATTATTAATAATTTCCTGCTAAGAATTTCATGTCATTGGTAAAACTTATAGATGAGTTTTCTTACTTTTTTCGTTAAGTAGTTGACATGATTTACCCATTTAAAATTCTTGTCAATAATATCATACCATCAAGTACCTGATCTCCTCTTGTTTCCCCAATAGCTTCCTTCATACCCAAGATTTGTATAAGAGAGAAGTCGGGTTTATTGGTTTTATTTAGTGAGAATGCCATGTAGTAGGTTTTGCTAATGTTTGATTAAGGTTCGTACATCCCTAGCCATGTAATGATTTTTTTTCATGACGAGTTCAACGGATGTTTTTGCAAGCTTCACAAAACGGACATAACTGCAAAAATTTAAGAGGCGTTATGAACAGTGTATAACCCCATTTCATTTGTTGCCATATCTTCTTGACTCAACAAAAACTCAGCAAACACTAACAGAGAGTGAAAAAAATGTTGCTTTAAAAGCTGTTAAAGAATTAGAGCCAAATAGTGGTTTACTTCCACTCATAGTTGAGTTTTTTGCCAGATCAGAATCTTTCACTGATATTATATTTCATGATTATATTATTCATAGATTGGTGGAAGTCGCAACAAAATATACCCATTATTCAAAAAGAGTTCTTCATAATTAGACAATTACATTTGGTTTAGTCCATTCCAAACTCAGAAATCGATTAGGAACGGAAAAAGCTGCCAAATTACTTTTTTTGTACAAGCACTACAATTAACTAAAATAAACATTATTTAGGTACAGTGGTTTTATTGTTTTGATATAATAAACCATTAATTATAACTGAAAGTTTTTATTTTCTGTTACTTATAACTTACCAGAGATTTTAATTTTAATCATGATTCAAATTGAAAAAAAACAAGTGATTTAAATCGCGATTTAAATCATGATTTAAATCCTTTCACCCCTGTGTTTTTGTCTCCGTCCAAGCTTTAAGCAAATATAGCAACTGTATCGTCGGCGTACGATAATACTTTTGCCCGAGTGTCCAATGACGGTAGGGAGTATATGTAGGCTAGGAAGAGTACTGGACCCAGTGCCGTCCCTTGGAGTACTCCTATTTTGACAATCTCTGGTTCGCTTATAGGGTTGTTGATTTTTACTTGTTCTCTGTTATTAGACATCCAGCGCCACACCGCGAACACTATATCTCTCTAGAACGCTAAGGAGTCCCTGGTGATTGACAGTGTTAAAAGCTTTAAGCAGGTCTAAAAATATTTCATATATGTTATAATATGCAGGGTCGATGGTATGGATGGAAATAGCCAATTATATCTTAAAGTAAGACAGCTAGCAAGAAATATTTAAGACAAAAGTTTTAGGGGTTTTTAAAGTCTATTAGAAAAATAAGTATACAGGATGAGTCAGAAAGCCCTAGAAAAACAAGATTACTTTTTTTTTAATTAGACACCCTTATATCTTATAATATTTTTGGATTTTACATAAAATTGCATTTATTTTTTAATAAGTGCATTATAAGTCTAGACTGAATAGTTTCCGAGATATCGACTTTAAAAAATTGACATTATTGAACTTTGACAGCTTCTAGCTTTCTAACGGTGCCCCATAGAGCAAAACGGCTTACGTGTCCCTATCTTACTTTTTCATTATCTACCCAAAAATATCAACGTCCGATTAAACCGGCAGTAATATAAATCTGGCTTTCGAGTTACATCCGGTTTAACTGGAAGTTGTCACTTTTGGGAAGATAATAAAAAAGTTAGATAGGGACATGCAAGCATTTTGCTCTATGGCGCACCGTTAGAAAGCTTGAAACTGTCAAAGTTTAATAATGTCATTTTTCAAAAGTCGATATCTTGGAGGCTATTAAGTTTAGACTTATAATCCAAACATATTCTAATACTTAGGGTCTTCTATTAAAGAAAAAGTATTTTTTTTTCTACGACTTTAAAAGACCCTAAAACTTTTGTATTGAATATTTTTCGCTGCTGTCTTACTTTGAGTAATAATCGACCGTTTCCATACATATCAGCGACCCTGTATAATATACCTAATATTAGAAAATAATAAAATTTCTTTCAAAAAAGTTTCATTTAATTTTGATGTAAAATTAATGAGGTAGCCAATATTTGAGGATAGTAAAATTTACATGGGATTTTCTATGACCAGTCTGGCGTTGCACCACCCGGTATAACAAAATCTGGCAGAAACAACTGCGAGATAAAGTAGCTACCATACTGTGAGCTATAATCAATTACTCTTAAGAATTTATAACAAACACAACAAGAAAAGTTGTTATTTTATAGTTTTGTTCTCAATGTCATAATACAATACCATGTCTGTAAAACATCAGCTATATCAAGCGCCATCAATTGGTTGCTCTTAGTCTGCTAGTCAGCATACAAAGTATCAATAATAATAATAATAATTTTCATTGTTCAAAGTTTTGCTAGATCAAGTACATTTAGTAACCATAGATTATAGATTCGTCTTACTTTATAAAATATATTTTCAGATGAAAAGGAGAGGTATGATCCATGCGCTTTCAGGGATGCAATCATAATTGGACTCGATAAATGCGCCAACGATTTTGAAGCAATCTCACGGTATTTGGACGGTGCCGGAAACAAACTAGACTATCGTCGGTATGGAGAGAGTCTCTTTGATATCCTTATCGCAGGTGGTATCCTCGGTAAGTTATACTCTATTTCTTAATGGCTGAGCGAGGGGTCATTAGTCGTAACATCGCAATAAATCATAGGCGTGATAATAACAGGTATCTGGTCTTAAATTGCACAGGTACCTTATTTCATAGTAAAATATTTCCAACTTACTTAGTTTAGTTTTCAACGTGATATCGGAAGCTTGTGGGTCTGTTATTAAAATGGCGAATAATTATTCCCCAGTGTTACGTAAGGGTGTGCTTGATGTAAAAGCAAATACAATAGTTTTAACTGTACATGACGCACTTGTACACCCTATAGTACTGTTCGAAAACCTAATATCAGCATGTGCCAATATGACGGGAGTTAGTGAATCGATAATATACAGGCTTCTTAGGGAAACAAGATCTGGAATGGTAGCTCCTCCTAAACACTAGCCAGGAAGAACACCTGTACAATTTGATGAGAATGTGAAAAGAGTAATAACAAGAAAAGTTTATAATTTTTATTTCAATATGGAGATTCCAACATTGGTTAAAATTTTTAATATTAAAAGAAGATAAGAATTTACCCAACCTAGAAAAAAAAATTTCGCAAATTTTACATAAATTAAATTTTCCTTGAGAAAAACACAACCGAAATTCAATTACTGGATAGACTAGATATTATTTTATGAAGACGGCAGTATATAAGATATATTGGCAGATATAGAAGTGAAAAAAATAACATTTTTTATTTAGATGAATGAAACCTGGCTCTTTTATAACAAGCGGTTCAACCATTTCTTCGATTATTATATCTACCTGCTACATTTTGGCTTCTTCTTCTATCACATGATCGATACACTTTTTCCACTTTTCCACACTGATTTTGTGGCGACATGTCTTTATTTGAGCCCATATAAGTTCGATCGGGAAAGTCACTTTGACGTTACAAGTGACGAGACGTATTTTTCAAGTAGCGAATTAAAAGTTTAAAAAAATGTAGTATTTAAGGAGCGCTCAGTAAGTCGTCATAGAGGAGACCAGTGGGGGAGCCCTCCCGCTTCCTGAGAAGTTGATTTTGTCAGAGTCAGATGTCGTCGAAGAAGAACTTTCAGCAAGAAAGATTCAAGAATTGGAAGTGAAAGTAGGTGATCTAGAGCAGAGATGGAGGAAGATCCTAAACGAAAAGGAGTTAGAGTGGAGAAATCAACTGATGAAGACTAAATAGAATGGGCTCACTCAAGTTTTAGAGTTAAATAGGGACCTTGTCTTGGAGAATAAACGCTATAAGGACAACCTAGACAATCTAACAAAACCTAACGTAGAATTAGACAGACATAACTGTTGACTCTAACTTAAACAACTCCATTCATATTGAAGTCGACAAAGATTTTTAGAACAACCTTAACAATCTCATTGACGAAAATAACGCTGAGGGTACTTTAATTAGCCGACTAAATAATGCATCATTGGACGCAATCACGATAATTAAAGATACCTCCTGTATAGACTACGAGTCCGGATCGGAGGGCACCGATAAAGGCGAGTTGAGGTCCCCCAGACGAAGAGGTCGCAAGCGATCTGCCAAACAAGGTGACAATTTGGACAAGAATAAGAAAGCGGTTATCGACGCTGACTGGCCAAACCTACCAAAATCTAGCAATAATGCCTTAAATACGTATCTGAAACAGAAAGTTACTCTGGAATAGAAGAGGAAAATTGACCACTCTAGAGGCGGTGTTGAAGAAACCCAATATTCAAATGATTTCAATGCAAAAGATATGGCAGGATACAAATATTCAAAGCTCTCGTCAAGCATTTATTAAAGGTTTGTCTACTGGTAGGTAAAGGTCAAAGGTTAATAATAACTCATAGAGGTAGTGAAAATAGATTTGTAAACGATTGTTTAGGGAAACTACCCGCGACTTCTTGGAAAAAAAGGGATATTATAAATTGACTATCTGAGAAAAATATACCCGTGAGGACAACATGTTAAAAAAGAGCTCTTAAAAATAGTGGGAGAAAATAAGCCAAATTTTAAAAAATGTGTATTAATCGACGAAATGGCTACAAAGCTCAAAAAACAAGGTATTGTTTTAGTTTGACTGCCGCCCTGCCATTGTGAATTGAATTCAGTTGAGTTGATTTGGGCACAAATGATACGCTATGTAGCAAGAAATAGCACTACATTTAAAATTAACGATGTACGTGAGTTATTGAAGTATTCATTATCAATTATCAGGAGAACATTGGCAAGAAGCTATAAAACATATAATTAAAGAGTGGAAAGAAATGTGACAATACCAAACAGTATAAAAAAAATATATTTATCAAATTTTGACCAGCCTAGTTTCGATGGGCTTGAAAGATTTCATATTAGTTATAATACTCTATTCAAAAACTATAATTGGTGTAAAAAAAACTAGGCTTTGTCAATAACTCAATAAGTGTTAATTAACACTTTTGACATACCAGAAAGTTATGCAACTATTTAATTAAACATGTTTGGTAGATATTGAACAATTTAACCTACAACTTTGTTTGGATTAATGTATTGTATTGCTATACAAAGTGCCCCAGAATATGTGGACAAACCTGAAACTAAAAAAAGGTACTCTCGATCGACATCGATAAAATGAACTGTTTACGAAAAAAAAACTACTTTTTTTCAATATGGAATAATTTTGTATGTTGGTTCAACATGAGCTCCTTCTACTCTTATGCATTCCCTAGCTCTAAGAATTAAAGATTGTTGGACCCTCCACAATGCCTCAACCGACAGCCTTATTTCGCGACAATGAAAATTAATAATTTCCAATAAGTTTTTTCCATTGTCTATTGGATTGGCATAGATTAAAGTTTTTAAATAGCCCCAAAAAAAAAAAATTATGGATTTAGGTCAGGTGGTTGAGGAGGCCAAGTCACTAGTGTCTTCCTCTTCTTATCCATCGAGTTCCTGTTTAGGTGTTCTCGAACTACTAGACTAAAATGTGGCGGAGCCCCATCATGCATAAACCACATATCACGTATTGGCAGTGGTAGATCTTCTAAAACTTCTGGCAAATTGTTTTGAAGAAATTCCTCCAAGTAAAGTTCTCCAGTTAACCTTCTTGGGGTTTGATTCCGGCCCACCCGTTGATGGGTTCAAATTGATGCTAATGAAGCGTTACAATAGAAGCATGAGGATTTTCTCTGCCCATAAATGCAAATTATTTAGTATTTATTTATTTATACTAAATAATTCGTCCATAAAGAGAACTAAACCAATCAAATTTGCATCGTTTAGAAGAATGAGTTAGAAAACTCCATTATCTGCGGAAAATCTTCAGGAAGAAGCGCATGGACTTTTTAAAGATGGTACGAATGCAACTGTTGCTCTCTAAGGATTCTAGACACCGTCGATTTTGGGCAATCACACTCGACAGCCAATTTTCGGACACTTGGAGAAGGATCTGCTTCTAGGGCATTTAGGATGTTTTCTTCAACACCTTTACCGCGATGGATTTGATTTCCATAATTGTGACTGGCTTTGTTAAACTTTCCTAAAATTACGACACTCCACATTAAATCTCTATCATTCGATAAGTAAAAATTAAAACGTAGTTTTTACTTGTCTCTCTCAAACGACGATCCACTCTTTCAAAGGTTTTCCTATCAGGAACTCTTCTATTTGGAAACCATTCTTCATAACGCCTTCTGGCTTCTAAGGCATTACATGATGCAAGCCCACACATTAAATAATTGATCCAATATTTCAAAGCACTCCATTTTCAACTTTCAGCCGACACTGGAATAAATTTCCTTTTTTAAATCGATACATGTCAAGAAAACCATAGCAACAAAAAAGGAATTTTATGAAGTTGATAACCAATGCAAAAAACCATATTGAGGAAAACATATTTTTTTCGTAAACAGTTCATTTTATCGATGTCGATCAAGAGTACCCTTTTTTTAGTTTAAGGTTTAAGCTGTCCAAAAATATTATTGTTGAGCCTTTATCGTACAGGGTGTAAGAAAATAGCATTACTGTGTTAGAGCTAGTCCGTCCCTGGCAAACCAAATAAGCCGAATGTGATTAAAAGGGCCCATTTTAAGGAGACTTATCTAGAAACCATTATATTAAAAAATTATTAAGTTACACCTTGTCTCGCACCTTGTACTTCAAAAGTTATATTAAAGCAAACGATTTCCAGGGGCGTCCTTTATGGGCCTGTATCCCCATAGGGGGGACCATAGAAAAAAAATGTATAGGAACGTGTCCAATTATTTTTTATGTATTCTGGGAGTATAGGATAAAAGAAATACTTTTTAACTATGTACGTAATAATTGTAATTTGCTAGAGAAGTCACGCCCACTCCAACAATTTGGACTGTCGTTTTATTGCTAAGCTTGCTCAAAAAATGTAGTTGTCTAAGATAGAGTTTTGGCTTTGCATAAATATTATTTTGAACATGTCTCTAATAAACCACAACTAGTTTAAGATATTTTACAAATTTTTAAATCTGGTAGTGCTTTAAATTTCTAATAACGACCAATATTTTCTCTGCTACCGACTGTGATTATGCTTATTTCTATCCTCGCAAAAATGCGATTGTTAAAAGCTAACGAGTTTTCTTCGATTATTGAATCAAGTCTTTTGTGTTGGTTGGTATTCGTTTTAATACTGCGTGCACACAGTAATCTGTTTGAATTTCTATCAAGGCGAAATTTAAATTGGCTAGTTAGCTTAATCAACCTGTAAATTCTGATGGTTGTTCAATAATAATATATACAGGGTGTCCGGTAAGTATATGGCATGCTCTCGGGAGCGTATAGGGCAGGATTGAGATGATTAAAATCATGATTTTAATCAGTATGATTTTTTTTTTAATCATGATTAATTTAAAAAAGAGTTTTAAAATTTTAACATTTAAAATGTATTTGTTCATTCAAAAAATAAAACCCAGACGCATTTTTATGTGGTGTTATTTATTATTTTATTATAATAATCAAAGTGAACAGCTGGTTATTACAAAAATAAAACTTTAAAAAAATTTAAACTAAAAAAACCTTTTTAATACAAAAAAAATACTTAATTTAAACAAAAAAAAAATATAAAAAAACCTAAGTGTTATAATGCTTAAATAGAAATACTAGTTTAGCTGCTTTGTCACTGCCAAGTCTGTTTCTTAAATCTGAATGTACGAATCCATAAGTAGAAAACATCCTTTCGATATCAGCAGACGATGCACAGGCACACAAAACAGAAATTACTATAGGGAGCACTTGCTTAATTTCTGAAACATCTTAAGATCTCCACCACTGTACTGCTGTTACATTTTTGATTATTTCCTCTGAAAACAGAGTTTTGTGAAAAGGGCCGACTTAGCTTCCAACTTAGCTTCCAACTTAATTAGTAATGGTAATAAGTCTGTGTCTGCAAAATATTTGGAAACAATGTGTAGAGCATCTCTCTTTTCTTCAGCTAGTAATGGATATTCTTCTTTGTTTATTGTAGGATCCAAAATATACGCCAAAAAATGAAAGGGGGTTAGAGCTTGAACAATGAACATATCTGTTCTTAAATAATTTATATTGACGCAAGCTTCTTTCTTCCTCAAATTCAAAACTGTCAAAAATAGCCAGTAACTTTTTCCATATGTAAACTGCTGGAGATAAAAATGCACCTTTTTGTTGCATTGCATCCAGTGCTATAGAAATTGGTTTTAGCAACTATAGAAAATCTTCAGCCATCCTTTTAATACAGATATCTGAATCTTTTTTAAAAGTCACTGGATCAATTTGATCTTTATGCTCTTTACATAATAATAACAATTTTGGCCACTCATTTACATAGATCTCAAGACAATCTGAAAGTGTATTCCATCGAACATCCTGAGGTAAGACCAATTTCTTGCCCCCTTTTTCTTTATACCAAGCATTTGGCAAATGGGTATTTCTGAAGTATTTCACAATATGTACTATGTGTTCTTTTATCTGCGATGCTTCTGAATCTTTGGAGAGCAAACTAAGTAAGTGTGCCGAACAACCATATATAATTATAGAGTAATTGGACGACTCGGTAATTTTTTTCTTCATACTCACCATGTTGCTTGCATTATCTGTAACAATACTGGTAACTTTACAGTTATATTCATTTTTGCACTTATTTATTGAGTTAATAGCCAATTCGGCAAGATAGTCAGCTGTATGGGGATGACCAGATGTATCTATGCTTTCTAAAAGAACACTGTTTACATCCTCTGCTGTCAAAACGACACAGATTATTGGCTCATTATGTATATTGGACCATCCATCTAAGGATATGCAAACAGATTGTCCAGATAACTTGTTAAAACAATTAGATTTTTCTTCTTCAAACATTTCATTCAAGAGCGTTGATGATAACTGAAATCTAGATGGTGGAAGGTAACCAGGTCTTAGCATTTCTATGGCTTTTCGAACCTCTTTATTTTCTATACCTCTAAAACTGCAATTTGTTGCGTAAACGGCTTTGGCTATTTGTCTGTCCAATTCTTTTTTCTTATCTTGTCCAGTTCGCACAACAAAAGAATCCAAATGACCGCTACTTCCACTATTTTCACGTCCACCTACACTTCCCTTTTCACAGTTATCGCTTTTCTGTTTTATTGCCAACTGGATAATTTCACTCTGGCTAGTTCCAGGCTGTGACTGACAATCACCATGCAGACTTTTTAGTCTGTCCACTAGACCTTGCAATTCTTTACCACACTTTTTACATACTGCTCTACAACCTAGTTTGCCCACCACTTTCTTTTTTATAATATGCTGCCAAACACTAAATTCCTTTCTGCCCCGGCTTGTCATGAGTTCAAATGTTTTGATAGATTAACCCCTAAAGCAAAAACATTACTGATAACTAAAATAAGTGCGTATCGTTTATATAGCCGGGCGTTCTCTGCCAGTTATTACAAGTTTCGACAAAGCGGCAAACTTGCAATACTGCGCGGACGAAATTTTCACGTTAATACAAGTTTCGACAAAGGCGCAAACTTGCAAAAACTACTGGTAATTTTTTTAAAAAATCAAAAAAATCACCGATTTTTAATTTTTTTAAAGAAATGATGATTTTTATCAACCCTGGTATAGGGGAGATCAAAATAACCCTAATTTGTCATAGAAAAAAATATGCTCTGGTCCTTCGTCTTTAAAAAAGGTACTACATAGTTGATGCAAAACAAAAACCTATGCACATCATACCCTTCGAGTGACGTCAGTTATCGACAGTGTTGCCAGCTTGTAACCAAAATATCCGAGTGAGGGAAATACAGTTTTTTCATAAAGACAAGATAAATATACAAAAATTTCCCATAGTTTATATATTTATTTACTGCATAATACCTTTTACCGTCAACTTTAGTAGATCTAACACTTATTTTATTTTCATCTTACCAAGATCGACCAATGGTACCTTTCTGAAAAATCCATGTTTTATCCAAGGAAACGAATTGGTACAAGAATGCTTGTTTTTCTTTAATATATTCTTTTAAAAATACCAGTTGCTTGAAAGCTACATGGGAAAGTTCCATAAGCCCTCGCCTCAGTTCATCTTTTTACCATCCGAAGCCTATTTTCTTGAAGAGGCCTCTTAAAGAGTTAAGACAACCATCAAATAGTTCTCTGTCTTTTGATTTCTAACTTAAAGTTGTCAAAGTTACATGATGTTCTAAAGAAAGTTACAACTTATGAATTACCGATGTAAAATATTATAATTTTTAAATAATACAACTTACTTGTTTTGTACATTACATAAATAGTGTCACGGATAGAACTTATATCCAATCTTCACACATTTACAACTCTCTTTGAATTAGAACGTTTGTTTTAAGGTGATTCTAATAATTTATTTTCCTTACCTGTTGTTGAAATTGCGCTTACAGTGGAGATATTCAAATTTAGGGCAGCTGCTACACGCTAAAAATTGGTAAAGTAGAAATAAAATATCTAGACCTTAACATACTCTTTAAATTTACTTCTCTGTACTGCTGTCAAAGGTAACAATAGGCCATTGTTGTTAAGCTCTTTCTGAAAATAGCTTCTTAGAAAAGCTATTACCTCTTTGCACCGACTATTTAAATGCTTCGGCATTTTTCACAAATAGTAAACAACGTAATCGACAGGGATATGTTTGTGCACTTTTGTTTCTCTTAATTGAACAGTTTTTTAATGCTATTTATAAAAAGATCTTGAGTTTTTGTTAAAAAATAGACGCACAGCAACACGAAATCACGAACAGTTAAGGTTAGTTTTGCATGAAACATCAAACCAAGGCAGCGAACGAGCTGGCGCCACCAGTTCCAGTTGTATTGCCAACTATCGGCCAACAAAATTCAAATTATATTAATTTTTACAAGCTTAAATAAACAAAATATTTGCTATAAGTGGGTTCGTGTCAAAGAAGAATACTTTATAAGTATATATTATATTAATATTAATAAGTTCACAGTATATCGCATAAAGTTTTAATAATGTTTGCCCAAATTTAATTTCCTCTTGTTTTCTTACGGATTTACTATTTTCAGCTGATTGATGACGTACATCGGTTTTTGTTTCGCATCAACTGTACATTTTTTTCGATAAAATTAGCCGTTTTCGAAGAAAATAACTTTTTTGTATAACACATTTAAGCATCGACAGTAACTAATCCAATAACAACATAACTAATAATCCGCATTAAAACAATAAAATTTGTCATTATTACATCTCAGTAATGCTCACATGCATCTAACTTATAGACGAGCACTCGGCAATTGTATGGATGCAAGAAGAATTTATTCTGATACATTTCCAAATCGAAGTGTGCCGCATAAAGGGTCCATTGAAAGGGTTGACATTTCGGAAATCACTTAAACGCAAGAATGGTAAAAATGTGAAAGATTTGCTTCTTATTTACTTCAGCAGATTTTCGAAATGGGCGCCCTGTACCTCTATACATTTCCTTAGCCTTAGGAAAAATCGAGATAAAAAATAAATTACCAAGGTTTTGAATAAACATGTCCTGGGTATTTTATTAAAAATTTAAAAAATCTAGGTCCGTATTAAAAAAAGTGAAACTGATGATGTTTTTAGAAAAATAAAACGTTGTATGGCACAACTAGTTAGGGATTCTTAAAGAGAATAAATAATATTAATAATAAAGTGTAATTTGTTTTCTTTTATCTTCTACACTTAAGGCGCAAACTGAAAAGTCTATTTGACTTATCTTTCGATTTCTTTCTAATATCGCCGGAAGTACTCGGATTATAATCTTGTCTTTCTTTAATTCTTTTTGGATATTACTAAGCATCAAATTACGCAACTTTGTTCCCATTTAACGGTCTTCGTATCTCTTACAGTTTACGATATCCCTGTAGTGATAAACGAATTTGTTACACCCTGTATAAATGTTTTTTTAGAAAACAGAAAGGAAGGAAACCGCAGAATAAATATCAAATATTTATCTATATAAAGATTAAAATACTATTACTGTTATTGCTATCATTTGGCACTTAAGATAATAATCTCTTCTTAATTTTTAATAGTTATAAGACAAAATTCCGGCGCCTAATTTCTCAAGATTGAAATATTTTTTTTATACAAAGATTCCTACACAAATGTTTTACTTTACTGGTACTTTTGCTAATCTCCGAAATATGTAGAAGTAGAACTAAATTTAATTACTCTAATCAGTAAAATAGTGCGTTCGCAAAACATAGAAACGACAAACTTGCGGCAAACATAATAAGATATGTGAGCCAACTTCTTAATTTGATAGTTCGTGTGTCTTTATTCCTCATTCATAAAAATAAAAAGTATAAACTTGACAGCAACGTTTATTCTGATATTTCCTACCTACTAGTTTTTTTTTATCTTTAAAGCCTAGGTAAAGCCACACTTATCTGGGCTTTAAAGCTATAAGGAATGTCCTTGAAGATTTACAACATTTTTAAGCATAAGGAACTTGCAATGAAGAAAAAGAAATACACTAAAATCAGCTGTTATCAAAATCGCAATACACGTCAGATTTTATTTCTTTAGAGAATATCATTGAAAGTTCACAGTAAGTTTTAACCTACAGAGATAGGAGTTAAGGAAAATTACTGCGCTCACATGCAAATGACAAGGTGTTAGCCCAAACTGAAACTCGTATATCATAATTTAAAACAAACTCAAAACGTGTTTTACTATTGAACTATATTTAGTTTTACAATTTTATTTTATTTAAAGACAAAGCATATAAAATATAAAAAAGTAGTGCACTTGGAGTGCTAGATACAGTATCGATTTCAAAGAAACAAAATTGTAAATTTTTTATCAAAATATAAAATATGCGACAGACTCCTGCCACATTTAGATTAAAACAGAGAAATACTACTGGTGCACTGTAAATTTGGTCAATTAGAAAGATAAAGCAAAGTAGAACCTCACACTAAGTATCACAGATTATCTCAACGTTCCCAATCATCACTCTTAATCAATGTTATCAGCATATAACTAAATAATATGACAATTAACAAAAGCAAGTAGTTATGGAATCCCAGCGATTACAAAAATTGCGTCGTGAGTATATACAGTATGTCCACGGATAGACATCCCCATAGGACTAATGGACCAAAAATTTCGTTTTTCGACAAAAAGTCATTCTTGATAAAAAGTTCTGCATCTCGAAGAAATGTAGCCTACAAGGAGATTTTTTGATTTTTTTATACAGGGTACCCAAAATATAAAAAAACATGAAATACCATCAAGAATAAATTAACTTTACTTATCGTTTCAAAGTAAAATCGCAAATAAAAAAAGGTTTTAAATCATATTCAATTCTGAGTTGGGGATTTTCTCTACTCCAGCATCATATTAATACGTGTATTATTTTTACTGAACAATCTCTAGTTTTACCTTTTTTACCTATCCCACCTAATGCAGGTATCCTATAAAAATCTGATAAAACGTCATGATATTATTGTAATGTTATGAAGTTGTCAAAAATTTCATTTTAAAATATTAAAAGAAATATGTTGTCCGTTGAACAAAAAATATTTTTGGTCCAGTGTTATGGTACCGGTGTAAACTCTTACAATTATGTACAAGAAAGGTTTTTAGAAAAGTTTCCTGGAGTTTATGTTTCGACGTATGCAATTAGACAATTAATCAAGAAATTCAAACACACGGGGGGTCGGTGGAAAACTTAAAAAGGAAGAAGAAACTGTTTGATGAGGATGATGCAGCTACCGTTGTGGTCTTACAATCTGTTGAGGAGAACCCACTTGTCTCACTAAGGAAACGAGCTCAACATTTGCTTATTGTCCAAAAAAGTCAAATTCAAATAATTTTAAAACAAAATAAGTTTCACCCATTCAAACCGCATTTTAATCATGCTTTAGAAGATGGAGACCATGCGAAACGACTGGATTTTTGTTTATGGGTAGGGGACAAAATTTTAAATAAAAATAACCAATTTCACAAACTTATTTTATTCACTGATGAATCGACTTTTTCAACAAATAGTACAGTGGCTTCCCAGCACGTACGATACTGGAGCACAGAAAATCCCCAATTTAGAATTCCTGCCCATCGCCAATATTTTAAAAAAGTTAATGTATGGTGTGGAATTTCGTATTTTGGAATAATAGGTCCGTTTTTTTTTGAGAACACGTGCAATAGGAATTCATACATGGAAATGCTACAAACCTTTTTTTCGGATAAGTTAGATGAGCTGCCATTGCAGTACAGGGGACAAATGTACTTTCAGCAAGATGGGTGCCCAGCGCATTGTGCACGCGAAGTTACAGAGTGGCTTAACATGAAATTTGGAAATCGATGGATTGGCCGGTACGGTCCAGTTATGTGGCCTGCAAGGAGTCCTGACCTCACGATTTCAGACGCGTGCCTTTGGGGCCGTTTAAAGCAATTAACTTTTCAGCAACCCATTGAATGTAATGTTGATATTTTGAAACAGAGGATTTTACAGTCAGTACAAATGATTTCCCTCGAGGAGGTAAGAAGAAGTTATGATCACATTAGAAGGCAATTTGAACAATGCGTCGAAAACGGGGGAGGCGTATTTGAATAAATAATAGTTCTTGCTTTGCAATGCAGTTCTTTTTGTTGTGCAATGTTTTTGTTTAATACGTTTATTATGTAAGCACTGAATATGATTTAAAACCTTTTTTTATTTGCGATTTTACTTTAAAACGATAAGTAAAGTTAATTTATTCTTGATGGTATTTCATGTTTTTTTATTTTTTGGGTACCCTGTATAAAAAAATCAAAAAATCTCCTCGTAGGCTACATTTTTTCGAGATGCAGAACTTTTTATCAAGAATGACTTTTTGTCGAAAAACGAAATTTTTGGTCCATTATTCCTATGGGGATGTCTATCCGTGGACATACTGTATATAACATCGATAAGAAAATATCGTTCTAAAAATCGTGCAATAATTTACCTCGATGAGATATGGTTTGACACGCATGACACACCATTTAAAGGATGGTCCGATTCTTCCGGCAGGTGTAAAAGAAGAGCTCCGTCAAATAGAGGGAAAAAAATTACCATTTTACATGCCGGACCAGAAAACGCTTGGGTTCCAAATACCTGTTGCTTTCTGCAAAGAATATTTAAGACTCTTGCGTGGACTACCATGATGAAAATTCAATCCATTATGTAATTACTGTAGAAAATTCTTATGTTACTCTACATGATACAAATAAACCGATTATACTAATTTAAATGTGGGTAGCGACAGAGAACCACAACTAGATGTAGATTAACATATAAATACATGTAAATAATTAAAAATAGTATTTAAAAATTTACAATATTCAGTTGTTTTCATTTTCATTAAACTAATATAAACACATCATACGAGTATAATTACTTAATTTCCTTAGTCCGACCCTTCACTGCATCTTTATACTTTACATATTTATTGTCCACACAATGGGATCGACCCTTTAGTTTTATTGCAGTTAAAAGGTCAAAACCATTTATTGTGAAAATAACTTTATTTATACTTACTAATTATACTATTATTAATTATAAGTTAAATAATGTAGTTCTAACTCCACGATAGAAAGAGACAAAACAATTATCAAGGCCCAGCTGATAATTTGTGACTCAGGAATTCGCGCTGTTTTAGACGTGGATTGCCAAATTTACTAAAATAAATGATTAATTAGTATTTCTTATACATTACCTCCACCGCTTTAAGAATATAATAAATTATATTAAGCGATTATAATTTGCAATGTAAGGGGGAAAGTAAACGGGATATATGTTACAGGGTATATACAATATACAGGTATATGCGTACGTCTAATAGTTTTATGTAATATATTTGAATTATAAACAAATTAATATTTTATGGAAATTTAAACGGCAACAATGTTTATTTTTTGCCCACATTCCTTAAATTCCTTTCGTAGCCCACAAGCCGTGTGACAAACTATAGAAAACCCTACTACCGATACCACGGCAACGGCAAAGAAACCCGTATTAAATCAGACCGTTTTAGTGTCAATATTTATCAAAAGTCGATTCCGCTAAATTTGGGTTGTGCCACTAGCATTCTCTTCACATTAGCGGATTTTTGTGTAATTTTATTCGCTGCGTTTTGGTATTGTAAGTATTTTTATTTTTATTCCAGTGCCGGGGGGTACTTTGTCCCAGGAAGGCGATGGCCCTCACCAGACGGACGCCTGTATTTTTAACGCCTCGGACGAGATCAATATGGAAGAAATGAAGAATTGGGAACAGGTGTTTATAAAACTTATGCGACGTTATAAATATCTCGAAAAACTTTTTCAAGTAAGTAGACACGTTACTTAAGAGTCGTTTATTGTATAGCGAAATCGTAAGCCCTACTTTGAGAAATTGTTACAAATGAAAATGCGATCATCGACAGGGTCACAAAGAAAATTGGAATTTATATTTAATTAAAAAACGAAACTCGAGTATTTCCGCGGAAAATAACTTGCACAAAATTTTCTTAACATTCTATGTTTCAATTGATATTTTTTGTGCCATTTTCGGGCTGTTACTCCAATTTACAGCAACGCCATTAAACGTTTGGTCGATTTTTTTTACGTGTGTGTAAGTCCTTAAATAACAAGCGTCACAAAACAAATCCCCATTGGCAAAACGTTTATTTTTAATTTCTAATTTAGAACAAGAGTGAAAATCGGGTAAAAAAATACCTACCTTTGTAAATATAAATTCAGTCTTGGGATTAAACCAAGATAAGATATTATATTTAATCATGTTGTCAATAGAAACACAGCATATAATATTTCAAATTTAAAAAAAAAATCAAATATTTTTCACACACATACTGAACAAGTGTTTAATATTTATAAAATTCCTAATAACAATTAGATTCTGAACCTTATTCGTTTTATTTTAAAGGGTGCAATATTTCCAGAAAAAATCTCTGGAATAAAAATTAAAGGAAAATATGTCTTGTTATTGATCTAAGTACAATTTTACCCAAAAGCAATTGAAGACTTCTAATTTTTATATAAAAGTTTGTATTATTATTTGGGTCAAGGCACCTTTTGTCCTCTAAATGAATAGTCGTGCAGTCTATCGAGGAATTAAAACTGTCATCCATTCGTAAATATTTTAATAACTTGGCAGGTTTCCAACTAGACCAACACGCTATTAGGAATAACCTTTAAATTGTAATTCCCAGCTTATTTATTGTTTCTGTGGATGTCGCGTTATCCAATTAGAGATGGATGGTTTAAAATTTAGAAAATAAGTTGATTGAAGTGGGGTAACTGCAGTATTTTGACGTCGCTGCGTGGTGAACTCGGTGAACCTAATTCATCGAGTGTATTTTTGTTACAGGATGAAATAAAGAAAATTTTAATGTTTGTCAAATACTTCAAGGAGAATGATCGCAAGAAGCTCTCCGCGATGTTGGCTTTGTGGATCTCGAATGGTAGTGTCCCCATGCAGGCTGTGCTCGTACTCAATAATTCACATCTCATCAAGGTAAATATTAAGCATAATAAATCAAATGATTTTTTTTTAATTAGTTACTGACTTACGTGTATTTGCACATTGTTTGAGCAGTGAATATAATTGACTACTAAAGAAAGGAACAAGTCTTATTAACTTCCTAAATTATTTATTTTGTATATAGTATTTTTGTGGGTTTCACAGCCTTATTAGTGCTCCATCATCACACAGTTATAAACCTTTAGAAATAGAGATTCACCCTTACACGAAAACGTTCAATCATAATAATGGCCACATTCGTCAGAACGTAGCTCTACTTCATATCTGGTTGTTTCAACAACTCGTACAATACAAGGACAAAGTTCTTAAGCGAATTTTGCTAGTGTCCGGCTTTGTTGAAGCAGAATGGTCAGATTATCCACAAATTCCTAGTTAGGTAGGATAAGCTTTGAAATAAGTTTTCTTTACGTAATTTATTTATAGCCACGTTAACCTAGTTATTCACACAGGCCTAATATAATTTCACAATAATATTTAATTTGGATTGTTTTGGAGTTAAATAAAAAAATATCGATAACAATTTTAAGAGTACTGCGGCGAAACCCTAAAGGCGAACTGGCAACGTTGCACCAGCTGACACTATTATTTTGGTAATTTG
Organism: Polydrusus tereticollis; assembly: GCA_963920685.1. Lineage (NCBI taxonomy): Eukaryota > Metazoa > Arthropoda > Insecta > Coleoptera > Curculionidae > Polydrusus > Polydrusus tereticollis. Next base: position 49,984,542 of record OY987326.1, on the reverse strand, counting down.
CCGGCATTTTTCCTGGGAATTTCTTTCGGTTTTAGTATAAAAATACAGCACATTATCGGTTTAAACAGTGGAAATAGCGTGAAAAATCATTTTCGACAGATTTGTTGGTGGTTTAATGTAAGAATGCCGAAAAATACAGTGCATTATGGGTTTAAATAGTGTGCTAAATCATTGCCGACACATTTGTTTGTGTTTTAGTCTAAAAGAGCTGTGAATTATCGGTTTAAATAGTGTGATACGTCATTTTAAAATGCCGTTATTACCTAAATAACCCAACAGTGCACGTGTTTCGTTTTCCAAAAAGTGAGGAATGCGATCCATCGTGACCATGGAGAATAGCAGAGTATGTCGGTCTCTTTTTACAGAGGAAGATTTTATCTGGCAGATTTCCCGACAACACGATAACGGGTGAGATCGTTTGGTAGTAGTAGTAGAAGTACACAGTGATATTTTAGCACAAGGACTGTAAGTTATCTCCGAACAAATAGAATAAGAAAACTTTGCCAAAAGAACGATACAGATATTCCGCTACAACTATAGTCTTTTGTTCAATTGTAAATTGTAATACCTTTTTGTTGTCTAGCAAATAAACGGGTATGTTTTCGTTGACAAGGGTGGACGTCGACAAACAAGAATTACCGTAACCACGCAGAAAATACAAACCTCGCTACAAGCATAAATGAAAATACAAATTTCCTGCTTGTCATACAATATACTCTTATTTTACTTGTTTGTTTCTGTCCATCTATTTTATACTCACAACAGTCATAACTAACTTAAGCAGAGGCAGAGGCAATATCATGTACCTATACTTAATGCAAAACAAAAACCGATGGATGTCATACCCTTTGAGTGATGTCAGTTATCTACAGTGTTGCCAGCTTGTAACCAATATATCCGACTAAGGGAATTACTTTTTTTTTTCATAAAAACAAGATAAATATACAAAAATTTCCCATAGTATATACAGGGTCGTGGTATGCATGGAAACGGTTGATTATTTCTTAAAGTAAAACAGCTAGCAAAAAATATTTAAGACAAAAGTTTTAGGGTATTTTAAAGTTTATTAGAATGTAAAAAAAAAAATATACAGGATGAGTCGAAAAGCCGTAGAGAAACAAAGTTACATTTTTTTAATGGAACACCCTATATCTTAGAATACTTTTGGATTCTACATAAAATTACAATTATTTTTTAATAGGTGTATTATAAGTCTAAACCTAAAACAGTTTCCTAGATATCGACTTTTGAAAAATTACATTTTTGAACTTTGACAGATTCTAGCTTTCTAATGTTATGCCATAGAGCAAAATGGCTTCCATGTCACTATCTTACTTTTTTATTATCTTTTTTAATTTTAAATTGCGGTTAAACCGGAAGTACTATATTTCCGGCTTTTGAGTTACATCCGGTTTAACCGGAAGTTAACACCAGTAGGAAGATAATAAAAAACTAAGATAGGGAAATGTAAGCCGTTTTACTCTAAGACGTACCGTTAGAAAGCTAGAGGCTGTCAAAGTTCAAAAATGTAATTTTTCAATAGTCTATATCTCGGAAACTATTAGGTTTAGACTTATGATGTACTTATTAAAAAATAATTGTAATATAATGTTAAATCCAAAAATATTCTAAGACAGAGGGTTCCATTAAAAAAAAAGGTAACATTGTTTTCATACGGCTTTCTGACTCATCCTGTATACTTATTTCTTGCTTGCTGTTTTACTTTAAGAAATAATCGACCGTTTCCATACATACCACCGACCCTGTATTTGTTAACTGCATAATACCTTTTACCATCAACTTTACTTAGATCAAGCACTTATTTTATTTTCATCTTGCCAAGATTGACCAATGGTACCATTCTGAAAAATTCATATATTCTTTCAAAAATACCAGTCGTTTGAAAACTACATGAGAAAGACTTCTTGAAAGAGTTAAGACAACCATCAAAGAGTTGTCTATCTTTTAATTTCTTACTTTTAAAGTTGTCAAAGTTACATGACGTTCTAAAGAAAGTTACAGCTTAAGCATAACCAATGTAAAATAAAGTCTGTGCGTTTTAAGAAGTCCGCTAAGCCATAAAACCTCCTGAGCATTATGTCGGTGGCTCTCAAACAATAAATTATATTGAAGGTAATTTTGGATGTTGATGAATTACATTTTTTAAATAAAATAATTTAAAGTAAATAAAAAATTAGTTTAGGTAAAGAAAAATAATAATTTTTTAGCTTTTGTAGTATTCAGACAAATTAGTTTTACGAATTCTTTTTTATAAAGTTTTGGTTCTAAAAAGAACCGATTTTGTAGTCTTGCGACAGAACGTACCTACTTGTAGATAGGTACTACTAAAAGTAGTCTTCCTCTGCATTTCAAATTTCACCCATGCTTTCAGACTCATCAGAATCAACATCATCGTCATCATCATCATCATTCGTAATAATTAACGGTCTTACTTCGTCTATAACCTGTTCTGTCTCATAAGATTCAAAAATAATTTTTTCTGTGTGTTCAATGCATTTCCGCCATTCTTCTTTGCCCGCTTGGCTAAGCGCCTCCTCCCATAACTTTATAACGCTAGGCTTACCGATATTTTTACAGGCATGTTTGTCATAATAGTTCTTGCTAATACCCCATACCAATTCAATTGCGTTGTAATGACAATGGTAGGGCGGCAATCTCAAAACTTGATGTCCATATTTGAGGGCTAATTCGTCAACAACATACTTTTTTTTAAATGACTGCTCTTTACACTTGCTTAAAAGTTCACTTTTTAAATATAAATTTTCATGGTTTATGTTTTTCTTTGACAACCACTCTTTTATTTCTTCCTTTTTCCAGCTGCTTGTAGGGAATTTCTCTTCGAGTCTCGTATGGTAAGAGCAAGGGTAAGAGGCATTGTCTAAAACAATTAAGGAAGGTTTTTCTAAACTTTTTAAAAGTTTTTCCTCGAACCAATGCTCAAAAATTTCAGCATCCATATTGCAGTCTAACCTCCCTCGGTCGGGCACTTTTTGGTAAATAACAATAAAAATGCATTCAAGCTGTTTCTAGGGCAACAAACCTTCATGCATGATTTTCAGCAATTTTACATGCACTTAACATATTACTATTGATAATCATCAGTTTTTTTTGTTGATGAAAATATCAAACTGGCATTTAAAACAAAACCTTCTTCATTACCAGCATGTAATATAATATACCTTTTTCCATTACTTGCACGGGTACTTGAATAACAATGCTTTGAGTCATCCTGCCAAGACGTTTTTGTTGAAGTTCCGTTTGCAAATACCCATGTTTCGTCAAGAAAAACAACTTGTCTTGACAATTCCGATTTTTTGTTTAAATAATCCCTTAAAAATTGCCATCTTTTCGAAACAACATTGGACATTATTTATGCTCAACGCGTAATTCGAAGATAATTTTGTTTTGAAACCTCTGATTTCGCCCAGTAATAGAATACAGTAAACCAGTGGGATGTTCGGTGTGATCAAGTATAGCGAAGGTGCGAAGATATTGTAACTTAACCGACTTACTGTTTTAAAAGCGATAACATCCCTTGGTGATTTAATCCGATATCGGACTTCTTAAAACGCACAGACTTTATTAGTTTTTGAATAATACAATGTATTTGTTTCATACATTCCATAAATAGTGTCGCGGATAGAACTTATATCCAATCTTGACACATTTACAACTCTTTAAATAAGAACGTTTCCTTTTAGGCGACTCCAATAATTTATTTTACTTAACTGTTGTTGAAACTGCGCTTACAGTAGATATATTCAAATTCAGGGCAGCTGCTACACGCTGAAAATTAGTAAAATAGACCTTATTACACTCTTTAAGTTTACTTCTCTAACTGCCGTCAACGGTAACAATGTGCCATTGTTGTTAAGTTCTTCCTGAAAATAGCTTATTAAAGAAGCTATAAGTTCTTTGCACCAGCTATTTAAATGCTTCGGCATTTTTACAGTTAGTAAACAACGTAATCGACAGAGATATATATGTGCACTTTTGTTGTTCTTAAAAGAACAGTTTTTTAATGCTATTTATAAAAAGATCTGGAGTTTTTGTTAAAAAGTAGACGGCACAGCAACACAGAACCACAAAACAATTAAGGTTAGTTTTCCATGAAACGTCAAACAAAGCCAACGAGCGAGCTGGCGCCACCGCACCGTTTACAGTTGTGTTGCCAACTATCGGCCAATAAAATTTAAATTATATTAATTTTTACAAGCTTAAATACACAAAAGATTTGCTATAAGTGGGTTCGTATCAAAGAAGAATACTTCAAATTTGTAGTAAATTTAATATTGCATAAAGTTGCATCAACCATAGTTGAAATCGTTGTTTTTAAAATAATTTTCCACCTACTTATAGTTGTCCTCATTTAGGTTTTTTGTCATATTAACCCATTATTTGCTTAAATACAAGTTTAAATACTTAAATCACAGCGGTCTAGAATGAATACTTAGGTAAATTTAGAAATTACACCAAATCATAAATCCAACAATAAGCATTAATATTATATGGTACTGGTTTATTCGTCAACTCCCGTACGATGACGTCACAAGTGAGTGCTTTGTCCTTGTGCTGTAGGAGTTATTGATTGTTCTTACTCCAACTCCCAGTAATCGCTCAGTGAGTGAAAATGAGAACCACCCGATACGAAGTTACGCGACCTATGTATACAATAATCAAATGCTTGAATGATTTGTTTTCTAGGATCACTTGGCATTGGATTTCCTCATTGACATATTCAAATATTGGCGAAACGAGAGAGGCGCCAATTCTCTAAGCTCGGCCGTACGAAAGGCCAACTTGGAACAGCATTTCTCTACATTTATACCTGATACTAAACAGTCACAGGTAAAATATATGTTTTGTTCTACGACTAGGAACCACATTATTGATTTTATGTATTTTTTGATTATAACTTATTATGTGTTTGCAGGTTTATTTTAGGAATGCCTTTCAAACTAATGGGCTTGACGAGATCCTTAAACTTTATGAAGACCAACATCAACAAGTAGCCAAAAAGGTAAAAATAATGTAGTTAGTTCACAAAGGTTCTTCCTTAAATCTACAAGGTGTCCATTTCCATTTAGTGTGCCGGTGGACGATATCTCGTTAGGTCGACTTAAGGGAAAAAAACTTTTATACAAAAGGTGTACAGGTTAACGCCGCGCACCTTTTAAAAATATTTTTTTAATATACAGGTTGGCTCAAAAATCCAGGGTGGCCCAAACATATATTTTTTTAAATGGAACACCATATATTTTTTTTATTATATTGAAGCCTTTAGTAGTCCTCTATTCTACTTAAATTTTTGATCATCAAATGCGACGTTGTCAAGATATGAATTTTTCAATGGATTTTTGGCTAAAAACGATTTTACATAAAAATCGTTGAATTTTAACTATCTTTACAAATTTTTTGACTAAAATTTAGGAAAGAAAAGTTATAACATGTAAAACCACCTAACTGTTATTAGAATTGGTATAAGTACTACAGAGTGTTCCACATTTTGGTCCAAACTTAATGAATTTAAAGCCAAGTTTTAGTTGTTTTTTTAAATGAAATTAAATGTATTTTACACATTTTTATTATTTTGTATTTTACATTTTTTTCGAAAAGATATTTTAATTCCCTTTAATTTGACATCGATGTCTGATACCTTATTTTAAAAAGTTGTTGAAGGAAACATGATTTCAAAAAATTGTGTCTTAAAAACCTTAATATTATGAACAATGTTTGATTTTTATATTTACTTCCAAAAAAATTGAGAACTTAATAAGTTAGTGTGTAATTCATATCTAAGTATTATAAACAATTTTACAGAAAAAACTTAAATTATTACCTATCGAAAAGTATATAAATCTTCAATTTTGAAAATATCTTTCCCCAATTTAATACGAATACATATTAACGCATTAAGTGTTCAAAGTGTCTACCATTTCTCAACATTAATGGGGTAATTCTACCAAATGAATTGTCGGATTCGTTCAATCATGTCCTCCTTTGTTGTTGCTGGTGTGCTGTAAACATCGACCTTGAGAGTGCCCCAAAAAAAGAAATCCATGGCCGTTAGGTCAGGTGACCTTGCTGGCCAACTGATCGGACCTTAAAATAATAAAAATATTAGATAAAAAAGAAATTTCATATTATTGGGTTTTCAACAACCATTCCTCCCTATCCACCGCTCTGGAAACTGCATTTAAACGTTCCCGAACATATCTGCTGTAGTTAGGGGGTGTCCCATCGAGCTGAACCCACATCCTGTTCGTTATGAACTCCGGGAGATTATCAGTCAACCTAACAAAGTCATGTTGCAAAAATTCCAAAAACAAACGACCATTCAAGTGCTCTTCAAAGAAATAAGGTCCAATGAGATAATCGTGGATAACACCACCCCAAACGTTTAAACTCCACTGATGTTGAAAATTATTTACTAGCAGGGCATGTGGATTTTGGGTATCATAAAAGTGAAAATTGTGTCTATTGACCAACCCATTTGTATGAAATGTAAATGTCGATTCGTCGGTGAACATGAGATATTTAAAAAGATCTTCATCTTCAGCAGTGGTATTTTGGGCCCATTGACAAAATAATGTTCTCTTTCAAAATCATTGTCGTTTAATTCTTGATGTAATTGAACCTTATAGGGATAAAATTTGTTTGTCAATAAACAATTATTCACTGAAGATTTTTTTATTTCCAAATTAGACAGTGGCGCAACCAAGGGGGGGGGGGCTACCGGGCTGCAGCCCCCCCCCCCCCCCCCCGAGCTAGCTTAGCTAGGGTCGTCTAACTACCTGATTTACAAGAAAAATAAACTCATCACTACTTAAGTTTGGTAAAATTACACAAAAATTGAAACGAGTCTGGCTGCTTTTGGGATTTTCTGTTGTGTTTTTATTTTTCTTACTTGAAAACTAAGCATCATCATTGAAAAAGGGCGTGGCACCCAAAGATTTTTCGCCTGCAGAGCTATTTCTTTTCCAGCCCCCCCTGGACTTATTTTCTGGTTGCGCCACTGAAATTAGAACTAATTTTTCTGACACTTATTTCTGGATTCTCCACACCGCCAATGCAATGCCTAGCTGGTTATCTTCATAAATGCACTGTTTTGGTCCTAGATGTTTTTTCATACTCTACGCTCCCCGTTCTCTCAAATCGATCTTTTAGTTTAATTATTAATCTTTCGTTCCGGACATCGAGCTTCTGGAAACTTCTGAGCATATAAACGTGATGGCATAAAACAATTTCCATCGCTTTCTCCAATTGCATAAATCCTATTTTGAAATTTAACATAGACAAGGCCACTGCAAAACGTCAAATAATTGATAATTATTATGTCTGCCATTTGCACAAAAGTGGAATTTGATAGAAATGCATGGCCAGCTAGTTTGCTTTTAAGACACAATTTTTTAAAATCATGTTTCCTCCGACAACTTTTTGAAATAAGGTATCAGATATTGGTATCAAATTAAAGGAAATTAAAATATATTTTCGAAAAAAATGTAAAATACATTTAATTTCATTTAAAAAAAAAAAAAACGAAAACTTGGTTTTAAATTCATTAAGTTTGGACCAAAATGTTGAACACTCTGTAGTACTTATACCAATTCTAATAACAGTTAGGTGATTTTACATGTTATAACTTTCCTTACCTAAATTTAAGTAAAAAAAATTGTAAAGATAGTTAAAATCCAACGATTTTTATGTAAAATCATTTTTAGCCAAAAATTCATATCTTGACAACGTGGCATTTGATGATCAAAATTTTTTAAAGTAGAATAGAGGACTACTAAAGGCTTCAATATAATAAAAAGAATATAATAATATGGTGTTCCATTTAAAAAAAGATGTTTGGCCCACCCTGAATTTTTGAGCCAACCTGTATATTTAAAATTTTAAAAGGTGCACGGCGTTAACCTGTACAAGTTTTTTTCCTTAAGTCGACCGTTAACGAGATATCGTCCACCGGCACACTAAATGGACACCCTGTATACACATTTTTTATAATCTACATTTTTACTCACTCTGGATAATAATTTTATATTTTGATATTTAATAATCTCGCGCTTATGAACTTCATTTATTTTTAGGAATTGCAAACTTTGTTGGCAGACGCATTGGGCGAGAATAAGGCTCAGCGCGATGTGATTACTGAAATCAAGGAGATAGCACAAAGGGACAATATTCAGGAACATGAGACTGTGTGCATCATATGGCACACTGTGATGGACATACCCGAATGGTCTAAGAAAGACGTATGTGAAGTTTTAGATTTTTTTATATTCCAAACTAATTTTGGTAAAGGTAGATTATAAATTTCATATTGCGTGTATCTGTATATGTAGGTGAACTCTTTTTACATATTTATAAGTTTTTGGACAATTATTAACAAGCTGAACACCCTCGACGATCATAAATCACAGAGAGGCGGGTAAACACGACTGCGGCTCATGTCACGGGGTTTGGAGGTGATTGAGAGCGGATTTGGTGTGATGTTTTATAATCTAAGGGCTGAATTTTGATGTACTCTTGGAAATAATATTTTAAATGTATAAAATACGGAATTCAGGTGTATCAGTGTTTTTTTATTTGCCTTGTTTATTTATTTATTGCACCTTACAGGCTCTTTACATGAAACAATCCTTTCACAAAGCACAAGTACTACGCTACAAGAAAAAAATTTAAAGAATTGATTCAATTGATTTTTAAGTTTCCTATAACTAGTATTGAAAATATCGACATTATTTCGAACACGGTTATAAACCACTGTACATATTATATATAATGGTGAACCTAAGTGAGGGTTATTATAGGCTACATCTGACGAGTACAACATAAGAGTATCCCTTGTATTGTATACTGCAACATTGAAATGTATTCTAGACATAAAAGATTCATCGTCTAGAAGCACATTTACCAATCGATACAACAACTGGACACAAAATTTGTGTCTACGGTTTTCAAGTGGCTCAATAGCATATCTGTCACAGAAAGCCAATACTTGGGCTCTATGGTCAAAAACACCCCGTTCCTTAAAGTATAAATAACAAAGCATTTTACTCTGCACCCGCTGCAGAGTATATTTGAGGCGCTTAAATCCAAAACTTGATCCACTATAAGGGAATTTTCAGGAAAGCACAAAAATGTTTCAAACGTTTCGCAGGTGACCGCCGGACTTCCAAATTCGTATACAGGGCTGCCCAGAAGTCCGGAATAAAATTAATATAGCCTTAACCTGTAACTTTTGGGGAAAATGCTCGGACACGTCAATTTAGTTTTATTTATTTATAAAGTTCTTTATTGGCTTACACCAAATGGCCATTGACATGCTCACATTTTGACGTTATTCGTTTGTTTTTTTATAGACATTTGTCAAAGATATGAAGACATCGATCTTTTTTTTGAATGGAAACATACAGCTTGTGATACATCATTTGAAAGCTAATATCTCGTACAGTATGCTCATAAATTTTGGCGTGATTCTGTTAAGCTATTTCAAAATGGCGACTGTTAAAAGTTTTAAAAAAATCCCTATTTAAATAAGCGGAAATGATAAATCATTGATGTTTTTTTTTACCTTTCAAGGTAAGAAATCTTCATTGTTTCACGTTCTGACATTTTGTGGCATAGCGTCAAGGCGTCATGCCAGACAGTCACTTGGTCACGTAGACTCGAAAATCACGTCATGTTACGCGCCGTATCGAGAACCCTACCTGTACTCCGGTCCAGAGTCCTTTATAACGCTTTCGGTAGTTGCATACCAATACATCCTTCGGTTTCTCATGTACGCCAGGATGTCACGCTTTATTACTTTGAATTGACACGTACTTTTGTTCATTTAGTTATACAACCAGATTATTGAATCTTTCCCCAACAATATTTGAAAAAAAAAGATAAATTAAAGCAGGTTTGTAACCACACAGTGGATTAAGAAAGTTTTTTTTAATTGAGATTCGTTTAGCTAATGAGAACTGAAAATGCCATTGAGCAGGAGGTTCGATAGTTGCTTCTACCGCTTTTTTGTAATCAAAAATGTCAAAATATTTTTGCATATCTATTACTGTTGTATATTTAGAAAAAAATAGCTCTGTATTCATTGGATTCAACTATTACTTCTTTTTTTTGTACTATCTTCTCAATTCTTCCAAAAATTCTGTCAGGCGGTAAATATGAATGTCTCTGACGATTGAGTTGATTAAACATAGCCCCCGCATGAACATACCCATCATAGTAATATTTTTGTTTTGTCCAGGATTGATATCCAACACAAAAAAGTTAAGCTTGTGTACAATATTTAGCGTATTAAATTGCAATGGATATAAAGAGTTCTGATAACAAATTTTATAATTTGATGTAGATAGTTTTGAAACAGTACGTGTGATGGTTTAAAATAGTTTTGGAACTATAGACCAGGTTAATATGTATTTTTTAATGGGATCTAAGAGGTTTTGATAAACCATATTTTAGACATAGATAAACGTCATTTAAAAAAAAGCAGCGCCACCGCTAACGCATTTGTTCTCTTTTATGGATTAAAGCAGCTTTGGAATTGGGTGTCTCATTTGCAGGATTTTCCTAACAAAATAATGAAATAAGTGTTTTAAACATTGTACACTTGTAAACTAGTAGTATTCCTAACTACAAAGCCATACATTCTACTTGCCCTGCTCGCTATATCTTTAACAGGAGAGTTGAAACTTAATTTAGTATCAAATATAGATCCGTAATTTCGGGCAAGTGAAGCATTTAATATTGAATATGTGTTTTCGGGTATATGATAGAATCACACATTTATTTACATTCAAATAAAAATTGTTTATGTAATTTATCTTAATTGTATTGTGTTTTATATTATTGATCTTTATGTTTTCATTGTCAACTGTCTTTTGTACCATTTGGAACAATTCTTCTGTAGTATATATGCAATATGCATGACTAAATGCTAAATGCTGAACACCTTATACTTTTCTTCTTTCTTCTGTTACATTTTTAGCTACCTTCTTTAGATTTGATGGTTTGGAGTATGTCCTTTCCTTTTGAATTGTGTGTGTACTCCTGCTGTGCCAATAATGCCTTTTCAATTTGTTCATTGGTATATTATGGTTTTATTGACTTAGTGCCTCTTTACTATGCGGGGCTTATAGGGAGCCGATCTTTTGGAAATTTCAGGGTTAAAAAAAAACAAGTTTTAAACATGTTTAAAACGTGCTTTAAACACAGCCAACATTTTTTTAAGGTTTGAATAAAAAAATCCATCTAGTAGGACCCGTTTTTTTAAAAATAACAGAACAAAAAATCGAATTCAATGTTAAAAATGTGCGCCATTTATGGCTTGACAATATCCAATGCAATCAATAAACTCTCTTTGCACTCTTTAAACTGGTGCAAATTGTTTGGCCGGTCAACACACTCTTTCGATTTGAGGTAACCCCACAAAAAGAAGTCCGGAGTTAGGCCTGGCGATCTATCAGGCCATTTGATAGGTCCTCTCCTTCCGACTGGGAAAGCTTTCATCTAAACATGTACGCACAGTGGCAGCATAGTGCGGAGGAGCACCATCTTGCTGGAACATCAGTTCTTCGTCAGAGGAGTCTGGGTTCAATGGATTCGGAAATAAAGCCACTAATACTGGAATTAATCAAGTTGGAGAAATTCGAGATATATTTGTCCAGTTCAAGAAAAATGGATCAATTACTCCTCCGCGCACTATTTCACACCACACATTTGTTTTTTGAGGGTACTGGCTGTGAACCTCCATCATCCAATGCGGATTTTCTGTTGTCCATTAACGACAATTTTTTCTGTCCACATTACCAATCAAAGAGAACGTAGCTTCATCCGAAAAAATAATATTTTTTACTAAATTATTATCTTCACTCAGCTTCAGCTTCATCTGCAGGACTCGAACGCCTTTTCTGGACATTTGGCATAATTCATAGTAAGCTTCGAAATCGATTAGGAACAGAAAATGCCGCGAAACTTGTAACCATATTTAAACAGCTTAGTTCAGATCAAGAGTAGAGTTCAGTAGAATGACTAGGTGAATTTTTGTTTAGTTTTTAGTTTCCTTGTCTTGTTACTTTTATAAGGCGCTTTTATATGTTTACACTTTTTATTTGGTTATGTTATTGGAACACGGTACATAGACTGTAGGTAGGTAGATAAACTAAGACCTAGAGCTAGTCTTAAACGTGTTTTTACAATAACGTACTTTTAATATTAAACGTTAGATTTAAATATTGCTATTTTTGTTTTTAATTTAATATTTTTTGTTTTAACAGATTTTATGTGATTTTTAGTAAAGCTTGACAAAAAAACAACTTAAAAAAAAGCACTGTTTTAAACAAATCTGTTTAAAACACTAGTAAGTGTTTTAAACATAACCCTGGGAAATTTGTATGTTAAGTTCGGTGTTGATCTTATATGTGTTTGTCAATACGTCTGTGCGTTTGTAAAAGTCTGATTTATTCTTTATTCTGACATAAGCATTTATTTGAAAGAGCTCATTAAAAAAAACTTACTCATGCGCTTAGTAAACACACGTTGCGTTTTGTTAAGTCTCCTAGTAAATACGGTATGATTATTTTTTTAGGAATTGGTTACAGACCAGGCCGTCCGCCACCTAAAACAGTACACCGTCCTCTTCTCGGCCTTCGCCCAAGGCGCCCGCGCCGAGCTATCTCTCCTCCTGAAGGTTCAGGAATACTGTTACTCGAACATGACCTTTATGCGCGCCTTCCAGAAGATCATCATGTTGTTTTACAAGACCGACGTAATTTCAGAACAGACGATACTGAAATGGTACAGACAAGACTATAGCGTAAAAGGAAAGATGATGTTCGTTGATCAAATGAAGCAGTTTGTCGAATGGTTGCAGAACGCGGAAGAGGAGAGCGATTCCGACGCGGAAAGCGACTAGGTTAGTTGTGTTTTGATATTTATGGTAATTATTATTTATTAGTGGCGTCGCTTACAGTCGCACGCATAAACATCCAACATGGTAAAATACTTTTAGGGTACTATAATCTAAAGGCAGTTTAATTCGTCGGGCTGAGCATCAAAAATAGGCTTCTCTCGTTTAAATCAGAAACTACAAAATATCCTCAAAAGAACGCCCCATATAAAAGTAAATGTCCTCTTCTCTTTTTTAAAAATTAAAACAACTTGTATGGATATGAGGAGTAAAACTAAAATTACTGGAACTTCAAAAAAATATTTCTTCTAAGATTAGGTACCACCTAGACGAGGAATATTACTAATTTTACCAATAAATATCAATTGATATTGTAAATGAAACAATGCAGTCTTCCTCCACAGTTTAATAATTGTAAAAACAAATAAAAGTTTTTTCCCTACATGTTTCGAGCGCTTAAGCGTTCATCTTCAGGGGATGCTAATATTGAGTTGAGCGAAACTGTAAATTAATGTAAGTTGTCTCCAATTAATGAGTACAACTTAACAGGAAGAGGAAAGTAAAATTGAAGACCTAGTGTACTAACTAGTCATATTAATTGTATTAAGACTCGGGTGAAGTTTTAATTATAAATGGGAAATTTTAATTAGTGGAAAAGCATCATGGATAAGATAATAAATTGAATTATAATATTACTGGAGGAGAAAGAAATTTTCTTAGCGAAATATCGAAAAATCTTTTCTAGGGGATCGGATGTGCATGTCCCATAACCTTCGATCGATTTTGGCATACGTCACGTGACCACTGGTATGGCGGGAAAGTTGAAGAAACGAATATGAAATCATCAGAAATCAGATTAGTTGATGAGATATCGAAAAAATTCCAAGAATAAAAAGTGTTTAGAATTCCATTAGAACCTTACATACAATGTTTGGGATATCTACTTGAAAAAACAAAATCGAATTTTTTGTAAATATTTTTTTACCGAATTAAAATTTCCATATTTTTCCTTTCTAATAGCTTCATTAAAGTAATAAAACTGACTTCTGTTGAACACAACTAGAAATATGCTTTTGTTTTTCTGACAATTTGGAGCAATAATTCAAAAAATTCGCTTACACTTGGATGGCTGTTGCAATAGTCTATTTCTAATAATCTTATCGATATTTTTTATATCGAAATAATCTGTGATGTTAAGAAATCCTTAAATTTATTAATACAAAACAAATTTTATTTATAATCGTAAAACAGAATTTTGAATTTCGCAGATAAACTTAAAAAAAATCTAAAAATTAATAAAATTAAAATTATTTTATTGAGTCAAATAAACTTGCCGGTGGTCACTGTAGAAGATTAAGAAAAAGTTTGTGATAAAAAAAAAAGTTTTTTATGTTAGTGTTATTATTAACTAACGTGATTGTTGTCTCCGTTATATTCAATTTTTATGACCACCTACCCCTTCTTTAAAAAAAAAAACACTTCCTAAAATGAAGAAACTTTATTTTTTTCCAAATATATGGGGCATAGCATATCTACATGTTAGTTAATAATAACACTAACATAAAAAAAAATTGACAAATTTTTTCTTAATCTTCATATAAAAATTTAAAAACTTTATAAATAAAAAAAACCATTCTCTTCCAGTATAATTATAATTCAATTTATTATCTTATCCACAATATTTTTCCACTAATTAACTTTTCACATTTATAATTAAAACTTCACCCGAATACACGCAATATTGCACATGTTTTGAAACATTTTTTACGCAATTGTGATTGAAACAGTATTATTTTCTGCCGGAACAATTTGATATGAGTGTGTATAAATAAATCAGGGAGAAGCTGGTTTTCTCCTTGCAACCTCAACTTCAGTTAGTTCACATGTTTTGTCAAATCGAGGTAGTTATCTACTCGAATAAAAATCAACATCTGAGCAGTATCTGACACATCCGTTGACTCTCATCCAAGGCCAGAGAGAACCACTCAAGATGTCCATTTTTGTCAGACAGTTGAGTTGATATATTTTCTGCGATGGCTTCTTCTCTCCGAGCCACGGTGTTTGCTGACAAACTGACAGATTTAAATAAATTTACTTTACTTTTCGGGGCCCATTTCTATTACGCATTCTTTGATCATTTCTCCATCCATTTTCCACGTTTTGCGATTTCAAGAGCCACACGAAAGCTGGCACGAGTTGCAGCCTCTTGTTCAGTATTGAGTTTCGTAAACGAAGATTGCTGCGATTTCAATCCGCGCTTCAAAGCTTCAAACTTTTCCGTCAGCAAACTTCCAGTATATTTTGAATAATTTTTAAAATGTTTCGTTTCATAATGATGTTTAATGTTATATATGTTATACGGCTATGGTTTCATTGTAAATCAAACATAGCGCCTTCTTACTGTACTCAATTACGAAATATTGAAAGTTCCATTGATCTTTCAATGTTCTGCATTCACTGTCTATTTTTCGCTTCTTTTCCATACTAGTAAATCACACACAAAAACAACAAGTCAAATCAAAATATTGTTACGAAGATATCTTTTAAACACGCACGAACACGTTTTAAGGAGTTACGCACTACTTTATTTCACAACACACAGATTCGCGTTCCGTAGGTGGACTGACTCGCGGTCGCGCCGCTAGCCTTTTTATACTCCAATTACTGCCATCTAGAAGTGAGGGGAATACAGAACTTTCTCGAACCAACGAGGTTAGCGATGGATAGAGGGCCACACTACCTATTTCCGCGTGTAACCACCAGATGTCGTCAAGTATCGCGGTCGTAACAATACAGTACAACACAATAGTGATTGAATTAGCGAATTTAGCAAGCGTATGCTCGCTCAGGGCGCGTACTCGGCAACTAGTCTATAAATTATAGATAATGGCAGGAAAATTAAAACGTTGGCCCTTGGAACTGGAGTATCAGTATGGCCCTAAGGCTGGAAAGTTTGGAGACCCCTGGTCTAGCCAATGCTGCGCGCTTTGAAATTCTTCAATGTCACAACAGTGGTTCTCATCTGTTTTTCCCAACAATATATCTAGTAATTTTTATACTAAACTTAAGAAAAAACCACACGTATGGGTTGCATCATATAAGAGGATTACGTTTAGAACCGATGTAAATACCTTAAACTTGAGGTTTAATGGAATAGTTATCCCTCGTCATCAAACCGGAATATTTGAGCGATCTTTTGCGTATGGCCTTGCTAAACTTTTTAATGGCTTACCCCCTCCGCTTCGGTCCTGCTCTGTTCAATCTTTTTCCAAGCGTTTAAAACAGCACCTTACTGGCTAACCTGCTGCTATTATGTACGGCTATAATACATGTCTCTATACAGGGTGAGGATTTTAAAGTGTTACAACGCAATATCTGAAAAACGGCTATAAATATTTTAGTCAAATTTTGGGACGTGGATAGGGAGGTTGGGGGACAAATTTTAAAATATTTTTGATATTTACCCCCCCCTCCAGATTTGATGTGGCTAGTGACAAATTTGAAATGTCAAATGGAAAGGTATTTTTTTTTTTTGATAATTCGATTCCTCGTCAATAAGTACGTAAGTGAGCAGAAAATTGTTACATTTGCTCTACTAGTTGCTTAGTTACGAATTTTTCAATAAATAAAATAGGAATACTTAAAACTACACATTTTAAATCATGACACCTATGATTATTGTTTATCCAAACCTTTAATTATGTTGTATCCTAGGAAACCACTTTTGACTTTGACAAGTAGTGATAATCTGATAAAGTTCATTATTCAGTGCAATTATGGAACAATCTTATGACATTGAAATAGACATGTTGTTAATTCTGGGAGAATGTAGAAAAAACTACCGGGAAGCGGCGCAATTGTGGACTGTTAGGTTTCCCGCCATTCAAAAATCTCATATGGCATTTAAGCGATTAGAAGATCGAGGCCGCAGCACGGGAATCCTAAAAAATAAGAACAGAGTTAGAAGACAAACAAAAACTAATGACGATATGGCCGTTGGAGTGTTGGGTGTAATAGCTGTAAATCCTCATGTTGGTTCAAGGGAACTTGCTCGTGATTCAGGAATGTGCCAAAAATCGGTACTGGCTATTTTACACAAGCACAATTTTCACCCTTACCACATAACTATTCATCAGGAATTGTATGGCCAAGACTTTCAAAATAGGATTACATTTTGTACGTGGTTACAAACTTTAATTCACGAAAACAATGCATTTTTAAGAAAGATAGTATTTTCTGACGAAGCTACATTTACCAATTGTGGTCAGGTAATTATTTAAATCAATATGGATTAATGTAACTTTTAATAATCAAAAATATGTAATCCACTACTTGATGGGTGTACATAAATAAATACATATCTAAACACCCGTTAACGGGTGTTTAGAGAATATTCACATACATTTAGATTTATTTTTAATTTTATACTGATTCAATCAATTTTGCTTTTCTTAATTTAAGGTCAACCGGCACAATTTACACTATTGGGCACCTCAAAATCCTCACTGGATGAGATTTCTGCCAAACCAACATCCTTGGTCGGTTAATACCTGGTGTGGCATAGTCGGAGATAGAGTCATTGGACCACATTTTTTTGACCGTCACCTAAATGGAGAAATGTATAATTTTTTACAAACCGATTTGCCACAACTTCTGAATAATAATGGAAATCAACAAGAACTATGGTTTCAGCAAGATGGTGCTCCGCCACATTTTGCCCGACAAGCTCGAGATACACTAAATGAAATGTTTGGAAACAGATGGATTGGTCGTGGTGGTCCTGTAAATTGGCCTGCAAGGTCACCAGATTTAACCCCATTAGATTTTTTCTTGTGGGGATTTATAAAAGAGAAAGTTATGGCTACACCACCGACCACACCAGAAAACATGAAAGATCGTATTCAACAAGCATGTAATTTAGTAACGCCTCAAATGTTAACTCGCGTGCGCAACTCATGTCAAAAAAGAATTGCAAAATGTTTAGAAATGGATGGGGGTCATTTCGAACACCTTTTGAAGCATGATCGTCGTTAGATTTTTTAAGGAATTATCATTTTTAAGTATTCCTATTTTATTTATTGAAAAATTCGTAACTAAGCAACTAGTAGAGCAAATGTAACAATTTTCTGCTCACTTACGTAGTTATTGACGAGGAATCGAATTATCAAAAAAAAAAAATACCTTTCCATTTGACATTTCAAATTTGTCACTAGCCACATCAAATCTGGAGGGGGGGTAAATATCAAAAATATTTTAAAATTTGTCCCCCAACCTCCCTATCCACGTCCCAAAATTTGACTAAAATATTTATAGCCGTTTTTCAGATATTGCGTTGTAACACTTTAAAATCCTCACCCTGTATATGTATTGTATATATTATATAAATTAAATTTATTTTATTTTTTTTTATTTTTTGATGTTCACCTATTTAGAGAAGAAGAAATGTACTATTAGTTGAAATATTTTATTGTAAAGCGTATCTATCTACCTAATAAGGATAAGTGTATAAATCAGCTAGGCAGTCTCTGTTCAGCTGCACTCTTGCCTTTTCAATGTATACCCTATGTATAATTGAATAAAGTTTATTATTATTATTATTATTATTATTATAAACAGTAGAATTCGCGTCAAGAAGAAGCCACCTCGTCATCTGCTTACACCACGATCTTTTGAGAAAGAACACGTTTTACGCTTGCATGCTTATGACGCCATGGCTTCTTAGTTGATTTTTATCTCTACAAATGTGGCGAACAATGCGATGCCACCAAAACTTTCTCTGGCACATGAAATTTCTCTTTTTGTAAATAATTGCAGGGAACTAATTATGTGCTTGGGCTCGATGGTGGTTTAAACTGAATTGCCGGGATCAAATCTTCCGCGCTAGTAAACGCACAACTGTGAATACAGATGCAACTGTCATAAACAATGAATTGTTATGAATGAGTCGATCAATATCTCATACTGCATGAGAAATATGAAAGAATCCGTAAAACACGAATTTCATTTTGCTTTAAAAAGTCAGTAATTCGACAACTCTGGACTACCGAAAAAAAAATAATCCGTAATGAAATATCTCGGGATTTCTGTAATAAGATAAATGATATTAGATTTTATATTACTCCCGGATTACGAGTAATTTGAAATTTTATTGTAATGGATTATAAGTGTCTCTGATTCTAACTATAAACCTATTCGATAGAAATATTGAATTATAAAAATAAATTTTTTGTTTTAGGCGAACCATCATCGATAAAGAAAAACTAGTGCCACCGATATGACCCACGAAAACGGTAACATTTTTTCCAATGTATATACCATTTTTAAACTAAACTATATATTATAAATACATATGTATAAACATACTGGTGCCTTACTGTGTTGGTGTGCGTTTACAGGCAAAATAGTGACCAGGTGAAAATTGTATAAAAATGACCTGTGTAATTTTAAATTTAACGGAAAAGAACTCTGATGCATCGGAAAAAATGATATTTGTATCATCTTATAACGCCAATAAATTATGTGAAACTCAATGTTATATATATATAATGATTTATTGTCAATTTTTTTAATATACAGAAGAAATTTTAAGTAAGTTTGCGTTTCTTTTGTGTTCCAGTTATGTGTTCTTTTGTACTGTTCTATTATATAATAAAATATTTTTACAGTTGGACAAATTAGCCTTTTTATTCAACGAAAACAGTTTCGTGGGTTGTATTCTGCTCTGGTGAAGCCCTACAGTCTGCACAGTGGTTCTTTACCGGTGCGTCATTACTGCCACGTGACTAAAACCATTTGAATCTCTAATCAAAATTACGAAAAAGTCAAAACAAAGACTAAGTTCATAAACGTTAAAATTTTCGTGGCTAGCGTCCGAATAATTTATTTTATGGGTAGAAATAAAACTACTCGTTATGTTTCAGTTTTAATCTTCACCTGACGCGTGTTTCGGGTCATTTTCAAACGGATCTAAAGTCTTTGTACTTGTTTGAAAAGGGGCCGAAACACGCGTGTCAGGTAACTGAAGATTAAAACTGAAACATAACAAGTAGTTTTTATTTCTACCCATATTTTTCCCATAAATTAAATTATATTTTTAAGGGGTTTCGAAGCTAGACGTCAATTAACGGTACCTCGTTGGGAAGTGTGGTTTTGTAGAAAAGCTAGAAATATAATTTGTTAAAACCTTTAATTAAAACAAGGAAACTCATTTCTACAGAGTATATACATATTTGTGACAATATTTATACAAATTCAATAATTGTTACAATCGATTCTCTAAATAAAAAAAAAGTCGCCTAATATACAAAATAAAAATTATATCTATTTCTTAAAGACTATAGTTATCACATTTTTAATTTTTTATACCTTTTATAAAGGAATCTACAGAAAGTAGCCTTGAGATAAAGCATATCCAAATTGTATAACAAGCCAGTAACTTGCAACTCATAATAACTAGTCTGCAATTTAAGGGCAAAAAAATTTGAAATTCGAATCCCGCAGAAACTTAAATGGAAATGTAAATAAAACGACAATGTCTTCCTCCACAAATTTAATAAAAGTAAAAATTCTTGTTCCCTACATGTTTCGGGCGTCTAGACGTCCATCTTCAGGGGATACTAGAAGGAATTCCATCTTTACAAAACTAGTTAGAATCATGGTGAACATTGACTAGTTTTGTAAAGATGGAATTCCTTCTAGTATCCCCTGAAGATGGACGTCTAGACGCCCGAAACATGTAGGGAACAAGAATTTTTACTTTTATTAAATTTGTGGAGGAAGACATTGTCGTTTTATTTACATTACGTAAACTCCACTGCAAGTATGGACTACTTTTTAAATGGAAATGTTTAAAAGTGGTTTTCATACTGTATGTTCTTTTGTTAAGAGATTTCCCTTTTGTTTTCAATAAGTTTCCTATATCGATATATTAAAATTTCTTATAAGTTCTAGATTTTTGCCGATTGTGAAAATATTTGTTTATAGAAGATTATTTAAAATTTTAAATTTGCTATTGGAAATGATCTTTCATTTCTTCGCCCAACTCTACTAGAAGGCGTCAGGCGATAAGACCGGCCTTGACTATAACTGTCATAATGGGGGCTAACGTATCTCGGCTCACCAGTTGACGCCACTGAACCGGAGGTATCTGTCAAAGTCAAAATGTGTTTTAAAGGTTATGTTATTTTAGCCACTTTCTAGGTACACCCAGTCGGTAGTATAATGTGGCTTATGCTTAAGAACGTGGAAAATGCCGTGATATAGCACTAGGAGGTACTTAAACTAGAGTTGTGCGTTCATAACCCTTAAAGCGCATTTTGACTTTGACAGATACCTCATGAGTCAGTGGCGCCAATGTGAGCCAAGCAACCTAAGGCCTCAAGAAAGGCGAATTGGAAATTAGCACTTTTTTTACGTCCCAAATAAAGCGGCACAATTCCCAGCGTTAAAGGATTAACCTAACCTAAAAATTGCCAAACTGTCATTTTGCGTACAAAAACTTTAAAATATAAGACAATAAACAAACATGTACGTCACGGTTACGCGAAAAAGTTAACTTGAATCCAACTTTTCTGCGTAATGATAGCGCAAAATAAAAATATTGAACATGGCGACATTCAACCAATCGTATAGCTGTTACGCTCGCGAGGACCCACTATAAAGCTTGCAAGCGCAAGAAGGCGCTAGTTGCCAGTAACCATGCAGACACATGGTTTGCACACTAATCCACAGAGTAAACCCAAGTCGCTTTGCAAGCGTTGTCATTCCGGCCCCCTAGGTCACCGTACCCCAAGGGACATGTTGGGCATTCCAGCTACCTGGTAAAGTTGCGAAACATTTTATAAAGCTGGTGTTTTATTTCATCTCATGAGACGCCACCTTATGACAATATTATAAAAAAAGCATAAGCAACTATTTTGTCCGGCATGTTTAAACGAGCACATAAAAATAATCGCTAGATGTAGACGGAAACCGATCGTGTGCTCGCTTATTTGTTCTGGATGACGCACATGATTTGCTACAGTCACTACTTTTCAAAATATGCAATTATACATAATTGCTTATACAGTGTCACCATTAAAGTCCGCACCATATGGAACTTTTTTTTAGTAATGAGGTTAGTTAAAATTAAATTTCGGCAATCGTTTTTGCTTCAAATTAGACTAAAAATTATATAATCAAATGTCACCATCTGTCATTCGGTATCTGTCAAAAATTACATTTTAATCAAAAAATGCTGAAAAATGGCATTGTTTTACCGAATTTCAAAAAATTTTATTAGAAAAAGTTGTTTCTGGTACAATTCTTGGCCTAAATACAAAGTTTCAGTTTTCTAGCTCAAAGTTGATTTTTTTGCCATTTTTTCTAATTAACTTTTTTTTTATTTAATGTAAGTTCGCTTAATGGATATTAAACTATTTGCTTATACCATACTCAATATTTTATTTAGTTTGTATGAGCTTTTTTTTACTAGAATGCCATTTTTTTTCGAAATTTAAAATTAGAGGCAAAAAAATTTGACACAGGTGGGGCAAAGTTATCCTAATTCAAAAATTTTAACAGATAGACGTCAGATGTTTCGTTTTTCAAATGACAAATACATCTGAATATTTGATAAAAATTTTATTTTATACTTAAAACTATCATTATTATTAAAAGGAACAAAAAGGAACTTTAATCATTTTAAATAGGTAACACAAAAGCAATATAAATTTCACATTTCAGTGTGACGTCCTTCTCGCTCTATACAAACACCCGTCCGTCTATAAACGTCTTTGACAGCATTTTGTAAAAAGCTTGGTCTTATATCGGCACAACACTGTCTTATCGTTTGTTCCAAATGCTCGATATTTCTAAACGGTCGATTCTTATAAACTTTCTGCTTAAGATAACCCCACAGAAAAAAGTCTAGTGGGGTTATGTCAGGCGACCTGGGTGGCCAGTGACATTCTCTATCACGCCCTATAACTCTGTTTTGAAATAATTGGTTTATGCGTTCTTTCACTGCTACAGTTTGATGTATGGGTGCACTATCAGGCTGATACCATAAGTTATGTCTATGGTGTAAGGGCATGTTATCCAAAACTTCGGTAATCTCGTTATCAAGAAAATTCAGGTACCTTTCACCAGTTAAGTTTACTCTAAAGAAGTATGGTCCAATAAGCTCATCTTTCAAAATTCCACACCAAACATTGGTTTTAAAATGATACTGGTCGCGACATTCAATTGTGAAGTTAGGATTTTATTGGGACCACCATCGGCAATTTTGTGAGCTCACGGTACCATTCGAAGAGAAAGTGGCTTCATCTGTCCATAATATCTTGTATGGAAAAAGAATATTCTCCTCATATTGTCCCTGATACCAAAACGAAAAATCAAGTCGGATATCAAAATCGCGTTCTTTTAATGTGTTTATAAACTTGGGTTAATATGCCCGAAATCGATTTTTCTGAAGAATTTTTCTAACGCTTTCCCTCTTGCACCCTGTTGAATCACTTATCTTGGTTACACTA
This sequence comes from Polydrusus tereticollis, assembly GCA_963920685.1. NCBI lineage: Eukaryota > Metazoa > Arthropoda > Insecta > Coleoptera > Curculionidae > Polydrusus > Polydrusus tereticollis. The sequence continues at coordinate 49,961,097 of OY987326.1, read as the reverse complement.
GTTTGACCGTGGTCAATAACAGTTAAACAAACATCAAGTTGTGCTGCTTCATCGTATTTACTTGCCGCGTGAGGTTTCTTAAAATTATTTTGAACAGATCCAGTTTCTCTAAAGTTTGACATTATTCTTGAAACAGTGCTATGCTGCAAATTTTTTTCTGGATGCCTCTCATTAAAAATGGCAGATACTTGCCGGTGAGGCATATTCTCTCCACAAATTAAGACAATTTCTATTTTTTCTTGAATGGACAACATTGGTGATAACACTGAAAACTATAACTTGCGAAAATATTCAAATTTATGACATTTCTTTTATTTATTCGGCACTCTAATTCGTTTTTTTTTTCATAGCCTACTTATAAAATTCAAAATTGCCTTGATATTTTATTGTGGATAAAAAGAAAATGTGTCTAAATTTTGAACTAATCTGATATCTGGGAATTTTATTATAAGTTTTTTAAACTTCTTACATTACATACACCGTACTATCAAAAAAATGGAATATCTGACGTCTATCTGTTAAAATTTTTAAATTAGGATAACTTTGCACCACCTGTGTCAAATTTTTTTGCCTCTAATTGTAAATTTCGAAAAAAAATGGCATTCTAGTAAAAAAAAGCTCATACAAACTAAATGAAATATTGAGTATGGTATAAGCAAATAGTTTAATATCCATTAAGCGAACTTACATTAAATAAAAAAAAAGTTAATTAGAAAAAATGGCAAAAAAATCAACTTTGAGCTAGAAAACTGAAACTTTGTATTTAGGCCAAGAATTGTACTAGAAACAACTTTTTCTAATAAAATTTTTTGAAATTCGGTAAAACAATGTCATTTTTCAGCATTTTTTGATTAAAATGTAATTTTTGACAGATACCGAATGACAGATGGTGACATTTAATTATATAATTTTTAGTCTAATTTGAAGCAAAAACGATTGCCGAAATTTAATTTTAACTAACCTCATTAATAAAAAAAAGTTCCATATGGTGCGGACTTTAATGGTGACACTGTATATATATATCTTCTTTTTCAGTTACTTTACAATTGCACTAAATATCAATTCTGGACAACACAAAGGTTTCTATAAAACTACGAACTATTTTGATAAAAAAAAAACAATTTTATATAAAAACCTAAAATATACAATATAATATTATCTACACCAGGTAAAACAAGACAGCGTAAAGTTAACTTCAAGTTGCAATACTATTGTTGTAGTTCGTAGCCAAATTTCTGCACCCAACAATCAGTTGCAACTTGAAACAGCTTAACCAGAAAGTAACAATAAATGGTGAGACTATGCCTTTTTTAAAAGGTAACTTATTTTTATAGCAAGTAGTAATTTTATTTCCTATTGCTTAAAATTTACCAACATTCTAAAATTATAAAAATCTAGATGTTAACAAATATAAAATCCTAGAATTCAATGCCTATACTCTAAAAATACAGTGTGTGTGTGTATAAAGTCTGAAAACGGCTTAATAACATCACAATTTATTGGCCGATTTAAACCAAATTTGGTACAGTTGTGTAAGAGGATCTGACGCACCGAATGACGATATTGGCGTTGTTGCCAGCTTTTTAGTTTGGAATTCGAACGAATTTTATATTATTTTAAATGTAACACCCTGTATATTTTTCATTTACAGTTTTTACTTTAAATGTGTTACACTTTTGGTATAACATACTTTCTTACTAATATCAGTAGTTTTCGAAATAACGACGCGTTTTGAAAATATCAACAAATTGTGTTTTATTTATTAATAAATAATAAATAAAACACCAGCTCTGTTTTGATGTAAAGTCATAAAAGCTGTCATTTTTACATGCAAAAATATATTTAACTGAGAGTGAAAGAATTACAATTCTTATGAGAGGATATGGCGATAGGGTCAGGTCTTACGAAGAGGTTAAAAATCTATTTAATGACTCATTTCCAAACCGAAATCCAATTTTAAAAGCAACTGTTCTAAAAACTGCCCGACGGTTCGAAGAAACTGGAAATTGTAGAGATAGGCGACGATCAGGACGACCAGCAGTAGTAGATTAAGAGAAAAGTTTAGAAATTTTACAACATGTTAAAACCCCTGTTTCTTCATTAAGAAAAATTTCTCAAGTAAGTGACGTCTGCTTCAAATCCGTCCATAATGTTTTAATAAAACATAAATATCACCCTTTCAAAATACATGTAGTTCAAGTGTTCAAGAATTACCAGAAGATGATTATGAGCGAAGAATTGAATTTTGTGATATTATGATGTCAAGGTTCGACCAAAATAACCAGTTTTTCAAATTTATAGTATTTTCGGACGAAGCAACATTTATGTTAAATGGTAAAGTCACTAGACACAACTGTATGTTTTGGGCAAATGAAAATCCCCACTGGATGAGAGAAGGTCATACACAACGCCCTGGAAAACTGAATGTGTGGGCTGGGCTTCTGGGTAACCACAAGATCGGTCAATTTTTTATTGATGGAAATTTGACATCACAACTTTACCTTGAGCTCTTGGAAACGCAATTAGTGCCTACTATACGAAATGTGATGGGTCCAAATTATGCAAATACATTCTTCAAACAGGACGGAGCTCCTCTCCATTTTGGTCGAAACGTGCGCGAATTTTTGAACAACACTTTTCCGAATAGGTGGATCGGTAGAGAGGGTATAATCGAGTGGTCACCTAGGTCCCCTGATTTGTCGCCTAACGACTACTTTTTATGGGGACACTTGAAGAACAGAATTTATACCACAAAACCTCAAGATTTGGCCGATTTGCAGCGTCGAATTTTGAACGAATTTGAATTAAGAACGCCAGAAATGATTTACAACACAATTAAAAAATTTTATTTTCAAGTAGCACACTGTCAAGCTGTATAAGGTAAACAGTTTGAACGTTTAATATAAAAAATATATTTTTTCTAAACTGTACTCGTTATTTCGAAAACTACTGATATTAGGAACAAAGTATGTTATACCAAAAGTGTAACAAATTTAAAGTAAAAACTATAAATGAAAAAATTTACAGGGTTATATATTTAAAAATATAAAATTCGTTCGAATTCCAGACAAACTAAAAAGCTGGCAACAACGCCAATATCTTCATTCGGTGCGTCAAATCCTCTTACACAACTGTACCAAATTTGGTTTAAATCGGCCAATAAATTGTGATGTTATTAAGCCGTTTCTAGTCTTTATACATACACTGTATAAAACAATATGCAAAAATGTATGCAGTCTCTATCTGGCCTTAAAATACACCACAAACAGAGCCACACCGTCCTCGTGTTTGCAAAACATATGAAGCGCCCTTTTTTTCTGTTATTTTCGTAAGTAGAAAAATTACGATTTGCTTCCGCTTGTCCATTATTAAAAAAAAAAAACGCGAATTAAATCAGTTCTCCGATCGCTGCATTAACCGAGTGATTCGTGGTGTAAAGATGTCGACCAGTGGATTTCTTCTGATTACCACAAGCAACTGAAGAGGTAAAGTACATTCCAAAATATTTCGTTTGGCTTAATGACTGCAATAAAACCCCTCATAAACTCGGCTTTCGCTGAGACGTATTAACCCACATTTATTTTTAATGCCAGTTTATAATAACAATAGATAGGTACATTACTTGATTTGTTATCAAAATTAATAAACTCTCTAATTAAGGTTTTCTAGAAACAACTTAATTATTAGGATATTTCTCAAAACTTTTTAGTTACAGGTACCTGTTTATATAGCTTAAATAAATAGTAAACATAATATTCGAAATAAATTAGTACCTATCTATTTGACTTTGAAACAGTGTGCAACAAGTTAATACTAAAAGTATGTGGAGACCTTGGGAATCTTCAGCTAATGCGATATCTAGCTACCCTAAACATTCCAGGAAGCATTTATCTTCTGACGCCAAAGTGATCGTGAGAAATGTATGTGAATCGTTATTAAAGAGCGGCCACCCTAAAGTAATTGCCATTAAAAATACCAGTGAAATGACGAAAGTTCCATTATCGACGGTAGTAATGTGGCATCAAATTAAATCGAAAATGAGAACTGAAAATAGCACACCTACTCTTAGTGGCTGTAATAGAGCTAATAAAGAAAGTTTTCAGTGAAATTCCAGATGAAAGTTGGAAAAATTCGGCTAATCATGTCTTAAAAATTGAAGACTCTTATATAACTACACAACAAAACGAGATACATCCTCTTATAATAAATGTGGATGATAATGATAGCGAGACTGAATTAGGAATAGATTAAAACGTTTTATAATTACAATTAAACCTTCTGTGTATATATGTAAATATATTTTTTTAAGTAGGTATATTTAATTGTTATTATTTCTTTTACCTAAATGCGTGCGAAAAGTTGCCCTTTTCCGCACGCAAACTTTTCACACTTGTTTTGTACTTATAATAAATTAATATGCATACAAGTAATGGTAAAAATAAACATAATAAACATTGCTACTATAAGGTATTACTATGGCTTTTCATTTAACTACAAAATCCGTTCCTGTGCAAATCAGTACCCCTTATTTTATTTTATTTTAGTAATATAAATAGTGATGCCAGCTGGGGCCAGGTAGATTTCGCTGGTTGGCACGCTCATCGACAGTTTTATATGGGTAATTTTACCAAGAAATTCTTTAAAAAACGTAGGTTTGGCAATCGAACAGGTAACGGGGTTTCTTTGGGTTTTTACAATATAATAAAACTATTATTGCAGTTATTAGGTCAAACGAAATAAGTTCGGATGGACTTTACACCAGCTTACAGAAGAACACATAGAGATTGTTGTTGAACTAGTGCAGTGGTGTGGGGCGCGAATATTTCGAAAATATTTGGCTTTGCTTTGGAAACAATCAGAACGTTACAAATACTGACTCTTAAGAATAATAACTTTACAAAATTCGGATTGAAACAGTAGCGGCGTAGCCCTAACCAGAAGTTATACGATTGCATTAAAACTGGTTTAAAAAAAAGTACATTTAAGATTAAAAGCATGAGTTTGTGTAAAATAATGATGGCCAAGCTTGATTTAGGAAACCATACCTTCTGTACATTTTAAAAGCATCACATATGATTAGACTATAAATCGATCGGTATAAAATAGCAGACCATACATATCATAACTGCAAAAAATGTTGCCTCATTAGTTTTTCACAATATACAGCGTGTCCGAAAAGTTCTAGACATATGGGAATTTTCTTTATTGTTGATTTTACGAAAAAAAGTTATTCTTTAAAAAAGTTCTGCTTGATGCGCAAATATTATTGACTTATCAAAACTTAAGATATCGTGTACAGGGCGGCAAAAAAATATAGAAACGCAGAATTACGTTAAGAGGGAAGTACCCTCAATTTTTATTTTAGAGCAAATTGTTATAAGAAAACTTTACTAAGGGCTACAAAACCTGGTCAGATACAATTTTTTGTTGAAATATTTTAATTTACAGGGTACCATCAAAAAGCTTTTGAAAAATATTTTTTTTTAATTTCTTTAACAGTGCAATACTATAGTAACGAATATTGACATGTTAGTCACTTAGACTTATTAACAAGAGTTTTTCGTTAGTTTCGTCATGGTTGTAAAGTTAACGCTGCAGGAGAAAATAGAAATTGTAGTTATCGTCGGAGATCACTATAAACATATCAGGGAAGCCCCACTCATATTTAATACTAGACACCCTGACAAAATGGTATGTAGCGCCACTATAGTAAACGTAATGAATAAATTTAAAGCTACTGGTTCCGTCGAAAATGTATTTAAGAAACAACACAACAAATGGTCCACAACAGAAGAAAAGCAACTCAATGTAATGCAAGCGGTTATCAAAGACCCGAAAATTTCTTTAAGAAAATTGTCAAAAACTATTCCAGTTAACGTCAAAAAATCTACTGCTAGTAATATTTTTAAAATAAATAAATTTCATTCATATACATAAACCGAAATACATTCGCACGTTTCTTCCTAGAGATTTTGAATCCCGTTTCCTATTTTGCGCGTGGTTCCAAGGCGAGTGTGAAGTTGATCCTTTTTTTGCAAGAAAAATATTATTTACAAATAAAGCCATGTTTACTTCCAACGGCGTGGTATACTCCCAAAATTGTCGGTGGTGGAGTGACAACAATCCAAATTCTATAATCGATTGCCGTAGTCAATATTCATTTAAAACCAATATTTGGTGTGGCATTTTTAATGATCGGATCGTTGGACCATACTTTTTCCGACAAAATATAAATGCTGCCATTTACCTGGACTTCTTAAGGAACCAGTTGTCTCAATTTCTTGACGAACTGTCACTAAATAAGACGTACAATTTGGTATCAACATGATGGAGCCCCATGCCATAGTACTAACACAGTAACTGGGTATTTGAATGAAGTATTTCCGCACCGTTGGATAGGCAGACGTTCAAATATTCCTTGGCCAGCCAGGTCGCCTGAGATTTTTATCCGCACCGGGTGCGGAAAAGTAGCACTATTCAAAAATCTCCTTGGCAGGGAATATTTATATATATTTTAGTAGCTGTAGACAATTTTATGCAATGTGCGAAGCCGTTGCAAGTGTATTCTCTTTTACCTTTTAATCGTAATTCACGATATTCGTATTTTAGCCTAAAACGAAAAAAAAATCTATTTTTTAAGTACCTCGTTTAGTGATAAATGATTATAATATTGCCAAGCAACAATAAATGTACATGTTGATTTTGGCACATGATGTCAGATTTTTCCTCCGTTTCTATGTCAACAAGAATCTACAAACACCGACACTTTTCTTTCCATCAAATCCTCAAAAAGTATAAACGCTGTTAAAATGAGCAGCTCTGACGAGGAGCTACCAGATTCAATTCTAGAGGCCGCAAACTCTGCAAATTTAAATTTTGTTGCCCGCTAAATCCCAAGAAAAATACGAGAAGCAATATGAACAATTTAAATACTGGTGCCGCAACAAAGGGACAAATAGCTTTAGGGAGAAGGTCTTCTTAGCGTATTTTGCAGATTTACGAAAATCAGTTCAGCCAAATACTTTATGGAGTAAGTACTCTATGTTAAAAAGTGTCCTTTAAATCAATATAAACTTGGATTTAAGTCAATATTTCAAGCTAACATTGTTTCTAAAAAAGCAAAATTAGGGATATCGTCTGAAAAAGGCCAAAAGTTTCCAGATTTATGGAAGAAGCACCTGATCAAATTTACCTTCTAATAAAAGTCGCCACCATTTTTGAGTTGGCCGGTGCTTGCAGGCGCGATGAGCTTTGCAAGATAATGGTTGATCACATAGAGGATAAAGGGAATTTGATAGTCGTGAAAATTCCTCACAGTAAAAACAATACTTCAAGAATCTTTGTAGTATCTAATGAAACAAATAAGGGATATTATTTACAACTGTTATCATAAATATGCAAATTTGCGAAAACCATCCACTCCGCACAAGCGCTTTTTTGTGCAGTATCGACAAGGAACATGCGGTACTCAATGTATTGGAATAAATTCATTCGGTAAGATGTCTTTGGAAATAGCTGCATATCTACAATTGAAAAATCCAAAGCATTATACAGGACATAGTTTCCGTCGTTCATCGGCTACCATGTTGGCCGATTCTGGAGCAGGAATCACTAATGTCAAGCGACTCGGAGGCTGGAAATCGACGACTGTCGCCGAGAGCTACCTTGAAGATTCGACAAATCAAAAAAAGGACATGCCGAATAAAATGTTGGCCACGAACAACTGCCCTTCTTCATCAAGCTACATAAATCCTTCTGAGTTAACACCTTCATCGACCTATTTGAACAACTGTCCTTCCACGCCAAGTCAGTGCTCATCAAGCCATACCATAAACCACCCACTGAATGAACTTACTGCATCGGCTATCAATTTGCATAATGTCAGCAATTGCTCTTTTGTTATAAATGTTATAAACAAATAATTTAGTTTCCTATTATTATTTTTTATTGTTATGTAATTTTTGAATTTTCTATTATTATTTTTTTTGTTATGTAATTTTTAGTTGTACTATACCTAGTTCTTTTTTTTTAAGTTAAATTAAAAATTATTGAATACATTATCGTATTTTTATTTTTGTTGTTATCTGATATGAAGCTCGTAGGAAAAATGTTGTTCCTAACACGTGCGCAAAGTGCTTTTCCGCACGCAAGAATGTATCCGAACTCCGCTAAGCGTCGTTCGTCCAACTATACTTGCGTGCGGAAAAGTATCACTTTGCGCACTTGTTAGGAAAATAACTATACTAATACTCTACTGGACAAGAGCGAAACACCATTTAAGGTTCTGTAGTGAGATTTTGAATAAACGATCACGACTCAATGACATATCAAGTGCATCCGTTGAAGAATCATAAAATCTAGGCTACCCGACAAGGCAGAGTGTTTTATCAATATTGCGAAAAAATTCAGGATGAGTTTCCCTGCTTAAAAATATGAAAAAAAGTTCCTATAAACCTATGTCCGGAAATGCTTCGTTTCGAAGATACAAGATGTTAAATTTTCATTTTGGCTTTTTCTAAATAATTTTTGAAACAATGTCGATATTAGAACTAATTCAATTTTACGTAAAAAAAGAATACTTGCTAGAAGTCGCTACGAGCAACCGTTCTCTGGAAAAAGAATAATAACATTTTCGGGAGCAGAAAACAGAATTAAGGCGAAAAGGCATCGCATACCGATTAATTAGTAAGGTGTTTAGTTGTCAAGTTGTCAAACTTTTCAAAATGAATTACACAAATAATGACATGTGCGATATGCATTTCGTTTATGGCCTTGCCAACGGTAATTTATTAACAGTCAGGCATCTTTATAAGGAAAAATACCCTAATGCCCATCCCCATCGACGCGACGTCTTAGTAAAACTGAAAGTTTTCAAAATCACACCGCTGGAAACGGGCGACCCAGCACAGCAACAACTCCACAAGTAGAAAAATATGTGCTTCATGAAATTGAGGAAACTCCTAAAACAAGTACCAGAAAGAATGCTTTAAACGTAAATATAAGTTCTACAATTTTCAAAATTTTAAAGAACAATCTCTTAAACACTCTTCACTTATCAACGGGTGCAGGCACTGATGATTTTCCATTAAGTGTAGATTTACGATTTACGTCAATTACCAAGTTTACACGAACGCTTTAATGCGCATTAACACAAAAACGAATTGAATTAAAACGCATGTGTAAAAATCCTTAAATCAGTTTAAAAACCATCATTCAGATTAATTTAAAAAGCATGAAATAGTATATTATCAGATTTAAATCCGGATTTAACCGAGTAAACCCGAATACGCATTTTCTTTCAATGTTATCAACTGAGTGCCGAGTGTTTGCTTTTGAAGTTAAATGTCAAATCCGATATTTTCATGTTGGCAACGGCAAACAACTGTTTAATGTCATCGGAAAAACCCCTTCTCGAACGAAATCGCATTTTTAGTTAAAACGCATTTTGAGAGCTTTTTCTTGATTGGCTGCGTGACTACCTTCTTGACCGGACGCAGATCGTCCAGGTCGGCGGCTTCAGGTCTGGCGAGATTGACGTTACTTCTGGCGTCCCACAGGGCTCTCACCTGGGTCCTCTACTTTTCAATATGCTTTCTGCTTCTTTTCAATGCTAACTGCTTACTTTTCGCCGACGATCTGAAAATTTTTATGAGAATATCAAATAAAGAGGACTGTTTGCGACTTCAGTCCGACCTTGACAGACTTCTGAACTGGTCCGATCGTAATAATGGCATGCAATTGAACGCATCTAAGTGTCACGCCATGGTTTTCAGCCGGGCTATAAATACCATTGCCCACACATATTATGTAGGCCACGATCCATTGGATACTGTCAGTGATGTGAGGGATTTGGGTGTAACACTGGATAGCTCCCTGAGCTTTGTTAATATGTCGGCAATAGTCTCGAAATCATTACAGATGTTGGGTTTTATAAAGAGATCCTCTCGGGATTTTCGGAGCGTCAACTCATTAAGATTACTTTACTGCTCTTTAGTCCGCCCCCATCTAGAATATGCTTCCAGCGCATGGACTCCTTGTTACAACATACACAAACAGAAGATCGAACAGGTTCAGCATAAGTTTATTAAATATGTTGCATTTAAACCAAACAGTCACGTCCCTCTTAATTACGAGCAGTTGGAATCTGACCTTCATATTTCTACTCTCGAAAACAGACGCAAATTAAGGGATCTGAGATTATTCTATGACATTTTCAATTCCCATCTTCATAGCCGGGACCTGCTGGGTAGAATAGGAATGCACATTCAGCCAAGGCAAACTCGCTCTGCACAGTCTTTTCATGTTCCTGTGCACAGAACCAATTACGGTACAAATACTTTTGTCACTCGCGCCAGTAGGTTAGCCAACGAATACTCCAACTCTTTAGATTTCTTTTCTAGTAGGTCCCATTTTTTGAGACAACTACATCAAGTATAACTGTATCTTGTCACTTGTACAATGTTGTGTTTTTTCCAACACTGACTTGTTTTTACTTTTTTTTTTTTTTTTTTTTTTTGTTTGTGTAGATCTAAAATATTCTTTTGTCAGTTTGTCTTTTATTAGTTGTACTTTTACTCTATTTTCTATCTTTTAGGTAATAGTATTATTTTATTTGATTTCAATGTATGCTTTTTTTTATATATATGTTGACTGTTAACTGAATTGGGCACTAGCCAGTTGATAAATAAATAAATAAATAACGCTTACACACACCGACGCGGCCGCGGTGGCGATCATATTAGCGGTAAGACGTATTCACACCAAAGCGGTGAGTGGAGCTGTGATTTAGTTGCTGTTTACATATTTTATGTGTGTAATGAAAATATATTTTTAAACAAGTCTGGTTTTATTTTTATTTCTATTATTTGTTATTATGATAGACGATGTGGAAGAACAGACCTTAGTACTGTTAGCTCTTTGTGACGAAAAGAATGAAAATATACACTTTTGTTTTTAGCCTCTATATTTTTGTAATTTGGATGACTTTAATAAAGTATATATGGAATATAATTTGACTTTATCTATTAACGATAATTTTATTCGCCATTACTACAGTCACTTCTCGCGGCCAAACTCGACACGTTGTATTGGCCCGCCACCGCATATCAGATCGCTGCAGTTGTCTGCTCTCATGCACCTTGGTCTAGACCTGCCAGCGCTTGTAAACTTGGTAAATGGATGCAAAAAAAAATTGGCGAAAATCCCCAGTTTTTAGGATAAAAATTATTCACCGATGAGGCAAACTTTTCCAGAGATGCCATAATGAACTTCCACAACAATCATGTATAGGCGGATGAGACCCCACATGTCATTTTAGAAGGCCGTCATTAACACCAGTTTCCACTTAAGGTATGAGTCGGAATTGTTAGAGACCATTTGACAGGCCCATTCTTTTTACAACCGAGACTTACTAGAGAAGTTTATCGTCGTTTTTTTGAAGATGATTTGCCCATACTTTTGGAAGATGTCTGATTACCATTGAGGTTGCAAATGTATTTCATGCACGATGGTGCTCCACCTCATTTCAGTTTAGTTGTTCGTGAATCCAAATCGTTGGATAGGTCGAGAAGGAACACAACCCTGCGCCCCCCAGGTCTCCAGACTTAAATTTATTGAATTATTTTTTTGGGGTCACCTCAAACATTTAATTTATACGACCCCAATAGAAACCGTGGAAGAATTAAGAAATCGCGTATCAATGCGTCGTAGGATAGATGCCTGTATTACTGTTTGGGGTGCACATTTTCAACAACTGTTAGAACTAAAGTGAAGTATTTTTCAATAGGATTATCGTTTGTTAAATATTTCTTCTTATGTTCATTGATAATGTTAATGAGTAAAAAGATAATATTATTTAGTGACGCACTGTTACACGGTAATAGCACGCTTAAAAAAGAGCAAAAATACATGTAGCTGGCGCCCTCTACAAGTGGGAGCCACACTAACATAAAATTCGAATTTCGCATTTCAAAAAAACCCCTAGATAGGTACCAATTTTAGTTCAAATATCGACAATTTTTCAAAAAACTCTTTAGAAAAAAAAAATAAAAATTAAACTTTAACACCTGTATCCCCGAAATGAAGTATTTCCGGACATAGGTTTATAAGAACGTTTTTTTCATATTTTTAAGCAGGAAGAGTCATCCTAAACTTGCGCGCAATATTAATAAAACACCCTGTATTATGTCGAACGCATTTAGAATCACCACTATCGTCTAATCGGTACGAGTGTCTGTCGTAATAGTATGGTAAATTTGCAATGCCCTCTGTTAGCAATTTTAGTCCTAATACAGGCAACTATTATTAATTTATAGCCTACATTATTTATTTATGACTGACTGTGTAAGATCTGCTTTAAACCGAAATCAATCTTAATTAGGTTTCATCGAATTACAAAATCGTAAAATACAACAAAAAGTAATGAGATTTAACTTCCTACAATCAACATTATCCATCATGAGGTTCCGTACTTGCCATTTTCAAAAACGCCTTTCCGAAAGAAAGGTGAAAAATTAATTAGAGCTATTTTCGTGATTGGACCTCCATAGGCCAGGGGACAGGCCGGATGGGATTTGCAAATATCTATGAGTCTTCGGAGGTAATGTTCGAGCTGACGTTTTCGAGACTGTGCTACAGATTCGGTGTTGGCGAATAAAGTTTTTGACGGAAATGGTATTGTAGAGACCTTAAAAACAATTTCAATCAATGTTAAAATTCAATAACATCTAAAAAAATTTCTCATATTTCAAGAAAACCCCGTATAGACTTACCTTGTCTTTATAACGCGCCTTCATAGCAATATGCAAATCTCTAAATCTACTGTATCTTCTTAAAACTGACCACCTTTCGTCTACTGTACATATTCTAACTTCATACTCGTAATGTGTCTTGGTACCTGCGCCTCGTACACAGTAACTGGTTATACTGATTATAGAATCACAATCAATATCTAAAATAATTCAGTCTTTAATGAACAATATACCACGGGCTTTTTACGGTCCATTTACACAAAGCCTCTTGTGAAGACATTCCACTAAGCCAATCCAATGACAAAAATTTGAAACTGTTCAGTGGAGTGGCTTGGGGCAATGGCTGGAGGCATTCCACTTCCTCTAGTCAAACGATGCCAATGTTGTTAGTGAAACGTAAAATGATCCATAATGTGGAAAAATCACTTTTAAATAAAACAGACAGCAAAGCCCAAAAAATGTTTAGTGTAGTATCAAATAATTATTTGTATTAGAAAATCTATAAACTAATTTACTGCACTATGATCTTATACCTTTTGTTTATTAACAAACTTACCAGTTGCTATTGAGGGCATGGACCTGTACAAAAATTGATTATACATTGCTAACCTATTATTTTGCACCTAAAAGAAAAAACATTTTTCAAATTAATTAATACACATAACACGGCTAATTTAAACCAAGTTCGGTTTAAACAAAAAACACGTAACCGTATCAGTTAACGCTCGTTTAAAAGTTCAGATTTGATTCCACACATTGTGCATCGTTCTTACGGCAGTAAACTTCCTGGTTTAACCACCTCTAAACAACTAAAATTTAGTAAATCCTTACGTAATACTCTATTTTACAGTCAAAAGTTATAGTATAAATTCGTGACTCACTTCCAGAAACGTGGCGATTTTTTAAAATGCACACTGGTGATAATACTGACATAAAATGTATAATGACTTGTTTTATTCGTTTTAAACACTTAATGAAGTAAATTAAAGGACCCCTGTGTTAAAACAGTTCATTTACTAAGGTCCAAAATTTGATCACAGGTGCTCAACATGGTTTTCGCCATAATCACTCAATCAACACAGCTGCCCTTTGACTGTGTACAGTTCATTTACTCAGCAATGAATACAATCTGCTACACTCTGGCTCTTTCTTTTTTTAAACTTTAACACCCTGTATATCAAAAACGGGCACCTCCGGACACATGTTCATATGAACTTTTTCTCTTAGAATATCATAAGGAATCACCCCCTTTAAGTTACGCATGGTAAAGCCTGTCCAGAGATATAAGAAAGTTACACTTTGCCTTTGAACAAACAATGAATGAATAAATAAATGCAGGTAAATTATGGTCCGTACTTAAAAATGTCTTAAAGTAAACTGCAAATCCGGAAGACGTAATCTATTTATCAAGTAATAGTTTGGTGATTTTAAACCGATTTCTACCTGATTCAAAATGAGAGGGTTAATCCCATAAAACAAATTATGTTCTAAAGACTGTATATATAGCCACTCTGGTTAGTTTTAAGCCTAGAAATTATTCTTACTTCGTGTGTTATTACAGCGTTTGTTTAATCATGTGTGAGTCATGGAAAATAAGTGCGACCCCAATGTATCTCAGGAGATAACCCCGTCGAAAAGCAGAAAACACTGTTCTGTGGAAACTAAGGAAGTTATAAACAATATTTATTCAACTCTCATTGAACGTGCGGTCAGCAAGCAAGCAGCGTTAGAAGAAACGGCCACATTAACAAATATTTCAACATCAACTGTATGTACTGAAAATTGTGAATAATCCCATTTTAGCGATGAAAAAAAGAACCGATACTTTATACGAAAATTTACAAGTTATACGAGGAACAAAGCGTGCCTACATTAGATAATTTAATTAAGAGTCTTGAAGAAGATGAAACCGACGTTAAATGTGGCAGAACAACGTTATGGAAGTGTATCCAACACATGGGTTTTAGATTTAAAAAAATTAACAAAAGACAAGTTTTAATGGAACCCAGTAGAATTCGGGAATGGCGATCCGAATACCTACAATAAATTAGGATTTACAGAGATCAGCAAAGGCCGATTATTTATTTGGATGAAACCTGGTTCGACACATATGATACCCCGGAAAAGGACAATAAGGCAATTAATTAAGGTTTTACACAATTTCAAACTACAAAAGGAATACTTCTGTGATAATTATGCAAAAATCTAGGGCACACAGTTTTAAGGCTTCCACCATACCATTGTATATTTAATTACATCGAAAATGTTTGGCACCAACTGAAATCTGCCATTCGTCATAACAATATTTGCCCTAATATTAACTCCAGTGTACTTAAGCTTATAGAAACTGGAGTTTTTAATATCCCTTCACAAAGTTGGGCAAATTCTGTTACACATGTTGAAAAAGTGGAAAAATCCTATATCCATATAAACCATATATATCACAAATAATAATTAGAACAGATGATGATAGCGATAGTGATATTGATTTATTAAGTGAATAATTATTATAAGTACCGAATAATATATATATTTTTGTAATCATAAATATAATTTTTAATAATAAAATAACTTGTAATTTCACATTTAAACATAAATAAAATATTATTTAATGTCTTACTTATTTTTATTACAAACCATGATTAAATTCAAAGCAAAATACGGACCTGTTCGGCCATATTTCAATTTTAGAGCTGGCCCTGGTCTTTCCTAATAGGGATCAGTTAGTCACTTTCTTATATCTCTGAACAGAGTTTACTTCTGAAACACCCTGTATATAGATTTATATACTTTTTTAAATTTTAAATAAGGTACTTAATCCTGTGATGTTCTCGAGCTAGATGGAAAGTAGTAGGTGGAAATATTAGTTTAGTTGACAAGCTACCCTTGAAATTTCGTTATTTTTGGAGTAACATTCAATGTTGCCGCAGAAATAAGTTAACACATAAAATTCTCACCTGGGTTGATGTATACAAGGCACTAGTCGACCCAGTATGTAAAGGTTTAACAGGACTCGGACTATCCAGATCCTGCAAAGGATGCTCCCTAGCAGGCGATAGAGCCGAAGAGCACCCATATTTTAGAGCCATGTATTGTCGTTGAAGTTCTTGTAATACCTAAATATTGACGTTAAGAAAATTTTGGAACCGCTGCATAGAAAATGTATGTTTATTAATATTACTCACTGCAATTTGTTTATCTAAATGTTCCTTAGGTACTTGATTGTCCAAATTCCTAACTATCAAATGTTTCTGTTGAGTGATTCGATGTAACAATCTCCTCAAAGCTTCAGCGTCCCTTCGTTTATTTTTCTTGGTAACTGGCGAGTGATTTTCCACCGAACTGGTAGATTGTGAGTCACTTAGAACTCCCTACAAACAAAAGTTGTAAGCATAAAAGATTCCACATTATCTGAAACCTACAGTATAATAATAGAAATAATCTAATCTTTTATCTCCCAATATTTTTTAATCAGAATTATGAGCGGAAAGATTTTATGAAAAATAATGGTAGTAAATCAACAAAAGGATTGTAACCAAAATGTACTTTTAGTTTTATGTTATGTAGCACGACATCACTGTGTAATCAATATCAATCACTTTTAATATAAACATTTGTGAGCTGTTTGAGAGACTGGCCAATAATAATCCACGATGCAGAAAAACCCCGTCACATAAATCCGGAAAACTGGACTAAAGATGAACATCAGCATAAATTCAAGATTATCACAATTTTCCAAACATTACATTTGAATAGAATCCACTCACCTCATTACTAGACAAATCATCACAACTCTCTTCCTGATGAGTCCTAGCCGAGGGAGGTCTTAATTCCACTCCACTATCGCTCATCAATGGATCGACAGAGGGCGCTAATATTGCTAGACCATCGTCCATAGGGGTTCCACAACTGCTCGGTGCTGTGTGGTACGTTCCACTGCTTAATGTGGTTGCTGTGTGATGCTCGTCTGACGTCGAATTCTTAGACTGTTCCACTGCCGCCTCCACTGAGTTTATTCTTTTAAGGTTAAGTGTAAGGCTGGAATGATAAATAAAAATTGACATCATAACCCGACAACTTTAACAAACACTGTAGGACTTACCCTTGTTTCTTTTCTTCAATACTTTTCAATTCCTGACTAGTACGTTTCGCCAAAGTTTCTTTTAAAACTTTTAACTCGCTTATACTCTTAGCGGTATCATCTTCGTAACTCAAACTATTTTTTTCACTACTAAGGCTTTCTTGTTCGTTTACCAGATCTATTAGTTTTTGATCCAATTCTTCCACGTTTTTTTGTCGTTCGCATAATGTTTGTACTCTACGGTTCAATTCTTCTTGTAATTCCGCTAATTCTTTTCTCTAAAATCAATTTTTATAGGATCAATAAGGTATGAAAACATATTATACGTCCAGCAAAATCGCATCTTGTTTGCTATATGCTGGGCAAGTAAAAAAGTGTGAATATTCAGTTCACTTACATGATGATTCACTAGCTTTTGGATGATGTTGGGTGCCCTTATAGTGTTTAAAATATCCACCAGACAATCCGAATCACTATCTGATAGAGGTGTATTCTGGGATTTAGCCGCTAATTCCTTAAAGTAAAACTGATAATCAGTATTTCCTTTTATAAAAATACATACCGTTCAAAGCGTTTTTATTAAAAAAAGTTGGGTTCTAAAAAATTATTTAGCTTTGTACAAACTAACCTATCTTAAGCATACCTTGCAGTCAATAATAATGTCATTAAGATTACCAGCAAAGAAGAATTTTACTTCCTTACCCCATTATTACTTTTCAATAAATTAATCACGTTTTCTGATTCCTCTAAACATTCTAAACAACAGTTATGAAACATGTCATATGGCTAAACCCATTAGTTTAAGAAACAATTTGAGTTAAAGGGCATAAATACAACAGGTAAGATATAAGGTATTACCTATATTTTGCATTTTTACAAGCTGGTACCAGAATGTTTGGCGTTGAAACTGTAAAAAAACATAAAAATTGTACTAAATGTACCCACGCAAGTTTTGTCAAAAATGTAATAACAATTAAATTAAATACAAGCAGTAAAATTAATAACAAATTTACAAGAACAAAAATAAATTTAAGTAAGCCGTTATTTAATTAAATGTTGAAAATGTCCCCCTCCCACAGTTTGACAATGGGCTAGATTATAATAAAATTTGTCGATGACGTCTTGTAACATTTATTGGTTAATAGATTCACATTCTTCAATAATTCTTCTTCTCAATTCGTTTAGATCTGCAGGTTTTGTCACATACACCTTATTTTTTAGTTGTCCCCAGAGAAAATAATCAAGGGGCGTTAAGTCTGACGACCTAGCGGGCCATTCTATGGGGCCCCTTCGCCCTATCCAGCGGTTAGGAAAAGTATGATTTAAGTAAACTCTTACAGCTCGCCCAAAATGAGGAGGAGCTCCGTCCTACTGAAACCACGTATGTCGTAATAGTGGTCCTACTGTATTGGTTATTGCGGGCACAATTTGATTTTGCAGCATGTGGAGATAATATTCTGCATTCAAATTACCTTCTATAAAGAAAGGTCCCACTAATCTATTGCCAATAATACCGGCCCACACATTTAGTTTCTGGGGGTGTTGAGTGTGTGTTTCTCTCATCCAATGTGGGTTTTGATCAGCCCAGTAACGACAATTATGTCGATTGACATTCCCGTTTAACATTAATGTTGCCTCATCCGAAAAAAACTATTTGATTAACAAAATTGTTATTTTCTTCTTGTTTTTGCATCATTACTTCGCAAAATTCCATTCTACGTTCGAAATCGTCTTCTGATAATACCTGGACTAAAGTTATTTTATAGGGGTAAAAATTACTGTTTTTTAAAATAATTTCAACTGATTTCAAACATACATCAACTTGGGTAGCAGCTTTTCTCAACGACAAATGTGGATCCTGAACAAAATGAAGTAATGTCTCTAATTTTTTTTCATCACTAGCTGCCGATTTTGGTCTTACGGAACGAACTTTATCTCTGCAACATCCGGTTTTCTCAAATCTTTGAACTGTTCTCACAACTGTAGATTTTGATGTAGGCTGTCAGTTTGGAAAAGTTATATTGAAAAATTGCTTTGTTTCGGTAAAGGATCTTGGTCGGTCTCCAAAACCTCTGATCATTAGTAAAGTTATACGATCCCTTTCGTTGAGAGACATTTTCAGAAATTAATATGACAGTGACGCAAAACATTCTGGTACCAGCTTGTGAAAATGCAAAATGTAGGTAATATCTTACTTGTTCTATTTATGTCCTTTAACTCAAATTATTTCGAGTTTAGCCATATGACATGTTTCATAACAGTTGTTTAGAATGTTTAGAGGAATCAGAAAACGTAATTAAAAGGGGTCATTCCATTTAAATAAACCAAAGTTTTGTTTACCATGACTGTTTGAGGCACCCTGTATAATTACAAGTATTCTGGTTTCATAGATTTTTTAAGGCCTACAACTTTTATACCGGAAGTTTGTTTATATTGTGCGCCATTTTCTAAATAATTGACCGGTCCGGGACTTTTTACACACTGTGTATATAAATATTGTATTTAAAACTGATTATTTGTAAATTGCTTAATCGAACCGTGAACTGCTCGAGTTGAGAAAACAATAGACTGTCCCTTAGAGGTGTTGAGAAAAAGTTGAATTGATGAAAACCATTATTCAGTCCTTAAAGGTGCACCTCATCCAAATTTCCTACCAAGGCAGAAAATTGTGCTGTCAGCAGCAAAAAGAGTATAATGACCACATGGATCAAATAAGGGTAAGTGAGTCATTGATGTAAATTAATAATAGCAGAGGCCTCAAAGACCAGAGGTACCCCCAACATGTACCCCAGCGACCCGCACCACCTATCGGCAGTCTGAAAGGTTGCTCCTAAATAGCGCAGTGCCGCCATGGTTGAAACTATACAGTTTATTTTTTTCATTTTAAAACAGACGCCAGTGTTTTTTCCTTTTGTCAGAACCTATAGCCTCACTGACTAGCTGTTATACAGCGAAACGCGTCTGGGGATGGTCCTGGCAGAAGAAAAAAGCAAACCCTTGTCATTGTGGTAATTTTTCGGTTACTAAACCGACAAGACGCCCAGTTCGGGCATAGCGCTGCCTAGCGAGGACTCCTGCAATTGTGACGTTCTGTCTTTGCAGGTTTTCCTCTGATATTTGTGGCTTTATAAGTCCATGTCAGAGGGCGCAGGTATGCTTAGAAATCGGTGTTCTTTACCAGCACCACGAGATGGAGCCATCTGGTTTCATTCTCTGTTTCATCCCGATTTTCCTGTTTTAAAACAGACGCCGATACCTTTTCCTTTTGTCAGAACCTATAGCCTCACTGACGAGCTGTTATATAGCGCAACGCATCTGGGGATGGTTCTGGCAGAAAGAAAAAGTAGACCCTTGTCGTTATACAGTTTAAGTTTATTGGGAACAGCATCGGATGGTACACAATTGAACGCTTACTCAGGTCACAAGGACTACTGGAGAGACATCCAGGGTTCCCAGTTCTCACGATTTATCGTGAGATTTAACGATCTTGCAAGTTATCTTACGATCTCACGATAAAACTTACATATCTCACGATTTTTATATTTTAGGATAATTTTTATATTTTTTAAAAGATTTTTGCATGAAATCATGGAATACCACCCCATGCGGCCAAACCTTGTTCAAGAATAATATCCCACTTAAATTAATACGTCACCCGAGAGATGGCGATGTGTATAATTTTCTATAATTTTGTTAAAAAAGAATAAAAATTTTAATTTTGTCTTCCCGCATTTTATTTTTGGCATTGGTTTTAGAAAATTAAAAGCGCGAAATTGCAAAATTTGCGAGGTTTCACGATTTCTCACGATTTTTGACGATCAGCCTCACGAATTTCAAGCAGCCTCGACTGGGAACCCTGGAAACATCCACGGCCCTTAAATACCTGGCACTAAGTTCATGATACCTATGGAAGTGTTTAAACTTTAACTTAAGCCAAACTGTTTATCATAAAAAAAGATTGTTTTACCCAAAAAGCTGGAAATCTTTGATAGCCAATCAGGGAAAATATACTGGCCTACAGTTATCGTTAAAACTCCCTTTGTTGTGACAAGTGACATTATTTCAGCTTTGCCACAAAACAAGATAAATAATGATGCAGTAACGACCCGTCATTACTGGTCTCTAACTTTTACACAGTCATTATTATTGACGCTGTAAGGTCTGGTTTAAATAAAAATAAAAATAAATAAGCGTTGGGTTAGCGGAAAGCAAGGCATAAAAAAGGACCAAATTAAAAATAAATAAGCGTTGGGTTAGTGGAAAGCAAAGCATAAAAAAGGATTAAATTAAAAAGAAATAAAAATACCTGAAACAAAATTTTGGACTGGGAATCGGGAAAACTAATGTCATTAGCATGTGTGGAGACTAGATTGCAGATATTTGCAAACTTTGAAAAAAAATCACAGCGCCTTTGTTGTAAAATATTGCAGTCTCCATTCATCTATAGAAAATAAAATAAAAAAAAAATACTTTAAAAAACATTTCACTAAAATAATTTTATACTTAAGCTATACAGGTTTGGCAAATGGTTTATACAATCAGCAAGTTAGGGGAATAAAGTGTAAAATTTGTTAAGTAGTGTTATTAATGTCTCTCATTTGCCCAAATCAATTAGAACTTAGAGATAATAAATGTTTGTGGTTTTCTGCTGAATCCTGCAAAATCTCTTCTATGCTTGTTGGTACACAGATAGACAACGTGCCAAAAATTAACGATTCCATTTGGGTTAACGGAGTTCCAATTATATTTAAAAATGTTTGTAAAAACCTTGGGATTACTCTTAACCAAAATCTTACTTTAAATGAGCGTGTTAGTACTATTTTGAAACTGGCTTTTGGCAGATTAAAATCTATCTATAAATTTAAATACATACTGGATGTTAACACTAAATTGAGATGAACAGAATCCATTATTTTATCTCTTTGTAGCTACCGACACAACTACAAGTCATGTAGAACGCATGTATGAGGTTTGCTACGTTTGTCGGACGAAGAGATCATAAATTACCCCATCATATTTGCAATTTGGTTGGTTCAAAATAGCGTGATGTTCATTTTCTCTGTTTTATACAAAAATTATTAATTCACATACCCCAACCTATCTTTACAAAAAATTTGTTAGACCGAGAAGAGTACCGATTTTACTTCATAATATACCACCACATTTCACCTCTGCTGAGATTCAGGTCCAACTGAGGAGAAAGCAGCCCCTATTATGATGCGACAAAGCATTTCTCTCTCTATTTATTTAACTTATAACTGGTGTCATTGCGTTCTCTTTTCTTCCCTATAAAGGTTATGCTTCATACTATTTTGGGGGCATGATATAAGTCATAAAATTTGTCGTGTATAGCGAATGGTGATGGTTCAAAAAGCATAATATATCATGCAATAAGATAATTAAACAAAAATATGCACATTAAAAATAGTATTACAAGAAAGTATATACAGTGTGGTCATTTAATTGTGCAACATATGGGAATTCTTTTTATTACCGATTTCTTAGAAAATTTAATTCTTGATAAAAGTTGGTGCATGTTCGATAATCATATTAGGTGCACTTGGAATGGTTGCAAGTCAAACGGCGTACAGGGTAGGTCAAAAAATATAAAACTTATACAAGAATAAAGTACCCCTATTTTAGAAAGTTCAGCAAAATGTTATTAAGAAAAGTTGTTTAGAATTAAAAGTTACGCATAGATTCGAAAACGTGACCACCTAAAATAAATTTTTTTTTTTTTGAAAACTAATAATTTCAAAAAAAAACTTTTTTTTATATTCACGCTAAATACCTTCATAAATTAATCAAAATCAAATCAATTTCACATATCTTTGTTCAAATTCAAGCATATTTGTAAAATTAACTTGAATTTCTAATTTATTAAGGAATCACAAACTTCATGGTTGTTGCAACGACATTAAACACAACTTTAAAATATATTGTTTTTAACAAGATAAAACATTAGTAATGATAATATGCAAACTAATAAACTCTCATTTAAAGTGCAAAATTTTTATTTTAAATGTTTATTAAAAAGCTGTACAAATTAATCGACAAACATGAAATCCAACTAAAATAATCGCAGATACCTATGGAAAAAAACAAATAAGGGTTGAAAGTAAACATTATGACAGTTTGGTGGCATTATTCATTCTTAAATAAT
This sequence comes from Polydrusus tereticollis, assembly GCA_963920685.1. Classification (NCBI taxonomy): domain Eukaryota; kingdom Metazoa; phylum Arthropoda; class Insecta; order Coleoptera; family Curculionidae; genus Polydrusus; species Polydrusus tereticollis. The sequence goes on along the minus strand of OY987326.1, from coordinate 49,938,104 downwards.
TATTGTTGTTATTTGATTTCAAATGCCTCCTCCAATACAGTTAACGTTAGCAGAGAAGGCAGAATTAGTGTTAATATGTAGGGAAAACTATAAAACAGTGCGTGAAGCAGGAGATATATTTAATGAACGACATCCAGATAAACAAGAATAAAGATAAACAAGTTCACTATTCAACTAAAAGCAGAATTTTAAATAATTTTAAACAGACAGGGTCTTTAGACTATAAATATAAAAATGAACGTACCAAAACTGTATGTACTAAAGAAAATCAATTAGAAGTACTTCAAGCAGTTGCTAAAAACCCTAGAAGATCGGGTATAAAAGAAGATTCTTAAAAAATAAAAATACCATGCCAATGTTTATCTGCACGTTTCAAAGACGAGACTGTGACTTGCGCTATGATTTCTGCATGTGGATTCAAGGACAAATAGAAGATCAACGTGATTTCCACAGACACATACTTTTTGGGAATGAATCCACGTTCACAACAAATGGCGTTGTTTCTTCCCAAAATTGTAGGTGGTGGTCGGACGAAAATCAAAATTTTGTCATTGACAATAAAAACCAGTATTACCAAAAAACAAACGTTTGGTGCGGTATTATTAATGACAAATTAATAGGGCCATTTTTTTTTTCGCCAAAACCTAACTGGTGATACCTATTTACATTTTTTGGAAAACGAACTGACGGATTTTTTGGATAATATGAGTATACAAAAACGACATAAATTATGGTTTGTACATGATGGTTGTCCCGCTCATTTCTGAATGGTTAAATGGGGACTTTGGTGATAAATGGTTAGGACGAAATACCGATCCACGGTGGCCTCCTCGTTCGCCAGATCTCACCCCAATAGATTTTTTTATGGGGATATTTAAAGCAAAAAGTTTACAAGGATCGACCGTTTAATAATGTTGGAGAGCTTGAAAATTCGATATGATTTCATTGCAGAAATATTCCAGCAAGTGTATTGCGATCCACTCTTAGTGAATTTTATGATCGGACTATTAAATGCATTGAACGAGAAGGTGGACATACAGAGACGCCTCGATAATTTTTTTACACATACATAATTTTATTATTTTCTGCATTTCAAATATTTTCTGTTTTATTTTTTTTTATTTGTTTATTGTTAAGTTATAATAAAAAAAAAGTCGATATAAATTGGCAAAACCATTGGCACCATATTCAAATGCGTTTAAAAACTATTGTATTTCTTGAGTTTTCACTAAACGCATACATAATGCATAAAATGTTTTGTTAATAATGCCACCAAACTGTCATTATGTTTTAGTAGGATTTCATGTTTGTCGATTAATTTGTACAGTTTTTTAATAAACATTTAAAATAAAATAAGTTTGTGATTCCTTAATAAATTAAAAATTCAAGTTAATTTTACAAATATGCTTGAATTTGAACAAAGATATGTAAAATTGATTTGATTTTGATTAATTTATGAAGGTCTTTAGGGCGGATATAAAAAAAGTTTTTTTTTGGGAAATTATTAATGTTTTCAAAAAAAAATATTTTTTTATTTTAGGTCACGTTTTCGAATCTATGCATAACTTTTAATTCTAAATAACGTTTCTTAACAACATTTTGCTGAATTTTCTGAAATAGGGGTACCTACTTTATTCTTGTACAAGTTTTATATTTTTGGACCTACCCTGTACGCCGTGCACCTAATATGATTATCGAACATACACCAACTTTTATCAAGAATAAAATTTTCTGAAAAATCGTTAAAATGACCACACTGTATAATGGGATACTAAATAATTCCATTTGCTCCAAATTAAATATTTTTGCGACAATTACCTCTCCTAATATTCGTAGCCTTTCTTTCTCCAACTCTTGCCGTTGCATTACCAGATCTTGCTCCTTTCTTTTTAACGCCATTTCTCGGTCTCGCTGTTGATCAGTCAAAATTCGCCAGTCTTCATGTAACTGTCTTGTCTGAAAAAATATGTTAACATAAAAAAAACAGTTTTGCTACAAGTATTAATAGTATACCTGTTCCGCGTGCTCTTTCTTTACCGTCTTCTTTTCAGACTCCAGCTTAGCTTGTGCTTCTTCTAAACTCTTTTTCCTTCTCTCAAAGGCTTCTTTGCTTTTCTCAAACTGCTCCTGTTCCTTCTCAAATTGCTCTTTTTCCTTTTCCAACGTCAGCCTTTGTATATCAATTTCTAATTTTTCTTCATCTGCACCCCTGATAAAAATTTAAATTACTATACCCAATATTCATCATAAGTACCTAAAAGACTATAATTTATAATTGCCGAAGAGTTGCAAAACAATTTCGAAATTGACAGTCTATATACAAAAAAAAAGTTCTGAAAGATAAAATTGTAGCCGATTCAAGAAAATGTAACACCCTGTATACTGCGACCGACAATTTTGATAGTTTATTGTAGAGATTGTAAAAAATGGTTGATGTTCCAAATTTGAAACAATTATATAAGAGAGAAAACGCAAAATACGAGAAAAAAAATTGAAACCTCGCCACCCTGTATAACGAAAATAACGCGTTTTAGACCATGCATATATTTGCATTTTTTTCTCATTTGACGAGTACAATCACCCCCTGAAATATCTGCATGACATTAATTAACACCCTGTATACAGGGTGTCCCAAAAGTAATGGGACGCAGAGCAAGTCTGCTGTTGCTTGGGCGAAATAATGCGATTTATTCAAACTTGCCTTATCCCAAAATTGATAACAACCAAGATACAGGGTGTCAAAGTTTTAATTTTGTTTTCGTTTTTTTGCGATTATTTCTTAACGAAACGACATAACAGCACAAACTTAAGGGTTTTGACGGTTTCTTGAGGTGAGGAATTCAAAATTATCCATAGTTTTTGTGTAACCAGTAGAGGGCGCTATCTATGGCATGCCCCACTCATTTTAGCTGGCATAACTTTGTTTAGGCTTGTTATATCGATCCGACTAATAAAAAAATAAGTTACTTTACTTCTTTTACATCAAAAACTCATAACTTATTGAAGTCGATAGGAGCAACTATTTTCGAGATAATGGCATTTCATATTTTTAATGCAAGAATGCTGAAATATTTAAAATAATTGTGTATTCGTATTAGTGTTATTTATCACAGCTGGCCTTGATTAAAAACAACGACGTTTCTAAGGAAACAACATGTTACACAAAGTATCATCTGTCAAAGTTATTAATAATAATAATAAATAACATAATTTATTTTCCAATGCGGAAATGCGTGATATGCTTTTACGCAAGAAAATTTTTTAACGGTCGGAGTGCAGGGCGCAGTTACCAAGAAATGTTCCCGAATAGAAGGCAACCAAACCGCAAATTATTTCAAAATATTTATGACCGACTAGGAGACACTGGTTCGTTTCGACAAAAAAAAAGAGGTTTCGGGCCGTCCAAAAAATATAACACCAGAACAGGAAGAAGAGATTTTAGTTCGTGTAGCAGAAAATCCAGAAGTGAGTTCCAGGAGATTGAAGACAGCTACAGGTGTAAGTAAATCTTCAATTGTTAGAATATTTCACGATGAAGGCCTGTACCCATACCACTTTACACCCGTACAGTGTTCACTGCCGCCTGATCTTCCAGAAGATGTTTCACTAAACGTCCGGCGAAATATGTATTTCATGCAAGACGGGGCGCCGGCACACTTCTCCAAACAAGTGCGAAATTATTTAAATGAACAGTTCCCTGAACGTTGGATAGGCCGTGGTGGCCCCTTGACTTGGCCGGCGCGAAGTCCGGATTTTAATCCAATGGACTTCTGCATTTGGGGTTATTTGAAGCCATTGGTTATAACAGTTCATAAACAACCATACTGAGTTAAATCAAAAAATTATAAATTCTGTTAATCTGCTCAGAAATGATGAAGACCTCTTGTTTAAAGTCCGACAGCCTTTTGTAAAACGTATAACGAAATGTATTGAGGTCAATGGTGGCCATTTTGAACAATTGCTATCACGGCGTTACCATTTTTATTTCTAACTATTTTGTTACTTTTAAATGTTATTAAACTAAGTTTTAAATAAAATTTTTGATTAGAATAAAATTATTAATTCCGTATATGAAAAAGCGTGTTTATTAGAAAACAATAGTCAACCTTAAGTATCTACATTAACTTTGACACTTAGCAAATGTAGCTGATTTACAATAATTTTAAGTCAGAAATTCACCGCTGCTCGATTTTCCGTTGCTTTTGGACCACGTACTTAGTTTAATTGGACATATGAAATGCCATTATCTCGAAAATGGTTGCTCCTAGCGACTAATAAGTTATACGTTTTTGATGTAAAAGAAGTAAAGTAACTTATTTTTTTATTAGTCGGATCGATATAAGAAGCCTAAACAAAGTTATGCCAGCTAAAATTAGTGGAGCATGCCGTAGATAGCGCCCTTTACTGGTTACACAAAAACTATGGATAATTTTGAATTCCTCACCTTAAGAAATCCCAAAACCCTTAATTTTGTGCTGCTATGTCGTTTCGTTAAGAAATAATCGCAAAAAAACGAAAACAAAATTAAAACTTTGACACCCTGTATCTTGGTTGTTAACTCCAACCATTGCATGCCTCAAAAAGTTCAGGTTATCCAGACATCAGATTATTAAATAGATAGACTTATTCAAAAATTCGTTACATCCTAATAAATATTCACAATCCAAAACATAAGCTAACAAAAAGCACTGACTAAAACTCTAAAAAATAAATGAAAAGCGCATGGTAAAAAAGTATTATTGACATATTTATTCAATAATACCTTAATAAATAAAATACATAATAAATATCAGAATATCAATTTTCTTCTTCATGTACTGTTCCCCTTTTAATACTATCACAGTTCTTCATTTCATTTGGTAAGATTGTACTCCTAAAAGCATTTGTAAAACAATGCATTCATACCCCTTTTTGTGTTCATTTTACTAATTATTTTGCGTTCTTGTGTTATGGATATGGATCTCATTATTTAATAATGCCTCGAGCTTCTACCCACCCCAAAACCTAATAGAGTCCCATCTTCGCTTTTTGGGGTTCATGCTACCAATATTTATTTCACTCTCTTTCTACAAAAGACAGCAATAAGATATAGTGAGGACACAAAGTCAGGAAAATTATCTTTTTCAGGTAAGCGGAGCAACGGACCTATAATCCTGTCTTGAAATATTCCAGCCCAAACAATGATTTTTTCGGAATGTTGCGTATGAGCCACTTAAGCCCAATTGCGTATATACTCAGTAGATCAGTATCTACAGATTTGTCGGTTGACTGCACCATGAAGAAAAAAAGTCGATTCATCGGAAAATAAAATATTTCTACAAAAAATGTTTTACACAACCATGTTTACGGAATTTTTTGACAATTTTGCTGACTGTAGATATTGAAACGTCTTGTTCTCGCTCTAGAAGATATGTATTATTAAAAAGTTCAAAAACTTGGCCTAAATGTATTTGACGATCTCCCCAGCTAAACATCATAAAAAGTTCGATTATTTCTCGCTCTGAACACATTTTTAATAAGATAAAAGTAACTATATATATATATATATATATAGGCAATATTTTAAAAACAGTTGAAGTTAGGTATAGGACACCCTACATGAAATGTGCTTATTATAAATAGAAATTTTTAATCATCTACCGCTCGCCTTGAGAAGGCAACATTGTTCAAAGAGGTTTAAAAACCTGACTAAACGTTTCTTAATTAAGGGAGCTTACTACACTCTGGATGAATTTTTTAATGATCCGTCAGTTCAGTGATTATGTTAAGTTTGTTTTAAAAGTTTTTTTTTATCTATAAGCTGTTCCTTACCTCCATATTTTCATATGTACATATGATTAATAGCCTGGGTATACTATGTCATATAGATAATATAGATCTGTTATGATTGAATACATGTTTTGTTTTGTTTTAGTTTTATTTATTGACATTTGTTTAGGACCTTCAGATTTTATATTATACCGGGTGTTGCATCGTCGAGCGGGACATAGGAAATCCCATGTAATTTTAAATGGGGTCAATTATTGGCTTCCCTAATTGTTTTAGAGAAAAATTCTATTTAGGTTCATTAAAGAGCACTAAAACCCACATTCAAAAGAATAACTTTAGATATTTTTGATGAGCCCGTTTACGGGTTATCGCCGATTTCTTTTTAACTATTTCTCCTTTTTATGGCCCCGTATTTGCGGGCACCAGTCAAGGTAAAAGATGACTGTCAAATAAAGTTGTCATTTTGAAATGTGTGCTTTATTGTTATAAAAACTCGTACATCGAAAATATTAAAGGTGTATTTATGAGTACAAATTAATCTGAATAAAACTAAAATAAAGTATCCAATTACAAGGTTAATTATGACATTTTACATGTTTCAATATTTTACTAATTAATAGGTAGGTACTATTAAATTGTTAGAACTTTAGGATTTAAGAAGATGTTCAAATATTCCTCCATTGACTGCTAGACAATAACCGAGGCGATCATAAAATTCTCTTCTTACATTCGCTAGTTGGTAAACTGAAATTCTATTGCATTCGGCAGAAATAGCATTTTTTAACTCGTCTAGATTTGGGTATTTTTTATCTTTGTATATCCTGTTTTTCAAATGGCCCCAGAGAAAGAAATCATTTGGCGATAAATCAGGAGACCTGGCTGGCCAATTTACTGTATGATTTAAGCCAATAACATTTCCATTAAAAGCACGGTTTAAATATTCCCGGACAGCCAGGGTACTATGTGCCGGGCAGCCATCCATTTGGTACCAAACTTCCTGATTTTCCTTGGCGGCATCATGTAAAGTAGGTAAAATATGATCTTCAAGTAGTTCCAAAAAATATTCTGCATTTAAATTTCGTGTAAGAAATAATGGCCCGATAATATTTTCTCCGAAAATCACAGCCCATACATTAACTTTTTGTGGATATTGCGTCCTTGTTTCCACAAACCTGTGTTGGTTTTCCTTGCTCCAATATCGATAATTTTGAACATTGGGTTCATTGTTTAAGGTAAATGTGCATTCGTCAGTGAAACAAATGTTTTTTAAAAATTCCCTATCCATGTTTGCTCTTTCCATCATACCAAAACAAAACTCCTGTCGTCGTATTTCGTCCCTATCTCTTAGCTCTTGGTGCTTTTCATATTTGTATGAATAATATTTATGTCGTTTCAAAGCTCGTAACGCTGTGGTGTGATCTAATCCTATGTCATCCTCAAGTTTCCTTGTGCTGATCTTCCCATCATTTTCTTCCACGCACAATAAAACTTGCAAGTCCCTATCATTTCTTGCATCTCTTCTTTGTTCCTGCCTTTCTTCACATCTGCAGTTATTTATTACAGTGCCTTTTGTCTCAAATTTCTTGATAGTCCTTTCGACTGTAGATTTTGCAGGTATCGGTCTATTCGGATACAGAGCAGCAAACATGTCTGACACATTTTGATAACTATTTCCTTGATAATACCATTTAATCATCAATATTTTTTCTTCAGAAATGTAATTCATGGCTAATATTTTCGATGTACGAGTTTTTATAACAATAAAGCACACATTTCAAAATGACAACTTTATTTGACAGTCATCTTTTACCTTGACTGGTGCCCGCAAATACGGGGCCATAAAAAGGAGAAATAGTTAAAAAGAAATCGGCGATAACTCGTAAACGGGCTCATCAAAAATATCTAAAGTTATTCTTTTGAATGTGGGTTTTAGTGCTCTTTAATAAACCTAAATAGAATTTTTCTCTAAAATAATTAAGGAAGCCAATAATTGACCCCATTTAAAATTACATGGGATTTCTTATGTCCCGCTCGACGATGCAACACCCGGTATATATATATTAGCGAATAATGACTTTACTTTGTCAACAAGAATATTGTTCTTCAGACAGTTAAGTACTTTTGAGTTTGAGGACATATGCCATAGATTCCTGACATATACCCTGCCAAAGACTTGTAACTTATTACCTGTTGACATAAGACACATAAAAAACGTAAAAATACTAGCGAATGACAAATCTTAGATAACTAATTTAGAATCAACATTGAGAGGTATTGTTTCTCACCTCTTTCCATTGCTCTATAAACGCATTAAATGACAAACACTGCAACCAATATTTATTCTCTCTCTGTCCTCTTTAATTTCTTTTTTGTATCCGCTCTTTAGACTATATTTTTTTTTAATGTACTATAGTTCCATATCCTTCTTTCTCTTTCTTGCTTGTATACAGACGTTGCTCTTTAATCTTTGGAGATTATACACGATGGGAAACACGATATCAGGGACCTTGTTCTCCAAATAAAAGAATTTTTAAACGGTGTTGTTCGAGAAGCACTAAGCTGAACCACGTACGGTTGGGCTGCAATGGTTCGTCGCGTATTTCTACAATACACCGCTCTGCGTGGAATCAAGCGAGCAACCACACTATCCATGAAAATATTAATAAAAGAGGCTTAAGACACCAACCTGCCTTCGATGGTCTAGGCTCTCAAAATTATTTGTTAGATCATGGTCGTCGATCAAGCGAGTGGCTCTTCTTTGAATCCAGCAATCTCAGGGTATGTTTAGGAGTAGAGCCTAGCAACATGACTATGCCAAGACATATGACTATCCAAATTGACGCCCAATAAATGAATTGATGAAGCCAAGGAAATCTAGTTGCTCAACATTAACTTTTTTAGAAAAAATTGCCGCCTGGGTTCTTTTAGCGTTAATTTCTACTTGGTTATTGTCAATTGTCACCCCAAGACAAAATTTCTTGCAAGTCTTTGTTTAGATGTGAGACCTTTTGCTGCCTATAGAGATGTACATTGAGGATGTTCGAGAACCCAAAGTAAATATATGAAACAAGTGTGCTGGCATCGGCGAAGCTATATATAGGATCTTTAGTTTTTTCAAAAAGATCATTAATGTATAGTAAAAAGAGGGTGAGCGACAATATAGAATAAAATATAAAAGTATCCAAGCTTCTGCCAGACTGATTTAGCTATGGTCGCAATGTGACTATGCCAAGACATATGAATATCCAAATTGACGTCCAATAAATGAATTCATGAAGACAATAAGGGAATCGAGTGTCCCGCTATGACTAAATCTGGTTCTTTAACTGCACTTTTTTAGAAACTAACCTTAACAAACGAACTTTAACTGCAAAAGAATTTATTACTTACGTTTGTAAATTTTCCATTGAGATGGCAAGATCAGGAGTAGACCAGCTTAACAGACTCAATCTGGACAAATTACGAGTTTTCTCTCCTTTTCTTAATTCAGCAGCTTCTGCTGGATCATTAAACCTAAAGGATAATTTGCGTATAAATAACAATTGTTACCCCAAGCTCTTGAGGTGAAGAGAAGTAATACTAAAACACATAACCACACACACACTTACCTAAATACATGTGCTTTTCCTAAAAATATTATACATCCTTGAGATAATTTTGCCGGAGATTCCAACATTTGACTGTTTAACATAACATGTGCCCCATGCTTTGGGGTTAAAGTTGCAATGCCATTTTGAAATGAGATAGTACAATGTTCCGCTTCCATCCCTGCACCTAAATTTAAAAAATATATATTAGGTGTATACAGTATACCGGGTGTCCCACTAAGAATGGCTGTCGGCCGTATCTCAGAAAGTGTTAGTCGTATGGCTTGCGGAAAAAAAATATATTAGGTAAAGTGGTCATGAGAAATTGCTGGAAATTATTTTCAAGTTTCTTAGACTGGCGCTAGAGGGCGCAATAGTAACGGTAAATATGAATCACGAAGTTTCCTCAAAAGTCGCCTAGTTAAGGTATCCCGAAAATAACATTTTTGTATATTTCGAAGATTTATTAATAAAATTCACCTATAAAACGTGTTCGTCACTTTTCAAATAAAGTGGTGGGGGAAGGTTGAACATTATTTGTAATAAATGCTGATAACTCCGGTCTGGCTTAACATAATTTAGTAAACTTAGTTTTATTAAAAAGGGCTTTTCTCACTCTATATATCATCTTATGAACTACGGCAATATGTGTTTTACACTAGGCGCAAGAGGGCGCTGTCTTATAACTTCACAAACATTGCGCGTTTTTTCCATAATTGTAAATACATATAAGTAATAGTATATTCAATTTTACCTGATTACAAGGATGATTAAAAGTCTAAGAAGTCAGCGAAAACCGCAAGTTAATATCTATTTTCAATCCGGAGATATCAACAACAATAATCATAATTACGGAACATTATGATTTTATTTTCAAGTTGCCATTATAAAGGTTTTTTTAATGATATAATGATAGGCCGTAATTCCAAGGGCGCATTCCTGAACCAAATTCAAGTAGAAAAGTTCATATAAACATGTGTCCTAAAAAGTCTGGTTTTTAAGATACAGGGTGTCAGAGTTTAAAAAAGAATTGGTTTTTTATTAATATCTCAAAAATCCTTTTGCCGATTCTGGTGAAATTTGGCAGTGTTGTTCGTTGTGATAAGACGCTAAGTTAGCACTAACTAGATGATAATTATGAGTTCCAGTGGCGTCCCGGGGGGCACGCTCACGAATAATATTGACAAAAAAAATGTACGCCACCGACTTGTTTGAAAATTTTATATTGTTCTCGGGTTAAGCAGCTAAAAATACAACTTTCTTTTTATCTCTTGATATTTTTTCGTATCTTACTTCGGATCGTTTTCGTGAAAAAAAAATTCAACATTTAATAAAGTGGCTATTATTTTCAAACAGATCAAACAGATGTTACCCTTAGAAAAATATCTGAACTTAAAAAAAACATTTTTAATTCGGCAACAAGATGGGGCTTCTCCGCGCCGTGATGTAGTTGAATTTTTAAACTAACGCCGTTCAAAATTTTTTTTTTGGAAATTTTTTAATTCTACCGAAGGAAATACATCGAGTGGCTATTTTGGGTTTTTCCAAAAATACAAGGAAAGTCAAAAATAAGCCCTTGTTCAGTCCTCGTTGGAACACCCTGTACATTGTACATGTATATAATTGTGAAATAAAGATTATTATTATTTAAGGTTCAAGAAGTAGTCCATTCTCACAGCGGTTAAAATTTTAAATGGTAGGAATAAGATTCTGTCTAAACCACAAATAATTTAATAGAAAAAGTGGGAGGGCGAGATCTCTACATAATAAAACGACTTCTCATAAAAAAGGACAAGTTTCAACCTTAGCGAAGGTCATCTTTAAGAACACAAAGTAAAATAATATATGATTAAAGTTCAGGTGATAAGTCAACCAAGACATTGGAGAACAAATCTGGAGAAAGCCTAATTATAGTTTATACATCCTAAAAGGAGCAGATCATTTATACATTATACAAAGATAGTAATATTTATATAATATGTAAAAAAATAAGAAAATTGAGATGGTCAGTGTTTTACTTTTTCTGCAATATGTTTAGAAAAATTTCCTATTTGAAGTCAGCTAAAACTGAAGGCTGTGACAAAATTGGGGGCGTAAAGCAGTGAACTATATTTTGGGGAGTAAGTTTGTTGTTGTTGGTTATTCGCTCGTAGAAAAATCTAGTAAAACGTCGGGAAACTATATGTCAATATTTGAATTGAGTAAGAGTAATGAAACTTTTTACTTAGGCATACTATTTTATTTACAACCAGAATATAAAAAAATATGTTTTTTTTTCGTTTTTATGAAAAAAAATTTAGGTTGTCAAATAAATTTTTGTCATTTATCCCGACTGAGGGTATCATAGAAATGTTAAAAATATCAGCCAAATTCACAAGTTGGTATATTTTCCAGTTATCCGATGGTTGCTAGAGAGAAAAACAAAGCTTGTTTGAAACAAAAAAATTTCATTTTAGGGGTAAAACCGTGAAAATCATTAGAAATGAGGGTGGGAATTGAGGGCGGGAAATAGAGGTATGTAATGCGAGACCTCCCAACCTTCAATATAATCAGTAATGTCAACATTACATACATGGTTGAAAATATTAGTATATTACATAACATTACAAGTGCAAAAATTGACACTTTTCGCTTAGTGCGCCAACATGCCTACTCATGTGTGAAACTGACTTTCACACGAGTAATCTACGCTATAGTTCACACGACCACAAAATATTTGGCAAAAAATTCTAATTTCTGTGTTTATTCAAAGAAACTTATAGCTACGCAATAATAAGTTTCTTTGGTTTATTTAATACTCTTAATTTCAACTGAAACTACTTTTCAACACTAGCAATAGGAAGGTCGGATTCAAATTTCGCAACATTTCTATTCTGTGAAAATGTGATTGCTGCAGTGTAAGCACATACCGATAGTTTCACTTGCTAGAATAACGTGTTACTGTTGTACAGACGCAGTAAAATATGGGGAATGTTATGCCGACACAGTTCGAAAATGCTCCAAATGATAGAGCACCAAAAGGAATAGAGAAGCTTTGCTGTTTCGCCATAACTCTATTACTGTAAAAGCCACAGTACAAGGCTGGTTCGTTTTTCTGAGTTATTTCCACATATATAATTATTTTGTAGAGCATTAGTAGGTCACAAATTTACTAAAACCTATATATACATCCTCAAAACCCGATTCAGGTTATTTTTGATTTGATAATAATTTTTTTTCAAATTATTTGGGTGCATTCATTGTTTTTTTACCCTCTAATGGGTGAATAAATCGAAAGAAACCTATTTGCAATCTAATAAGTCTATTTACACCATTTGCGATATATAATAGGCTTGGTTTAGTCCTCCTTAAGATGGAAACATATTTTTTTCTAAGTTATTTCGGCAAATAGAATTTTTTTGTAGAGCATTAGTAGGTCACAAAATTTACTAAAACCTATATACGTCCTCAAAACCCGATTCAGGCTATTTTGGATTCAACAATATTTTTTTTTTTTAATTATTGGGGTACATACAACTCCGTTTATTAAAAATTAACATCTATTTACTAACACTTTTAACTAATAACTTGCGAATCTACTACACTTTATGAATACGAATCTTGTGACGTTAGACACACTGCACTGTATGTATATGTAGGATTTATTCTTAGATTTAATAAGTACTTTTCAAGTCCACTTATCAATACGCGTGTGATATAAGGCATTTTCTTTTTTTCGAATTTCTATTTTTGTGATAAGTAAATTCTTAAAAATAAGTTAATAGCCGTAGAAATACTATAGCATATTACTCGCAAGTAAAATAGCCATAACATGCTCCTCAAATAATATAATATTCATTTAAAAATCCACCAATATTATAGTAGAAATTAAATTACAAAAATTTCAAAGCAACAAAAAATAATTTTAAAAAAATACTAGAAAGTAGAGATGAACTCGCGTTTGGTAGAACGATATTTATCTAAAAGATGCCGCCCTAACCACTACGCCACAAGGACCTTTTAAGAACAAGAAATGTGTTAGTGATTCCCCCCCCCCCCCCAAATCCGATGAGAAAATTATTTAAAACCTAGTTCCGTGTGGTTGTATTAAGTGTCTTGTACTTGACTGTAGCCAACTTTAGCTCTTAATATTAAGATTACCATAATAAAAGATGCAATTGAATTGATTCGGCTTTTACTTGGTGGAAATCCATTGTTAATTTAAATAGATGGTAAAATAAAAAATATAATTTTACACTTTCCACAGATTTTTATTTTGACTCATCATGACGCGAGTCAAAATAAAAATCTGTGGAAAGTGTAAAATTATATTTTTTATTTTACCATCTATTTAAATTAAAAGATGCAATATATTTCACTTCTATCTTTCAATGTCAACCTTTTTAAATTCAATGCCACAAGAAAGTATATAACTGCTGGTAACGTTGCTCTTCATCAAGCTGAACACAGGATGCGCGAAGTCAAATTTGCTGCAAAATTGTCTGTTTAATAACGTGGTACAGCGCCTCTCGCGGTTCTAAGCTATACTATAATTTTCTTTGGTATTAATCACAAATTTGCCTTACCTCTCAGCTCTATATCTTGCGTAATTTCAGAATCTCCTGTGCCTATTGTAGTTGTACCTTCCTAAAAGAAAATATTGTGTGTGTAACTTTTTGTACTATATAGTGAAAAGATTCTCCTATATCTACCTTTAGATGATACAAGGTAACGCCAGTGCTAAGAGGATCATCGTCTATAGCAACTAAATGAGGTCGATCCGAGTCTAAAACTACTCCAGCGCCCGATTTTCTTAAACCTAGTGCTGTCTGCTCACGTAAGATGGCTTGAGCTTCACGCCATTTTCCTGTCCATTCTTCTGTCAATTCCTTAAAAAAAAATAATGGTAAGTAAAACCATACAGGGTCCTGCAATAGTGCGTCAGGCTTCCATAGCTCCTATACGAATTTAGTTAGGAATTTCATTCATATGCTAACTTATACTGTATCATACGGGGTACTTCAGGAAAATATTTTTTTATATACAGGGTAGCCCAAAAAAGTGTGGACATAAAAAGTTTTGATTTTTTAAATGGGATACCCCATATTTTTTTGCATATTTAGATTTATGCTATTGTCCTTTATAAATGCCTAAAATTTTGTTTGATTTGCTTTTTTAGTTTAAGAGCAATCAATTAAAAACTAAAAAAAAACATATTTTGCAGTCGTGAAAAAAATATCAAAAAAACAATCTAAAATTAGTTTTTCAACCACGGTATGAAGTGAGTTTAATGACAAGAGGTTTAAAGATACTATGAATCGAATAGTATTTATCTATTTTATACAGGGTGTTCATAATATGGTTTCAAAAATGACACATTTCAAACCTATTTTTCTCAACTTTTCCAAATGGAACACCCTGTATATTATTTCGGTATTTTATATAAAATACACAAGCAATTTTTTTTGTAGTTGAAGCATATAAGTTATTTCCAGCCGTTTTCGAAATAAATGCAAATTTCATAAATTATGTTGATTAAACAGAGTTTATTTTTAAAATTAAGCGTAGGCGACTACACCTACTAATAATTATAAAGTATAGCAAATGTTTAAAATATCTTCCATTTTGATCTGTGCAGAAGCCAACATGTTTTTGAAAAGGTCTGTTTACTTTCCTTTTAACATTTCAATTGAAATACCAGCAAAAAGGTTCATTAGTAAGTTTTATCCCTAAAGCCCATAGTAGGCTTTGAAATAAAACATGGATTCTTATACTTAGTTTGACAAGTTCTTTAATTCATTTTAAAAAGGTGTAATATCGGGCGAATAAGTTATAAGAAATTAAAATGAATTTTAATAAAGATGAGTTGGTCGATATGATTTTTGTACTTGGCGAGAGCGAAAAAAATTGCTTGTTAGCAACTAGAATTTATGCGTCACGTTATCCAGAGAGAAGGCGCCCGGAAGAAAAAAGTTTTAAAAGATTATTACTAAGATTTGTTGAAACAGGAAATGTTGTGTATACAAAAGAAGAAAGAACAAAGACGGCTACTAACGAGGAAAATGAACTTGCGGTGTTGTTGACAGTCACAGAAGATCCACACGTAAGCCAAAATAAAATCGGTAACGCAACAGGTATAAGTGAACGATCTGTGCAACGGATTTTAAAAAAGCATCGATTCCATGCCTATCATATTCAATTGCATCAAGCGCTCAGCGATAGAGATTTTCAAAATCGATCCGAATTTTGTGCCTGGGCAAGCACTAAAATACAAGCGGATCCAATGTTTTTCAAGTATGTTTTATTTTCCGACGAAGCAACCTTCCATAACACCGGTAGTGTAAATAGACATAACTTTCATTATTACTCCACGGAAAATCCGCGATATATGAGACAAATCGATCACCAGCATCAGTGGTCATTAAATGTGTGGGGTGGAATTGTTGGTGAAACTATGATAGGTCCTCATATCTTTGAAGGTCATCTTAATGGACCCATGTATTTAAACTTTCTACGCAATGATTTACCAGGTTTATTGGCAAACGTTCCGCAATATACAAGAAATAGGATGTGGTTTCAGCAAGATGGTGCTCCGGCACATTTTTCACGGGAGGTAAGAAATTATCTTGATGATACCTTTCCGAACCAATGGATCGGTAGAGATGGACCCACGGTCTGGCCAGCTAGATCGCCGGATCTTACAAAACTAGACTTTTTTTTATGGGGACACGTAAAACAAATTGTTTACAAAGATCCACCTACAACTGCTAATAATATGCAGCAAAGGATAAGAGACGTGTTTGCGAGCATTTCCCCTGAAATGTTAAGAGAAGTAAACAGATCTTTTGAAAAGCGTGTTGGCTTGTGCACAGAACAAAATGGAAGACATTTTGAACAATTACTGTAGTTTTTAAATATTAGTCTAGTCGCCTACGCTTAATTTTAAAAATAAACTCTGTTTAATCAACATAATTTATGAAATTTGCATTTATTTCGAAAACGGCTGGAAATAACTTATATGCTTCAACTACAAAAAAAAATTGCTTGTGTATTTTATATAAAATACCGAAATAATATACAGGGTGTTCCATTTGGAAAAGTTGAGAAAAATAGGTTTGAAATGTGTCATTTTTGAAACCATATTATGAACACCCTGTATAAAATAGATAAATACTATTCGATTCATAGTATCTTTAAACCTCTTGTCATTAAACTCACTTCATACCGTGGTTGAAAAACTAATTTTAGATTGTTTTTTTGATATTTTTTTCACGACTGCAAAATATGTTTTTTTTTAGTTTTTAATTGATTGCTCTTAAACTAAAAAAGCAAATCAAACAAAATTTTAGGCATTTATAAAGGACAATAGCATAAATCTAAATATGCAAAAAAATATGGGGTATCCCATTTAAAAAATCAAAACTTTTTATGTCCACACTTTTTTGGGCTACCCTGTATATAAAAAAATATTTTCCTGAAGTACCCCGTATGATACAGTATAAGTTAGCATATGAATGAAATTCCTAACTAAATTCGTATAGGAGCTATGGAAGCCTGACGCACTATTGCAGGACCCTGTATATTTATAATTGTTCATATACCTTTTCTCTAGTCTCCTTCTCATGTATCTGTTGAGCCAACATGTCCGATCGCTGATCACAGAACATAAGCGCTTTCAGTTTACTAATTTCGTTTCTCAGTTCCCTGATCAATTTAACGTTAGGATCTTCGTTAATCGTCGGTTTGTTGATTATATTCTTGGCTCTATTTGCATAGCGAAGGGTGCTTAATGTTTCACCATAATTACAATCTAAAAAGTAAGACAAATCAACATTTGGCATGTCATAATGCAGAGGCATGTCATAATGCAGAATAAAAATACACCTGTCTCTAAAGACAAATAACTTTTAAACGCCTCACTTTTTTAGCCAATCAGAAGTCCGTTTTTGATATTTTGAAATAATCAATGTCAGAGAAAATTAGTAGAGTTCGTCTATCTATCTTACAAACTTATTATAAATGCTAGTCCCTTACCGTCACAATAACCTATTGTGTGAGGTGTAAAATTCGGCCACCTGATCTGGGGACTACAGGTACGGATCTATTTAAAGACAATTATATTATTATATTTTTCAGTAATCCTCATAAAATAATTAGGGTAAAATAAAATAGCTTTATTTTAGTTATTTTTATTTAAATATGCTGATTTTTGGTTTTAAAATTCAGTTAGATGTTTGTATTGGTTTAGACAAGAAGTTACTTGTTGCCAATTAAACGTAATATCTAAGAATATTTGGTCCGTGGGAAGAAACCAGTACGCCAAGTGGATCTACGGGTCGTGATAAAAACTAATTAAAGCGTGATATTTTATCAGTTGACACAAGAAAAGTAATCTTCGACGTTTACACCACCCTTCTTGAACGTGGTTTTTCAAAATTTGGTGCAGTGAAGGAAGCGGCAGCTTTGACATGCAGGCCAATGAGCACAGTGTGGTTTGTTGTAAATAAGCCTATAGTGGAGAGAAGAAAGAGGAGACTCTTTTACTTTTAAGAAGCTGGACGCGACGGATGTCAATATAATTCGTAGAAAAATATGTGCCATGTACAGGAAACAAATGATCCCCACTTTAAAAACCCTATTGCAAAGATTAAAAAAGATGATACAGGAATAGAGTGTTGTCGTGAGACTCTAAGGACATGTATTTTAAGAAACGGTTTTAAAATGAAAAAAATTAATAAACGACAAGTAATTATGGAATCGGCCCGGTTAAAAAGATGGAGGATGGAATACCTAATTGCAGTCTATGGATATAGACAGGATGGAAGGGATATTATTTATTTGGACGAGACGTGGTACGACACACACGAAGTTCCAGATAAAGGTTGGGTAGATTTATCGGGTCAATGCAGAACCAAGGCTCCATCAAATAAAGGTAAGCGAATAACAATAGTTCGTGCTGGGACAAAAAACGGATTTATACCAAATGCTTTGGCCTTATCAGCCAAAAATATTAAAGACTCCCTTGATGATTATCACGATGATACTACGGCGGAACTATTTGAAGACCAATTATTACCAAATATACCACCAAATAGTGTGACATAGTCGGATTCACGGCTCGTCTCGTCGTTCGACATTTGACAACAGACAAATGACAGTAACTAGCTGGACCAGTAACTTTGAAATATCCCCAACCCATCATAGAGCCGTAATTAGCCCAAAGCCCACTGGCACTGACATCAGTGACATCGCCACGTGCTTTTTTCTCCTTAAATGTTTTGCTGTGTTTTTAATTGTTCTCGTGTGTTTTGTATTTAAATAAGTTGATTAAAGACTTCTATTTTGGACGTACTTACCACCTACGTGTTTTGGTGTTTATTTGTTACGGAACGGTAAGTTAAATATGGTGAGAGTGGGCGATTCCTTGTCTGACGAGATCCCTGTGACCTCGGGTGTCCCCCAGGGCAGTGTTGTGGGTCCATTGGCGTTTCTTGTTTTTATTAACGACCTGTCATGGAATATCTCCTCAACTGTTCGCTTGTTTGCAGACGACTGCATTATCTATAGGAGTATCTCGGTTGATGATGACTGCATAAAATTACAAGGAGATTTAAAATCTATTGAGGATTGGGTTGTTCGTAATAAGATGCGTATAAATGCAGATAAAAGTCAGTTTATTACATTCGGCAAAAAAAAAAAAAAATTTTGACTATACCGTTAATAGTACTGTTTTAAAACCTTTACATGTTGTTAAGTATCTCGGCGTTTACCTTTCACATAACTTAAGTTGGGAATATCATATAAGTAGGACCGTCGGGCATGCGTACCAAGTTCTTAATTTTGTTATGAGAAATTTAAAGCTCGCAAGGCCACAGGCTAGATTAAGGGCATATTTGACCTTAGTAAGACCACTTACGGAATATTGTTGTGCTGTTTGGCATCCGTGGCAGGGAGGTCTTGCCGGCGAACTGGAGAAAATACAGAGAAAGGCTGTAAGGTGGGTTTTCTTAAATTTTGACAGGGACTTTAGTCCCAGCCAAGCAATGGAGGGACTTGGGTGGCCTTCACTTCTTGCGCGCAGGGAGTATTTTATTAAGTTGGTTATGCACAGAGTTTATAACGGTGCACAAGCGTTTTTAGAACTGAGGGATGCACTTCGACAACCCTCATATATTGGTAGAAATGATCATCTCTTTAAGATTAGACTGCCTATATTCAGGACAAATGTTGGGCTGCACTCACTTGTCGGGGTCGGTGTCAGGATTTGGAACTCACTCCCGGGTGCTTTTTTTGCTGAAGGCATGCCCTCCATTGGTCGTTTTAAAAGATGTGTAAAAATGTTATGTAAATATGTTTATTTTATACTTGTATTGTACATATATTATTGTGTGATTTGTTATTTTTTATTGTTAACCACAAGTTGTATCAAATAACTGCTGAATTGAGATGAATAAATATAAATATACAATAACCGCAAACTACTTTTATACAGTATTTATCTTTTTTAGGCGTAAAATGATAATGGATCATAATTATTGTCTTCCAAGTACCTCAATGGATAATATTCCTAAAGAAAACAGGGTAACGTTTATGCCCTGCAACTTTTTGACTCTTCCAAGGGCGTTATCTTTTACCCCATTATTTATTAATAAATAAAAATTTAAAAAAAATCATTATCTTGATAGGATTAGGGAGGAGAGTTTTCCATAAACAATTAATGAATATATTTTGTTGCATGCTACTCCACCATATATGTATATATAACTATATAAACCCAATATGCTTACCCTATGGCCATGGCAAAGTCAAAAAGTTTTAAATACCTAGTCGTAAAATGATGTATAATTATTATTATAATTTTTAGAAAAAGGCGTTTTCTGTTTTACATGGCAATGAGTTGGCCCAAAAATTTGTGCAAAATGTTTATAATTATTTTAAAGACGTACATCCTCAAATAAGCCCCATTCAAGTAAGTATTTTTTCCAATTTTTTTTTCCACATTTTATTTCTTAGTCCATTTATTTGCAAAAATGATATATTTGCGCATACCATTAAGTACTAAGCATAAATTGGTGTATCTATTTCTACCAGTGTGTCATGCGTCTGGATGAAACACGTGTAGCACCCAAAGACGAATTACACAAAGAACACTTACAACAATTGAAATAACAGAAAATAGACTAAAGAAAGCGATAAATGAACTAAACCCCGACAGCAGTCCTGGACTAGATAACATACACCCCATCTTTGTAAAAAATACACCAGCCTTATTAAAACCGCTAACGATATTAATGAAAAGATCAATGGAAGAAGGGAAGGTCCCTGAAGAGTGGAAACAATCTGTGATAATCCCAATTTTCAAGAAGGGAGATAAATTTAACCCCAAAAACTATCGACAGGTGAGCTTAACATCAGTTTTGTGTAAACTTATGGAGAAACTTATTGCAGAAGATCTTACAGACTTCCTTCTTCAAAATGATATTATACCTCAGTGCCAGCATGGTTTTCTCCCAGGTCGTTCAACAACTTCTAACCTACTCCCGTGTGTAAATTCATGGACATCATCATTAGACAATAGCCAACCTATAGACATAATGTACTTAGATTTCAAAAGCGCTTTTGACCTAGTTCCACATAATAAATTGGGTCAAAAACTTGAGTTATATGGTGTCACGGGAAACCTGCTAAAATGGATAAAATGCTTTCTAAACAGCAGAACAAGTATCGTAAGAATAGACAGTGAAACTTCATACAAATTCAAGGTCAGCTCGGGGGTATCACAGGGCTCTGTTTTGGCTCCAATACTGTTCAACTTGTATACCTGCGATCTTCCAGACAATCTGGAATCGTCCATATCAATGTTTGCCGATGACACAAAAATATATAACAACCCCCATACCAACTACGACACACTTAAAAGAGAACTTGTCAAAATTGAAAAATGGTGTAACAAGTGGGACTTACAGCTTAATGAAGAAAAGTGTTCCGTCCTTCACATGGGATACAACAACCCAATTTATTCATATAACCTAAATGGAACCGAGGTGAAATCAGTGGAATATCAAAAGGATCTAGGAGTAACTATAACTAAGGACCTCAAATGGGCAGTACATGTGGGAAACATAATTAAAAAAGCAAACTCGGTAACATATTTAGTCAGAAGAACGTTCAAAAATCCGACCCCAGATCTTCTTGAGAAGATATATAAACTCTACATCAGGCCTATTTTAGATTATGCAGCACCAGTCTGGAACCCCTACTTCGTCAAAGACATACATGCCCTGGAACAAACACAAAGAAAAATTACCAAACTATCCCCCAGTATATCAAGCTTGACATATGAAGAACGGCTAATAAAACTAAATCTAACGACACTCCAGCAAAGAAGAATTCGTGGTGATGCAATAGAAACTTTTAAGATTATTCATGACCATTACTCTGTGAAATTCAACTTTTTCACCTTAAACACGAACCAAAGCCTCAGGGGAAATAACTTTAAATTGGTGCGAGAGCGTTTTAAAAAACTTTGTCGCCAACATTTCCTGAACAACAGAATAAATAGAGTGGAATAGCCTAAATAACGAGTGCGTCTCCGCAACATCAACAAACCAATTCAAAAATCGCTACGACTCTTTTAAGAGTAAAAAGATGTGACAATAACTTTGAAAAAAAAAATGTGACAGTAAATAAGTTTAAACGGCTACGCCGCCTAGACTAAACAATTAATAATAATAATAATAATTTTTCTGTAATTTTAATATTTAATATAACGCCATATTGTTCGTAGGAAAACCAGTTACAATAAAGAAACTGCAAAACCAACTCCATCGCAAGGAAATGTATCTTGGAAGCATAAGCAGTCTCCTAAGGTTGGTAAAAAGCTTAGGCATTTTCTATAAGAAGGAAGACAATCGCCGTGCGCTTATGGAAAAGCCATGTATTGCGGATAAACGGCGAAGATTTCTGTCTACGTACATGGAAAACGCTGAGCTTGGTCCCGATAGAAAACCATATGTTTTTCTGGACGAGACTTGGATTTTTTCTAATTTTTCTAATGGAACATTTAGAAAATCTTGGCAGGATGATAACATTAAATCTGTCAGGAAAGAATCTGGAGAAGGGTACAGGTCAATATACGAATTAATAAATATAAGTTAACCTAAGTAAAGGTACAAAAAACCATAGTCTTTACTCTACAAGACCAAAATGAAGGCCCCCCTTCTGGAAATAAATTCTCTTAGTGAACACTAATCGTCATTTAATTTATATTTTTAGATACATTGTTTTGCATGCAGGAGGCGAATGTGGATTTATCGAAAATGCCAGGCTTATTTTTAAATCCAAATGCAAAACTGGTGACTACCATGGAGACATGAACTCTGACAATTTTAAAAAATGGCTGTGCAAAACCCTGCCAAACTTGGAAGAGCCCTCCATGATAATTTTAGATAGTGCTAGTTATCATAGCAGGCAAACGGCGAAGTGACCCACAAAAAAATGGTTAAAGGCGGATTTACAAAGATGGTTAGAAGAGAAAATTATTTTATTTTCACCGTACGATACCGTCCAGGTTTTATGGAAACTCATCAATACAGTACAGTAATAATGTATAGTAACATTGCATAACATTTTTGCATTGGGCTTAAACTCACTGAAGTTCTTTTCTCGCCTTTTTCAAAAAATGCGGACAAAAAGTATAAATCGATTTTATGTTCCAAGAAAAACAATATAGAATGAACTAATATTATTTCCTTATATAAATGAATAGTAATATACTGCACTGAAAATATATATCAGCTCTTAAAATATAACAATTTCTATGCCATTGCAGCCTATATTAATTTAATTTATAAAATTACAAAATAGCCTTGCTAGTACTAGTATCTTTTACTTGTAGATTGTAGATTTTTTATAATTAGAAATAAAAAAGTACTACATACACCTTTTTTTCTTTCCCTTTGCTCCTACGCTGATTTCACCAAACTATATATTCCAATCCTCCAAAAAAAATTGCACATTTAATGTGGTTTACGTGCTTAACAAATTTAGCTTAGTCCAATCCTGATAAATCTGAAATTTAGTACAAGTAACCTACCAACCTACAAAAACAAAATAGACTAGAAGTCGACAGGGTGCCATTAGTGACACGTGACTCGTCCACCATCTTGCGAGACGGTTCAAGAATCCGACTATAGTAATGGATAATGCGAGCTGCCACAGTCGTAGGTTAAATAAAGTTCCGTGTTCCAAGGATACAAAAGTTACCATCCAGGACTATATGATGGAAAATAATATGTATTTTGAGGAAAATTACACAGAAAAGCAATTGCTCGAAATTTTAAAATCATTTTAAATAAAAAAGCAATATTATTGTGACACTTTGTCGGCAGAAATGGGTCATACCGTGTTAAGACTTCCTCCTTATCATTGCATGTTCAACCCAATTAAATAAATAAATAAATAAAAAATCTTTATTGTAGCACAAAAAAAAAAAAAAAATTTTTTGATTACAAAGGTGGAGAGTACCGCATAGCGTATTTTAATATCCACCAGACAAAAAATATGTCGAAAAGACAACAACTCTTAAAACTAGAGAAACAATAAATTATCACAAACAAATTTTTTGATTTTAAATTTAAACGTAGGCATACTTAACAATTTGAAGTTACGTGGCAACGAATTGAATACAACTGCTGACAAATATAAAAAGCATGATTTAAAAAATTCCGTTCTATGACGGGGTATAGAGACTGCGTCCCTGAACCGTGTGTTCACCTGATGGATGTCTCTTCTTACTACCATCAGTTCAGTTAAATAAATTGAACATATGGCACCAGCTGAAAGCATCGGTAAGGAGGAATGTTTCGCCAACCTTAAATTCTTCTGTGACAGCTTTAGTACAGTCAGAGATACAAAATATTCCAAACAAAAGCTGGGAAAATTGTGTAGCGCATGTTCAAAAAGTAGAAAAATCATACGTAAATATAGATCTGTTGCCCAGAAAAAGAATTATTGTGAACTTGGATGACGACAGTGACAGTGAAACTGTTTGTAAGATAGATAGACGGACCATATTTATATAATTTATTTAGGGTGTGAAGCTTCCTTACCGAATTATCAAAGTGCAATTGCGAACACTTGAGAGTTCATAAGTGAAAAATTTTTTAGTAACGTAACTTGAATACTTTTAAAACTCTTTTTACCTGCTGGACTTATAGCTGCAATCATTATGGTCTTAGAATTACCACCTAAACTGTCTTTAAGTAACCAAGTTAGGACGGAATCTCTATAAGGAATAAAAAAGGTTTTTTTCTGGCCGTTTTGATCTTTTTGTTCTGTCGAGGAAAATTCTGCAAGTGCAGATATAACTGAACCTAAAAGAAAATATTGAATAATTACTAGAGCAAAATCAAGACGAACATTAGCTACTGAAATTTAGAACCAAGAAAAAATATATTAAATTCCTTATAACTAACAAGAGGATTAAAACCTGTAGGAACTTACCTAAGGTAACTAAGGACTTATTTATGTGAGCGCCTTCTTTTAATCTTTGGCCAGTGGCTCCTGTGGAATCTGCTCTTTCACTTCCAGCTAGATCGACAAGATGTATCTACAGAAATATTAGCAGTCAAACATCATATTTGTTAATAAATAAATGTCAGTGTCATTTTCACAAAGCATATGCCATAATACCTATCTGCCGCAAAACTCTGGTTATTAAAAAAAACGCAGGCTATTGCTAGCTACCTGTAGTCGTTGGGGGGCAAATTTGACAAATTTAGGTTAAAGTTTATGTCAAAGCCATGAAATTACCATTACATATTTGACAACGGCTATATTTGCTGGGGGGCAAAGTGACAAGTTTAGGTTATACTTCTTGTCAAAATCATATGTTCTTAAATGGTCTATTGGGAAATAACATACAGTGATCGCCAAAAACCTTCATGCGAGACTTCAATAAAAATAAAAAAATATATACATACACAGGACCGGTTAATTATTTAGAAAATGGCGCACAATATAAAAAACTTCCGGTATAAAAGTTGTAGGCCTTAAAAAAATCTATAAAACTATGATACCTGTAATTATACAGGGTGCCTCAAACAGTCATGGTAAACAAAACTTTGGTTTATTTAAATGGAATGACCCCTTTTTAATCACGTTTTCTGATTCCTCTAAACATTCTAAACAACAAAATTATTAAACATGTCATATGGCTAAACCCATTAGTTTAAGAAATAATTTGAGTTAAAGGACATAAATACAACAGGTAAGATATAAGGTATTACCTATATTTTGCATTTTTACAAGCTGGTACCAGAATGTTTTGCGTTAAAACTGTAAAAAAACATAAAAATTGTATTAAATGTACCCACGCAAGTTTTGTCAAAAATGTAATAACAATTAAATTAAATACAAGCAGTAGAATTAATAACAAATTTACAAGAACAAAAATAAATTTAAGTAAGTCGTTATTTAGTTAAATGTTGAAAATGTCCCCCTCCCACAGTTTGACAATGGGCTAGGTTATAATAAAATTTGTCGATGACGTTTTGTAACATTTCTTGGTTAATAGATTTACATTCTTCAATAATTCTTCTCAATTCGTTCAGATCTGCAGGTTTTGTCACATACACTTTATTTTTTAGTTGCCCCCAGAGAATATAATCAAGGGGCGTTAAGTCTGGCGACCTAGCGGGCCATTCTATGGGGCCCCTTCGCCCTATCCAGCGGTTAGGAAAAGTATTATTTAAGTAAACTCTTACAGCTCGCCCAAAATGAGGAGGAGCTCCGTCCTGCTGAAACCACGTATGTCGTAATAGTGGTCCTACTGTATTGGTTATTGCTGCCACAATTTGATTTTACAGCATGTGGAGATAATATCCAGCATTTTCTGGGGGTGTTGAGTATGTTCCTCTCATACAATGTGGGTTCTGATCAGCCCAGTAACGGCAATTATGTCGATTGACATTCCCGTTTAACATGAATGTTGCCTCATCCGAAAAAACTATTTGATTAAAAAAATTGTTATTTTCTTCCTGTTTTTGCATCATTCACAAAATTCCATTCTACGTTCGAAATCGTCTTCTGATAATTCCTGGACTAAAGTTATTTTATAGAGGTAAAAATTACTGTTTTTTAAAATAATTTCAACTGATTTAAAACAAACGTCAACATAAACCAAAGTTTTGTTTACCATGACTGTTTGAGGCACCCTGTATAATTACAGGTGTCCTAGTTTTATAGATTTTTTTAAGGTCTACAACTTTTATACGGGAAGTTTTTTTATATTGTGCGCCATTTTCTAAATAATTGACCGGTCGGGGACTTTTACACACTGTCTATATAAAACAAATAATTCCATTTTAACTAAAACTAGTTTTATATATTCAAACCAGAAATGCTGCAATTTCATAACATTTCTCAAATCAATCTCAATCCTCGCCGAACCTGTCAGGTTTGGATTGAGAAGGATTGGATTTGCACCCATTTATTTTTACACAAGCAAACTTAATAAACAAAAATTATCAACACTGTTTATGGAAATAAACAAGACCTTACACAATGATCTCCGCTATCAACTTCAATGCCAACTACATCCAACAAATACCATGAAGTATTTAGGAATGACAATTGAGACTTAACCTCAACGCCCATACAACAATTGTTAAGAAAGCCATCATATGCTACAGATCCAAACTGACATACAAATCACAGCGCATAACCGACGCTACAGCAGCCTGAATATATAAATTAATTTGTTACCCAATTCTCGAATACGGCCTTCCCCTTTATCGCATACCTTTGGGAAAAACCTCAAACCCTCAGGAACTAAACATTTAAATGATTTAATAACCTTTTAGGACAATTTTTATGTTTGTATTATATTTTTCTAATTTTTTTTTAACAAAAGTTAACTTGCTTACATCATAGACCAACCTATACATCAAAGAAATAAAATTGCAAAAACATATTTTGCATTTTTTTTAAAGGGAGAAAGGCTTAGGTCAAAAGACATTTGAGTTGAATTATAATTTTGTAATTATACTTGTAATTCAATGAAGAGCTTTATATGTAAGTAAGTTAGTCAAATCCTTCATTATTTGCAATTTACATTTATTTATATTAATATTAAATATGCTAGGGCTTTCTACATTGTTTATATATATCGGTAGAGGATTAAAAGTAATTAAATCCTTATGATAAACCAAATTTTTTGAGCTACTTTTATTCTTAGCCTTGTTTCTTGTTGGGTATGAATAAACTCACTCCTTAGTAACAAGTTTTTCAGTTAAATAATTGGGGGTCATCCCATTTCTAATTTTAAATATGAAAATCGTGATTTAATATTTAGGATACTTCTTAACACAGAGAGCCCTTAGTCTATCCAGCATATTTTATATTGTTGTGTCCTTCCTCATACAGAATATTATATGAATTGCTCTATTCTATAATTTTTGGGGTCTAGTGATTTCGTTCTTGTTTGCTAAAGAAAGTACAGAGGAACTAAAAATGAAATGGGCAAGACCAGCATATTAAAAACCTTGACTCTTGTCTTTTTGTCATCTTATGAATAATATACACAACATACTCCCTGAAACTCACACCACCATCAACAATAAACCCAAGATATTACATTTTTTCCACACTTTCCATAATACTACTGCCTATTTTAACAGTATTACCTTAATGGAATTAATTTTGAAATTCAATTGTACTTATTAACATAAATTTTCTTTTTCCATACATTGGTGTCCCATTAAAAAATAAATTGCTAATGTCGTCATAACTTCTTTCTAAAATACCCTCTGTATACTATTTGTTTATAGTTGATGTCCAAGAATGCACAATTACAAATAAAAATTGACAGATCCCAGGTTTTTTTACATAACTTAAATTAATTGGACTTTTGGCGGTCACTGTATGAATTACATTGGGTCAGTTTCCACAGATTTTTTGACTCTTCTAGATGGCAAACAGCAAGCAGGTATTCGCTTTACAGCCTCTATGGCCCTGTTTAGAAAATCATTTGTAATAAATCACCCTACTTACCTTGGACACTGTTTCACTAGGGACACCATCACAATAGCCTGCTTGTACAAAGGTTATAGTAAATATTGCATGGCTTCTACTACTCACATCATTCATATTAGTTGAGGCAGTAGTTCTGTGTGAATTTCCCCTAAAATAATTTGAATATTTTGTATACTACAACATATTTAACAACAATTTTTCCATGAATATCATTCAAATTACAAATGTTGGAAGGACCACAGTCAATGGCCTTTTGGAAAACCAATAAAGAACTTGTAAATAAAATAAATAACAGATTTCAACATTATTCCTAAGAAATTTCCTTACCTACTCATGCAATCTTGTATATGTCCATAATTTGTGACCCAACAAGTTGTAAGCCCCTGAACATAAGGCCCCTTTTTAGGGTGCTCCCTCACTTTCAAACTGCTATTCTCTTTATCCCTTCTATCTATTAGCAAATCTGCTACTCTTTCTTGATAAATTTCTAGGTAGCTTACTTGTACCCTATGGGTAGTGCCTCGTTTCGAATTGTCACACATCCTGTCAAAAAGTGCTTTGCAGATACGTGGTATTAAACCTTGGTTGTCAGAAGATCCCATCATAGTAAATGTTTTACCACTTCCTGTCTGTCCATAAGCAAATACACAAGCATTGTATCCTTCAAAGGCACATTCTACTACCTCAGTGCCTAAATCTTTATACACAGCTTCCTGGGATGCGTAGTTCTTAGATTTTTCATCATGTGACCAATAGGAATGGTCAAAGGTAAATTCTTTATAGCGAATACTTTCATCTCTTGTGTTAGCCTAAAAATAATAAATGGCTAAAGTTACTTTAGGCTATATATTATATATATAATATACAAACAAATTTGCAAATTAATAATTAATTGCACAATCTTAAAGAAATTATAACCTGAAAAATTTTTTTTTGACAAAAAATCTTTATTAAAATTTCTTGGTTTAATACATTTTACTTGGAAGAAATAATTTCTCTCATCAGTGCCTGTAGCCTTGGCCTGGAAAACATTTTTCCATGTATCCCTAATTAAATCCTAAATATAATTTTACATGTTTTATGAATTTCTTATATTTTTTGAGTGTTCTAATATTTCTGGGTATCTTATTATAAGTCTTTGATGCTTGTGCAACTGGGTTATTTAGTCCTATGTTTGTTTTATTGGTTTTACAATATATATTATTTTGGAATCTGGTTTTGTACCATGCAGCTTATTAGACATTGAAATATTTATATTACATTTTTGGTTCTTTATAGAAGAGTTTTACTTGGGCTAATTCTAGGAGTATTTCCAATTTTGAAGTATTCAATTATCTTTAATGTTTCTGATCTGGACAGTATTTTTAATATTTTATTTTGGAGTGCATGTTAAATAGATACTATTCTTCTTTGGGATCTTCTACTATTACGAAGCAAATGGCAAATAGAAAGACACATTATCATGAATTTTTAATGCGAAATATTTTGTAGTGTATGAAATATAATCAATTCCTAGCCAAAGCCAAAATATTGATGTTATAAAGTGAGTCCATCATTGTAAACAAAAACTTTGCCAAAAATACTGTAGGTACTAAATTCTCAACTGCGCAAAAGTTGTACAGCAAATTACCTTGCAATTTAATATACCAGTTGCCTTTCCACTCATTTGTATTATTAATTGCGCGTCCATATCTTTTTCCCTAAAAAAAGAAATTAAAATTAAGTATTAAAAAAACAGTTCATTGTACCAGATCACCCAAGCATGCAATTTTTACCTTTGATTAAAGGGTCTTACACGGACGGCGACCTTTACTGAAGCCATTCTGTAGGATTTATTTTCAAATAATATCACTTTTCACTTTAAGAAATCACATTATTTAGAAAATAAAGCCCCTTTTTCCACATTGTTTTGGTAAATCTTGAAACATCGTCGAATGTCAAACAAAAGTCATCACAAAACATGAGTCATTTTCCTTTCTTCTTTTTGTCCTCTTAATTATGTCATTACGATGACGACGTAACCGACCACCTACGTTTCCTTCACAAGCTCTTGCTATGTAGTTAAAGCCCGTTAATAAGGCCTAACTTTAGAAGTGTTAGCTTTGTAGCTGAGTTCGTAACATTTGTTAAAAAATGTCAACAATGGGTATTTCAGTTTGGAAAACTTACATTTTATATTATTTTTAAAACTATTACATTTATACGATGGCACTATCCGTAGAACAATGCGACCTGTTGCTAGAGTAAGTTTAGTTATACTCTAGTTACAACAAACCTATACTAATCTACACTTTAGCATTTTAGATAAAGGAAATGTTAGAACCCACACACTAGAGGCATTAGCTAACGAAATACACAAAAAGTTCGATAATTCAGATTATTTTAAAGGTATATACTTGGTCCTTATTAAATTTACAGCAAATAATATTTCCTATGTTTTCAGTTGGGGCTTGCATTTGTATGTTATTGCAGAATGATCTATTACCAGAAATAGATCAACGATTAGCTGCTATAACATTACTATATGAACTGTATAGAGGAGAGCCATTGGGAAATACACCATTTGCTAGTGTCTTCATACATCTTCTGGTTAGTTTAGACTCATTTCGTTACATTACCATGCTCATAGCTGTCTAAATAATGGCGTTTTTTATTTGTAGTATCCCCCAGAACAGCACAGTAATGTTGGTGCTCCAAAACTGGAATACCCAGGACAGTTACCCAAACTTACAAATGCAGAAAAATATTTTGTTACCCAATTAGTAGCAGAAGCACCAAAGGATACTGTAAGTTCTTTTATTGGAGTAGCATTATATTATTTGGTTATATTCTATGTTCTGTTTTAGCTTCTTAAGAAAACAGCACTTCAAATTGTAAGTTCAGATACACCTGCACCTACAAATGTTGACTTTAGTGCAATTCAACTCACTTTAGCTGAAAAACAATCCGAGATTCCTCAGACATGTAAAACTGGCATTCCTGTAATTTTGTCTTTGCCAGATAAGTCTTCAAATACAAATAATGAGTAAGTTTCTTTAGGTACTGTGATCAGGTATAGTGGTTAGGTTTGTTTTTTAATAAAAAAAAATTAACATTCTAAAACATACATTTTTTCTTTTAGCTCCCCTGAAGTTTCTAACAGAGATATAGCCAAAAAATTAGCTACTGGGGAAGATGCCCCCATTAATAGGGTTTATAAACCCGAATTTGTAACATTAGCGCCGCCGTTATTAAATTGTCAAGATGAGGTAATTATTGGCATAATATTAATCATTCGCAACATCTACTAATATTCATGTTTCTTTTAGCCAATTTGGTTGTCCCCAACAACTCCAAAGGAGCATCTGATATGTTACGATTCCACAATGTGTGTGCCTGACACAGCTGGGTATGAAGCAAGACAGCTAATGAATAAAGCTTATAAGTCTGCCTTGTCCATTCCGCAACAGCAGCAATTACTTGGAGAACTGGAAAAAGATCCCAAATTAGTCTATCATGTTGGTTTAATACCTTCTAAGGTAAAAATATCTGATAAAGAAACTCATAGGCATTGTTGCATGAGCTACATTTTCATATCACATGGTCCCCTTAAATATTGACTCTTCTATTAATTTTACTTCAAAATTGCATTTGACTTTTTTGAAGGCCCTGATGGACTGTCCACAATTTTATTATTTGCCAATAAGCCAATTAACAGTTATTTATTTATTTCGTTGCTCTACAGGCACAAGATGTTACAAGTGGTATATTCACATAAACAGTGTTGATATAATATTGATACTGAAAATCTGTGTTATATTATTAAAGTTTTTTTTGTATTACAGCTTCCAGAATTGGTCGAAAACAATCCACTGATTGCAATAGAAGTATTACTGAAGCTTATGCAGTCAAAACAAATCACAGAATATTTTAGTGTGTTGGTGAATATGGAGATGTCCTTACATTCTATGGAGGTGGTCAACAGGTATAAAATTAGATTTAAAAGACTGGATAAATACAAAAGGAGGAAATATTTTAAAAATATATTGTAATCATTTGGTTGTTCGTTTTAGGTTAACTACAACTGTTGACCTTCCCACAGAATTCGTTCATCTTTATATTTCAAACTGCATCTCTACATGTGAAACAATTAAAGATAGATATATGCAAAATAGGCTAGTAAGATTGGTCTGTGTATTTTTGCAGTCATTAATAAGGAATAAGATTATAAATGTACAAGTAAGTTAACAGAATTTGTTTAATATTTTTATGGAATGGCTTTAAAAAGGCAACAGTTAAAGAAATGTATGACACCACTTAATCACTTTTAGGAATTATTTATTGAGGTCCAAGCTTTTTGTATTGAATTTAGCAGGATAAGGGAAGCAGCAGCCTTGTTTAGGTTGCTAAAACAATTAGAGTCTGGAGAGCTTGGTCTTCTCTCTTCACCCACTTCTGGCAGTAAAACAAAACTAGAAGGGTAAAATATTATTTTTTTAGTTAATAATTGTGATTTTGGTGTTACTTTTTTAATAAAAAAAAAAGGTTTAATAGTAGTGTTGTTTTGTCTTTTTATTTAATATTCCCTACCTCCCACAAATCTTAAAATCAAATTAAACAGCAAAATCATCCCTTATGTAAAAATATTAGTTACTAAACTTATTAGATACCTACTTTAGTCCAACAAAGTTTGCTATTTGAGTTCTTTAGGATAAAAAATTCTCATGTAGATTGTAGAGGGCACTGTCTGCTAATAGCTATACTGTTTTGCACCTTAGAGGAGGTAAAAGATTGGCACAGTGTTACTTGTCAGTTTTGAGACATTTTCATGCGAATCTTAGTTCCTCCTTGCCCTTTGACCATCTGTTGAATAGTGTTGAACTTATGTGTACCTTCCTGCTACCTCTTGTATGTTTTGTATAAGCCTGTTAGCTCCTTTATTTCATAATAGAATAAATCAAAAGTTTTGTTTGAGTTCTGTGCTACTAATAAGAGTTCCTAAGTTCATGGTTTCTCCACAGAACATATCAACTTTTACCAAAAAATAATTATTTATAAATGCCTGTATCACGATAAAGAGAAGCATTTGGTCAAAAATGTCAATCATATACACACATGATACAACATAGACTAACATACAAATAAACAGGCATGATATCTAGCCATTTCAATTTCGTCCAGCGCACGCAGTCACGTCTCACTTGAGAAATATTTTAAACTGCTTATGAGCACGCATGTTGTTATTAGCGTTTGGATGTTATTTTTTAATTATATAGTTATTCAATATTATTATTAATTAAAATTAAATCTATATGATAATAAATTTAAGTTTATGCAATTATTTTTGATATTTTTCTCTCGTGTTTTAATTTTCACACATAATCATCTTTATTAAAATATTTTGAGCACATTCGTGCGGAAGATACATTAAATTTACCTTTACGTTTAGACAAACGTATCCATTATAATTTTGTTTCCTTATCGTGAGGAGAAGTGTAAAACCTTATATTTTTATCAAAATTCTTTTTCTGGCTTTATTCAACTAAATAAACAAGAACTCGACCTAATATCATTAAAATTATTGAAAATTCCAGTTAGAATTCAAGACACCGTTTGAAATCATGTGGGAAGCGGTCAATAACCGCCGAAGCTTCTCACGCGATGACGTCAGTAAACGCGATAACACAGACCCCTTTACTGCGATAACTTACCAGTAAATTGACAATCTGTAACATGTATACACATGAAGTTCGACGCAAATTTCATTTTGACTTTAACCTCACAAAGGAGTTTGTTTCTCTTTTTTCTATGACAAGGAGTCAAAACTTTTTGTGCGTAAAATCCACTGACATTACAAGCATAGAAAAAAGAACTTTGTTTCTTTTTTCTATGATTACAAGTTACAACAAGTGAAATCCATGGCGTAAACTCAAAATCCAAATTATGTAAATTAAAAGATAGCTAAAAATACGTATTAACTCATCGCACCGGTTTGGGCTAATACATGTTAAACAATGACCCTTTTAAATATTTACTCATTAGATGACACTGAACTTCAGAATGTTATTGCTTGTTTACCTGAAGGAAAACATGTTATAGGTCGCGGTGGTCTTCTACAAGTAAGTTTTGGTATTTTTACATAAAGATCGGATATTATTAAAATATTATCAATTTTTTAGGTAACAGATAAGAGAGTATCTCGTCAGCATGCTGTCATAGAAGTTTCGAGTGAAAAGGTTGTGCTAACATCAGTAAGTTTGTTTTATGATATTTTGCAATGTAAAGTTTATATGTCTAAGGTCTGTAGGGTGTTACATACCCCATAGATGAAGGTTTCTACTTTCTTTTTTAGGTACATGTAAATCCATGTTTCTTTAAGGCATCCAATGGAAAAACCTTATTAGTCTTAACTCAGAACAAAGAAAGTGAATTGAATGATGGAGATCAGTTTGCACTTTTACCTGAAACCTGCTGGTTTAAAGTAAAAATAAAAAGTGAAACACTATTGAATGATAGTCTAGCAAACAACTCCACTGCTGAAGTAAATGGAAAGAGGCATCACAATAATAATTTAGATGATTCAGACTCAAAACGTGCAAGATTGTCCACTACAGCTAATGCGACAAGCATCCACAATGCAGATAACTCTGCCAGTACGAGTAATATCACTGTAGAAGTAGCAAATAATGTTCAAATGGAGACATCACAAGAAAGTGAGGAACTTGGTGACATTTTTGAAGAAGGTAATGCTTTAGAATCAAATGCATCACTAAATTTAGCTGAAACTGAAAGAATAAAAGATGACAGCGAAGATGTAACTAGAAAAATCAAAGAAGAACCCCAAGAACATGATGCAAATGTGTCAGCCAGTACCTCAAATAGCACTTTAAATATTTTAAATAATTCAAGCACCCCAAACCCAGAGATTAAGGAAGAACCTTTAAATCATGACAATATTGATCGTGATGCCAGTAAAAATATTATTCCAGTACAAAATAATGAAAATACTACTGATCAACAACCCGAAGAGAAAACAGAAATTGAACATAATAATCAAAACAAAGATGGTGCTTCTGGAAGTGGTACAGGTCCTGAGAAAGTTCACAGGGAGAGGTGTTGGTATGGGGCCCAGTGTTTTAGGTAAGTTCTGATCCTACTAATGTTAGTATTTTGTGTAATATGTAATATTGTGTTCTGCCTTGTCTAACCGAAAAGCCTAAGGTACCAAGAAGGTAAGGAAGGATGTTTTGTAAAAGAAATTTTGAAAGGTTTTTCCTAAATTGTCAAAATGGTCTGATATTTTAAATGTAGATTGAGGACTCTTTAAGAGAGGTCCATGAAATAATAACTAAGGTTTTTGGACAGTGCTCAGACACATCAATTTTGTTTTAAAAGCTAACACTTTGCTAATATTAATTTCAACCTCCTAGCAGGGGTAGGCTACACCTCTTAACAGTTTAAATGAGACATCTGATGCCTTAATGTAAAGGTAATCTGCCAATATACTTCTGTCACCAGAAGATGCTCTTACAGCTGAAGCTGTGAAGTGTGTGTTGTTGCGAGTGTTATAATTATGAATGGCATTGCTTGAGACTAAATATAAAAATGAGTAGATATTATTTAAGGTTTGATTATGAATGAAAACACATTTGATATGAGGAAAGTGATTGAATGTCCAGAATTTTATTGGGACTATTAGATAGAAAAAAGGGAGATTAAAAAGCTTCATTTTGAAGAATATTTAGGGGCGTAGCTTATTATGAGATGTATTGCTCCAAATAAGGGTAAAATATGACAAATGTGAGATAATTAGTTAGTGATAGAGAGTTTTTCTATGAACAATAGGGAGATGCTTAACTACTTGGTCAAGAATTACAACCTGTTCTCAGATGTACATGAATGTAAAAGTAATTATTTTAGAAAAAACCCAAATCATCGTCAATCATTTGCCCATCCTGGAGACCAGGACTATGAGTCTGATCCAGATGATGACCGCCCAGAATGTCCATATGGAACCACGTGTTACCGCAAAAATCCGGAACACAGAAGGGACTATAAGCACACTGGAAAACCTGCTCCTAAACCAAGTAATGTCAATGTCATGTTAAATGTTAATAGTGGGTGTCCATATTGCGAACACTGTAACAGAAAGCAAGGTGGTGGTGGTGGAAAACCCGATTATGAAAGCGACGTTGACGATGATTTTTATTAATTTTAAGACAAGTGTCAGTCTTTTATGTTTGTTTTATTGATGATTTTTATTGACTTCTCAAGACAATTGTCAGTCTTTTGTTTTTTTGTATTATTAAGAATTGTTTAATCTCCACAATCATCAAATTTTAATATCATAGACTCTATTTATTTTGACAATTATTTTAACAGTCTTATAAGATTTCTGTTGCAGTGCTTTTTAACAAAAGTTGACTATAAAGAATCCTTTGATTTAAATTTTTTTATTATATTTTTTATAGTTCCAACCTATAAATATCCTTAATGTAGGTTTATCCTTAAAGCAGAGTTTTCACTGTCAATAATAATGGCATTTATTTGAAAAATCTTTGCTTCATTAGTTTTTAACAATGCATGACCATTTAAAATTATATTATTCTTGTGCTTGACTCGCCACCAGTTTAAAATGTTGTTATTCTTTACATATCATGATGCATCCTGGCAAAAGCAGTGTCGGCTCTCCAGGCAAAATGGCATTTTACAAAAAAAAGAAACATTCTGGTTACCCTATGATTTATATTGGTTCTTCAGGTTAAAGATATGTGACAAGAGACAAGATTCGAGCCATTCCAGTTAACAACATATGCGGTTTCGTAATCTAATAGTTTGTACCATTTCCTTTGTTTTAGAAATTTTTAAATATTTTCCTAAAGAATTGTTAGCTTTTTTATTTTTTCTAATGACGACGACGGGGTGAACTTAAGGTCTACCCATATAATTAAACCATCTTTACTATTATAATATGTGTTATTACAAGAAAAGTAGTGATGTAAACAAAAAAAAAACATGTTTTTATTAGAAAAAAAACATAAGTTTTTTTTTTTTTTTAAATTTGTTTTTTTTCAGAGACATTGTTTATTATAATAGATAACGGAGGTATTTAAATACAAACACGAAACACATAATAAATACTTTAAAAAAAAACATACATGAGTATCTATCTATAAATATTAAAACAAAAACACGTCAACTAAAATAGTTTTTTTTGTAAGAGAAAAAACAAGGCATGTGAACATAAACTACCTTATCTATATACTATAAAAAACCACTGAAATTACATTCAGAAATCAGAATCAATCTCAAATTCTTCTGGCCCTTCCGACGTGTCAGTGTCGTGGAGAGAAAAGTTTTCGGAAGTGCCTGATGACGAATTGTCAGAACTATAATCTGCATCATCTACATCCATGGAGTTCTTGTTGGAACCGTTGATAAGCCACTTGTACTTGGCATTTCCAAGTCAGTATCGCTGATTTTATCGGAAGTGGTACTTACAGTATTAACAATACTAGTACTAGTTATAGTAGTAATATCTGGGCATATGTCGCTTATTGCAGTTTCGGATTTTGAATTTAGTTTCAGGTTATGGGCAATATAAACTATTTTGGCTGCTCTTTGGTTTAATAATTTATTTCGTTTAGAAGTATGCAATCCTCCATAAGTGCTAAAGCTTCTTTCGCACGCCGCTGAAGTTGCTGGTAGCTAAAGAAATTTCGCAGCTACTTTTGAAAGCTCTGTGCTTTTACAAAATCCGACCCACCATGTAGTGGGTGATACCTTCGATGAAGTTTCCCACAAAAACTCCTTAGCAAGAAACCCATCCTTTGCCTGAAAATTCGCGAGATCAGTTAACACCAGCTTTTCATCAACATTGGAATTTTTTTGGCTGCTTTGTCGTAGATTTCGCACATTAAAATAAATGGCTGCTATTGAAGTTGCACAGTGGTTTATTTACGTTCGTTGCCTAGCGACGACCACGATGTAGCGTCATCTGAAGCGATTCAGTGTCGTAACATTATTAGAAGGTGACAGAAGTATATAATTAAAAAAAAATATTGTTTTGTTTTTTTTTTCTGAAAAAAAACAAAACATTGTTTTTTTTTCAGAAAAAAACATGTTTTTTTTACATCACTAAAGACAAGTAATTTTGTCTGCGGTTTTAATAGGTTATGTATATCAGATTTAATAATTGGATAACTTTGTTTTTCATTAACATATTATATTCTCTACTAGCCATATTGTGTCTGCCGGAGGTATACGTGGAAATACGGTTTGGACGTCAATTGCAACAAGTTTTCAGTTTGCCCCGAAATCGATATTTTTAATTTTATTAGTAAATACTAGTGAGTTTTTCATTTTTTAAAGTTACAATATGTTTTGACAAAATACAGGGTGTTTCATTAATATTGCGAACAAATTCAGGATGAGTTTTCCTGCTTAAAAATATGAACAAAAGTTCCTATATTCAAATTCAAATTCAAATAAGCTTTATTGTCAGAAGATCCAAAGACTTATTGACAAAGCAATACTAACTAATAATATTAAATTACAATTAAAATTAAAATCACAGTATCTTATAAATACCTAGGTAAATCAAAAATATGATTATTGAAAAACTTTACAAAATAAAATAAAATAAAAGGGAGGAGACAATTAAAATATATACTAGGGCACGAACATACAACATTTAAAATAAAACAAGCCCAGGCAAGCCTAGTTAATTACATAAAACAGGAACCAGGAAGATGCAGCACATAAAAAGTACATTATTAATTATTAAATTAAGTTATTTATATAAAATATTATTTAAATTCAAGTATACTTTATTCTTGAAGAATGTTGTGGTTCTCATCAACAAACAGGGTTGAGATGATTAAAATCAATTGATTAAAATCACGATTAAAATCATGATTTTAATCAGTATGATTTTTTTTACAAAAATCATTATTAATAATTTAAAAAAGAGTTTTAAAATTTTAACACTTAAAATGTATTTGGTCATCCAAAAAATAAAACCCAGACGCATTTTCATGTGGTGTTATTTATTATTCTATTATAATAATCGAAGAAAACAGCTGGTTATTACAAATATAAAACTTTAAAAAAATTAAAACTAAAAAAACTTTTTTAATACAAAAAAATACTTAATTTAAACAAAAAAAAAATATAAAAAAAAAACAAGTGTTATAATGCTTAAATAGAAATACTAGTTTAGCTGCTTTGTCACTGCCAAGTCTGTTTCTTATATCTGAATGTACGAATCCATAAGTAGAAAACATCCTTTCGATATCAGCAGACGATGCACAGGCGCACAAAACAGAAATTACTATAGGGAGCACTTGCTTAATTTCTGAAACATCTTCTTGAGATCTCCACCACTGTACTGCTGTTACATTTTTGATTATTTCCTCTCAAAACAGAGTTTTGTGAAAGGGGTCCGACTTAGCTTCCAACTTAATTAGTAATGGTAATAATCCTGTGTCTGCAAAATATTTGGAAACAATGTGTAGAGCATCTCTCTTTTCTTCAGCTAGTAATGCATATTCTTCTTTGTTTATTGTAGGATCCAAAATATACGCCAAAAAGTGAAAGGGGGTTAGAGCTTGAACATATCTGTTCTTAAATAATTGTTATTGACGCAAGCTTCTTTCTTCTTCAAATTCAAAACTGTCAAAAATAGCCAGTAACTTTTTCCATATGTAAACTCCTTCAGATAAAAATGCACCTTTTTGTTGCATTGCATCGTGCTATAGAAATTGGTTTTAGCAACTGTAGAAAATCTTCAGCCATCCTTTTAATACAGATATCTGAAACTTTTTTAAAAATCACTGGATCAATTTCATCTTTTATGCTCTTCACATATTAATAACAATTTTGGCCATTCATTTACATAGATCTCAAGACAATCTGAAAGTGTATTCCATCGAACATCCTGAGGTAAGACCAATTTCTTGCCCCCTTTTTCTTTATACCAAGCATTTGGCAAATGGATATTTCTGAAGTATTTCACAATATGTACTATGTTCTTTTATCTGCGATGCTTCTAGATCTTTGGAGAGCAAACTAAGTAAGTGTGCCGAACAACCATATGTAATTATAGGGTAATTGGACGACTCGATAATTTTTTTCTTCATACTGACCATGTTGCTCGCATTATCTGTAACAATACTGGTAACTTTACAGTTATATTCATTTTTGCACTTATTTATTGAGTTAATAGCCAATTCGGCAAGATAGTCAGCTGTATGGGGATGACCAGATGTATCTATGCTTTCTAAAAGAACACTGTTTCCATCCTCTGCAGTCAAAACGACACAGATTATCGGCTCATTATGTATATTGGACCATCCATCTAAGGACATGCAAACGGATTGTCCATATAACTTGTTAAAACAATTAGATTTTTCTTCTTCAAATATTTCATTCAAGAGCGTTGATGATAACTGAAATCTAGATGGTGGAAGGTACCTCGAACCTCTTTATTTTCTATAGCTCTAAATCTGAAATTTGTTGCGTAAACGGCTTTGGCTATTTGTCTGTCCAATTCTTTTTTCTTATCTTGTCCAGTTTGCACAACAAAAGAATCCAAATGACCGCTACTTCCACTATTTTCACGTCCACCTACACTTTCCTTTTCACAGTTATCGCTTTTCTGTTTCTTTGCCAACTGGATAATTTCACTCTGACTAGTTCCAGGCTGTGACTGACAATCACCATGCAGAGTTTCAAGACCACTGCTGATATCACTAGTTTCACTTTTGCAGGTTTCCCAATGACTTTTTAGTCTGTCCACTAGACCTTACAATTCTTTACCACCTTTTTGCATACTGCTCTACAACCTAGTTTGCCCACCACTTTCTTTTTTATAATATGCTGCCAAACACTAAATTCCTTTCTGCCCCGGCTTGTCATGAGTTCAAATGTTTTGATAGATTAACCCCTAAAGCAAAAATATTACTGATAACTAAAATAAGTGCGTATCGTTTATATAGCCGGGCGTTTTCTGCCAGTTATTACAAGTTTCGACAAAGCGGCAAACTTGCAATACTGCGCGGACGAAATTTTCACGTTAATACAAGTTTCGACAAAGGCGCAAACTTGCAAAAACTACGCGAACGAAATTTGCATGTTAAAACTTCTCCAGTTTTGCTTCGTATCTGTACTATTCCTGCCTAAAAATATTTGTTTACTTAACAAAACAAAATATAAGCAGTTATAAATATTTAAAAATAATAATATTTGTAAAAGCTGGTAAATTTTTTTAAAAAATTAAAAAAATCATGATTTTTATCAACCCTGTACAACAAAGTTATCAAAGTTAATCCAATTTATAAATATACGCACGTAAAGAATACAATGTGAAATAATAGTCATATACATAAAAAACAATTTCCACAGTTTAAACACATAATACTAACACACAAAAGAAATCAACAAGGTGTCACAGGTTGGAACTTAATTACATCTCAGAACATGTTTTGAGAAGACTCAAGTTTTTAGTTTTTTTAGTTAAGAAATACCATTAATAATAATCCTATTGTAATAAAATGTGTTGCTCTGAATCCATTTTCTAACTTCTTGAATACTGAATAGTCGTAGATAAAGTATAGTATTTGACTCGCGTATAATGGCTATATTACACTCGAATCCTTAAAACACTCGCCTTCGGCTCGTGTTTTAAAATCTCGTGTAATATAGCCTTCATTATACGCTCGTTAAATAATGTACTATTAAAGGGCTCCTCTCTTTGACAGAGTTTTATTCAGCTGCCCGAATATTCTTTTTTGTCTTCCCTGGGATGGTTGTGCGACAAACATTACATCCAAGTCCGATTCTGTAAAGTTCTTCCGTTTTCTCTGATATCCATTACGTACACTAACTTTTAAAAACTTAACAATAATAAATAACCAAATTAAAACTGTATAATTTTAATGTAGTTCGTACTAAACAATAAAAATCCCAAAACACAATATAAGCAGTGTTGCCAGAAGTCTTCGATTAAAAGTAATAGGTTGACGGTTCAAAACGTAATAGATATCAGAGAATAGTAATAAAAGCGAGCCAGAACACCGAAAGAGAAATAAATATTTTGGCACATTCACCAGTTCGCAAAAAAAAAATAAATTATGCAAATTATGCATAATTATTAGTTATTTACACTATAATTTTATATTTCGATCCTATCGGTCTTAAATTTCTGTTTATACATTTTTTTCTTTATCTTTGGTTCAGACTCTGACTCACTGACATCAAAGGTTAATTCCGAATCCAATTTAGACTGACCAGTTACACATGCAGAACTTGTACTTGGTGTGGGAATAAAGTGCTGTTTTACTGCCTTTTCAGATATTAGTTATTTATTTTCCTCGTGCTTTTTTGGTATCTTTATTACAAATCTAAAAAAAGTTCATACATACAGCTATATATATACTCTCGTTTAGCATTAAAATATTCACCATTTAAAAAAATAGTACCCAATAACAATTATTGTTACCTACCTGTCCATGTTTGCAAACTGCAGATATAACAAGTTTTATAATAAGCACTAGATCTAACAAAAACTAAAGATATAAAAATGTATTAAGTATGTATTAGCGTCAATTAACCACCGAACAAAATTCAAATTTTCAATAACCGTTACCGGGGACGGGGAAGTACGTGCCAAGAACTACTCCCTGCGCATGAGTATATCTGTATCATATTCTTATAGTGAATATATTAAATGAACCAACCTACCAATCAGAACTTCTTAAAATACTAAAAAAAAATAGAATTATCTGAAACCGTATATATAAAAGCAGGACAACCGATTTATACGATTATATACATATACAATATACAAACGATCTTATTCGTTTTAATGAATATTTAAGTTGGAATCTCAGACGAACAAATGACATAGAAAAATGTTTTTTTGCGTTCAGAGCAAGGTGTTGGCCACAAGGTGTTGGCAATATAGGAAAGTTACTGAAAATTAAAAATAGTAATAGATTTGGTGAGCAATGTAAAACCGTAATAGAATTGTCAAAATAGTAATAGATCTATTACAATTGTAATAGACTGGCAACGCTGAATATAAGAAGTTAGGTTAGCATTAGCAACGCTTAGCTGTCCCGAATAGTTTTTTCTTAAAGACAATGGACCCCGCCACAAATGGAGGAAAAAAGATCGCATGCGTGTCCTGTCTTTGTTTGCCGGCTTCCCGCGGTCTGCCATCACAACAAAACGAGATTTCCGATTACACCCGTTCGTGCGGTAGGCCTTTTCAAATTTAGACCTCGTGTGGCGATCCCGATTTTCCCTGTGCGGATTGATCGGGAATATTCGGTTAATCGCCCGATGAGAGGACGTCGCCGTGCGCTATCTGAATACACACTTCATGATTGTTTTAGAGTTTTTTGACGCGATTAGAGAAGTTTGAAGTTTATTGACGGTGTTGTGGGTGTTTTTTGTTGTTGTAATTTAATAATGGCTAGTAGTTCGGATTGTGTCACACGAAGTTTTATAGTTATGGACCAAAATTCTGTTGAGAACATTCTAAATAACTTTTCGACAATCAATTTTCAAAGGAAAATTGAAATAAAAATCCCATTTAAAAACCGCGTTTTTTTGTTCATATTCTTCTGGGATAAAAAGCACAAAGAAAATCGATACAAAGGTAAAAAGGGGCGTGGCACCTCGAAAATTTTTCGTCTGCGGCGCACACCCTAACATAAATGTCACGAGCCGCCACTGACTAAACATAAAATGATTTAGAGCACATATATAAACCTGTGTCCGGAAATGCTTTGTTTCGGGGATACAGGGTGTTACAATTTTTAAGCGGAACAAAAAATATGTACGCCACTGCCGCTTTCTCTTATGATAACACTGTTATGTAGGCAGTTTAATGGCTAATGCGAAGTACCTTTTGATGATTTTCTGGTGTCGGCTTTGTTTAAGAGATAAATGCAATTTTATCAAACTGTGATGTGGGCATAGCGATAAATGTCATTTATTTTTTTATTATTCTTTTTCTGAAAAACGGTTGCTTGTAGTGATTTCTACCAAGTATGCCCTTTTCGCGTAAAAATTATAGAGAAAAGTATTTTTTTGCTTAAAAATGTAATTCAAGCACGGCAAGCACGTATAAAAACAAATGAGTAAAAAGACATGTAGGTGGAGCTTTCTACGTGCGAGCCATACTAACATGAAATTCGAATTTCGCATTTTAAAAAAACTCCTAGATACCAATTTTAGTTCATATATCGACGTTATTTTAAAAATTATTTAGAAAAAATAAAAATGATATTTTAACATCATGTATCTCCGAAACGAAGAACATAGATTTATAGGAACTTTTTTTCATTATTTTAAGCAGGGAAACTCGTCCTGAATTTTTTCGCAATTTTAATGAAATACCCTGTATATAAGGAAGCTAGGTATTTTGTATACTGATGCCGACATATAGGAAACCACTGCACTGGTCTAATGGGGTATCCGTCTTTGTCCAATTAAACTAATGAATTTTTATTTTTGATTGACCCTGGGTCCGGCCCTGACAGGCCCCCCTGCTGCCAATTTGACACCTATAGGTGA
Organism: Polydrusus tereticollis; assembly: GCA_963920685.1. NCBI lineage: Eukaryota > Metazoa > Arthropoda > Insecta > Coleoptera > Curculionidae > Polydrusus > Polydrusus tereticollis. The sequence goes on along the minus strand of OY987326.1, from coordinate 49,893,171 downwards.
AAATGTTACTTTTGAGAAAAAATCTTATTCAAAAGCACACAGGATGTATTGAGTATTGAGGTCGGGTTCGCGGAATTCTTCGGAAACTGTTCTCAATTCATATACACTATTGGACAAAAGTAGAGCAACAAAGTGCTTTTATTTCTTTAAATTTAAAAAATTTATTATATGATTGTGATCCCCAGCTAATTTTAATGAAATATTATCAACAGTAATATACCGATAGAGGAGGCGTCTTATCGGTAATACCGATGTTTTTAACAAGAAATCGATTTTCTGACAAATTTTTACGAAATGTAATTTTTACTTATAATCTGATATGATCCCGAGAGCTTTAGCTCGAGGGTCTTATCTTTGATTATAAGTAAAAATTACATTGAGTGAAAATTTTCTTGGAAAATCGAGTTTCGAGTGAAAAACGAAGGTATGAAGATAAGAAACCGCCTCTAGAGGTGTATTTTATTGGATAATTTACTGAACATAAAAATGAAGGCCGTCTGATAAAGGTAAATATACAAGTTAGAGGTGTTACTAATTTTTTATTTAAGTAAAAAAGCTACAAGCGTCTTTTCGAAAGCGTCTTTTCGAGCTAGCGGTAGTCTTATCGGGTAAGACGACCGTTACCAAGGTGGTTGCTATGAAAATGAGCGTTTTGATTGGTTCAATAAAAGTGAGGTGAATTATCCCCACAATATTAGTATTATTTCACAATATTTTGGTACACTTTAAACAAAATGAAGGTAGAGAAATATTTATAATTTTATAAAAATCGACGAAATAAAGTGCGACAAAAGTAAAGCAACAAATTGTGTCAACAGTATTTTATTTTACATATTACGATAAAAAAGCATTAAACACATTTAATAATTACAATAGCTAGAAGTATTATGTTAATAGTTAATAGAATATCCATTATTTTTTATTACTTGCCGACAACGTCGCGGCATTGAGGCAATCAATTTTTGAACAGTATTTTCGGGATGGTTTGTCGAAACTTCATTGATTTTATTTACCAATGATTGTTTATTTGGACATAATTGTGTACGAATTCCAGTTCAACTTCTTCCCATAGATTTTCAATGGGGTTAAGGTCTGGGGATTGTGCCGACCACTGCAAGACCTGAACGTTATTTTCTTGAAACCACTCTTGAACGATTTGTGAACAGTGTTTTGGATCGTTATCCTGTTGGAAAATAAACCGCAACGGCATTCCCACTCAGCATAAGGCAACATTACATTTTGCATTACATCTCTATAGACAAATCCATCCATGGTGTCATTAATGAAGTTTAAAGGACCCACCCCATTCCATGAGAAACAACCCCATAGAAAAACACTGCCTTTGCCATGTTTAACTGTGGGTGTAACGTATTTGGGATTAAACCTTGTGTTGATTTGCCGTCTTACACGCTTCATTCCATCAGAATTGAAAATTTTATAACGCGTTTTTATCGCTTAATAAAACTTTTTTCCACTCGTCTACTGTCCAATGTAAATGTCGACGTGCAAATTCAAGCCTAGCCACTCTATTTCTTACCGAAATACGGGGCTTTTTAGCCGGGTGTCTACTAAATAACTTTGCATCTACCAACCTTCTTTGAACTGTCCGTGGACTAACCATAATTTCGGGAATTTCAGCAATAATTCTAGGTGCAGACATCCAAGGATCGTTTTGACAAATTCTTTTAATGCGTCTGTCTGTTCAAATTGTTGTTTTTCTCGACCTTCCCGATTTCGGTAGATTCTCTAAATGTCCCCTATGAATGTAACTTGAAGTTATTTTGGATACGCTGTATCTTGGTAAAACAAACCGTCTTGAAATTGTGGCTTGTGTTGTACATGCATTCACTACTCTCTGCTTTAATTCTTTCGAAATTGGAATACCTCTTGGCATGATTAATCCAGCACAGACATATTAATTAAACATAAAATAAACTTTGCAAAAATATTTTAACCTTTACTTTCGCTAAAACCTTTCTTTTTTAGGAAAATATTAAAATGTTGCTTTACTTTTGACGCATTACAATACTGTATTTGAAAGTTTACGTCAATATCAGTTCATTTGTTTTAATTCTTGGAAAAAACTGTTACCGCCGATAACAGCAGCCTACTTTGATATTTAAGACACGATGTATTTAAATACGATATCATGCATTTAATATTATAAAATCGATATTTCTTTCATTTTTCGAAAGTGTTGCTCTATTTTTGTCCGATAGTGTAAGTGACCTATTATTTATTAGCTTTTTTTTTTGATTTGTTAGATACTATAGCAGTCAAATTGTGTCTTAAGCACTAGCCCAGAAAAAAATTAAGAGCACATTTTTAAGTCATTTTTATGAAAAAAATTTCATATAAACATGTTGTCTAAAATGCTTCGTTTCCGACTATAGAAACCTTTTAAACACAACAATACGATTTTCCTAAATTTACGGGAAGGTACAGACATCAATTTATTATTTTCAAAAAAACTCGTAAATGTTATGTGCAGCAAAAAAATGCAAAGTATTCGTAGAGAAAGACATGAGGCTTTGATGAAAAAAAAATGATTCTGAAAATAATGCAGTGGGGTACCACAAGTTATCTGGTATACCTTACGCATGTCCCTGGTGAATCAAGAGAGGCTTAGTGCGGTGTCATTGATGGGTTTTAATGACTTGCATTCTAAATTTAAATCAATTATCTTTAACAGACTTGTTTATATGAACTTTTTTTTCAGACAATTGACTCAAGAATATCCTCTTAAATTTTTTGTACATACTTGTGAGACACCTTGTATATTATTTTTGAATATTATTTTAGTAATAGCTTTATTGTTGGTTTTATCAAATCCAGAATGTTTCATTAATAATGCTAAAAAATTCAGGATAGACGACAATCCTATTGAAAAATGCTTCACTTAAGTTACAACAGTTGTTGAGAATGTGCATGCCCAATTGTAAAACGCGTTAAAATATTGCGTGAGTCTAATTATTTCACAGGATCCGATAATGCGATTCCTTAATTCTTCCAAAGTTTCTACCCCAAATGAAATGTTTGAGGTGACATCAAAGGAAATAATGGTTGTGTTCCTCCTCGACCAATCCAACGATTTGGATACATATTTGGAGTATAATATCATGAGAAAAAATTTTGTCGGCAACATTTTCGATTGTTATGAAGATGCTCTTACGTGTATGAACCGTCAAAAATTTCAGGCACGAAATTGCCAGATTGCAGAAATGAAAATTAAAACGAGAAACATTTGCCAGACTAGCCAGACACAACCTTCCCTTGAATGATATTCGACATATCACGAAAAAACTAACAATAATTAACACTAAAGTATCTTATAAGTTTTTAGTCAGTGATTGATTACCTAACCCAACAAAATTTTGTCACTGGAAACCATCTTGTTGGTTTTGTTAAGGTGGGCCCAGGTATCTATTTTGCCAGTAAAAAATAACGTACAATAAATAAGTATAAATAGTCGGTTAGTAAAAAAGCTTATGATTCATTCAAAGTTCAAAATTAACAAATACGCTTAACATTCCCATATTTTAAAAACGAGGTGATCTGACATTTGCCTATATTTTACCACCTTAGTTGTCAAATAATCTTAACTAGAAGTATTTAAAACTATAAGTGCCGGTTCTTTGGACACTGATTAACTCATTTGATAGACGATTAAAATAATCAGGATTTTGAAGGTGCCAATGTCAATATAAATTTGTAGGTTTTGTCACATTGGAAACCAGGACTATTTTAATCGTCTATCAAGTGAGTTAATCAGTGTCAAAAGTACCGGTACTTAATCTATCTAAACATTTATGTTTACGTTTTATTAGTGCCCTAGCTTTTTTTGCTAATCAAGTGTACATAAACTCTTGCACTATCGGCACCACGTCACCCGAATCTAAAACAATTGAACTGGTACAGGGGTATACCGACTATATCCTGTGATGGCTGGCCATCACAGGTGACTAGAGCTTCAAATAAATTCGAGCTCACGTGTTAAATGTACACTTTCGCATCTGATGTAGCTTCGTCTGAGACTGGGATAAATGAGGGGACACAATCGATAGGCCATTATTGTTTTGATAGTGTAACATCTGCTTAAATTGTGTTATAAATATTGTAATAACTAAAGAAATATAGTTTGTTAATTTTTTTTAACTTGCATTTCTTATTACATCGACAACGATATTATGTCAGTATTGTATTTAAATATGCAGGTTGTATTATTTTTAATGTGTCAGATTTTAAGTTCCGGTTAGTTCAGATACTTGTACCTTTCCGTTTGCATATTTCCGTTTCTTATACAGTTACGACTATCCATTGCCATACTCGTATAGAAAATAAACAGTTCCTTTCTTCTTGCATTGCGTTCTTTAAACGTTTATAGTTCTGTATGAGGCTAAGTAGCTTTAATCGCATAGAAAATGAAATAGAGTTTATAGAAACTTACAGTTCCGTTTACTATAATACGATCATGCTGCTGCTACGATCGCAATATGCCGGTCAAAAGTTAGGTTTATTACCACGTGTTTTCTACTTAGACACCTAGTGTCACCAGATTTGTATGAATTGTATTGATCTGCATGATAATTTGCAACACCACTGCAATAATCGATTGCCAAGTTCAAAATTTAATTGACAGACTGGAAAAGATCGTTTGGGGACGGTGCCTGTTGTTTACATCGTTGGAATCGGTAAATTAATTAAGGTATAGATAGACAATGAATGTCTAATATAAAGAATACGTTTCCTATGCGATTAAATCTACCTAGCAGCATACAGAACAAGGTAAGTTTACAAACGGTTTGGTAGGCTACAAACGTTTAGAGAACGCAGTGCAAGAGAGGGCCTTTTATTTCCTAACCGAGTACCTATGGCGATGGGTTGTGATAGTCGTAACTTTATAGGAAACGGAAATATGCTTACTGTTTTGGATACAAAGTACAATCAGCGTAAATGTGTATAAAGAGGGAACAACAATCGGTATCTATCATTTTTTCTTTTTCATTGTTTTGCTCCACGTGAGAACGTGGTTTCGAGTCGAAATTTGACGGTTATTTAAATTAAAAAGAAGATCATACACTTAATACACAAAACGATTGTTGTTCCCTCTTAATTATTCAAAAAGTGTACACAGCCCCACCTTATCTAATTGTGTATAAGTTAGAGGGTATGAAAACGTTAGGCCGGCGTTTTGAGAGTCCCACACGGTTGCAAGTGATTAGTATCTGTAGCAGCGTATACGAACAAAGAAGTAGAACCACTCTCGCTCGAAATGAAATCCGGCGTGCCGTCGTTCGTCCCGCGCCCCGCCCGGCCGCCAGTAAGTAGTTGGTGAGTTGACGATACAGAGCGCGTCGAGTAGGAGCTAGTCATCCCAAACGAACTATTTTCAGCGCTTTATACACAGTGGGTCTAAAAATTACTAATTTTTTAAAGCGTAGATTTGATTTTTATTTATTTATTATTAATTGTTGTTGCTTAACTTGTTATTTGTGGTCATCGTGTTTAAATGCCTCCTCTTATATACTGTTCTGTTGATGGGTGTTATACTAAAGTATGTACAGGACTTCGGATTCTGTGGGTTTAAATGTTTTAGGGGTGGTATCGGATCAAGGATCCAATTTTGTAAAATTGTTCAAAAACGATCTGAAAATGACCGAAGAAAATCCCTTCTTTTTCGTCGATGGAAAAAACATTGTCTATTTGTTTGATGTACCTCATCTTCTAAAATCTAAACGAAATAATTTGTTCAAATAATATTATGTTTTTAGGTTACAAACAGGGCAAACAATAAAAACATATCTAGATACTATGTACCACTATGATAAGGTAAAGGAGTTTAGATCAGCACCTAAGTTAACTAACGATCATATATACACCAACAATTTTCAAAAAATGAAAGTTAAGCTTGCCACCCAGGTTTTCAGCCGCTCAGTGGCAGTGGCTTTGAGTACCTGCATCGATTTAAAAATTCTACGGCTTGATGCAAAAACAACAGCTTCATTTATACAAAACATGAACGATCTTTTTGATTTATTAAATTCAAGTAATTTAAGTCTTTTTAATGCTTTCATGGCTAAAGAAAAACAGATAGCCTTTTTAAAAAAAAATGGATACTTTGTTTAAGAATCGTGTCGAAGGAAAAGTTGTAACTAATCAGATGAAGTTTATATTTGGTTGGAGGTCAACAATTAAAGGTATTCTGGTTTTGTGGGAAATGGAAATTGTTTGGAAAATTTTTTTGGACAGATCCGAAATTTCTGCGGCAATGCGAGAAATCCCACACCTATTCAGTTCACTCGTGCTTTTAAAAAATTATTTGCCATTCGATACTTTGATCAGGCTGACGGGGCAATTGTATGAAGGACATCAACGAAGTTTTAATTACTCTTACTCCCGACCTCGTAGAGCAATGTAAATACTTAATGGTTATCTCCTTCATCTAACCATATTCCTTTGAAGGTTTTTACCAACGACTATAGGAATATTGAAAGCGTTGAGGGAAATGCACCTGTATACGTCACAGGATATCTTTTAAAAACATGTTTGCCGCAGCACTCTTGTGACGTATGCACTAACTTTGTTAATTCGAATGCCTTACAAATGGAAGCCACTGTGTTTTGCAAACTAAAGGCCTATAATAGTGAAAAACTTAAGTTTGGTGGCTTATTAGTGCCACCTAAGAATTTTGTTGAATATATTATAAAATTAGAAAATATATTTGTTGAACATTTTAATGAACTTGCGTCTCAAATCGCATTGGTCAAGCATTAAAAAATAAATTTAAAACCATTACTTTTTTTCATCCGTGTGAAAATTTTTCCTATGACTATTTCTTGTCATTGTATTGTATACTAATGTGCGTATATATTTTACCCTTAAATTTGCTAATAGAGATATCAAGACTAATGAAATGTCTAAACAAAATCCTAAACTTTGCAAAACTTATAGATACATAAAATAATTTTCTTCACCTTGAACCCATTAAAATTACTCTCTTATAATTTGAAAAATTATAAATTTTTCTGTCGTAACAAGATACCTAGTAATAATATAAGAATTTATTGGAAAAAAACTCGTCCTGAAAGCTTTCCTTTCATAATTTGAAACAATTCCAAAAATTAAGACTGTTTATGATCATGCTAATTTATACCTATAAGTTTCAGCAGCTAATATACTATACCTAGTTATTTTCCTAACTATGCCATTTTATATTGTTTTCATGAAAACAATTCACCCTGTATCTCTAAAATGTTTATATTTTAGAATAGAGAGCTGTTAACTTAAATACAAAATAGTTTGTAAGCTTTCAAGATTTTTAATAAAGTATTGTATAAAAGTATTTGTACTACCTACCTATAGGTATTTACATTTTTTATTTTTTTAAAATCGTATTAAATATTATATAAAAGTATGCTTTTGTTATCACGTCGTTATTTTGTTATATTATTTTTTTTAGAACTATAATTATTCTCAATATGCATCTGAGTTTTATTTCAGACAACTTATAAAATATGCCCTGAATAAATGTTAAACCTCATAGATAAAAACTAATAAAAATAATAAGGTAATAGAGGAAAAAAATAAACTACATAAAAAATTTGATTTAATGTAATAATAACATACTTCCGCTTTCTATATATTTTAGTATAATTCAATTTTAATCAATCAATCAATTTTATTAATATTTAATAATAAGTTAGAAAGAATGTACTTTGGATATAACCCCGGTAGCTGACGCGCTCCCTGCCACGATATCATTACATGTCATTACTCCCTATGCCGACCCGGTATATCGATGCATACCCCGACCAGCCGGTGCGTCGGCAAACCGCTTTAGATCCCGAGACATGAAAGGCCCGACGTTGAGTTGTTCTACTTGTCTTTGTTCGTATACGGTGTCTGTAGTGATTATAAAAGTTAACGGTTTTAAAAATATATATGAGGTAAGTTTAATCAACCCTGTATTCTTGCATGGACACCCGCTATACATACATACAATACCAAAGCTACATTTAGGATGGGTATTTACGTGCAAAGAAGTGAATCAGAAATTGATTAGTTTAAAGTGGAAGTATGATATTTAAGACTAAAGTGTGCTGTTGCCAGGATTCTAAATGCGGTCCCCGTCTTTGTTTGAGGAATACAGCAAAGGCACACAGCGACTTACCCGTTAGGTTCTAACTTTTGAACCGACATGTATAATTTAATGAAGTTTTAATATTTTATGTAGGCCTTAAAGACTCATGAATCCATACTACAGTAGATGTTTTACACCGTCAGGGGAGTCAGGAACGGACTTGCCACCACACTGGTTGGGCCAAAATTTTGACAGGTATCATTTTACAGAGCTGAAAACTGACTTTTTAAATACTCTGGTCATTCCTCTTTAAAAAAGGCACTCTACATTTGTTTCTATAAAATTATCCGTGTTTGAAAAAAATAAATTTTTTGTAAAGCACTTTCGAAATTTATTTAATAATCAAGTTTTATTAACATAATTTATTTAAACACGGTAACTAATCGAATAACAACACAGCTAATAATTCGCCTTGAAATAATAAAATTTGTCATTAGTACATCTCATTAATACTCACATGCATCTAACTTATGGACAAGCACTCGGCAATTGTGTGGATGCAAGAAGAATTTATTCCGATACATTTCCAAATCGAAGTGTGCCACATAAAAGAACCATTGAAAGTGTTGACATTTCGGAAATCACTTAAACGCCAGAAAGTCAAAAATGTGAAAGATTTTCTTGTTCTTGTTTACTTCAGCAGCTTTTTGAAATGGGTACCTCTATATACATTTCCTTAGTCGACGGATGTTTCTTCGTTGTACTTGAAACATCATTATAGGATTGTCATTGAAATGGTGATCTTCCCTGGCGTGAACTGGCGTCGAATATACAAGCCTCTTTAAATTTCCTCATAAAAGAAAATCCAATGGAGTCACGTCGGACGATCTCGGCGGCCATAAAATGTGCTGACGAGCTATACTACTAGAATAGGGCGGTTCACCGTCGTGCACATACCACAATTTGTTTAAACCTATATACGCCCTCAAATCCCGAGTTTGGATTTAATAATAATTTTTTTCCAACTTATTTGGGTACATACATTTTTTTTAAAACCTCTAATGGCTGAACAAATCGACGGAAACCTATTTACAGTCTAATAAGTCGATTTACACCATTTGCGGCCTTTTGCGACATGTAGGTTTGGTTTATTCCCCCTTAAGATGGGAAAAAATCTTTTCTAAATTATTTGGACGAATAAAATTTCTTCTAAGAGCATTAGTATTTCACAGAATTTATTTCAACCTGTATACGGCCTTAAATCTTCAGTTTTACTATTTTCGATTTAATAATAATTATTTTTCAACTTATTTGTGTACCGGGTGTCCCACTAAGAATGGCTGTCGGCCGTATCTCAGAAAGTGTTAGTCGTATGGCTTGCGGAAAAAAATATATTGGGTAAAGTGACGATTTCTAATTTTTAGGGCACATTTTCTAATAAACCGTTAAGTTTTGTTAATCTGCATTCAATAAAGAACGGTCTAATGAGACGATTCCCAATAATCCCCGCCCACAATAATGTTAACCACGAACCTTTGTTGGTGCTTTGTCAGTACTGTTGCATGGGGATTTTCTTCATGCCAGATATGCAAATTATGGCAGTCTATTACTCCGTCTCGGGTGAAACCGGCTAACTAACCTGAACGAAATACTAGAAAAATTATGATTTTGCCTAAATCGTTGCAAAACCCAATTTGCGTAGTTAACCCTTGCTGGATAATCAGCGGGTGTCATGTCATAAACCTTTTGGACGTGATAAGGATGTAGCAGCTGTTCTTGAAGGGTCTCATGAACAATCCCCTTTGTCTCATGAACTTGGACCGACAGTTTTCTTATACTTTTAGAGTAATTTTCAGAAATCTCGTACAGAATTTCCTCCTTTAACTAGGGTTCCTTGCTCTTCTTAAAGGCCCTTCTCCACCACGATGCGGCAAAAAACTTCCTAAAGTGGATTAGCAAAAGATTAGCCACTTTTAGCATTTTTTTTTATTTCAGCTGAGTTTTTACCTATTTCTCTTGCTTAAGCTACTATCAACCCTTTCAAAAGTTCTTAGGTGCAGTAAGCGTCGATATGGAAATGTATCAGAATAAATTATTCTCACCTCCACACAATTGCCGAGTGCTTGTCCATAAATTAAAACGACTGGTATCTTTTTAAAGAGGAATGACCAGAGCATTAAAAAAATCAGTTTTCGGCTCTTTAAAATGACACCTGTCAATATTTTGGCCCAACGAGTGTGGTGGCAGGTCCGTTCCTGGCTTCCCTGACGATATAAAACATCTACTGTAGTATGGTTTTATGAGTCTTTATAGCCTACATAAAATATTAAAATTTCATTAATTAAAGCCGAGAAGATAATAGTCGCTGGGTACCCCTTTGAAACTTTGTATCTGTGTTAAGGGGCACTTTAGGATTTTTTTTCTGTGGCCAATTAGTATAAATATTATTCTAATTCACTTACGCACATATAAATGCACTCTCTAGATTAGACTCTGCCGGACATTTAACATTATAAAAAACAATTTCAGTTCGCTTCCCAACACCACCAGGTTCTCCACCTGCCCCAAATCAACCCCCGAATCAGAAAAAACCTCGAAAAGCAGCAACAAAAAAAGCGAAACCAAAGGACGACATCGACAGTTCTCAAGATGATTATGATTTTGATGATCCGTTCCTCAATGACGGATCGAGTGACGATTTTCTACCGAGCGATGAGATTGACAGCGGTAGCGATTGGGAGGATTCGCAGGAAGTCGAAGAGTCGCAGGAGAGAAAACGGATGCTTAAAGAGGCTAAAAAGTTTACGAAGAAAGGGAAGTAACAGTAAAATTGACGGTTGTTTTGTCTAAAACAGCGTTTCCCAAACATTTTCTTGCCCTGGCTCGGTAATTTTTATGCTTCACCTCAATGACCCACCAAATTTTTTTTTAACTCTCGTGGTGTATAGGTAAATAGGCAAAATAAAACCCATTTGAATGTCCACTTATAAGTATACAGGGTGTTATTTAATAAGTGTCCGATATTTTACAGTACGATTCCTCAGTTATTTATTAGGTGACAAGTTCATAGTAAGTAAGTAAGTAAAGTAAAGTATATTTATTTGTTCCATCAGAATGCCCTAGGGCATATAGAACATGTCCATACAGAGTTCACAATATTTAATATTTAATATTATATACTTTAAGACAATAAAATATAGATAAAAATATAGATAAAATTAAAATTAAGAAAAAAATTTTAGAACAATTTTAAATAACATTAATATCAGAATTTACATCACAAATTATCAGTACTACATCACAACAACATCACAAATCATCCCGTTCTCATTTGGGTTACAGCATATCATACATAGCCTGTTATCATTACGATTAGGACGAACAAGAAAGCAAACAGCCAGGTCCACATTGAAGATCAAGTCTATCACTCAAACAATATTAATCAAAACTGCAGTCTGAGAAAAATTCGATCAAAGAATAAGGACAGGTTTTTATTAAATGTTTTTTTATGAAGCTGAGAAATTCGGGCTTTGACAAGCCTCTCACTCCCAAAGGAATTTTGTTCCAAATTTTCATTATGGTATTGTGACTATTTCTCTGCACAAAACTGAATCTTGTCCTATCCAAGAGCAGATCTTGCTTATTTTTCGTATTGTATGTATGTGAACGTTTGCTTCCTTTAAACAAAGAGATATTCTCAAAGACAAACTTGGCTGCTTCATACACGTACATACCTGTTATCGTCATCAAACTATTTTGCTTAAAAAGAGGCCTACAACTCTCCCGAGAATGACTTTAAACATAGTTCGTAAACACCTTTTCTGCAAAACAAGTACTCTTCCAGTATCTACCGAATTTCCCCAAAAAATAATACCGTACCTAATCTTTGAGGCCACACAGGAATGATAAAAGTAAGAGCCGCCCATACCGTGTGTATCAGGCAAATGGAATAAATACGATAATAAAAACATGGGGGCGTGTCCGAAAAAACGCTCGGACACGTCGATTGATATTTCTAGTTGGGCATTTTTTTCAATAAAAACTTTTTTTCCACTACTAACCTATAACATCGCCATTATTGACCGATTATTAACGCTAGAAATCGTTTTTCTCTACCTTATAAGTCATTATTGACCATGGTCAATAATAAGCCATTGAAATCCATTATTGACCGATCTTTGACCTTAACCGAATTTTGTTTGAACGCAGGTAACTTGATTTTTTAATTCTACAACATCAATTCATTGCGGTTAGGCAACCAGATAATTATCAATACATATTAGATTACTTGATATTGTAAAATATCGATACAATCAACATTTTTTCTGCTTCCATCCTTAATTCGGGAGGTGTACACATAATATTATCACTAACATTTTCTTCGCTCATTTTTTAAAAAAACGCAAAACTCGTAAAATCTGATGACACAAAGACATTGACAAAGCCACCTGACAAAACAACAAAATATTTTGCCAATTCCAAAGCGCAGGTAACTTGATTAAAAAATATACTTATACCTACCTATAATTTTTTATAATTATTAATACTATAAAGATAAATCTCATATAAAAGTTTGTAGTAGTGGAAAAAATAATATATTAACCACGGTTTAGACAGCTTATTATAGCCCTCGCGTCTTAAATCCCTCGTCGCTTCGCTCCTCGTGATTTAAACTCGCCGCTCGGGCAATAATGATGGCTGTCTAAACCTTGGTTAATAATATACTATTATACAGGGTGTGTCATGTAACAGTGGCCAATACTAACTTTCTTATTTTAAATGCAACATGCTGTATATTATTCAATTTTTGGATTCTTAAGAAAATTTTAGACATATTTCATGTAGGTACAATATCCTACACCTATGTTCAACTCATTCGGAAATATTAAGTGTTTTCAGACGTATTGCAAAAATCAACAACACACTAAGAAACTAATAAGTAATACTGTTTTTCCACTACTAACCTATAACATCGCCATTATTGACCGATTATTAACGTTAGAAATCGTTTTTCTCTACCTTATAAGTTATTATTGACCATGGTCAATAATAAGGCATTGAAATCCATTATTGACCGATCTTCAAGAATCTATTTGAAGGCAGGTAACTTGATTTTTTGATTCTACAACATGAATTCATAAACATGAATGTGGTTAGGCAACCAGATAATTATCAATACATATTAGATTACTTGATATTGTAAAATATCGATACAATCGACATTTTTTCTGCTTCCATCCTTAATTCTTATAAATTTTCTTCGCTCATTTTTAAAAAAAACGGAAAACTCGTGAAATCTGATGACATAAATGAACAAAAATTGACATTAACAAAGCCACCTGACAAAACAACAAAATATTTTGCTAATTCCAAAGCGCAGGTAACTTTATTAAAAAATATACTAATACCTACCTATAATTTTTTATAAATATTGATACTATAAAGATAAATGTCTTATAAAAGTTTGTAGTAGTGGAAAAAATATTATATTAACCACGGTTTAGACAGCTTATAGCCCTCGCGTCTTAAATCCCTCGTCGCTCCGCTCCTCGTGATTTAAACTTGCCGCTCGGGCAATAATGATGGCTGTCTAAACCTTGGTTAATAATATACTATTATTTCTTGATAATGTAAAAAACAAAAAAAAAAAACATTAATGTAGCAGATGTTGAAAATGCTCGCCGCGAACGTCTTGGTAACATCCTAATCTTAAATAGAAATTTCTTCTAACGTTACTGAACATCTCAGGCGTGACCGATCTAATCGCCAGCGTTATTCGTCTTCTTAAGTCAGCTAAGTCGAGGGGTTTAGTTTTGTATACAATATTTTTGACATAACCCCATAAAAAGAATTTGAAAGAAGTCGTCCATATTCTCAAAGAGACCTGATTTTACAAATCTATGGGGTTGGTAGACACAAAGTCTCGGTCTCAGAAAATGATAAAATTTTACTGAGACCGAGACTTTGTGTCTACCAACCCCATAGATCCATAAGAAGAAGTCTAATGGCGTCAGATCAGAGGATCGTGCTGGCCATTCCATCGATCCACGCCTCCCTATCCACCGATTTGGAAATACTCGGTCGAGGTACTGCCGGACATTGATTTGGTAATGGGGCGGTGCTCCATCTTGCTGAAACCATATCATATTCGCTGATAGTTGTGGGTTTGCTGGATCAGGATATAAGTTTGTCAAAGTTGGCAAGACACTATTTTGGAGCAGTGCTAAATAATTATCGCCGTTTAAATTGCCATTAATGAAAAAGGGACCTATGATATGATATCCAACAATTCCTGCCCAAACATTAACCTTTTCAGGATATTGCGTATGTTCTGACGATTAGCATGACCGTAAAGTGTAAAGGTGCACTCATCAGAAAACAAAACATGTTCTAATTGGATCACATTGTTATCTAACGTTGCCATCATTTGTTCACAAAAATACGTTCTCCTATCAAAATCGTCTTCCATGAGCTCATGAGTAGGTATCGTTTTATAGGGATACATTTGATTTTCTTGTAATGTTCGAATAATCGATGAATGGCAAACATCGAACATCGGGACTGTTTTTGGACTAGAAGTATGTGGGTTTTCCTGAAACTCGAGCATAATATCTAATTTGGTATCATCACTTATTGCATTGGCAGCTACTTTTTTATCTGCTTTACATGCCCAAGCTGGCGAAACTACTTTTCTATTTTACTAATTGTCCCTTGAGTTATAGGCGGCAAATTTGGAAATTTTTCATGAAATAAGCAAGCAACTTCCATTTGTGCCCGTGTTTTATCACCATACCCAATCATCTGTAGAATCGTTATTTTGTGCAATTCTGTTAAATAAACCATTTTTCTGATATGCAGTTAATGAAATTCAAACGACTATAACACTGACAACTACTGTCATGCAGATAGACAACAATTTGCTAAGGTCAGGCGTTTTAAACAAAAGTAAACAAAACTATTTATACCTTTTTTTTATTTCATACCAGTAAAAACATTTTAACATCAATTTTCAACATCTCCTATATTATTGTTTTTTATTTGTTTTTTACATTATCAAGAAATAAACAGTATTACTTATTAGTTTTTTAGTGTGTTGTTGATTTTTGCAATAAATCTGAAAACACATAATAATTTCCGATACAGTTATTGAAGATAGGTATAGGACATTGTCGATGAAATATGTCTAAAATTTTCTGAAGAATCCAAAAATTGAATAATATACAGGGTGTTGCATTTAAAACAAGAAAGTTAGAATTGACCACTGTTACATGACACACCCTCTATAAAAAGTTTTTATTGAAAAAAATGCGCAACTAGAAATACCAATTGTATCCGAGCGTTTTTTCGGACACGCCCCATGTTTTTATTATCGTATTTTTTCCATTTGGCTGATACACACTGTATGAACTTCTCACTAAATAACTGAGGAATCGTCCTGTAAAATATCGGATACTTATTAACTAACACCCTGTATATTATACCTACTATAATAATTATATTAAAATGAAAAATTCTAATTATTATAAGATGGCCCCAAATGTAGATTTAACAAAACCGTATTAGTCCGATTTTGTACAACCTGAGCATTTGCTACCATCTTGGGAGGCGATTTTATACAGTCAGTTTTTGCGTAGCCTGAGCATTTGAAGGAAATAATGCCGTGACCCGGTACCGGGTCGCGACTCACCATTTGGGAAGCGGTGGTCTGAAAAGTAGTAAAATGTGGTATTTACATGTGTGACAATTTCTACCTCTAAACAAGTGCGCTTACATGATTCAAGAAAGATGAAAGAAAAATATAAGTTTTACAATTTATTTATTAAGGATACAAATTTCTAGTAAAGATTTATGAGAATAATACAGTTTATAAAATTTCGTCACCAACATCATAAATTTGTCACACATTTGTTGCAATTTTTTTCTCAGCCTGCTTGAATGATGTTTTTTGCATTGTCTCCTTGATAATGTCACATTTTGCGATATTTTTGATAAAAATAAAATATACAAAATTTTCGTTGTATACCGGGTATAATTAAG
Source organism: Polydrusus tereticollis (assembly GCA_963920685.1). NCBI lineage: Eukaryota > Metazoa > Arthropoda > Insecta > Coleoptera > Curculionidae > Polydrusus > Polydrusus tereticollis. The sequence goes on along the minus strand of OY987326.1, from coordinate 49,877,054 downwards.
ATTTTTTTTTCGATAATTTGTATCAACCTGCTCCAACTTTCCTTAACATTCTTAATTTTTTTTTTTACTCCTTGAATTAACCCTTTGACGCCGGAATTAAATTTAACAATTAAAAAAGTTTTTGTGATGCACAAATGCATTGAGGGAAGTCCAAACAAACATGTTAGCCGCAAAAAAAAAAAATTGTAAAGTGACTTTAAGACATTAGAAGGTGTCTTAGGGTTTAGGACACAAGGCATCTGTATGTCATAAAAAAAATTGATATACTTAATCACATGATATATTTTAATTAAGTCTTAAAAAATATAATATAATAATATGTCACCCTATTTTTTGTGGAAAAGCATAAAACAATTTTTTTTGTCACTAAGACAAAGGCCAATGTCACATGTGGAACAACTCCAAGATGACTTGTGGGGTTCATTACGGGTACTACAGAGAGCACACCTTCGTGGCTTCTTATGTACGGGCATATGTGCACATTTATCATACCTTATTTCTGGAGGCACATTTACCTTGTAATTACTAACAAGTTCAGCACTGTCGCGTTTTCGGCCTCTTTGTGGCATATCGGGTTTAGCTCCAATGAGCCCAAGGATAACGGAAAGTCTGAATATTTTTAAATTTAATGTTTTTCCTTCAGATCGTGTTTTGAAGAGAATAAACGCATTTACCAGAGATACATCAAGAAAATAAAAAAAAATGCGATGCCACCATTTTTTTGATTTGCGACTAACTTCGTAGATAGATTTTAACATGTCCATTTTGTCAACAAATCCCATATTTGAGTTATAATCTTTCACTAGTATAGGACATGGTATTTCTTCTGTAGAGCCATCTTTCATTTTTCTGAATACTGTTCCAAGAATCGTTGGATTATGATGATTGCTAAGAAATAAAACTCCTTTCTTATCTTTCCACTTTAGAAAGACGATTCCGTCTTTACTAATTCTCCAATCACTCTGTCCTCTTTCCAGATCCTTGTCTTCTTTCACGTCCGTTGGTGTATCTTTCCTCCCTTTTCTTGCTGTCCCACATGCATAAATAAGATTGTCTTGAAGATATCTTTGTAGAGGCATTGAGTTGAAGAAATTATCGAAATACAAATTATGTCCTTTTCCAATTAAATCCTTGGTCAAGTCTTTTGTAACTCTGAATCCTAAACTCTTTTCTGCTATATCCGACACTTTACCGGTGTATATTTGGAACTGACACACATATCCACTCTCGTCCGCTCTAATCCACACCTTATAGCCGCGTTTAATGGGTTTCATTGGCATGTATTGACGTAGAGAACTACGCCCTTTGAACTTTATCATTGACTCGTCAATGGCTTGGTTCTTAGATGGCTTATAAGAAGAGATAAATGTATCGGAAAGTATATCTAATAATGGACGAAGTTTATACAGCTTGTCGAAATTATCTTCACCTGGTTTGGGTTGTAAGGAATTATCATTGAGATGAATATTTTTTAGAATCCAAATGAACCGGTCTCGTGACATACATGAAGATATGAAGGGATCTCTGAGCTCCCGACGTGAAGACCAGTAATCTCTCATACTCGGCAAACGTTTTAGGCCCATAAGCAAATTTATGCCCAAGAAAACCTTGATTTCTGCTGAATTGGTGGGCATAAATGAATTTGAATTTCCGCCGGAATTTTGTAGAGCATATAAATTTGTTTGAAATACTATGTGATCCATCAATTTTGTTGGAAAGATGTGTAAAAATATGTCAGTGGGGGACTCAACGTTATCTGGAATACATGGTCCAAATTCTTCAGTAAAAGCATTCTGAATATGAACACAGTTTTCCACGTTGGAAGTCCAGATTGTGTTTTCTTGTAGAAGTTTCCGTCTAAGAACCGCTAAACTGATTTCGTCATCACTGTCGTATTGTTCATTATTTTGGTCCACAGTCCGAGCAATTTCATCTTCCAACATATCATCAGCAAATACAATGTCCATTGCATTTATGTCAAGCACATCATTTTGTTCTTCTCCGTCATCCTGCAGCTCGTCATCTGAGCAGTCTTCAATATCAGACTCGGTGGCGGCCGGGATCTCCTCTAATAAAGTAATATACTCCTCCTGGCTCATTGCCTCCAACTCTTGAAAAGAAAACCTCTTCTTGTTGCCTGAAAATATTTAACAATTCAATGACCATGTAAACTAATCCCACATATGCCTTGTGTCCTCACCGCTCGACCACCTCTTTTTTTTAGACTATATTCCCAGTTCAAGTCATATAGTATTGTTCAAAACACATAATTTTCCTTCAAAAACCTATTTACAAACAAAAAAAGGTATTTACTAACCTGCCATGCCAAAAAACAATACAAAACATAAAAAACAATAACCTCTAAACACCACGTGCGTCACAATAGATCACTCGATATGAAGCGATTGTAAATAACTAAGAAATTCGGGGCAAAATCCGCGGCAAACTCTTAAAAACCGTTAATATACGTATCAGCTTAAACACGCCCACATGTGGCACCGCTGTGCGAACACTAGGCGCTTGAGAAGAAATTATTTGAATTGTGTCCTAGCCTCTCGACCACTAGGATACAAAGGGTTAAGGGAAATGAACTAACTAAGATTCTTCCAAAAGACAATAGCTGTATTATCTGCTACGCTGATGATTCAATAATATTAATTAAAGCTAAGACTTGGCAAGAATTACATAATTTGGCAGAAAAATATATCACCTTGGTTAGACTATGGATGGATCCAAATCTTTTGACTTTAAATGAATCTAAAACCTACTTTATTAATTTCTCAATGAATAATAAAAACGATATTGATATACCGGATGTACAAATACATAGTTTTCAATGCTTTAATAATGAAACAATATGCTGTAAGTAACTGTAGCACAAAAATTAAGGCAGTGTCAAACATAAAGTATCTTGGGGCAGGGTTGAAAAAAATGATTTTTTTGAAAAACATCAAAAATCGCGATTTTTTTTTATTTTTTCGATTTTTTTTCTATTTTTTCCTATAACGTTTTTGATTTTATTCCCACCGTTCTTCGAATTTTTATGAAGATAGTTTCTGTCGAAAAACGCTGAGAGCTTCAAATTCCTGTCAGAACAAGAAAACCTTCCACTGTTAAAGATGCGTCCGCCCTAACTCGCAGTATTTGATAATTGGCAATCTAATAAGCAGCGGGACGCGTGATTTCTGCTGTAAATTTCTAAAGGTTGCTTAAAAATCTGCAAATAGTGTAGCAATGTCAACAATGGATTTGGAAATTGTTTTCATTGCCAAATGCTTCCGTAACAACCATTTTGCCTCTGCAGCATATATGCCAAAAAAGGAGGCAAAAAACTAGTTTTGCCAAATGATGTCAGACGGAATTCGCTTGCCGACTGTTTAGAAGGTTTCGTCAAGTCATGGCCCATACTTTTCAAAATTGCTGAAGAGAACAAAAACGAAATTGACAATATTATAAGAAGAAAAATTTTCAAAATTTACTTAAAACCTAACATTACTTAAGCCTATCTCTATCGCAATAGATAGACTACAAAGAAACAGTGCCAGTCTTTCAGATGTTGTGGAAGAATATAAAATATTAGAAACTCATTTTGACAAAACGGACATAACTTTAAATCAACTGCAAAAATTTAAAGAGGCGGTATAAACAGTGTATAACCCCATATCATTTGTTGGCATATCTTCTTGACTCAACAAAAACTCAACAAACACTAACAGAGAGTGAAAAAAATGTTGCTTTAAAAGCTGTTAAAGAATTAGATCCAAAAAGTGGTTTACTACCACTCATAGTCAAGTTTCTTGCCTGATCAGAACCTTTCACTCAAATTATGTTTCATGATGATATTCTTCAGAATGTAAAACCCATAAATTGGTGGAAGTCGCAACAAAATATACCCATTATTCATAAAGAGTTCTTCATAATTAGACAATTACTTTGTGCTGCTGCTTCTTCCGCATCTGTCAAGAGAACTTTCTCAGCATTTGGTTTAGTCCATTCCAAGCTCAGAAATCGATTAGGAACGGAAAAAGCTGCAAAATTAGTTTTTTTGTACAAGCACTACAATTAACTAAAATAATCATTATCCAGGTACAGTGGTTTTTTTTTTGATATACTAAACCATTAATTAAAACTGAAAGTTTCTATTTTCTCTTAATTATAACTTCATCAGAAATTTTGATTTTAATCATGATTTAAATTGAAAAAAAATCAAGTGATTTAAATCGCGATTTAAATAATGATTTAAATCTTTTCAACCCTGTCTTGGGGTGTACATAGGTAAAAACTTAAAATATGATGTTCATATAGACTTTTTTAGAATTTATGCCAAAAGAATATTTTAAAAATTATCAATCTTAAGATATAGTATAATAATTGGGGAGAGTGCATGTGATACAGTCCTAAGAAACCTGATAACAACTCAAAAATATATTCTCAAAATAATCAATAAGAACCCAACTAATGATTTATTTATTGAGAGCAAAGTACTGACAATAAGAGAAATTTACATAAAAAAAAACTTCTGAAAAATATTAACAACTTTAAAAAACCACTACAACACAACATACAATATTATCACCAGATCCGTAACTAATGAACACATATATCTAAAAAGAGTTAAATTTTCAGCCTGTCTGCGACATATCAAATCATCTTAAACTAATAATAAATAATAAAAATGCATTTCACTCCAAACTATCCGCATGGATCAAGAATAACCTTGATATCATCCAATCCAACTTACCCTTTCTGGGATTAAAACGAATTAGTTGTATATTTAATTCACTTAAAAAATGTATATGGTCATAGCATGTGGATCGAAGACAGAGCATTATTTCTTGAATTAAAAGAGATAATACACCTTTTATAGTTTAACATGTTTTATAAACTTTATTATCGCATAAGTTCATTTTAAAATGGCCTACAAGTGGGCTGTAGCTATTCCGTGGATAGAATGGCCACCTCTTAGTCCGGATTTAAATCCCATAGAGATAATCTATAAGATGCTAAAGAAAGGTTCGAGGTCGTACACCCGCACTTGTGAACCACAATTAACTGGTGGATGCAGTAATTACAGAATTGGAAAACATTAACCAGGGTATACTGGGTGTTAATTAAGTATATACACGAACTTAAAGAAATAAATCTTTGATTGTTCATATAAAGTTCATATAAACATAGGCTCTGTTTTCTAGATACAGGATGTTAAAATTTCAAAGAAATTAAACATTTTATAATGTGTTTTCTGATCAGTGAGAGGTAATTAAAGTAAAGTAAAGGGAGAGGGGGCATACACGATATTAACACATATTCAATCAACTCTATTGTTTTCGATTTTTTTTTGTTTTCACGTTTCACTCGTTTCACATGTAATTTTAATATTGTAATTAAAACAAGCTTCATTATTTTGAATCAATCATTTTGTTGTTTATTATTCATCAAAACAAGCAGAAGTTAAGAATTATATAGTTATAAAAATGTGTGCCATAATAATGCTTATAAAAATATGGTGAGTTCTAAAACGGTGTGTCTCCTCTAATATTAGAGATAATGAATTGAACCAAAAAGGAGAATGTTAAGGAAAGATGGAGCTACAGTTTAATTTAAACTGAGATATGTTATATCTTACCGTTGGTAGTATACCCCACGGATTTTCGAAAAAAAAACATTTTCGTTACACCCGGTATAAAAAGAAAATTAACTTTTTATAAAAAAATATGTGCGAAGAGCAAGGAACCAATCCATAATGGAAAAAAACATTGATTCACAGTGGCAAATTTATGATGTTGCGTCAATTCTGTCCAGGAGTTTCTTTAATAGAATAATCATTTGTTGTAATATTAATGTTATGTTAATATTTTAAAATATGAATTAACCGTTGTATAGGGACAACGTATCAACTATTTTTCTGTGTAGAAGTTTTAAAAAATAAATATAGTTTATAACCTTATAACCATTTTATTGGCAATTTTAAAAATTTTGTTCAAGGCTGCAATGAAGAAGAATTTAAAACTAGTGTAGTTATTTTTGATATAAAAATGTCTGTACTTTATATGCGGTAATACCCAGCGCAATGATGAATAGATATAAAAAAAATGCTCATATTTAATGTCATATAATGGGCATATTATGTTTAGCAAGGCTATGGAGGACTTAAGGTTAGTTCCTCCGTAAGCAAGGCATAGCTCCTTGAAGTGTTTCGTATTATTTCAGAGTTAACCCTACGCCTACGCTACGGTTTGCTAGATTATGAAAATTTAAGAAACTATATTAGTTTTCACCATCCTGACGAATGAAATAATTGAGAATGGTAAACATCTTAGGGAACTGTATAGAATGTGTAAATACTCTGATGATCCGCCTATGCATTTATGATACAATACTTAAAAAAAAAACAATAGAATATCTTCTTATATAGAGATCAAGTAGATTTTGTGCTGAGAAAACTTTCAACGTATTGTTTTGTTGTCTGGCAACTGCGTAACAAAAATGATGTTGACCTTCAAAAATTATATTACTTTTCATTTTATGTTCAATCCTGCTTGAACTACGGAGTTTTGGCTTGGGCTGGCAGTTCCAAAGTAAATGACATTTTTATTCAACAAAAAAGAATTATTAGAAGGATAATGTTTAAAAAACGATCTTTTTCATGCCCTGAATTGTTTCCTCAGCTTGGAATCCTGACATTTCATTCTTTGTTTATTTAACTCCCTAACTTATACCAAGTTTAATATTGATATATTTGCCCATACTCGTGAGTTGAATGCGCATTATCGCTTTAGGAGAAACTGAAACTTGATATTCCTCATCATAGACTGTCGACGGTGGCAAGCAACCCATATTGGTTCTACTGATAAATTATATAACAAATTACCTTTGCAAATTGAACAGATAAATTCTCTAAAAAATTCCATATAACAGTAAAAACGATTTTGATCAATAAATCATTTTATTCTGTACCAAGTACCTGAACTCCCATTTTTAATGTCTTAAAGCAGGGTGTTTTGGATTGTTCCATTGTGTATTTTATATTTTAAACTATTGATACACTTTTATTAATTACTCTTGTAAATCTTAAAGGAAATAAATAAAAATAAAAAATAATATAATTGCATAAAGACCAAATTATGCTTCCTACTAACTCTTTAAATATAAATTTAAAATATGATGTCCCGCAGTAATCCTAGTGCTTTTCATTTTAGTTAAAACTAGCTTATACCCCCGCGGCGTAGCAATTATAATATGAACTTTAAACCCCCCTATGACCCATTTAGGGTTTGGATTTTTAAAAGCCTCTTCCTATCAAGTTTCGACATTATAAAATAAAACTAGTGAGCACATTTCATTGGTATAGCTTTAGTGGCATAACAAATAATTCACTCTGAAATTTATCTGAAAATTCGTAGTATCTGTACTACATTTTGATGGCTGGTACCATTAGTGTCAGGTATATGGTACATTACTTCTTGTTAAGGTACAAAACCAGATTTCAAAAAATTAATACAGGTTTATTTTTGTTACTTTTTATTATAAACAAGTTTCTTATAGAAATATTTGATATCACAAACTTAGGTATATTATTTTACAAAAATTTTAATATATTTCTGCTTTTATACAAAATCCGTGTAATAGTGTCAGCTGCTTGTGCTGATACCTTATTAGTACTTTAATCGAGATATTGCTAAATATTTTAATTAAACCAATAAATATTACGTTTTTAGTACATAAATGAAGTTAATCATCATCTAGTTCTACAATTTGAAGACTATCAGAGTCTGAACTACTACTTTTCCTCTTTCCTCTATTTTCGCTTTTACTATGATTACTTGAAATGTGCAAATTATACTCACTTGAATCCTCACATACAAAGTCACAAAACAGACAAGCCAGTTTTTGTTTCTGATGCATTTTAGAATGCTTTTTTAAGGACGCAACACTAATACATGGCATGAAACATATTTCACAAGAAACAGGTACAACATCATTTCTGACATTTTTATATGTTCTATTTGCCTGATGTTTTTCCTCTTTATGTTGTAGTAACTCTTCTTTAGTGCCCAAAAATTTGCAAGTTCCTATACAGTCAAACAATCTATGATTGGATTTCTTTAGACAACCATTTTTGGTGTGATGTCTATATGTTTTCTTGGTCTTAAACAGTTTGTTGCAACTATGACATGTCAACCCTTCAGAGGTAAATGGTAACTCATTTGCAGGATGAACAATTTTTGAGCTTCTTCCAATATCTACCAGGGAGGTTTTGGTTACACTCACAGTCACTTTCCTAAAAAAAAAACGTAAATTCATTATTACTTTATTTGGTGAAAAATATCCTAAAAATCAAGTCACCTTTCAACATATCTTGTGAAATCTGGTTAAGCATACCTAAATTTATTGATAGCTTACCTTTTCTTGCAAAAATAATTATCCAAGTCAATATATTCGGGTTCTGTAATTAGGAGAGATCTGTTCGAGGCAATTCCTAAAGGTTCACTTTTATTATCATCTTCAAGACTAAAAAAACAACTTTCCTTATTATTTCTATGTCTACCTATTACCGTTTCTGAGATTTTAATTAATTTTTATTTTTTTTTGAAAAACATGATGGTTGGAACAAGCCTGTTGGGTGTCCTGTATAGCCACAAAACTGCCATGACAACAATCATTGTTCCAACAATGGTATTCTTAGAATTTAACTTGTAGTAAGAGTTAACCATAGACAAGGGAGATGCGCTTATGTGGAGTTAACAGAACATTGACAATTTGAAACATTAGCACAGTAATTTAACTTAAAACTATTACCTTTCGGAATACTGACTTTCATTGTCATACCCACTGTCTTTTGCATGATTTTCAGAACCCTTCAAATCATAGTAACTGCAGTTTTCATCATCAGACCCTTCAGAGTAATCAGAATCTTCCAAATTAATGGGAACCTATATGTAAAAAAATGGTTAATATTGACTTCTTTTAAGTAAATATCTAAATTACCTCTGCATTCAATGATGGCAAGTTATTCTTTGCTCTCAATCTTGCTATTTCCTGGTTTATAGCATCCTCATCTACTTTATCCTGTTCATTGTTTAAACTAACAATTTCTTTCAGCAATGATTGTAAAACTGGGTTTGAATGCACTTGTGCACGCACAAATCTAGCTCCGGTAAAAGGTAAAGGGTGAACTGGCCTACCATAACTAGAGCCTGGCAGTTCAATCGTTGATTTAGGTCTTGTTTGTTGATCAAATTTATTACCTACATGACTAGAATTAACAGAATCTTTAATTTTTGGGGAGGGTTCCTTTTGTCTAACATCTAGAGGAACTATATTCGTATTAGGTGTTATAGGCGATTTTCTAGATGTATTTTCAGGATTGATTGATAATTGAGTTTCTTTGGCCTGTATCTTTAGAGTTTGGTTCAGTAATCTAGCTTCAAGAATAGTGTTATTATTAATTAAAGGTTCGACTTCCATTTTTGTAACTTTTAGGGGTTGTAATTGATTCCTCAACATGTAATTACAGTCTACAGTAATCTCTACATCGTCAAATTCCCTTGTTACCATAAGGTGTCCATTAGAATAATTTTATCTTTAAAACAGGGTGATTCCTGTTATCAGTATTTCCCATGTTCCTTTACAAGTCAAAGTCAAGCTTGTTTGTTATACAATGGCTTGAAATACAATTTTTACTATTGCTACAAATACGTGAAGCATCCCTTAGCCAGGGCTAGGGCCATTTAAGAATTCAAAAAGTAAACAAAATAAAATCAACCTTTGACTGACGTCACATATATATAACCAAGAGTTCAGTGACTGACGTCCACTCGAGCCACTCGTCCACGTTAACTGAGGTTAGGTTAGACAGTAAGACGTGGTTAGAAATTCGTCAGACGGGTCTATTACCAGAGTGTAAATTTGTTTGAACCCCACCATAGAAATAATAGAATGGGAATACGTTTTTGAGGTCCTTGGATGGGAGAATCGGACAGTTCAACTTGAAGTTTTTGATTTCTGTGATTCAACCGCCGCGAATTCGAAAGGAAACCAAGCGGTAAAATTCGCGCGAATCTTTACTGATATATCGTGTATCGTTTAGTGATTCTGAAGAACAAGTGTGTGAAACTCACGGGTAAATTTTTAGTTCCTGCACAGGTTCATTTCCTGGATCCGCGGAAAATTTAAAGCTGTCCTTATTCGCCACCACGTGAACTCATGAACCAGCCTAAAAGCGAAGGGGGTCGAAAAGGGTTGTTCATGGTTTATACTTCTGTGGGTTATGGAGCTAGGAAGCACAGAACAATTAAAGGTTAGTTCAGGTCTAGGAAGAACCAAAGAAGCCAGTACCACAGAACTTTGTCCCCAGAACAATAAAAGTTAGGGAATACCGAGTACCGAGCAACAACAAAGTAACTAATAGCTGATTCAGGATTTAGCTGTGTAAGTGCAGTGGTTGGGCGTAGCGATAATTCCGTTAATTTTAATCATTTTCTACAATATATATAAAATCGGTTGAGGTGTAGGAGTAAAGTATACCGTGGCTTTTTTTCCACGGTTTTCAAAATAGTGAAAATTAAATATGGCTGCACCGTCAAACAGAGGCGAAACCGTACAAAAACAAATTCAGCAAGATTGGGTGAACAGGGAATATATCGAAATAATTACGATAAGCATCAAAAAGATTACGGACTTTCTCAACTCTTTTGGTAAACTAGGTTTGTTTATTTACACATATTTAATGTCAATAAATTGACCATTTTTTAGATCTGTCCTGTCGTTCCAAACTCGCTGTTTTAAACGAAAAATTGACTATCTTGGAAAGGAAAATTGATTATTTGGAAGCTTGTGTAAGTAATTTACCCATTATGGAAAGCAATTTCTCAACAAAACATAATTTATTCTAGGTGACAAAAGGGGAAACGCTTACATGAAAATAGCCCCCATCAACCTACACTTATACATTTTAATAAAGTAAGTTTTGTTTCTTGTACAATGCAATGTATTCTTCGAACTTGTAAAAACGCCACCTACAATGTTCAACGACGGTCTTTATTCCATTGGATTAATCTGCAGTTTAATGTACTTGATGAAGAACGTAAAAAAGTCGTAGGTCCTGATAGAACATGTTCAGAATGGATTCTACGCAATGGCGGTAAAGTAAAATGGGTTAATGCCGCTGACTATGTAGCTGACTATAACAATTTACCTAAAGATGAAGTGCAGGTTAAATTACAAGAGATTGATGCAACTGGTAGTTCTATCATGAGTAATGGTTTTGAACATTTGAAAGGATGCAAAAATCTTAGTAAAATCATCTTACATGAATGTGCATATTTAGAAAATGAAGCCCTTAAGGAATTACATTATGTTAAAGATAGTTTGCTGTTTTTACAAGTTTCTCGTTGTGGTAATATCACAGAACCAGGTCTTTTACATTTAGTTACTCTTAAGAAGTTGAGAACTCTGATCATTTTTGGTTTACCTTATGTTAAAGAAAAAGTAAAAATTTTAGACACTCTTAGAAATGACTTAAAACAGTGTAAAGTAACATTTGATGGAGAATGAGGGTGTGTACCTCCTAGGACTTTTATAACTCGATGTTTCTTGTACCTTTGTATTAATAAACAATAAATATTTAACATCTAGATAAAATACTGTTTGTGATAAAAAATAACCAGTGATAACAATTAATTGCTTAATATACCAAATTTATTTGTAAATTAATTGCTAAAATAACAAAACTACTTGCAACTTGCGGAGAGCTAAAATTTCTTGGCTTAAGTGTGTCCATCTGTTATCGTTAGTAGCAAGGAAAAAGCAGAATATGCTGTTTTAAGAACCTAAAAGTTTTTAGTTATCAGATTTTGTTGCCACAGAATATTTGTAGGCCATTATACTGCTTGTAGTGCGAGCTCTGCAAGAACCTACCTCGGAATACTACAAATATTTTCAATTGAATTCAATAAATATAGTATGGTACTTAGGAAATTAGTAAAAAGTATATCCAACATTAACCAACATGGACAAAAAGTAGCCTCTTTAGAAAAATAAAAGCCACACTAAATATCCCAAAAATGTAGCCTAACCCGTAACAGGATTTTTTGAGTGGTTATCGTGTTTCTAGTTCCTCTCCCATCCTTTGTATACTATTTATTTAAGGAACTAACATTTCTATTTGCATTTTTTTTAATATATAAAACTGAGAACCTCCGCGCAATGAATACTACTGATAGCTACAGGGATTAAGAAGGAATCTGTGATTACAACACATTTTACGCCTTTAAAATCCTGAAATTGTTTTTAGGCCCTTGCTTGACAGGCCTGAGAAATATAGAAGAATCCGTGAAAACACAGTTTACCCTCCTAAGGTCGCTTTATGCGCATGCGTTTTTTGTCGTCGGACAGCCACTCGTCAATTTTGTCTGTGTTCTCAAATTCTGCCACCTGGAATTACATAGCGCCAGTCTGTAGACGTTGTGACGACGCGTGAAGACACTGCTGGTACTATGGAGAAAATCACCAGTATTTAAATACTCAAAACACTTGCGACCTCGTCATATCCTATAGTATCACCTGGGCTCACATCTCCACTGCCTAATACAGGTACTTACAATAATAAATCGGAAAGTGTTACCAGAAACACCATTTTCTTCAATGGACTCTGAAGATTGAATTTAAACAAGCGGAGTCGATAATACCATTGTTTTGAACTTATAATAATAATATGTTCAATTTGTTCTTCTTGGACTTGCCTCAACGTCGTTGATAACATTTCTCCTGGTTTAAACGCAAATCATTCAACCTAAAACTCCACATTTTGCATAAGTATTTTCAATTTTTCATGAAGTCCTCATCCTACTGTTGTATTTCTCATTTTCCACTTAGTAGCACTACAAAGTTGTATGTTCACTAAACTTATTATCTGCAGAGTTACAAGCTTGTATATCCTAACCGTTAAAATGTAGGCAACCAAAATTGGATGAGAAGAAGTAGCGACGACCTTGCAAGTGCTTTAATAAAAAGTTTTGGGGGCAGTATTTCTGGATAACCCAAATTTAGCTCCTTTGGTGTATTAGGGTACAACAGCTACGTACCCCAAAATAGAAACTCTATATTGTTGGCTGCAATTTCTTTATTTTCAAAGAACTATCCGAATATAAACTCAATTTTAATGAAATTTTGAACGCCTGGACACTATATATTATTATTATTATTATTATTATGTTTAACAGCAGTAAGCGGCTGTAGCCGATGAGACTGCTGTGTGCACTTATGTCTTTGGTTTATTTTTAATTTTTATTATTTCAGGCACTTTCATATAGTCAACATTTAGAGTATCACGTCACAGTTCACAGTCCAGGTACAGTTCACAGTTAAGGTTAAGGTAGACAACTAAAGATAGTGCACGATGGTGCCATTTATCGTTTCTAGGTTTTTGTCAAGCCTGTTCTTGAAGATGTTCCGATTTGGGGCAAGGATGGTTTCCTCATTAAGGGCATTCCACCTGTACACGACACGGTTAGATAGGAAGTTTTTTCGTATCAGATGAGAGCTTTTCTCCTTTTTTAATTTTTGTGAGTGTCCTCTGAGCTCATTAGTATTTGAAATAAAGAAGTTTAGGTTAAGGTCATCGCAGTAGTTGTTGTTCAGGATTTTAAATGTTTCGATCAGGTCTCCCCTGTCTCTTCTCTCTTTGAGTGTGGTTAGTCCAAAAGCTGAGAGGCGTTCGTTGTAGGGTGTATCTACCAGGGTTGTTGGGATCCTGGTAAACCTCCTCTGGACTCTTTCCAGAGCCTCTATGTCCTTGGAGTAGTAGGGATTCCACACTGCATGGGCATGCTCAAGTTTGGGTCTAACATATGTTTTATAGATCTTATTCATGAATTCTACTGTTTTATTGGAAAATGCTCTTTGTATTAGGTAGATAAACGAGTTACATTTTTTTATAATTTGATTTATATGAGATTCCCATTTTAGGTCTGCCCGCATTAGTACCCCAAGGTCTTTTTGCTCTTCCACACTTTTCAATTGTGTTCCATGCAGTGTGTATGTATTGTGCGGGTTTTTAGCTCCTATGTGCAGGATGGTGCACTTCTCTTCATTCAGCTTCAGCAGCCAGGTCTCAGTCCAGGCTTCTATCGCCGCTATGTCCTCAATAAAGCGTGCTAGGTCCAAGGTTGGATTACAGTATAATTTGGTGTCATCTGCGAAGTAAGAGATTTTCGTTTTGATGTGTTGGCTCAGGTCACTTATGTAGAGAATGAAGAGAAGTGGTCCAATTACTGACCCTTGTGGTACTCCACTGAGCACTTCATGCGATGTTGAGTAGACACCATTCACTCTGACTTGAAAGGATCGCCTGGTAAGTAGCCTCTCCAAAAATCTGCAGAGACTTCCCCTTATTCCAAAATGTTCCATCTTATGCTAGTCTTTTAAAGGGCACCTTGTCGAAGGCCTTCTCCTGATCCAGATAAAGAACGTCGACAGGATGGATGATATAATGCAACCAAGAAATAGATTCTGTGCATAGTTGCATCGAGAGTGTTAAAAAAGGCGGAGCATTATTCACTTGTATCTCTCTTACGACTTACGAAAGGTAATTCTAAAAATCCTTATAAGATACTTTAATTAAAGGAACAAGATTTCAAAAGTTAAAAAGCCTGTGCTTCTGTTTATAACTACAAAACCATTCCTTTTAGCCAGGTTCTGGCCCTAAAATTTACAAAATATCTATGGAACGTTTCTATTGGTGATACCGACCTACAAGATCAAATGCTGCAAGTAACATATTGAAATGGAACTTCCTTCTCGGTTATCAGTTATTAAATCAATTCCTCCAAATAAAATAGAAGCTATCAAAAGTATCTTGAAATGGATTCCAGAAGTCGACGATGCTATTACATAATTTTTAAGATTAATTGTTCACAATCATTTTGAAAATACAAATTTGTATGTAACAAAAGTATTTGTCAACATTTTTTAGTGTTATAACATAGTTGTATGTTTTATTTCAATACATACATTTTAGGAAACAAAAATGTTTTTGGAGTTTTTTACCCAAACCTTAGGTTCTTAAAGCAAAATCTAGCCTATGTCTTTGTCTTAAGAATCTATCCTTATTAATGCCAGATTTACAATGAACATAATTTTGTTTTTCGTTTTTCTTCAAACTAGGTTCGCTGCCCATACAAAATGACGAAGTTTTTTTTTTTTTTATGATAAGGCACAGCACTGCAGGATAAATCCTTTATGGCGCTCTAGGAGCGGTGCGTGTGCGCAGGAAACGATTCACGTTGGTCTTGAATCTTTGGAGATTATACTCGTTGGGGAACGCGATCTCAGGGAGGTCGTTCCAGAGTGATGACGTTCTCCAGATGAAAGAATTTTGAAACAGTGTCGTTCGAGGGACACTAAGCTGAACCACGTACTGGTGGGCTGCAGTGGCTCGTCGTGTATTTCTACCATGCACCGCTCTGGGTGGTATCAAGCGGGCAACCTCAGTTGAACACTTGCCATGAAAATATTTGTAAAATAGACTCAAGTCGCCAACCTGCCTTCGATGTTCAAGGCTTTCCAGATTGTTTGTCAGACTATGGTCACCGATCAAGCGAATGGCTCTTCTTTGAATGGAATCTAGCAATCTCAGGGTATGTTTAGGAGCAGAGCCCCAAATATGCGAACAGTACTCCAGTGATGGTCGAATTTGGGCTTTATAGAGCATCAAAAGTTGCTGGGGTGTATAGAGGTTCTTTGTTCGGAAAAGTATTCCAAGCTTCTGCGAGGCTGCCCTAGCAATGGCCGCAACGTGACTATGCCAAGACATATGACTATCCAAATTTACGCCCAATAAATGAATTGATGAAGCCAAAGGAATTTAGTGTCCCGCCATAACTATATCCGGTTCTTCAACATTAACTTTTTTAGAAAAAACTGCCGCCTGGGTCTTTTTAGCGTTAAATTCTACTTGGTTACTGTCACCCCAAGACAGAATTTCTTCCAGGTCTTTGTTAAGATGTGAGACCTCTTGCTGCCTATAGAGATGTGCATTAGCAGCCGATGTCCGAGCATCCAAAGTAAAAGATGAAACAAGTGTGCTGTCATCAGCGAAGCTATATATAGGATTTTTAGTTTTTTCCAAAAGATCGTTAATGTATAGTAAGAAAAGGGTGGGCGACAAAATAGAACCTTGAGGGACTCCGGCGTTGATGTTAAATGTGTCTGAAAGAAATCCGTCCATCGCCACTCGCAGAGAACGGTCTTTAAGAAAGCTCGACAGCCATGAACAAAATTGAACCGGCATTCCGTATGCTCTCACTTTAGTTAGGAGCCCCTCATGCCATACCCGGTCAAAAGCCTTGGAAATGTCCAGTGCTACCGCCCGGGACTCCCCATGGTGTTCTATTGCGTTGTTCCAAACATGAGTAACATAAGCGAGAAGGTCTCCTGTTGATCTAGACTTACGGAATCCATACTGGCGGTCACTAATAATGTTGAAGCCTTCCAGGTATTTTAGTAATTTTTCGTTGATAGCCTTCTCCATAACTTTTGATATAACCGAGAGCAATGCGACTGGACGATAGTTGTTTGGCAAAGTCTTCTTGCCTTTTTTGGGTATGGGCTGGACTCTCGCAGTTTTCCAGCAAGAAGGAAATATTCCTTTTTTGTAGGATAAGTTAAAAAGCCTACAAAATACCGGTGTCAGTTCGTCAGCGCATGTCTTAATTACAATGACTGGAATATCGTCAGGGCCAGAAGCCTTTTTAGTGTCGAGACTCTTCAAGATTTGTCTAACATGGCGGTGGCGAAAAACAATCTCGAGCATTCTCGATTCTACAGGGGTAATGTTAGGTGGAGAACTTCCCTGAAAATTTACCGTTGAATGTGAAGAGAATAGTTCCGCCAGTAAGTTTGCTTTTTCCTGTGCTTTGGTCGCAATGGTGCCATCAGAACGTGTTAGAGGTGGAATGGTTGACTTGGTAAAGTTCTGACTGACGGCCTTAGCTACCGACCAAAATGGTCTTGAGCCGCTAGGACATTCAAGAAGTTTGTCTCTGATCCTCTGGTTGTGTGCTTCTTTGCTTTGGTTTATCGTTTGCTTGCATTGGTTTCGAGCGTTAACAAAGATGGTACGATTTTCGGCGGTAGGATTTTTACGCCATTGTCGGTAGAAATAATTTTTTGATTTAACAGCTCGTTCGCAATTTTTGGTAAACCAAGGCTTGCCGTTAGAAGGGCACTTTTTTGAGAAAGGGATGAAGGCTTCCATGCCAGTAAGGATAACCTCCGATATTTCTGTTGCACAGATGGATGGATCATCAGAGGTAAAACAAACGTCCCGCCAAGGAAAGGTTCGAAAATGGTCCCTTAGGTCCTCCCACTTAGCTGATGTATAATGCCATACCTTGCGTGGTTTAGGAGGCTCTTCGGCGCTAATTGGTAGTTTGTTCAGTGCCGAAATAAGGTTGTGGTCAGACGTTCCTAACGGCGGCTTCACGGTGACAGTGTACAAGTCGGGGTTTGAAGTTAAGAAAAGATCCAACAAACTAGCAAAATCACCATGTCGGTCTGGAATCCGAGTTGGTTCACCCACCAGCTGGGTGAGGCCAGAGCTGATGGCAAAGGATTCGGCTTCACGACCTTGTTCGTCAGTCATGTTTGAGTATTTGAGCCAGTTGACATTATGAACGTTGAAGTCGCCAAGGATGACAACTTCGGAATTGGGATGGTGGGTTTGCAAAAAGTCGATAGTATTAGCAAGAGAGGAGAACAAGTCTCTATAATGGGTATCACTTGGCGGCCGGTAAAGGCAGCAGATGAATTTAGTAATTCTCTGCGTTGATATTTTAAACCACATTACATCAAAGTCGTTAGGCTCGAGTGTCTCCTCTCGTTGACAAGAAATATCACTCCGGACAAAGAGACAAAGGCCAAAATACCGCCTAAATCGGTGATGAAAGTCATACCCAGGATATAAATAGCTGACCGTACTAATCGATGATCTGACTTTGGTTTCGGTTAGTGCAAGTACATGAGGTTTGGTAGATTGTAGATGTTGATGAACTGCATTGATGTTCGAGTTCAGTCCTCTTATATTACAGAAGTCAATTTGGAAGTTGCTAATAATATGCGTCTAACAATTCTTGCACGGTTTAGTGGATGGACACAAAACATAACCCCTTGTTTTCTTATGGATGAGCAATCCAACGTCTCTGGCAATTTTTATGACTTATATGTTTGTATACCAATTATACAACACATATGGATCTATTTTTGATCAAGGCATGATGTCCATGCACTGATCTATTTTCTAATTTTTTTTTTAAAGCGACACTTCACGAGAATACCTAACTAAAGTTTAATTTTTGTGTCATCTTAAAATTTTTTAGAATTTCAAAAAATCTCTTAAGTGGGTACTTACATTATGATAAGGATACACTTACCATGATTACCACATATTTACAAAAGGGTTAATATAAGTGACAGAAAAAAAACTTTAAATACAAAAGTTGCATAATTTTTCCCGTGTTATCTTTTGGACTTGTCAAAAAAACATAGGCGCATCGCAAAGTTGAAAAACAATTGCACGTTTTCTCTTTTTAGATGGGACACCCTATATATTTTCCACCAGGACGAAAGATCTCTTTTCCCTGATTTTAAAAATATTTGGGTTTACAATTTTGATAAATTGAGGTGATGATAATCGAGTTGTCGAGGCGTTTCGCAAACTTCAATGTAATATATTTGTGGCTTTATGTTAAATTAATATTTGAGGTGCTCTGAATGCCACTCGGACGTTTCGTTTTTTAAAAATACACCAGCAAGGATTTTTGATTTTGTATAAATATACTACCCTGGTAAAAATCCGAACAAAACCAGATACATATCAGTGGCGGCTCGTCGTATTAAGCAACTGAGGCCGGGCCTCACATGTAAAATTAATAAATTATTTATTTAAATATAAAACGTTTTTTAACTAATTTCCAATCATTAAAAGTATCAAAACAATAGAACATTGAATTACCATCAAAGTTCAACATATTATCTTTTAAATTTAGCGCGCACCCCATCCAACATTAATTTTAAAAACTGAAATCGTGACCGCATAAAAAGAAAATTGTAATCTCAAAAACTTGAGCTTCCTTTACGTCACAAATCGCGTATAAAACGCTATGCTCTCCAACCCGGCACCTCCACCGCTTTAATTGCGCACAACAGGAAGAAAAGCCAAATTTTGCAGGCGAGTGAGGCCCACTTATTTGGGCCTATATCGTATTATTTTTACAGTGCTTGCAATGGCTTGCATGTTGCCAAATGTTGATTAAACAAGGACACTTATTGACTTATTTACTTATTATTTAAATGTTTTATTTTTAAAAACATAAAAAAATAAGTTAGAAATGATTGATAAATGTTTTCATTGTTCTATAAGATATTATTAATAAATATGCAATTAAATCCCAATAACAAAAAGCAGATAAAGATTACAGGTGGGTGCCTAGTGCCTATTTGAAACTTGGTTTATTGTTAACAGGCTCATCTATCTTTTCTTCTCGTAGGATCAGGTATCAGCTTATTAGATTTAATTAGATCGTTGGAAAAGCCCTTTGTCGTTAGGTTACGAGTTACGACGCGTGCCATTCGTTTGTGATTGTTAACCTATCGTAATTTTAGATTTTTGAGGCGGGTCTGCGGGTTAAAATACTGACACCTAATTAATTTATTTTCTTGTTGTGTTGGTGCACATACTGACTCCTAGAGTCGGTTGTGGTTGGTGATAGGAGGTAAGGTAAGGCAAGAGTCCTTTACATCAGGTGAGTAAGCCGATTTGCTTTTTATTTTAATAATTAATACAGTATTGCCATTGCCAAGGTCCAAGGTTTCGTTACATAAAATTATTTTTTTTGTGCTTTGTGCCTATTTTAATTTAAATTATGAATCCCTCTCACGATATTGTTTTGTCTTTGCTTGAAACCCCTTTCTCGCGACGACCTGAGATAGAAAAACTGCAAATTTTGGAGAGTCGACCAACACCAAAAATAACAGCAGTTTTTAGCGAAAAGAGGGTGGGTCGGGAAAGTTCGCGATCATTTCAAACTTCATGGTATGATAGTTACAAATGGCTTTGCGGGAGTTCATATAAACAAAGTTTGTATTGCTGGCCGTGTATTTTATTAGGCAGCGTAAAAAACAATTGGAGTTCAGGGGGTGGGTATTCTGATTTAAAAAAATTTTCACGGGCGGTAAAATCACACGAAAGTTCCAAAGAACATATTAAGAATTCTGTGGCGCTTACGAGAGTAGAGCAAAATAGAGACACAATAGCGGATACACTGAGAGAAATTGACCCTGACCTTGCAAATTGAATATTTTTCTCGTGAAACCTAGTATTTCAAAATAATTATATTGCTGGTTGAATTCCTAACTATTCATTTTAAGCCAATGACCTTGAAATCGCGAAAAATTTTCGTCTGCGGCGCTATTTTGTGGCCTCACCCCCTTATACACCCACGAGCCGCCACTGATACATATTAGATAAACTTACCTAAATAAGGGACTAATAATTGGGAACAAAATTACATGCTACCCTTCTACACAAATGGATTTATTGTATTTTACTTGTTTTACCGATATAACGATAACAGTGACTACCAAATGAGGTGATCAGCCAAAGGACCGGCCCTAAGCTTTGCCATATTTGTTTAGATATCATGTATTGAATTCACTCAGAAGTAGTTTTGTGAGGTAGGTTTTTGTAGAGTGGAAGCATGGACTATTAAGCTAGCAAAACCACACAATATTCTCTTTTATTACATATATTTAGACTAGTTTAATATAACAAAAAAAGGTCATACGAACAATAGTTCCAATAGGGTTGTCCATTAGAGAAGTTTATTTATTGTTTTTTATACTTGCTTTTTTAATAACAAACATGGTTCTGCTATCTTAAAAATTAAGCCACCAAAATTATATCATAAATCGCACAACACTTAAGTAACTTATTTTGTTAAGTAGGTTATAGCCATAATTTTAGGCCCTTTATACACACACATACATACACACAGTTCAGCCCATTTTTTTCACAATGCTAATACCTTTCTAATAATAGAAAACATAATTATAAAACCCGAATACTCTTCATTGGGCTCATTCTCAGACTTTTTTACATTGGCAGGTAGTCATTTTATGAGAGGGCATTTTACAACAGAAAGATAACATAAAATTGATTGTTTATAAAATTAAACTTATTCTCTTATTCAGTCTTCTTTTGAGTTTCGAATTGAGTGGTTCTGTAAGTGTAGTTAAGAAAGCTTTTCAACGACGAAAATGTCAAGTGAAAGGGGCCGCAGTTGCAAAATTTCTCCTGACAAGTTTTGTTATATTTGTGGAGAATTTCTGGTGAAGTCACAAGCCAGACCATTTTCTGAAAATGTGAAAAAGCCTATTCCATGTATTTTGGTGTTTTAATCGGAGATCAAGACAAGCAGTGGGCTCCCCATGAATGCTGTGTCAACTGTAGCGTGTCATTGGTGCAGTGGATGAAAAGGAAGAGAATTGCAGTCCCAATGGTCTGGCGAGAACCCACCAATCATTTTGACGATTGCAATTTTTGCATGAAAAAGACTGAAGGTTGTTCCAAAAAAGAAAAGCGGAAGATCAAATATCCGAATTTGCCTTCTGCCTTAAGATATGTTCCTCACAATGCAGACTTACCAATACCGACTGGGCCTTTAGATTGGCAAGATATTGTTTTGGGAGATAATGGAGATAATAACGCATCATCAGGCAGCTTCGAAGCCAAATTTAATTGTTTAAGATGATTTACTACGTGATTTGGGGCTGTCAAAGCAACAGTCAGAACTTCTTGGTTCTCGTCTTAAGGAGTGAATCTTACTACGCCGGATTTACAAAATATTGCTGTTTTCTTTGTTTGTAGGACAGTCGTGCAGTGAATAATGAACATTATGTAACGAAAATTTGACTAGAAAAATGTGAATTTCACTCGAGTTCTCAAAATGTTAAATAAAATGTCCTTTTGCCTCCTCTTCACAGTAAACTCGGGTTAATGAAAAACTTTGTGAATGCTTTGAATAAAGAGGTGGAGGATTTAAATACCTAAGACAAAAGTCTTTCCCCAGTTAAGTGACGCCGAATTAGAATATGGCATTTTTATTGGGCCAAAAATTAGAAATTTGCTGGACGATGTCAATTTTATAGATTATTTACCTCATCCATTATAAAAGCGGGTTGATTTTCACCTGATTATTCAGCGATAATCTCCCGCTCTCCGGTGAAAATCACCCTCGTCAAAAGTGAAAATCTCACCCGTCAGAAATCCAGCGATAATCTCCCGCTCTCCGGTGAAAATCACCCTTGTCAAAAGTAAAAATCTCACCCGTCAGAAATCGTTAGTTTTTTATTTGGTAAATAATCTTCAAAATACATTTCGGGATGGGGAAATAATCAGAAAATCATTCTCAGATTTTTTGCCATTAGGAAATCGCTCTCGGGCAAGCCCTCGAGCGATTTCCACGGCAAAAAATCTTCGGAATGATTTTCGATAATTTCCCTATCCCTTAATATATTACTACAGAAAAGCTCACCACGCAAGATCTCAGAGCTTGGAACTCATTTGTAAGTGTATAGCGATGGGATTTCTAGGAAACAATATGGATGCAAACTGCGAACAACTAGTTAATGAACTTTTAGACTCATACAAATCACTTAGTTGCCGAATGTCCTTAAATATTCAATTTCTTCATTCCCATTTATCATTTTTTCCTGAGAATTTGGACGCTGTCAGCGACGAGCAGATTGAAAGGTTCTATCGAGATATCAGGACAATGGAAATCCGGTACCAAGGACGATGGGATCCAGCCATGATGGATGATTACTGTTGGTTTTTGAAGAGAGAAGATGACACCCAATAAGAGGAAAAAATAGCAAAATAAGTGTTTGAAATAAACATTTTTGATGTTTGCTGTTTTCTTAGATGTTAACTTAATACAAATTATAAATATAGTCGATGTACAGGGTTAAACAGCTTGTAAAATTATTTTTTCAATAAATATTAATGATTAATTATTGGAACTGTTGTACAGGGTGTCCAGTTTTCGATGGTTTTACGGGGTGGGGTATTTCCGTTATTAGTAAAGATAGAAGGATACGGTTTTGGCAGCACTGTGCTACTTTTTTGTGAAACAAAAGATGCCGCAAACAGAATTTTTCTAGTCCTCCTTGTTTTTGATATACAGGATGTTTTTGAAAATTTTACATTTTGGGACAGCCCCCCATATTTAGGTTACCCTGTAGCTTATCAAAGAAAAAAACAAATGTTCTTTTTGTAGTTCTTTACGTAGAATCCAGTGACGGACTCAGATTTTTTCTACGTTTAATAGTTTCCAAAAAAAAAACTTGCTTTTTTTTTAAATGGCTCACCCTATATATTTTTTAATAATATAATTTAGTTTATAACAAGCTTCTCAGAAATATACGATACCTTATTTTTATTACGAAATTTACGTTTTATTAAAAAATATACATTTTTTGTTAGTAGGCCATAACGGGTATTTAAAAAAAGAACAGAACAGTCATTTATGTCATGTTAAAAACTTCTTTAGTTTCTGTCAGAGTATTCAGGTTCTCTAAGTTGTTTTAAAATATCTAATTAATAGTAAAAAATCAGTGTGTCCTAATTATGGCAGAAAATGTAAACTTTGAAAATAATGAAAAATACGACATGCTCGTTTGTTATGTCCATTGTAATGAAAATGCAGATGTAGCATTAGAAGTGTATTTCAATAGGTAAATATACGCCTTTTTGTAGTATCTCTATGAAGATTAATTAAATTTCTTAAATTACTTGTAGATATCCCGAAAGACAGCAGCCGGATAAAAGTATTTTTCTAAGGATGAAATCAAATTTAATTGAACACTTTTCATTTTTTGAACCTCGAACACGGAAAACCGCGAGACTGATAAAATAAATGTTTTAGCTTCAATTGAAACAAATCCGATTAGTTCTTGCAGAACGGTTGAAGGTTCGGTCAGAGTAGTTAAATCAAGAGTTCAAACAATCCTAAAAAAACGCAATTTTAACCCATATAAATTCCACCTAGTACAAAACTTACATCCTGATGATGCACAGGATTTTTATTTATTATTTACAAGATATTAACAGAGAAAATAATTTTGAAAGAACCGTTATATGGTCTAATGAGGCTCATTTTACCAGTGCTGGTATATTTAATCGGCACAATACGATGTTTTGTCTCAGTAAAATCAGCATGTAATATTTCCACTCAAACGGCAAGGCAGGTTTAGCTTTAACGTTTCATATTTTATACTAGGAAGCAAAATAATTTATAAGATATTTGATATTTGAAGGCAGCCTTAATGCAAATAAATATTTTAAAATTCTGAAAAACGTTGTGCCGGAAATAATAGAAGAGCGGGTCTCAATAACTTGCATCTGCAACAAGATGGAGCAAAAATGTATATTTTTTAATAAAACGTAAATTTCGTGCTTAACATTAAAAATAAGGTATTATACAGGGTGTAACTAAATAAGTGTAAAACATTTAAGGGGCTGATTCCTCATCGAAAAAAAGATAGGATCTTTCATATAAACAAACTTTATTGGAGCATCCCTTATTAAGATACAGCCCCTTAAAGGGGGTACATAAAATTTGTTTAACCCTTTGTGTACGGATTTATTTTATTTTTTAAATCGTGATGCAAACTAGTATTTTTGGATTAAAATTTATATAAAAATGCCATTTTTTTAAGTTTTTCACATACCTGTTTTTTTTTAAAGCCCCTAGGGGGCGGTTTCACCATGAAACCAGTAGGAATTAGATAGGCAACTAGTTGTTTTCTCAAATTTTATTGAACTACATACTACTTACACACAAATAAACAACTAAATTTTATGGTAGTTCAAAAAACAGTTTTTCTTGTCTGTTAGGCATAGACCAACGTTGCACCTAAAAAAAAACAATAAAAAATACATAATTTTTTTAGCAAAAGAGGAATAGTTTACCTAGAACACATCCATCGGGTACGGTGAGTCTCCGACTTTTCACTGCATAGGGCGCACCGCCTTGAATTCCCGTGTACAGGCATATGACTACAGGAATCAAATCTAATTTCCGGGGCAACATGGACCTTGAAACAATTGGTAGTAGATGATGGTCTTCCTTTTTTAGGACAATTTTCTTCAGCTCCGATCAGTCCTAGTACTACAGCGATTCTAAATGATTTCAGTGGTAAAGCTGCTGAATCATTGGCCCTATTTTTAAAAATAAGGTAGGAGTTAACAACAGCCATGTCTAACATGTACCAAAAAATCCTGTGCCACCACTTTTTGGATTTTCTGTCGATTTCATATATCGATTTGAGCATGTCCAACTTATCAACGTATCCCATGTGTCTATTATAATTGACCACAATAAGTGGACACGGGATTTCTTTGAGAGTACCATCTTTCTGTTTTCTGTTTGTGGTGCCAGCTTCAGATGGATCACAGTGGTTATTTAGAAAATGGACCCCCTTTCGGTCTTTCCACTTTAGGTATACTATACCATCTTTGCTTACCCGCCAGTCTGATTGACCTCTGATTAGATTTTTGTCATCTTCTATGTTTTCCGGGAGATCCTTTCTGCCACGTCTTACTGTTCCGCAAGAATAAATCCTCTCACTTTGAAGTTGTTTTTGAAGAGCAACAGAGTTAAAATAATTATCAAAGTACACGTGGTGTCCCTTCTCGACTAGAGTTCTAGTTAGGTCTGTGACCACTCGAGCGCCCAAGTCTCTTTCGGAGTTATCTCCAATTTTTCCTGTATATATCTGGAATTGACAAAGATAGCCAGTTTCATCCGCCCTAACCCAAACCTTGTATCCACGTTTTATAGGTTTTAGAGGCATAAACTGTTTTAAACTGCTTCGACCTTTGAATCTTATCATAGATTCATCGATGGATTGATTTTTTGATGGTTTGTAATTGGCGCTAAATGTTTCTGACAGTGTGTCAAGTAATGGTCGTATTTTATAAAGTTTATCATAATTCGGTGAACCTTTTTGCGGTATAAGATAATTATCATTTAGGTGTAGGTTACCTAAAAGCCAAATAAATCGATCTCTAGGGATAGCCCGGCTAATAAAATTGTCCCTAAGCTCTGGGCGAGAAGACCAGTAATCTTTATAGCTTGGCAGTCTTTTGATCCCCATCATAATATTAACAGCTAAAAATGCTCTTACTTCTTTTGAACATGTCTGTTTGAATGAAGTGATACCATATTTTTGAACAGCATAAAGATTCGTTTGAAAAACTATATCTTCAATAAACCTTTCAGGAAATAAACAAAAAAATATATCTGTGGGCGTTTCTTTCCCAACAGGTATATTGGGTCCACTATCTTCATGGAATGTCTTCATATTTTTAAGACAATAATCGCTGGAAGTTGTCCAAATGGGTTTATTTGTTGCTAGCTCACGTTGTCTTATCGTAGCAAGTGGTAGTTCATCATCACTGTCCCACTGAGCCACAACCACGTCATCTGCAAAATCTATGGGTAGTTCATTTATGTCAAACAAATCATCATTATTTAGAACCGCTTGTTCGTCAGCACCCTCATCTTCACTAGTATCCCCTGAGTCTGACTCATTATCACTGGGAATTTCATCCAATAAAGTAAAAATATCATTGGATTGCATTTTTTCGAGATCGCGAAAATATAACAAATTTTCTCTACCTAAAATTAAAAAATATGTTGTAGCCTACCGGTTACGCTGCGAAACCACTAACTTCTTGCATAAAAAAAAATGTAAAAACATAATAGTTTGTTCCAGAAATATTCTAATAGTATTAGGGTACTATTTTTACAATAAAAAAAACATATTTTTCTTACCAGACATAATGAATAACACTTTTATTGAACAAAATTCACAAATAGACCATAGACCTCAGCTGGCCACATGTAAATAAGGCATGAAGTGATAAATAAACAGGGTATGATCCTAAACCAATCGGCCGCCGCATAGATAGTGGCGTGATGTATGTACACGCCCACTGGTATTACTGCGAAACCGGTAGGAGTCTAGGTAAAAATTAGTTTGTTTGCGGTTTCACTGTGAAACCGGTGGGCAACAAAGGGTTAACAATTTTTTTCACAAGCACTAAAAAAGTTACAATATTGAAATTAACCTGACATTTTCTACTACCAAAAAGACACTTACCCAGTAATTTATTTGGTTTACCCCATGGTTGTAAGGGGTGGAAAACGCAACCCCTAAAATTTATTTCCAATGCAACTTTTTGCCTTATTATTTGTTTACCATTTAAAAATTAATTTCCGATAGCCTGTTTCATTCTAAACAAAAAATGTCTCTTGAATTTTTTGCCCAAAATAAACCAGTTCGCTGCAAAAAATTATTTTACGAACAACTACAGAGATACATCGTCATAAATGCGAACTGGGTTTATTGTTATTTTGTAGTTACTACCTGCATTAAACGATGAAAGGGGAACAAACAAAACTAATTTATTAATAACAAAACATACAACATGTAGAAATCATAGTAAATATTCAATATGTCTACCTTCAGACAATACGCATGCGTCTAGACGTCGGCGCATTGAGCCACGTATTCGCTCAAATATTCCTGGAGTCTCTCTTATTACCCTGCATGCATCGATGATGCGGTTTCTTAGTCCTCTACATCGCGAACAGGATTACGATACACCAAATGCTGTAAATGGCCCCAAGTAGAGAAATCGAGAGGATTGAGATCCGGGGATCGAGCGGGCCAATTCTGTGGTCCTCCTCGACCTATCCACTGATTTGCATATGTTTCAGTTAAATGCCGACGTGCTACTTGACTAAAATGGGCGGGAGCCCCATCATGCATAAAAAACATATCCCTTCTAACGCCCAAAGGAACTTCCTCTAGCAGCACGGGATGCACTTCTCTTAAAAATTGAACGTATGAATCACCATTTAATCGAGGAGGTAGAAAATGAGGCCCAATTAAATAATCCCCAATAACTCCGACCCACACGTTAAGAGAAAACTGTTCTTGATGGTTACTTTCGACAATAGCGTGAGGGTTTTCATCAGCCCATATGTGGTAATTATGAAAATTAATAATCTTGGCCCGAGAAAAACTACATTCGTCTGTGAATTCGATCGTCTTCAGAAAGTCACGATTTCTTCTAATCATTTCCAGCATCCAATTGCAAAATTCAAGACGGTTCGGAAAGTCTCGCGGTAACAGTGCCTGTACTCGTTGCAGATGGTAAGGGTATAAGAGCTGTTCCTTTAAAATTCGAAATACCGTCATATGATCAACATTTAGCTGGAAAGCAATCTTTCTAGTACTGGTAGTAGGTTGTTCTTCAATCAAATTAAGTACTGCCGCCTCAAGCTGTGGTGTTCTTACTTCTCGATGGCGACCACAATCCTGCGTTCTTTTGTCGAATAAACCATATTCTCGTAATCGTTGATGAAGTCGGGCAAATATTTTATGTGAAGGATGCTGCCGTTGAGGATACATTTCAGCATATCTTCTAGAAGCTTCTAACCCATTCCCCTGCGACAGACCGTAAACGTAATGCATATCAGCCATTTCCTCATTTGTGTATGCCAATTTAATAACAAGTGAATTATTAAAGTAACAAATTAAGAACAGAACAACAATACACAATTAGTATTACTTCAATCTCAAAAATTTACAAACTGACAGCTTGATACCAATTTAATTGTCACTATCGCTAATAGCGGCCTACTAGATAAATTAGTTTCGTATTTTCGTTTTATGGCGATATGTATCTTGGTCGTAAAATAATTTTTTGCTGCGAACTGGTTTATTTTGGGCAAAAAATTCAAGAGACATTTTTTGTTTAGAATGAAACAGGCTATCGGAAATTAATTTTTAAATGGTAAACAAATAATAAGACAAAAAGTTGCATTGGAAATAAATTTTAGGGGTTGCGTTTCCCACCCCTTACAACCATGGGGTAAACCAAATAAATTACTGGCTAAGTGTCTTTTTGGTAGTAGAAAATGTCAGGTTAATTTCAATATTGTAACTTTTTTAGTGCTTGTGAAAAAAATTGTTAAACAAATTTTATGTACCCCCTTTAAGGGGCTGTATCTTAATAAGGGATGCTCCAATAAAGTTTGTTTATATGAAAGATCCTATCTTTTTTTCGATGAGTAATCAGCCCCTTAAATGTTTTACACTTATTTAGTTACACCCTGTATATTTCTGTGATGCTTGTTATAAACTAAATTATATTATTAAAAAATATATAGGATGACCCATTTGAAAAAAAACAAGATTGTTTGTTTTCTCGGAAGCTATTGAACGTAGAAAAAATCTGAGTGCGTCACTGGATTCCACGTAAAAAACTACAAAAAGAACATTTGTTTTCTCTTTGATAAGCTACAGGGTAGCTTAAATATGGGGGGTGTCCCAAAATGTAAAATTTTGAAAAACATCCCGTATATCAAAAACAAGGAGGACTAGAAAAATTCTGATTGCGGCATCTTTTGTTTCACAAAAAAGTAGCACAGTGCTGCGAAAACCGTATCCTTCTATCTTTACTAATAACGGAGATACCCCGTACCTACAACCATCGAAAACTGGACACCCTGTACCGGGTGAGTCATCGATTGCGCAGAGTAATTTTATGTCTTGACGAGATCTTGAATCACAGCTTAATATTAAGCTGTGCTTGAATTATACAGGCTGCGCCCAAAAAGTAGGGTGAGTCATCGATTGCGCGGAGTAAATTTATGTCTTGAAGATAAGATCTGTCGATAATCAGCTTTCGTATTAAGGTATGGTTGAATATCTGCCACATTTTAAAAATATTTTGATTTATACAGGGTGCGCCCAAAAAGTAGGGTGTCATAAAGTTACATTTTTTTAAATGGAACACCCTAGTCTTAGAATATTTTTGGATTTTACATAAAATTACAATTATATTTCATTAAGTGCATCATAGGTCTACACCTAATAGCTTTCGAGATATCGACCCTTGAAAATGACATTTTTGAACTTTGACAGCGTCTAGCTTTCTAACGATACGCCATAGAGCAAAACGGCTTACATGTCCCTATCTTACTTTTTTATTATCTTCCCAAAAATACCAACTTCCGGTTAAACCGAAAGTACTATATTTCCGGATTTTGAGCTACATTCGGTTTAACCAGAAGTTGACAATTTTAGAAAGATAGTTGAAAACTAAGATAGGATCATGTGAACCGTTTTACTCTTAAGACGTACCGTTAAAAAGCTAAAAGCTATCAAAATGTAAAAATGTCATTTCTCAAAAGTCGATATCTCGGAAACTATTAGGTTTAGACTTATAATGCACTTAATAAAAAATAATTGTAATTATATGCAAAATCCAAAAATATTCTAAGATATAGGGTGTCCCATTTAAAAAAATGTAACTTTATGACACCCTACTTTTCGGGCGCACCCTGAATAATTCAAAATATTTTTAAAATGTGGCAGATATCCAACCATACCTTAATACAAAAGCTTATTATCGACAAATCTTATCTTCA
The DNA here is from genome assembly GCA_963920685.1 of Polydrusus tereticollis. Classification (NCBI taxonomy): domain Eukaryota; kingdom Metazoa; phylum Arthropoda; class Insecta; order Coleoptera; family Curculionidae; genus Polydrusus; species Polydrusus tereticollis. The sequence continues at coordinate 49,846,488 of OY987326.1, read as the reverse complement.
ATGCATAAAATTATTCCGCGCAATCGTTGACTCACCCGTATAACATGTGGTTTGTTTATTGTAACAAGAAAACCGTACGTTACAACAAAAAATAAATGTGTTTGTCGCCTAGTGTTATTATCCCATTCTTAATTATTTTGGTGAACCCTGTACAGTAAAGTAGAAAAATAAGCAACAAATTTATTAATACTTACTTCATAAACACCGAATTATTCGGTAAGTCACTCTATACAATTTATTACGTGGTTTTGCTAACTTAAGTAGCATATTTATTTTGTTATATTCTCTTACATGAATGAATAATGGAAGGGAAAAAATTCCAACATATTCAGCTCTTAAATGTAGTGGTTTTTGGGCCCTTACCATCATAACCAGAATATATTTTCTTAAATGAACTGGAAGATTATACCAGTTGCTTTTGTATATAGCTTGTGACACATACAACGACTAAAAAAGTTAATTTGAAATACTGAAAGTGGTTTATTAGGGCGAAAACATAATGATCCAGGTAATATCTTCTAATTACTAACTTCATCGGTAATCGTCTGTCCTCCATAACAGATCATAAAAAAAAGTATTATCCATCCCAAGAGCAACATACAATATCTCAATCGATCTTGTACGTCTTGTTCCAAGATAGTGACTTGGTAAGTAATAGCGGCCATGGTAAAGGATGCCATTGTCATGTAGACTATCAGCATGCGTCCAAATACTGTAAAAACTTGCTTTGCATAACTAAAACAACAATAATCCTAGTCAAATAGTATCAACAACGGCCGCCACATTGAGGGTCAGGTCCTACTTACTCTAAACATGTTTGGTGATATCTGATACAGAATTTTAATTGTTCTTCTAATAATGTTTCTTGGCCAAAGGCTTTACAGCTGTTTACTGTTTTAACGAAGATTTCTGCGCAGTTTCTTAGTTGCGCTATTACATGCATCAAAAGCCCTTAAATATCATACTTATATGTTTTCGGAAAATCAACCGTAAAATTTGTTAACGGGGATACAGAACCCCAAGGGGGTATACAGCGACTTACCTTTTCGACTCTAACTTTTGAATCGACATGTATAATTTAAAGAAATTTTAATACTTTATATAAGTCATCAAGACTCATGAAACCATACTTCAGTAGATGTTTTACATCGTCAGGTAATTCAGGAACGGACTTGCTATCACACTCGTTGGGACAAAATTTTGAGAGGTATCATTAAACAGGGGTAAAAACTGATTTTTTTAATACTCTGGTCATTCCTTCTTAAAAAAGGTATTCTACATTTGTTTTGACAAAAATTAGCCGTTTTCGAAGAAAATAAATTTTTTGTATAACACGTTATTGAAATAATTAATCAGAATACTACAATAAAACACAATTCGTTTTTATTTCCTTAACAATGATTGCCAACACTTTTCTAAATTGTCTGATTGATTGAACACATTAGAATTAAGTAATGGAGGATTATTCCTATAGTGAATATGCTGACATGCATCTAGTTTATGGATAAGCACTCGGCAATTGTGTGGAGGCGAGATGAATTTATTCTCATACACGTTCAAATCGACATTTACCACACCATAGAACTTGCTAATCCATTTTAGGAAGTTTTTTTACCGCGTCGTGGTGGAGAAGGGCCTCCAAGTGTAAGGAAACCTTAGTTAAAGGAGTAAATTCTGGATGAGATTGTAGCAAATCCCTCTAATAGTGTAAAAAAACTGTCGGGCCAAGTTCATGCGACAAAGTGGGTTGTTCGAGTACAACTGCTATATGCTTAACATGTCCAAAAGATACATGCCATGTCTCCCGCTGATAATCCTGCAAGAGTCAACTACGCAAATTGGTATTTGCAACGATTTAAGCAAAATCATAATTTACTAGTACCTACTGTTGTGTTCACGGACGAAGTCACTTTCACCCGAGACGGAGTAATAAATTACCATAATTTGCATATCTGGCATGAAGAAAATCCCCATGCAACAGTACAGGGTGTCCCATTTTGGACACTTTAGGATATCTCCGTAATTGTTAGTGCTCTCAAAAAAGTAATATAGGTCTTTTAGTAATTTTCGCTCGCTTAAGAGATACGGGGGAAAATCAGAAAATTGACAATTTCAAAATTACCCTATACTTCCTTAGTTAAAAGAGATACCGAAAAATGTTTTATACAAAAGTTTCTTTATAATGATTGTTGAATAATATGCAGTTTTAAAAATAAGTATACGGGGTCAGGTAAGAAAGTTATCGGACCTAACCTCATTTTTTTTAAATGGAACACCCTGTATATTTTAATCTAAAAATATATCATTTTAAATTCTCTTTTCAAATATATAACACATCATAAAAGATATTGTTTTCCTAGGTGATTTATTTAAACTTTATTACTGAAATGAAATAAAACATTCAGATTACGGTAAAAAATAACGGGAATCATCGCAAATGTTCGAAAGCTCCTTTGTTGTTCTCAATGCACTCTTGACATCTTTTTCAAACGGATTTTAAGGCATTCATGATGTGTAATGGTTTTATTTTTGCAAAGATCTTATGAATTTTTTGATCAAGTTGTTCTCGGGTTAAAATGATTTCTTTCTACATTTTATTTTCCAACACTCCCCAAAGAAAAAAATCTGGAGGTTGTTAAAAGGAATTATCGTCTTGTCTTGGAAGCTTAAAGTTAAACTGAAAACTCTGGATTTCTGACACAATCTATTTTAATCATTCGTCTTGTCTTACTGACAATTCTTATCAAAACGTCAAAACTATATACAAAACGACTTAAAACTAACAGAGGTGTTAGATCCGTAGATCGTGGTGGCCACCTTATAGGTCCATGTGTTCCTATCCAACGGTTTCTGAAGTAAGTACATATTTAAATATTCTCTTATTCGAAGAGCGTTATGGGTAGGGGTGCCATCTTGTTGAAAGTAAATCTCTATTACTTCAATTAAAGGAACATCATCAAGGATATCGAAAAGGTTTGATTGGAGTATGTCCAGATATCTATCTGCATTTAAGTTTTCTTCAAAAAAGCGATATACCAATTTGTTTTGAAACAAAAAACAACTTACATTTACCCCAAATCGACCTTGTTGGCGAACAGGTCGTACCATGTGGCGATTTGTGGAGTTCCAATGTCTTTCATTATGTCGGTTTTGAATACCGCAACTTCGAATTCGACATTCATCTGACCAAATTATTTTTTGGTGAAAAGAACGATCCTCGTTAGATTTATTTAAAAACCAGTGACAAAATTCCAATCGTCTGAAATCATCACCAGGATGCAAATATTAGGTAATTTTAACAACATAGGGAAAATATTTATTGTACGTCAAAATTCTTTGCGCCTTAGATTTTGTAATTCCAGTTTCAGTTTCTACGTTTCTGACGTAGATTTTTGTTCCTAGAATTACGAAGTGATTTTAGAAAATAAAATTAGGATGTGTACTTAAGACCCCAAGACAGAAGTGAAAACCTTACCAAGACGAAATTCTTTGTTAACCTTTCACAATCTAACATCCGCAAATCTCAAATTCAAGACGATAAAAGAATCGATCTATATAAAAAGCAAATACACTATCCATTTGGTCATATTTTAGTATCTTGCTTTTTTCCCCGCATGCATCATGAGCGTTGCATAGCCGAATCTGACGGCTCCGTTTCATTCAATACCCACTAAAAGTGCTAAACCCGCCTAAAGAAGTTTTCACTTCAATAAAAGTTGAGGTGTTACTATTCAAAGCTATCACAGGATATATTACCTGATTATTGGCCTCAAATCCTAACACGCTTATTTCTTCATTTTCCTTGTTTTCTTTATTATAAGTTTTTGATCTCGGCATGGTGAAAGAGCCGTATGTTTTGAAATTATGTTCCAGTCGTCGGAATATGTCCTTAAATGTTTGCCGTCTTTCCGGATAGCGAACAAAATATAAATTTTGCTCCATTTCTTCGTATTTTTCACTTTCATCATATCAAATTTTTCAAAATGTTGATAAGTCATTTTCACAAACGAATATGTAAAAATAAAATTGATGTTAAATGGTAATAACAACTAGAATGTCAACATAGTTGTTTCTAGGTAAGTAAAGTTTAAATAAATCGCCTAGGAAACCAATATTATCCCTGGTGTGTTATATATTTAAAAAGATAATTTAAATTGCTATATTTTTAGATTAAAATTTAATAATAATTTAAAAAAATGAGGCTAGGTCCGATAATTTTTACCTGACCCCGTATACTTATTTTGAAAAGGGCAGATTATTCAACAATCATAATAAAGAGACTTTTGTATAAAACATTTATCTGTATCTCTTTTAACTAAGAAAATATAGGGTAATTTTAAAATTGTCAATTTTTTTATTTTCCCCTGTATCTCTTAAGCGAGCAAAAATTTTCAAGTTTTGATTTTACCATTTTAAGTTTGACCCAAAAAGAGCACATGACACCTTTATTACTTCTTTGATAGCACTCACAATAATTACGGAGATACGCTATAAAAGTGTCGAAAATGGGACACCCTGTACAGACAATGCACCAACAAAGGTTCATGGTTAACACGTGGGCGGGGATTATTATCCACACAATTACCGAGTACTTGTCCATAAGTTAATGAGATGTAATAATGACAAATTTTATTATCTTAATGCGAATTATTATAGTTATGTTGTCATTTGATTAGTTACTGTGTTTAAATAACTTATGTTAGTAAACTTGATTATTACGTAAATTTCGAAAGTCGATGCTTACACGTGATAAACAAAAAATGTATTCCCTTCGAAAACGGCTCATTTTATCGAAACAAATATGGAGGACCTTTCTTAAAGAGAAATGACCACAATATTTAATAAATACGCTGTAAAATGACACCTGTCAAAATTTTGGCCCAACGAGTGTGGTGGTATAGGAGTCCGTTCCTGACTTCCCTGACGTTTTATGCGTCTTTATGGTCTAGGTACATAAAATACTAAAATTTCATTAAATTATACGCGTCGGTTCAAAAGTTAGAGCCGAAAAGGTTAGTCGCTGGGTACCCCTTTGGGGCTCTGTATCTCCGTTAAGGGGCACTATAGGATTTTTTTCTCTATAACAAATTAGGGTTATTTTGACCTCTCTTATACCATATACTTACCGGACACCCTTGTATATTGTAATATTTTTGGTGTCACTTCCGGTTAAATTATTTACTGTCTTACGTTATGGAGTGCACAGATAAAATCTCCGTCTTTTAAAGTCTACTATCGAAGGTACACTTTGAGAAAGGCATTTTGACGTCACTTTCAATCATGCCTTAGGAAGAGAGCCAAAAACAGAAAGTGACTCAAAAATTTTAAGTTGCGGTCAGTAAAGCCTGTCCAGAGATATAAGAAAGTTACACTTTGCCTTTGAATGGGATTATTCAAGGGTGGCCATAAACAAACAATGAATGAATAAAAGCAGGTAAATTATGGTCCGTCCTTAAAAACGTCTTAAAGGAAACTGCAAGTTCGGAAGACGTAATTTCATTATTAAAGTAATAGTTTGGTGATTTTAAACCGATTTTTACCTGATTCAAAATGAGAGGGTTAATCCCATAAAACAAATTATGTTCAAAAGACTGTATATAAAGCCACTCTAGTTAGTTTTAAGCTTAGTAATTATTCTTACTTCGTGTAATACAGCGTTTATTTAATATGTGCGAGCCCAATGTGTCTCAGGAGATAACCCTGTCGAAAAGCACTTTTCTGTGGAAACTAAGGAAGTTATAAACAATGTTTATTCATCTCTCATTGAACGTGCGGTCAGCAAGCAAGCAGCGTTAGAAGAAACGGCCACATTAACAAAAATTCCAACATCAACTGTATGGAAAATTGTGAAACCGATACTGGCATTTTCTCGAAGGTAGATGGAAGTGATCAAGATGTAATACGGCGTAAAATTTACAAGTTATACGAGGAACAAAGCGTGCCTACATTAGATAATTTAATTAAGAGGCTTGAAAAAGATCAAACCGGCGTTAAATGTGGCAGAACAACGTTATGGAAGTGTATCCAACACATGGGTTTTAGATTTAAAAAAATTAACAAAAGACAAGTTTTAATGGAATCCAGTAGAATTCGGGAATGGCGATCCGAATATCTACAAAAAATTAGGATTTACAGAGATCAGCAAAGGCCGATTATTTCCTTGGATGAAGCCTGGTTCGACACATATGATACCCCGAAAAAGGGTTAGGTTGGCTCAAGCGGCAAGTGTAAAACAAGCGCGACATCAAAAAACATTAATGATTCTTCTCTGGATTACCATGAGGACACCACTGCTAATTTATTTGAAGATTGATTTAAAAACAAGCTAATTCCAAATATACCTCCGAATAGCGTAATTGTAATGGACAATGCAAGCTACCATAGTAGGCAGTTGACCAAGACTCCCTCCTCAAATGACACAAGAGCAACAATCCAAAACTACATGTACGATAATAACATTTATTTTCAGGAAGATTACACCAAAAGGCAATTAATTGAGATTTTGAGAGTTTATTCAATCACACTATAAACCAGAACTCTCCTACAATCACAATCAACAATCTTGCTGTAAAACCACAACCTACAGCCAAATATCTAGGCATCACAATGGACCACAAGCTAAATTTTAATCAGCACACAAAGAGTGTTAAAAAAAATGTGTGACAAGAAGTAAACACTTTCGAAGTCTAACCTACAAAAATCAGGGCATATCACTTAAGACTGCAGCACACATATATCAGTCAATCTGTCGACCACTCCTAGAATATTGCCACCCGCTGTATCTGAACTGTCGAAGTCCAGCACTGAAAAACCTCCAAACAGCAGAAACAACAACCCTACGTTTCATCACCAGGATGCGTCACCCAAACAACCCCCTACACAACCCATCCAACAATCAACTTTATGATGTAACCAAAGTTACACCTATTCCAACAAGACTCAACTACGTTGAGCACCAAATTTATGGAGAATAATCACAATAGGTCTATTTTGCTTGCAATGTGTAATATTGAAGTACCACATAACCCAAGAAGAGTATTTCCTGAAAGATCATTATACCAAGCCATGTTACATCTGATACAACACTAAATTTATAACCTACCCTACCAACCTATTGAGATACACCAACTTCATTTTTGTCCTGTATTTTTTTCTTTTTTTTCCTTCTTTTTTTTTTTGTACAAATATGTTGCAGTAGTACAGTAGTATCGCATTGTTTAGACATTCCTCAGAAATTTGTTATATTCAAGGCTGAAGGACTTCGGTCAATGGCCAGTTGATATGAGTTGTATTAAAATGATTTGTATTAATAAAGAACATTATAAATAAATAAATGAGGTTTTACAAAGTTTAAAACTACAAAAGGAATACTTCTGTGATAATTATGCAAAGAATCTAGAGCATACAATTTTAAGGCTTCCACCATACCATTGTATATTTAATCCCATCGAACATGTTTGGCACCAACTAAAATATGCCATTCGTCGTAACAATATTTGCCCTACTATTAACTCCAGTGTACTTGAGCTTATAGAAACTTAAGTTCTTAACATCCCTTGTCCACAAAGTTGGGCAAATTCTGTTACACATGTTAAAAAAGTGGAAAAATCCTATATCCATATAAACAATATAGCACGAATAATAATTAGAACAGATGATAATAGCGATAGAGGTATTGATATATTAAATGAATAATTATTATAAGTACCGAATAATTTGTATATTTTTGTAATTATAAATATAATTTTTAATAATAAAATAGCTTGTAATTTCACATTTAAACATAAATAAAATATTATTTAATGTCTTACTTATTTTTATTACAAGCCATGATTAAATTCTAAGCAAAATACGGACCTGTTCGGCCATATTTCAATTTTACAGCTGGCCCTAGTCTTTCCTAATAGGGATCAGTTAGTCACTTTGTTATATCTCTGAACATACTTTACCGTACTGGTTACCCCGTATGTTTTTGTGTACTCTATACATAGGAAATCTGACTAAAGGCACAGACATCTTAAGAAAAATTATTTAAAACCAATCAAATTAATTATTGATATTATTCACAGGTGGTTTTTACCTGCTACCATAATAGGTCCAAAAACAAATCCCATTACGACAGAATTGATCACATTTGCTTCAATAAAATACGCAATCCAGTAAAATGCTTGTTTGCTTGCATCGAAAGGGTACCAGTTATGAGTGGGCATACCACACGGGTCGTGCTTTTTGTAATATTCAGATGCTGTTTCCGTGCAACTGCTTTTTGTAAAAATAGGCCATATTGAATTAAAAGCTAAGCCTGTCAGGACGTAAATTAATAACCCTAGAATTAAAAAATTGTAAGGTCTTACATGTCTTAAAAATAAATATAGTACTTATTAGTATTGTTTATAAGACCAAACAAGGACATACAAACTGTTTGGAAAGTAAATATTTATACACGAATGTTGATCACTTACATTTAGTATATTTTGTAAATTGATCATTCACTTTTTGAATCACATTTTTATCGCAAAATACTGCGAATATTTCAAAATCGGTGATGAGTGACCTTATACTTTGATGATTTCTGTGATAGTGTTGGCATACCACCACATATCCAACGAAGTCGATGGTATGAATAAAAGATTCACTTAAAATATAAACATCTTCAACTCCTACAGTAATCTGCAAAAATTTGACTGATTTCTTCTCATTTTTCACAGAATAATTAGAGGACAAAATAAAATTTTAATATACAAGGGTACGAAAATAAAATAATACTCAAAAAATATCGTGTTTCTGGATGTACTAAAAATAGCGATTGTTACTTCTATTTCAAAAAAGGTGATCCTTCGCTACCAGAGAACTACAGGGCAATTTCACTCTTGTCCAATATCTCAAAGATATTCGAGAAGAGTATAGGCTGCCAAAATAGTAAAATTTTTTGACGGAAATGATTTATTTTCAAAAGATCAACCAGAAATATGGTTCTCGGTATCATGGGTCGTGTTTGGGGCATAAAATGCAATACAACTCTGTCTTGTTCTGCAACTCGAGCAAGGCCTTTGATTGCGTTGACCACGGTATCTCTCTCCAAAAACTAAATTAATATAACTACAGCCAGAACAGGATTATGACTTTCTAAGTCATACCTCAAAAACAGACCTCAGACCATGGTAGTGGTAGTTGATGGAGTGGCGTCGGCGTCGGCGAGGAGCGGGATCATTATTGTGGGTCCGCAAGCCTCGAATCTTGGACCTATACTCTTTTAATTCATATAAATTATCAGCCCAGCTCGCGGGGCCCTAAGGAGTATACGCGCTTTGCTGATGACACAACTGTGTCATTTGCGGCCGACACTTTGGAAGAATCAAAAGGAGAATCCATGGCGGCGCAGGATAGGGCTGAGACTTGGTTTCGCTCCAGCATACTTCTGTTGAATACTGATAAAATAAACAGAATGATTTTCTTCATGAGACCTAGACATTGACCAGATTCGAGGGTTTTTGCTCTAATTATGGGCCCGGATATTGGTAAGTACTTGTTTCGTGCCTTACAAAACCAGTTAAAACAACTTGGTCCACTGCCAGTCCTTCTGTTTAGGGGAATTTTCTGTTTTGTTTACCGTTGCCACCTTCTTGAAACAAATTTTTACTTCTGCTTTATTTTGAAGCAACGCAGTCACTTGGGTCTTACCCACTTTATATTTTTCAGCCCGGTACTTAAACCAGTTTTTTCACTTTCCTCGATATTTCAATTTTTTCGCTTCAAGAAAAACATTTCCTTTTTCCCGTCATCTTCAAATATTCAAGTTAGTCCCAAAACACACAAAAACTTTTCAAAACAAAACTAATGTTAACAACCGATTTATCAGCATTTAAAGCAAATTGAATGGATCCGCCTGCAATAAAGTAATTAGTCTATGTACCTATATTTCTTAAGAATTGTCGGGTCGAGTTTTACTACCCCTAATGGAGAGTGTTTTTAGCATTAATGTTTACTAAAAATTCCGATGAGTGCCCGCGGTCGTTTAACAGATGGGTCGGTAAAGATGAGTTTAAAATAATGGGATTTCCATTTTTAAATATGAGGAATTCATAACCGGTCGTTTAACGCAGGTGGTCACTTAATAGAGGCGGTCGTAAACAGAGGTCTTACTGTATTTAGAAAAACCAAAAATCAAAATAAAACTTTAACACCCTGTATCTCCGAAACGAAGCATTTCCGGATATGGGTTTATAGGAACTTTTTTTCATATTTTTAAGCAGAAAAACTCATTCTGAATTTTTTGGCAATTATGTTAATTTTAATTTAACGTTACTTTGTTTAGTGTTGGGTTTTTATCCTTAAAAATTTCCTTGACGTATGTAAGAATTTTATATTGTGATTAACATGAATAAAGTATTGAGTATTGGTGAAGTAGGTACCTGGTAAACCATAGCTGCTACAGAAAAAATATCGGTTGTCAGACTCAGCAGAAAATATAGATTTCGAACAATCATATTTTGGTAATTAGTTAAGCTGTCAAATGGCCAGAAAGAGAGACATTTAAGCACTTTAATGTTCAGTTCCAATATTCTCATTTTAAAGGTGAGAGGTTGTCATCTGTAACAAACGTTGACCCAAAGTAAATTCTTATTTTCTGTTTCATGAACGAATGTCAGCATTCAATATTGTATGTGTGTAGCTGTTATTATAAACAGCTGTAACACAAACAGTAAAAAATGATAAATAATTCATATCCTCCCATATCACTTTTAGTCATATCAACTCATCGCCTTGCTAGTAATTTGAAAATATTAAACACAATGACAGAGAATCTGGAATGATTGACAAATTGTCTGCATAAACAATTCACAAAACGCTAGAAAATAACTCCGATAAAAAGGATTTCAAGTTGGAGGCGGTAAATGTAAAATGACCAATTATTTCCTTCATCGGTTTTATTTTCATATTAGCACCTTTTCAATAATAATAAAAAAACACTTTACATTTACTAAATGCTTATCCAGAATGGTCGTCTTTCTCCCCTTTCTTGTAAAATTGTTTTACACTCTTCATAGAAAGAGCTATCAGCAAAATCGTTTTTGTTAGGTCGTACTTTGACTTTAACCTTCTTAGGAACAGGTATGGAGGGATTAAATGCCATTTCTGACATACTGAAATCTGTGTAGACCTGCTCTATGGATCTACAAAACAGAATCAATTACCAATACAGGGTGTTTATTAAGTATGAATATAAATGCTAAGACAGACTACATTTTGCAAGTAATAAATTGTTTTTAATTCAATCATGAGCGTACAGGGTGTCCCATTTTCGACACTTTTATAGGGTATCTCCGTAATTGTTAGTGCTATTAAAAAGGTAATATAGGTGTCATGTGCTCTTTTTGGGTCAAACTTAAAATGGTAAAATCAAAATTTGAAAATTTTCGCTCGCTTAAGAGATACGGGGGAAAATAAAAAAATTGACAATTTCCAAATTACCCTATATTTTCTTAGTTAAAAGAGATACAGAGAAATGTTTTATACAAAAGTTTCTTTATAATAATTTTTGAATAATCTGCCATATTCAGAATAAGTATACGGGGTCAGGTAAAAAAGTTATCGGACCTAACCTTATTTTTTTAAATAGAACACCATGCATATTTTAATCTAAAAATATAGCATTTTAAATTCTCTTTTCAAATGTATAACACGCCATGAATGATATTGGTTTCCTATGTGATTTATTTTAACTTTATTACTTTAAACCACAGTAACCCATGAAACAAAAGCTAATATCCGAGAAACAACTATGTTGACATTCTCGTTGTTATTAACATTTAACATCAATTTTATTTTTACATATTCGTTTGTGAAAATAACTTATCAACATTTTGAAAAATCTACTATGATATCAGTTTATATTGAAAGTGGAAAAAACGAAGAAATGGCCCAAAATTTAGCACTTTTAGTGGGTATTGAATGAGACTGAGCAGTCAGATTCGGCTATGCAACGCTCATGATGCAGTCGGGAAAAAAAGCAAGATACTAAAATATGACCAAATGCATAGTGTATTTGTTTTTTATGGATCGATTCTTTTATCGGCTTGAATTTGAGATTTACGGATGTTAGATTGTAAAAGGTTAATTGAGAATCTCGTCTTAGTGAGGTTTTTACTTCTGTCTTGTGGTCTTAAGCACACATCTTAATTTTATTCTCTAAAATCACTTTGTAATTCTAGGAACAAAAATATACGTCCGTCAGAAACATAGAAACTGAAACGGGAATTACAAAATCTAAGGAGCAAAGAATTTTGACGTCTAATAAATATTTTCCCTATGTTGTTAAAATTACCCAATATTTGCATCCTGGCGATGACGTGAGATGATTGGAATTTTGTCACTGGTTTTTAAATAAATCTAACGAGGATCGTTCTATTTCCCAAAAAATAATTAGGTTAGATGAATGTTGAATGAATTAGAAGTTGCGGTATTCATAACCGACATAATGAAAGACATTGGAACTCCACAAATCCCCACATGGTACGACCTGTTCGCCAACAAGGTCGATTTGGGGTAAATATAAGTTGTTTTTGTTTCAAAACAAACTGGTATATCGCTTTTTTGAAGAAAATTTAAATGCAGAGAGATATCTGGACATACTCCAATCAAATCTTTTCGATATCCTTGATGATGTTCCTTTAAATGAAGTAATAGAGATTTACTGTCAACAAGATGGCGCCCCTCCCCATAACGCTTTTCGAATAAGAGAGTATTTAAATACTCACTTTAGAAACCGTTGGATAGGAACACATGGACCTATAGGGTGGCCACCACGATCTCCGGATCTAACACCCCCAGATTTTTTTCTTTGGAGTGTTGAGAAAATAAAATTTATAAAGAAGTCATTTTAACCCGAGAACAACTTGAACATAAGGCTTTTGCAGAAATAAAACCATTACACATCAAGAATGCCTTAAAATCCGTTTTTGCAGAAATAAAACTATTACACATCATGAATGCCTTAAAATCCGTTCGAAAAAGATGTCCAGAGTGCATTGAAAACAACGGAGGAGCTTTCGAATATTTGCGATGATTCCCGTTATTTTTTATCTTAATCTAAATCTTTTATTTCGTTTCAAAGTAATAAAGTTTAAATAAATCGCCTAGGAAACCAATATCATCTATGGTGTGTTATATATTTGAAAACAGAATTTAAAACTGCTATCTTTTTAGATTAAAATATACAGCGTGTTCTATTTAAAAAAATGAGGTTAGGTCCGATAACTTTTTTACCCGAACCCGTATACTTATTCTGAAAACGGCAGATTATTTAACAATCATTATAAAGAAACTTTTGTATAAAATATTTTTCTGTATCTCTTTCAACTAAGAAAATGTAGGGTAATTTTGAAATTGTCAATTTTTTGAATTTCCCCCGTATCCGTAAGCGAGCGAAAATTTTCAAATTTTGATTTTACCATTTGAAGTTTGACCCAAAAAGAGCACATGCGATGACACCTATATTACTTTTTTGATAGCACTAACAATTACGGAGAAACCTTATAAAAGTGTCGAAAACGGGACACCCTGCACATATCAGAATTCTTTAAAGAAAATGGCACGCCAATGTTTTTTTTTTTTTATTTTGAAAGCTTTGTTGGTTAGGGCCAGTAAAAATGCAGAAAAAATGTCTTAATAATTCGTGATATGCTTAACCTTTTTGGATAAAATTCGGTTTTGATGCACGACTCTAGACAAATTTAAGTGGTAGTTAAAATTGCTCAGAACTCAAACAAAAATTATTACGAGGTCTTATGAAAATAAATTTAATGGTAAACATTGTGTCAGGATGCGTTATAGGATATACGAGATACAACATTGTAACAATTCCAACAATTAACCAAAAAGATAAGATCCACTCTTGCATATGTTTAAGCAAATTTTAAAAAATATCAATATAGATTCTTCGCAGAATTCATTTTGCATTGATGGTTCAGTTGCTTTTGTCGTATGGCATTATTGGGCGGAGACCAGTCTCCAATTTTGATTACTGCCAAAAAAACGTATAATTAAACTCATCTACAACTTAAATATTGGATACTCTACAGCTCTGCTTTTGTAACTTATGGGCCCCATACACGATCAAATAATTTGCGAAACAGAGAGCGTTGTGCAAACATGTTGATTGTGTATGCCTTGGTTTGAACTGTTACGCAACAGTTAGAGGAAATTAAAACTCGCCTGAAATTATTTCTGCAACACGTACGTTTATGCCAATAGGTTTAGGTTAGTTAGAGGGTCTATTTAGACGTTTGAATCTGTCGTACAACAGTCCTTTACATAGCTTGCTAGAGTTGTATATTATAGTATATTACTGAGGTCAGGGTTGAAAAAATCATGATTTTTTTGAATAACATCAAAAATCGCGATTTTTTTGATTTTTTCAATTTTTTTTATCTATTTTTTCCTATAAATAAGCTGCTATTTTCAACACGTTTCTTCAAATTTTAGTTAAGATAGGTCCTGTCGAAAAACGCTCAAAACTGCAAATTCCTGTCAGAACAAGAAAACCCTCCACTGTTTATATAAAGATGCGTCCGCCCTAACTCATTTTGACAAAACGTACATAATTTTAAATCAACTCCAAAAATTTAAGAGGCGTTATGAACAGTGTATAATCTCATATCACTTGTTGCCATATCTTCTTGACTCAACAAAAACTCAGCAAACACTAACAGAGAGTGAAAAAAATGTTGCTTTAAAAGCTGTTAAAGAATTAGATGCAAATAGTGGTTTACTACTACTCATAGTCAAGTTTCTTGCCAGATCAGAACCTTCCACTGATATTATGTTTCATGATAATATTCTTCAGAATGTAAAACCCATAGATTGGTGGAAGTCGCGACAAAATAAACCCATTATTCAAAAAGAGTTCTTCATAATTAGACAATTACTTTGTGCTGCTGCTTCTTCCGCATCAGTCGAGAGAACTTTCTCAACATTTGGTTTAGTCCATTCCAAACTTAGAAATCGATTAGGAACGGAAAAAGCTGCAAAATAGTCTTTTTGTACAAGCACTACAATTAACTAAAATAAATATTATTTAGGTACAGTAGGTTTTATTTTTTTGATATAATAAACCATTAATTAAAACTGAAAGTTTTTATTTTCTCTTAATTATAACTTATCAGAAATTTTGATTTTAATCATGATTTAAATTAAAAACAAATCAAGTGATTCAACCCTTTGTGAGCAACTTGAATTTTGATGAAACAGCTCAAAATGTCTAGCATTAGTAGTAGGAACGTTTAATGAGAACAGTGAGAGAATTGAGGGATCATTGATGGTGTTTTTAAATATTTTCTGAAGGGTTAGCAAGTCTGACATAGTTCTTCTATTCCCTAGAGAAATTGTGAGACCTGATCTCCACAATATTATCTCTAGTATACTGACAGTTACAAAATTTAATAGTATACTGACATTTAGAAATTTTTTTTTCCAATTCTCAATATATCTTTGGTACTGCGGGGACCAAATCACGCTTCCAAAACAAAGACTACTAGGCATAAAGGTACTAAAAAACACCCCAACAGTCTAGAGCAGGAATTAACAATTTATTCAATATGTGCATCAAAAATCAATTTTGAATCAAAAAGTATACCGAGATCTCGAATTGTGTTAACTTTTTTTAAACTTGGAGGAAGACTGCATTGTTTCATTTACATTACTTTGACTCCACTGAAAGTATGGACTATTTTAAACAATACAAACAATAAAGTAATTGGGGTGCTAAGAGATAATGCGCAATTTTTTACAAATAATTAATCTATCATGTCTGGCCTTGCACTTTTCTGATGTCCACCTCTTGTAAACTAGATTGAACCTCGTCTATAGTTAGATTTAGACTGCTAAGATTATCATGGTTTTGTATCCTGTCACCTACTCAATCTACAGATCGCTCACCCTCAAATACACTCTTGAAAAAAGTGGCAAAAATATCACAAATATCCCTCCCTACCCTGGAAATCACTTCCCCAAAATTGTCTCTTAATTGATGCATAGTGCCAGAAACGTTTGGGATTAGAAGTTATGTTAGTTTCCAAGAAATGCATATAATTTTGTATATCTCTTATGATTAGCGACTTAGAATAACTATGCAAAGCCTTAAAGAAAGCGCAGTCACCTTTATTTTTATAAATCTTCCATTTTCTTTGAAGTTTGTTTTTTTGTTTAATTACTTGAACTGTTCTTAAGGAGAAATACTGACGATACTCTATTACACATTTAAGTATAACTAGTTGCGGCTCTACATTTTCATAAGGCAAATTATTTGGTTAGTTCAGGTTAGTTGTGTTTGTTATTCTGCTTTTTCCTACTAGTTTGTTTTGCTTATGTTTTTCCTTTTTTATACCTCATAGGATAAAGTGTTTATTATTATATGGATGATTCTTGGTGTACGCTCTCTTAATTGCTTTCTAATTATTGCTAAAACTTAGACACCTTATTACCAACATAATTTAATAAAAATATGAATTAACAGAAACATTTAGGGATGGACAGTCAAGCCTTAGACCTTGTAGATCTATGGATGTCACAAATAGTTAATTTATTCATTTTATTTTTATGTTTTATTTGTTCCTTTTATTTTTTAGTGATTTAATTTCTGAATTTCTTTTGTTATAATATTAGCTTATTACACTGTCACTAACCTAACAGGATATGTTTATTCATTGTTAGTTTTAAATATGAACTGTATACAGTGTGAATACCCTATAACTTTTGGCTAGAAATAATTTTTTAATCAGTCTTAGGGTTTTATTGGTTTCTTAACGTGAATAAATCGATAATGTGAACAACTCTTATTTTTATGGAGTGCCTACTACATATTGTAACTTTATTAAAATATTAAATAAATAAATAATAACACAAACATTTTTAAAGCTTCCTGAAATGAAAAAGTGAACTTCCAATATTATAAATTTGTTCAGAGCCGCATTAAAAAGGTTTAATGTATCAAGAATTAGGTGTAAAGAGATATTTTCTGAGTCTTTTTACTTGCCCTAACCGACCAAACTTTCAAATTGTAAAAAAACATGGCAGTGGTGTGCCGTTTTTTTCTTAAGAAGTCCTGAGAAGGTGACCTACATCTCCGTTTATGGTTGGATTGAAAATATAGTCTTTAAATTATCTATTAGGTTGTGCCAAGTTTTAATTAATTCACTCTTAATGTTCAAAAAATACACAATTTTAACACCCTGTATCTGGAAAATAGAGCCATCGAGGATCCATGCTTATATATGAACTTTTTGTCATAAAATTAATCAAATATTAATTTATCAGTGTATGTCTACATACCTAATTAACAAAGTGATACTGTCAAATTATAGAGGCTTTTATAATTTGAAAAATTGTGAATGTAAAAAAAAAGATATTTAGAAGTAAATATAGCTAGTGGCAGTGTAGCGTCAGGAAAAGTACTGTTGCCTGACTGTTCACTGGCTCAACTGGCATCAAACGTTACATAATATAATTTGAGGAAAACTATTTAGCTTACAGTTTTCCATATTCGACTGGTAAACATCCATCCCCAGAAGCAGGTACTCCACTTGCAATATTCCTTGCAAATTTCCTCACAACCGGGTGGTAATGCTTCGAGAGTAACACCGTTTCAAACAAGGCGGAATTAGAGGCATTAGCATATTCAGGGTCTTGAATTTCAGGTTGGTATTTCCCTTCCCCACCTGAACTATCTAGATCCAGAAGGATGTCTATTGACCTGTTCAATTGCATAAGAGTTTTGATTAACCCTAGACAGCCTAGTGACCTAGAACAAAATCTATGAAAAAAAAAACGAACAAATATGTCTGTGCCAAAAAAACTACTTAAAATAATTGAACTAACCCATTATGTAAAACTTGCAGACTTAAAGTAGCCAGTCTTTTAACAAAATTTATGATCCTTCTATTTGTTATTTTCTTTCTTCTTTTAACAAGGGCATCTGCCAGGGTTTTTACAACGATTGAACAATTCTCGTGATTTCTTCCTGCATTTGTAATGAGGAGGTCCTTGTATAGACTGATATAAAACCTTAAAAAAAGAATAACAAAGTTACGATCTTGTGAACGCCTCACTGCAGTTGGTGTATCTGGTGGTTTATTAGAGGACGTTGGATGTATCTCAGAAACTGTTAGTCGCACAGCGTTGAGAAAAAAATGTTTAGTAAAAGTAGCTAAAGAATAATGCTGCAAATTATTTTTAACTGTCTAGGTTGACCGCTAGAAGGCGTAACACTAATGACCAAATAGAAAAACGGGGTTTAGTCTTAACTTGCCTAGCTTAGGTATATTGAAAATTTTGCATTGTAATCCCAACTAGCAATTTTGGTCGCCGCTACGTAATCTTCACAGGCACCGTTTCTTCACCACGTTGTTACCAAAATGGGGAATGATTGTGCGGTAACGGTTACGTACCTACATCGTCCCCGGAACTGTAATTTTTACGTTCCGCCACCGTTCCGAGAATGTTCCAAAACCTTAAATGTGTGGTAATTCCAATCAAAGACTTTCCCATCGTGCGGTGCCTTGAAAATATTTTGATCTCTCTCTATTAAATAAAATCATGTATATTATGTTTCCGTCTATCCAAATAACCTTATTAACTTCACAACATGTCAATTTATATTTTATTTACCTAATACATAATAATATAATATGAATATTTTAAACTTTATTTTTGAAATGCAAGGTGGTAAAACACAAACGCATGAAACTTTTCTGTGAAAAATAAGGATGTTAGATCTAAAAATAACAACTCGCTCTCAAAATAAAGCCGTTTGAGGAAAAACATAGAGAAAATCGGAATAATATTAGGCTTTAAGAAATGTATATTTAAAGGATATAGCAGTTTTATAACATATTAATATTATATTAATAAACTTTATTACTCTAAAAAGTTAATAATAACTAGCACAAAGTTAGGATTTTTCCAAAAATGGCGACGCCAATTTTCTATTAAAAATGGTGTATCTTATTCAACGCCACGTTAAAGTTGCCTCTGATACATTAAAGTAGAATTTACTTATGTATAAATAGCGGGTTTAAAAAATATATCGCTGCAAAGTTTATTTTACTGAAAAGTAGAAATTTTTACTTAAAACCGTAGATCTTTCGTTACTTCGTAGTAACAAACACGGCGGCGTTACCCAGAAATTTTCCTTGAAGTGCTTTTCAGAACTTACTAGCCATTTTTGTACGCCGTAGTTCCATCGGTTTCATAAAAGTTCCCAATTGGAACGTTAAAGTAATCTCTATGGTAATAATTCCTGAGTTTTGGAACTGCCTAGTTATTTTTGCTACTTTAAACGCCCGCTTGGAACTTTAAACTTAAAATAAATTATTTTATTTCAGCTGTTGAACTATGTCCAATGCATATTATTCCATTAACCATAATATCAGTTCCTTGACATATTGCGAAAAGAACTCTTGTAAAGGTGGTTTGCTTTGTCCACAATAAATAGCTACGACAATTGGCTTTAGATTATTTGCAATTCATAATAGAATGGGCCAAAATTCTGTAGATGTGCTTCTAAATGAACTAGCGAGACCACTAAAGGTTCTTCTATATCTTTAAAGGTTTTAGTAAGCTATTTCTAATACCATTATACCAAAATTGTCCATTATCCATTGTTACAATATTTACTGATTATGATGTCTTTAAGAGAGTTCTGCTATCAGCTTTTTTCGGCTAAACACCATTTTTTGACACTTTCCCTAAATGAAAGTCAAGAGCAAATATTATTTCCTTTTTCCTCATCAGTCATCATATTGATTTGTTAAACTGTCAGGCTCCGGCACCATAATGCCAGATTTATTAGCATTGCTAAAGACACAATCATCATTTGACGTACTCGTTTCAAGACCCACTGATGAACTTCCAGTTTTTATTTCAGAAATTGGAGTTAAAATAGAAGAAGCATCACTTTTAGTTTTATTTAGTTCCATTTTCTATAAAATGTGGAAGAATGACGATATTTTCATCCTTTAGTTTAGCCTCCATTACAATTCACTTTTTCACTTACTGCTATCATAAACAACAACTCTAGTCTACAAAATTAAGGAAATTCACGCTCACGCTATGAGATTCATGGTAAAAATTACTTTAAAGTAATTTTGTCTTGTAACCATGACTATACCGTAATTTTTTAATAGCTTAAAAGGTCAAAATTACTGACAAGTGAGATAACATGGAAACGCTTACTAAACAGTAACCTTAAAATACTACTTAGAAGTTGCGAACTATGTGGTATTTTTATTGTCCCTCTGTAGTTGTAGCTACTTTTAAATACGCTTTGTAGTCAGGCTTACTTAAAAGTTACCTTTTTGTTGTTACGGCGACAAATATTTTTTACTTTAAAGTTTTGGTGTTATATAAGTAGGTTAACGTTGTCGCGCTACGGTTTCAGCAACCCTGAAATTTCCACAAAGTAATGACGCCTTATAGTCAGCATATCAGGTAATTGTTACGTAAAATCTATCAATTTTTCGGCCTTAGTAAAAGTTTAAACTTTATAGTAAATTATTTGGTATTAACTACCAATATTTTACCTAAAGATAGTAGCAGTGACAATTAGCGACAGTTTCTGTGACTTTCTGGATCTTTATAAAATTTTAAATAGTTTATCAAATAAGGTGATGGGGGGAGGGCAAACATTATTTTTAAAAATATTGATAACTCAGTTTTGATTCAATAAAAAGAAGTAAATTTGTTCTCGCTGTAAAGGGCAGTTTTTGCTCTATTTTATTATAAATTACGTCGTTTGAGTGCAGTTGAAGGTAGAGGGCACTAGTTGAACTAAAAACATATTTTGCGGGTTAGTTGACATCACAGCCGTCTCAATCTCCACCATGGGAATACTGCCAATCGTATTGCTGATCCCAAGGATCATGTCAGCTCTAGTTGTGGACCTTATTCAGAAACAAGTTCTTATTTTACCCTCCCCCTAAGGTAAAAATCTAAGCAAGCTGGTTCTGGTGACCTAGCTGGCCATGGAAATAATTTTCCTCATACTATCTACCTATACTGCGTGAGAATTTTACGGTGTTGGGAAACATACTGTTCTGTTTAAAATTTTTAAGAAAAAGCACAAAAACACAGAAGAAATAAAGGAGGTAAAAAATAGAATAGATATTTTGTTAACATTTAAAAATATTAGTGCTGAATATAAAGAAATGTATACAGTTGTTGTTAAGAGGCAATATGACAGTTTATTAATTAGAAGTAGATCCGAACATTGCGCAAATAGAATAAAAAATTCCGATAACAAAAACAAATGTATGTGGTCCATTTACAATGAAATCACAGGTAAAGTAAAAACATTTGTAGAAATCGTCCATTGTACTCTAAGAGACCTTACCTACGATTTAATAAAAAGATGGGAAATGACAAAAAGTCTCGGTCTCGTTAAAGTTCGTGGTTATCTTTTATTAGGTTAAAAAAAAAAGTAAAAACAGATAACGCAATTGTTTCTGGAAACGCTGAGGACATATCTAATAACTATAACAACTTCTTGCTCAACGCAGTTCCAGAACTAATGAATTACCATCTAAGACAAATTGACTGGAAATCTAACATGAAAAAAAATAATAATACCTTCTGTTTAAAATCTGTGTCGACTGACAAAATATTGAAATTTAACCAAAAAATTAAAAATAAGCATAGTAGTGGAGACGATGAAATTCCCACAAGCTTAATCAAACTTAGTGTTCCACTGATTGTTCACGTTATTTGTTACATAATTAATAAGTCGCTAAAGGAAGCGATTTTTCCCGAACAACTAAAATTAGCTTTTATTAAACCCCTATATAAAACAGCAGAAATACTAAATAATTAAAGGCCTTAAGATGGTTTGAATCATACTTAAGCCAAAGAACTCAACGAGTTATTGTAACAAGAAGTAATGCCAGCTCAAAATCAAGAATATTGCAAAATACAGTGGGTATTCCGCTGGGAAGTATAATCGGGCCAATCCTATTTATAATTTTCGTAAATGATTTAAACTTTGAAATAAACAATGCCGACTCTAGTATCACAGCTTATGCTGATGATACTAATGTATTAGCGGGCGGAGAAAAGATTGATGAAATAATAAATAATTCAAAAGGTATTTTTTTCACTAGTAAAAATTGGTTTGAAAGTAATAAACTACTTTTAAACAAAGAGAAAACAGGTACGGTATTATTTCGAACAAATTCAAAAACTAGAACAGAAAAACCAGAATTTATTGAAATAGATGAAAATCAGCTAGCCATACAAAATTCTCGGAATTCATATTGATGAGTTTCTCGATTGGTCAGGTCAAATTGAGTACCTCAACAGTAAATTAAATATAATTTGTTACTGTCTGCGTATTGTTTTTAAATGCCTAAACGAAACTTCAAGAAGAACACTCTATTTTGCAAATTTTGAATCATCAGCTAGATTTGGTAACATTTTTTGGAGTGCAAATCCAAAAGTACACAGAATATTTGTCATTCAAAAACGGGTGTTAAGAGTGTTATATAACATGCCATATTTAAAGTCATGTAGAAGGTATCTTCAAATCAAATAAAATTCTCACAATATTTGCTTGGAATTAATTTAATTTGATATAAAGATTTCTTCTATTCTACTCTATTCTATATTGGTATTTTAACTAGCGCCCCCTATCCTCCACTGCAAAAGCTCCGAAGACGTCATTGATAAAACAGATAATAAAGCAAAAACAGCTTTTTTACACTTTATTGAATAAGAACTGAAATAAATTCTAATTTTATAAAGAATAGAATGCAAATATTTCCAATATACCTAAACTAGGTATTTTTTTAAATTGGTCATTAGTGTTACGCCCTCTAGCGGACAACCTAGAATCTTGAATATAATTTTCAGCATTTTCCCTAACTTAAGCATATTAAATATTTTAGAGTAAATTCTTAGGTAGGTGTTTATCCCTCCTGATGTTGACTTTTTACTAAATATTACAGGGCATTTAAATGTACATTTACAAAATATTTTAACCATTTGATTTTGTATCTATATAATTATTTACTTACCTGGTTGGATCAATATTAATAGCTTCTCCCTGTCCACTTAGCATTATAAAAATCGTTTGTATACAATGCAACTGCTCTCTGTATCCCAGCCAGTCTTCATTTAGCAGTTTATTTAGCGCATTTACAATGTCTATGTAATATTCCAAATTGAT
This sequence comes from Polydrusus tereticollis, assembly GCA_963920685.1. Classification (NCBI taxonomy): domain Eukaryota; kingdom Metazoa; phylum Arthropoda; class Insecta; order Coleoptera; family Curculionidae; genus Polydrusus; species Polydrusus tereticollis. The sequence goes on along the minus strand of OY987326.1, from coordinate 49,823,276 downwards.
ACAGTGAGCAAACCTAAAAATATATTTTTTCAAATATTTCGTAACAACCCTTTGGAATTACTTACTTTGCCAATCCTTCTAAACACACCCTCAACAATTTTGTATTGTCAGACTTTTTCAATATACGGAAATAAATATTAAATACAATCTTCGTAATTTCTGTTAGATTTTTCTGTTTGACCTGCTTGCTTTCTTCCGCTTTTGTTTCTAACATTTCACTTTCAAGTTCTTGAAGTTTCTTCTTCCTCTAAAAACGTTGTTATTTAATGAAGCTCTTTTTATTTTATATTCAATCAAGATAATTGTTTGTTTCACTTTACATCATACTGCTTACTTTCTTTTCTCTTTTGGACATTTGTAGCAGTCTCGATTTTTTAGCTTGTAGCTTTTTGTTTTTGATGTCTTGCTCCTTTTCCTGGTCTAAATTTACATCCCTTAAGTTAAGAACTAGTAAAACCTCAATAATATCTACCTTTATGTTCTGAGAATGTGTTTTTATATAATTATTTACCAGCCTCAATATCTAAAACGAAAATAAATAATACTTAGTAGTATCAATGCTGTTTTCAATATATATAAATGAATTGTTTATTTAAGAAGTAGGGGTTCTGTTTCTTCTTTTGCGGATGGCACGGTAATATTATATTTGGGGATACATAAAAATGTTAAAGATCAGACAGAGAAACACTTAGCAAACATAAAAAATTGGTTTGATAGTATGTCGCTTACGATAAATTTTGGAAAAACCAGGTATATACCCTTTAGCTGTAATAAAAGTAAAGTACCATACTACAAAGAAATAAATAATAAATAATAAATTCAAAACATTAGAAACAATTTTATCTTTAAAATAATTAAAAACGTATTATTGACTCACTTACTCCATCTTGCAGTATGGTATTTGAGTTTGGGGAGCAGCTTACAAAAGTCACTTAGAAAGACTAAACAAAAAAAACTAAATCAATAAGTAGACTCAAGTGTGAAATTGGTTCAAAAAAAGACAATACATGTTGAGAATTTAATAAGTAAAATTGTTACATTTTCACAAAACACAAAATATTTTAAAAACCCGAAGGTCTAATGTAGAAACTGATCATGAAATAATGTACAGGGTGTTACATTTAAAAAAAATTGAGCCCTGACACGTTTTGTGTTTTTGGGACAGCCTGTACATTACGAAAATATTTTTTAAATGTACCCTCCAATACACCCCTTGATCTCGGAAAAAGTTTTAAAATCAAATATACCAATAATCTTTTGTGTTGAATAATGTGAATAACTCTGTATACTTACTTTTAAAGTTACTTCTTCTTTTTTATCTTCTTTAATAACAGTTTTAATAGAATCTTTCACTAGGTCTCGTACATTTTTTCTTGAATTATTTAAAAAAGGGACCAATACCTGAGCTATATTTTGGGCAAAGTTAAAATAAGGGTGTGATGCCAGTAAATCACACATTGCTTGTATGGAAAGTTCTGATAACTTAATTTCCTCCTAGAAACAAGAGCAAAGTACCTAGTTTAACCCTTTAGTTATTTTTGAAGTATGAAGTAAAGGTAGGTAGTACAAAAAAAATACTTGCCTGTGAAATTCTTCTAGAATCACCCTTTTTCTTCACCAATAAAAAGCAATATTTTTCCAGTTTTTGTAAGAATTTTTTGTAGTAAAGCAATAGGTTCTCTTCATACTTCTGTAGCTTTAAGGTATCTTTCTTTACTGAAAAAGACAATAACTTTTTTTAAAATAAAGCTATTGGAAAATATTACCTCATTTTGAGGGAATTTTTAGGTAATCAATCATTTGCATGATCGAATTTTATTAAATCTAAGTAAAGTATATTATTAACATACATTTTACACCATCAGGATTAAGATTTTTAATTTCATATAATGGCAAAATATCCTTAAATACTTCAAGCAATGAAACAATCACCAGTTTTCTTACGGTGAAATATACCTCTGATGCTTCTTCTTCCATAAGTGTAAGTAAAGTTCTTAAATTTGTGATTTTGTCTTCAGGATTTTCCAATAAACCTAAAATAATGAGAATAGGTACTTACTTGTTTTATACACAGAAAATGTGTGTTGATAATAATCTTATAATGGATGTTAAAGCAAGATGAAATTTATTTTTACCCGAACTTAATGTGCCAATATGTATTTTCTTTTGTCTCAATGTTTCATTTCTAGCAACCAATAACTGGGCTGCTGATATTGGTTTGCTAAGATCAATATCAGTCTCATAAAGAGTAAATTCTTCCTCTGCATCTGACATATCTTGATCATCTTTATTTTGAGCTGAATGGTTGTCCTTTACTTCAGGTTCCTCAATATTATCATCTTCAAAAATTTAAAGTAGAAAAACATATTACCTAGTAGAAATACATACCTAAGTAGTTACAGCAATAAAAATGCTAATAAAACCACAAATCTCAAGAACTGTTCATACTACTTTATCTGACAAACACCGATAAATACAAATATAATATGTAACCCCATGAATTGTTAATATGCAAATCAGATAGTCAATAAGATAAATAAGGAGCAAAATATGTTGCTAGTCAATAAAATTTATCACCTGGTATATCCACAACAATTTCCTGATGAACAAGTCCTTTTTGAGTTTTAATAGGCAGCATCGCTTTCATCCTTTTTCCCCCAGTATCCTCAATCTGGTCCTCATATTCATTTTCCAAAGTATCATCATCCTCAGCGTTCTTTCGTTTCTTGGATTTCTGAATAGGCCTTAAAAGACAGAAATTTTTGACATACCCATAAACATAAATGGGGCAGAACTATTGTGTTATGGATTGTTAGTTACCCCGAGTATTTCACTTTATTCAGTATACTATAACTGCGGTTACTAATGGCATTCTTCAAAAAATCTAAATCATCTTCGTCAACCATCTGAAGCATATCTTCCCCATGATCACTCTCCTCCTCTGATACATCTTCCTTTGGAGCACTCTGGGGGGCCTTTCCAGGAATATCCTTAAGGTGCCTATTCAATTTTTTAGCTCCCTTTTTTATTACGCCTTGTTTTATAAGTTTATTTTTTTTCTGGTTGTTTCTTTTGGCTTTGGAGATTTTTGCTTTCTAAAAAAAAATAAGAACTGAACTAACATATTATAAGTATACCCAAAGAAACTGCCATATTGCAGAAAATATTAAGTTTCATAAATTTCCCTCAATATTTGGGGTCGAAATGTGCTTGTGAAAAAACTTGAACCACTTGCTTGCAAATTATTATATTATACACGACATGTCCTTAAACTTTTAACGACTTAAGAACATAAGAATTAAAGGAACTCAATACTTACAACAGCCATAATGAGTCAGCTCAATCAATGATTTCCTAAAACAGTTTTGCAAATAAAAGGAGGTCTTAAAAGTAGACAAAAACTAAGGTTAAGTTAAAAGGTTAGGTTGAGGTTAAGATCACATTTTCTTCCTTATGCTGTTGCATACTATCAACCGCCACATACTTGTTGAAGAATTTTCTTATGTTCCTAACTTTACTGCGCCGATTTTGACGTTTGTCATAGGGATGTGCGATATTTTGAAAACGATCGATATTTTGGTATCATATGGATAATGTTTTTGGGAATTCCCATTGATTTGGAAAACCAATTTTATCAATAGATCATACTCATTTAAAGGTAGCCAACTAAGAACTAAGAAATATGAAATAATAATTATATAGGTATAAAAGTATTTATAAAAATAAAAAACAATACGAGTTAATTGTCGACCTATACTCATAACAATTGACCATAAAAGTCAGCAATCCGATATAGAAAATACCATAGGAAAATACCGGCAGCACGGATATTGGAATATTTATTTGAGAAATTGCATTTGAGACTTGCATCTTGCACCCAACCGTATCGTACCGCACATCCCTAGTTTGTCGGGGAAATACCCGATCTATATCCAGAGAAAGCAATTTCAACCTAACCTTTATTGTTCTGGTTCTGACTGTGGATTAATCATTCAAACGAATTCTGTGATTCAAACTCTTTGTTTTGTTATGTGGGTAATGATTTCTGTGGTAGTTGGCACGAACATAGGAACTAATAGCGAATTCCATTGGTAAAAGAAGTGCGGCACTGGTATGTTGGTATGCCAGTAAAACTGCACCAGTGCACAAAAAGTGTTCTGTGGTTGCACTATTTGAGTACCATTTTTGGTTTAGACCTTGGGTGCATTTTTCTTACAAAGTTGATGATAATACTCCTCAATCCTCAATGATTTTACTTACCACTGGATAAAATAGTATTTTAAAGATCGAAAAAATTAAAACACTATTTTTTGACATTTTCATCCAGTTTCGGTGCAGCACGGTCTCCAAGAGCACGTGCGGAAGCGGAACCAGCGGTACTGATTGCACTCGGTGCAACACTTGTTGTACCGATTTTTCAATGGTTCACAAATACTTGCACTGAAATGTCCAATGATTTTCAAATTTTGCACTCGTTCCGCACTTTTTTTACTAATGGAATTCGCTATAAAACTAAGTTCGTGGTGTTGGGGAATCTCTTATCTGTTTTGTGGTGTTGGGTCGTTGGGTGTGTGTTTGGTGTTGGGTACCTATTCCCATATATGTATTAGTACTACATATATGCCTATTCCACTTTTTCGAAATAACTTTGTGAATTTTGTGACTGCAGAAATGTACTGTGATAATAAATTATTGGCGGTATAAACTTTTAAATAGAGCTTTTTCATATCATTAAGGACAGGTACGTATGATTTTTATGTGTAAGTATATATTTTTAGAAGGAGCGAAGAATACAGCCCTCACTGGAACAGTCCCTTTACTTTATTCGTAGAATAAAAAAAACTTTGTTTCTTTATTCTATGACTTTATTACCGTCGGATTTAAGGAATACCACAAAATTATAAGTTTGGTTTCTGGGGCCGTACTTCGAGACGGCAGTGGCATAGGGATACTTTACCATATCTCGTAATCGGACTGCGTTCTTTTTTCTTTTATTTATGACCATAAAATTATAAATATGTAAAGTTTGGTAATATCGCATCTATGGCAGTGGATTCATCAGCATTTTTGATGATTCAGGACTTCTTAATTGTTTGAAGGTTAAAAACTAGTAAATATTTTGTTTTTGTTGTTTACTTTGTAACACGGCTTTACTTAAAGATGACATTTTATTAGTGTCGAGCGCCGTCTCCGTCCTGTTAAATGTTAGAGAATGCCCCTAGCGGTTGGGAAGTACCGACACGGGAAGAAAACTTAAATAGCATCAACGTGACGGCGCGCGGCTTGGCGGCAGAGTTTCTAGAGTTGTCGATTGGAGAACAAAAGCGCGCGGTTGCGGATATTAGTACGTTTTTGGACTAATAAACTTAGGTAATTTTTAAGTAAAGCCGTGTATTTCCATTTTGACAGACAACATATATTATAAATTTATTTATTTTCTAGATGTATGAATAGTGTACCCAAATATCTAAAAGTGTGCATATTATATTAATTAGTTTAGGCTAGAAAAAACAGTTTATTGGAACATATGCGCATGTGTGTATGTTTAGAATTACGATGATTCAGATAAATAAAGTTTTGTTTTTCGTGCAAAAAATTGCCATTTTATTTAAATGATCAAGTTGCCCCACATTGGGATACGCTTTAATGCCCTGCTGAAATCATATTTTAGTCGTGTAGTTTTGTTTTATATTAAAGTCTATTTCGCTGGCCTAGGTGCAATACCACGTATATGCTCTGAACAATATTTGTGGATAGGAAGAAAAAACTTAACAGTTTTTTTTTACGTTGACTTTGATTACCAATATTTGTACCAACAGTTATTAAAAACAACTGCGTTTGCTATTTTCAGTCAGCAATAGTCAAAATTAATTTCTTTCATTTTTAAATGTACATAGATGGTATTGCATTTTTATTTTCCATGATTTTTATGTACTTACGTGCTATATATTAATCCTAAATTTTAAAAAATACAAATCTTTATTTTAGAATATTTAAAATAAATAAATATATTTAATATTTTCTTTCTTTATTTTTATCTTTACAACACAAACATTGCATTTTTATTTTAAAAATATAATTATTATAAGATAATAAATAAAATATTTCATCAAAAATATATTAACAAAATAATAAAACCTAAGTATAAATAGGTACCTATACCTAACTGAATCACAACCGTATCGGAACACTAAGTTCAGATTAGGAGCAAATTTTTTAACAGATTTTCTGATTTTTGTGCAGTCCTATTTTCAGTCTTTCTCCTTTTCGGCTCAACTTTTTCTATATTATTATGACAAATATCTTTTCGTGACCCCAGTTTTGTCCAAAATTTATTAAAAATTAGTTTTCTTTTTTCTTCTGTAATCTTGTCGCATTGATAAATTTTATTTTTCTCAATATGTTTTCCCTTACACCTTTGTTTTAGTTTTCTTTCTTTTCTTATTTTATTATTTTTCCATTCTCCATTCTTTCTCCTAAATCCTAAATATGTTTCGCCTTTCATTCGCTTAATTTTATTTTTATTTCTTGTCCATTCAGTTTTGTGCACGTCTCTTCTTTTTGCTCTTTTGTTTTTTTCTCTTAGTAAGTTATTCGCCTCTGTTCCTGTAGATTTTAGATCGGATTCTTTGTTATTAGTGACGTTAAAATCTGATTCAGTGTCATCAGATTGATCGTTAAGCTGAAATTCTTTATCAGAATGTGTGCCGTTATTATTGCAAGGGGACGACGGGGAATCTTGTGTAGGGCCAGGACCATCAGAACCGGCTACATCAGGTATATTATTTTGATCCCCAAGCGTACTTTTTTTAGCGACAGTTAAGTTAAAGGTGATCATATGCTTTGTGGCTCATTTATTATGTAGTTCTTGATGGTCGATGCTGATCTGGTAGGAAGAAAGCCCATCTCTTTGATACTGTGCGCCGTGTTGATATCAGTTTCTATGTTCATATACTCCATCACTTTGAAGTGAGATTTGTTCATTTCCTAATAAATTGTCATCTTCGAAAATTATAGGAATGTCTTCCAGTGAATGGTAATTTTGTCAATTTTGTATATACGCTAATCCTCGTCTACACTTTGTCTATTAACGTTACACTGCTTTGACTAAGTGGAAGAGGTTGATCCTTTTGTTGAGCAAGGGCCACAAGATTTTTGCATCTGTTCATCATGTAAAAAATATTTTGGTCATAAAATTTATTCATACATACCATCAACATGTTCTCAAAATATTTTTTTTTTAATCGCCACCTATTTGTATCGAGAAAATATTTGGATTAGTAGGTATAATCAATATTTAATACAAAGTAAGTATGGGAAAATGAAAAGTATTACAGCAATACATCATAATAAAATGATTACCTATATACCTAATTTTAATCACGTATACCTATGTAAGTGCATATATTTAAGAAAATAGAAAACGATATGATGATATAGGTACCTCACTATAATTCAGCTATATATCTCTTACATTTAATTAGCACACAAAAATACAAATATTTATTATAACTTACCTTACAATCCGTTGAAATTAGAGTCAAAAATTGTAAAATACTAGTTTAAACGTCAACCGCCATTATGAACGGCACCGTACTCACACTTAAGAGGTATTGCAAGCGCAATTTGCACGTGAGGTATTGCAAGGAAGCAGCTAGAGCGTTTCTATTGGTTAGAGTGATTCCAACTCTTGGCGGTTGATGCGGAGCATTGTAAATAATGAATTCGCGCCAAAATTTGAATATTTCAATATTTTGTACTTACGAGGTATTGCACCTAGGCCAGCGATTTACATAAAATTCATAACAATTTACACGGATATCTCTAATATAATTATCTTTATCATTTGCAATTCTTTTATAGTACTCAAAAAGTAAAACCATGCTGAACTATCCCCCACCCCCTAATATAAACGTATTAGCCCTACCCGGCCTGTCGTAATAAGTAATATAGTCCATTTACAAAACAATTACCCTAAATTCCGATGATACATACTTACCTTTTGGGAGCAGAGCACCTTGTTCAATAATTTATTTTTTAGAATTATATAAAGTAGGTGTCTAATTTAAGCAAAATACCTTTTAAAACATAATACATTGTATTTTTGTTCTCCCAGTACAAGTGGCAAATAAACAATGATTTACGACTCCAAATTTAATTGCTCTACAATAATTAAATGATTTTAGCAAATTACCGTTTTTATCGATTTTTATAGTTATAAGTACTGTAACACTCCATACTAGTCCATACAAACCCATACATGGGCGATGCGAGGCGCCATTGTATTTTACGACCCACACAGTGGTACGAGAAAATATAACATTTTTAAGGCAAGGTCGGGTAGATATACTTTTCCAAATATGGACATTTCGATGTGTAGGATTAAACTGCAGATTAATCACAAGGTTTTTACCAAATGTGCTGGGATACATGTTTTGCATAAAGCTTGCATGATTCGTTTATAATATGAAAGAGGTTGTTTTGTGTTTACGAGTTTATGCCTTAGGTTTTATATTACTCACCTATATATTTTTTATCCTTCTATAGCTGCTTCCTACGTTACAGTTTTTTATTCTGTCCGATAGGAACTAGAGAGATTATGCAGATTGAGTAGTAGTTCTATTACACATTTATATAGAGCTGAAACTTCGCCATGCAAATTTATTTGGTATAGAGATAGTAGAGATGAATGCAGAGAGGCCAGATAAATAGGTAGGTACCTATCTCTGATGATTTTTTGATCGTTGTCCAGAATATGTTTGGAGAAGAACACCAGAAATTGTGTAAATTTTTAGTGTTTCTTCGACCAAGCAAGATACTTCCAATAGAGAAACTCCCAACTGCTTATTATTTTACTTAAGTAGTCTGTTATACCCTGCATTCATAGGAATTCATTTTTCGCGTATTATACAAGGTGTTTCATTAATATTGCGAAAAAATTCAGGATGAGTTTTCCTGCTTAAAAATCTGAAAAAAGGTTCCTATAAAAGCCTATGTCCGGAAATGCTTGGTTTCGGATATATTTTTATTTTTGTTTTTTTCAAATAATTCTTAAAATAATGTCGACATTTAAACTAAAATTGGTGTCTAGGGGTTTTTTAAAATGCGAAATTCGAATTTGATGTTTGTATGGCTCCAACCAGTAGAGGGAGCACCCTACATATATTTTTACTCCTTTGAGGAGTCATAAATTTTTCTGGGGCCGCGCCCAAATATGGCTATTTTGAGGACCCAAAAAATAAAATTCGCCTCTTGAGCCTTAAAAAAAATAATAAAAAAAAAATACTTTGTCCGGTGCACGGGTGTACCTAATACCGTGAAAAAATTGTGCGAATAATTTAAAGAATATATAGACTCACCTAAATTTACTATTTAGTGCAACTCTATTCTTCTCGATTTTTGACAAGCAAACTTGTCTATCACTTTTTCGTTAAAGTTTGGAATGTTGTTAATCAACTGTTTTTCTATGGACAACATAGCCAACGCGGAAAGTCTTTCTTGGGACATAGTATTTCTTAAAAAAGTTTTTATTCTGTTTACAAACACTCAAATACGATATACGCCGGTCACGCCACGCGGGTTAAATCAGTTAAACTGAACTGAATATTCATCTTTTATTGAAATATATAGTTAACAGCGAAAACAAACAATGTGTATAAAACGCTAATACACATTCAACTCTTTCTTAAAAACTATATTTTTAGTTGAAAAAATAGTCCATACTTTCAGTGGAGTCAATGTAATATGAAATAAAACAATGCAGTCTTCCTCCACTATATACTATATAGTTTTTTTTATGGTACCGCGTTTTCTCTTAGGGACCGATAACTGTTAGGTGTATATCCCAACAATTCGTGTATTAAATTACGTGCATAATCATCGTCACTGAAATGTTTCGAGCAAACACGGGCATTTTTAATAATAAACTTATCCTTGCGTTTACACACATGCTTTCAAACAGTTTGCAATTCCTTGTCCTTTGGGAAACTAAAAAACTTTATACCAGGCGTAAAACTCTTACACTGATTATCAACCTTACAACCAAATACCGCACATCTCATTTTTTATAATTAAAAAGGACACTTATAATTTAAAAAAGACCGACTCGTACACCAAAACCGTATGTAAACAACAGGAATATGGCCGCCTTTTCTCGCTGCCTGACGTCACGAAAGACACGCCCACCTGCGCGATATCATATCTTCTGTAGTTGTATCATGGGCTGTGCCCAGACTTGCCGTATAATGCTGAACGAATAGCCACAGGCCACAGTAATTTACTATTATCCAGTACTCTGTCCTTATTTCGCATACGATTTAAAACAAAGAAGCATGCAGGGGCTCGCATAATAGTGTGCCCAGGTGCCTATGTTCGTTCGTTGTTCGTTGCCCGGTTCACCCGGTTGCCGTTCGTTCATAGTATGTTGCCCGTTCAACAAATAATGTAGTGCGAAATATCAAGAGTTTACTTATTAATAGTTATACCTTTATACCTCGGGAATTTTCTAGGTGGGTGATTTTTCTAGATGAGGCACGTGCCCCAGTGCCCTAATGGACGAGCCGCCACTGCGAGAAAGCGATTATTGTTCAAATGCAATAAAAATAATGAAATTAAATGTAACCAATGTTTTCAGAATCAATACTACTTTTTGTATAGATAATATAGCTGCTTTTCAAATATTTCATTAGCAACACAATTCCTCAACGGTCAGAGAAACAGAGAAACAAAATGCATTTAATGTTTGTAAAACGAATAGTATTGTAGTCTAGACAAACAACTAAATTTGCAAATATTATCCTAAATAGCGGCCTGCCGCTACGGTTAATTAAGCAAAAAACTGTTCTCACTTCGCAATACAACTTAATGTTAAAACGTCTATCTTTAGAAATTGTAACAATGTATGTTCTTTGACACGCTTTGCCGCCAGGAGATCAAGCACGTCGCACTACAGAAGACGGGAAAATAACAATTGGTCCTACGAAAACATGGCGGAACAATAAATAGCCTATTAGAAGACAAGGCGCGAAATATGTTACCTTGCGATTGATCCGTATGACAGCGGGGCGTGATTTTCTGGCGACAGAGCAAGCTGACGGTTCCTCGACGAGGCACTGCGAGTTAAACCCTTGAAAGGTCAACACGTACGTCAAAATTAACGTAGGTCATCGTCCGTCGGACACGACAATTGCATTCGCTTAATGAAAAGCACCAAGTTAATAAATATAGTAATGTTGTAAGTTAGTAATTAATCATGTATTAAAGAGTTATTTTGTAAACAAGTGCAGAAATGGATGAATAAAAGCCAAATTAAATGTGATCCAACTGTCTGATTCACTTAGCCAAATGTATAAAACCAACCAGTGAAATAACCTAAACCCGAGGAAAATTTAATTCCCATATCACTGATCAGAGTTTAATAAAATTGCATTTATCTCTTAAACAAAGCCGAAATCAAAAATTATAAGAAGGTACTTCGCATTAGCGATTAAACTGCCTACATAACAGTGTTATCAAAAGAGAAAACGGCACTGCCGTACATATTTTTTGTTCCGCTTAAAAACTAACACCCTGCATTTTGGAAACGAAGCATTTCCGAACATAGGTTTATAGGAACTTTTTTTTTTCATATTTTTTAGCAAGGAAACTGATCCTTTTTCCGTAATATTAATGAAACACCCTGTATTATATGACTCGTATATAATGTAGAATTAGAAGGAGGGAGGTTATATACCTACAGAACTGTACATTTACAACACAAACTAATTCCAACTAGAATAGCCGTGGGTTTAAGAACAAAGACCCATGATAAGTGGGCGCAGAATTATGAATTTTGCAATTTTCATAAAAAGCGAAATTATGTTTGTGCATCTTTGACCCCGTGGAAATATCTTTCGCCAATAAAATTTACTTTCTAAAAGTACATAAAATGATAACATGAGTTCGCGAGTGATGGATGAATCATCGCAAAAGATTCGTATATACCTATGCGAAGAGATATTTAATTATATTTCGGGTCGCTACACCTTTTTGTGGCTGGCTTATAATAATAAAATAAATTAAAAGTGTAATAATCATTTTGGCGTTGCACCTACAGGTTTATTAAATTTTTTATAGCATTTTTTAGAAACTAGAAATAATTATAGAAGCCATTGGCATCATCTAACCCGCTATAAACTGAACTGGTACGTCCCACAACACAAAAACAAGACCTGCGCAATAGTGGATGCTAATAATGATTGAATTCAGTATAATTTAAACTTTTTAAGGTATATATTTATAAATTTTTATATAATTAAGTGACATTACCACAAGTATATAAACAATAAAATAGACTAATAAAATATACCTATCTTAATAGAAAAACAATTTTTTACCTACATTTTTAATTTTCTAAATTATCTTTGATTAAATTAGAACTAGCTCTAGAAATTTACTCATTTATAGTGATGAACTCAATATATATTATAACATCTAACATCGGATCCGCAGTTTAGATTAATAAGTAAAAAAATACTGCATTTAAACCTACGAGTATATAGAAGTCCATATGATTTTTATTAAATTAGAGTAGTATCCTTTACCATAACCCAGACGAATACCCCCCTGGAGGCACCCGCTGGACCTGCCCCCTAACTTTCTTTTTTGCTTCCATATCGTCCTGTTTTAAGATATCCTCAATGGACGATCCTTTCTTACAGCTAGAATTTCTTTCCACTGACCCCTCAGAATTCCTATTGCTTGAAATGACTTTAGTATTTCCAGAAGAATCTGTCTCGGACATCTCAGTTGTTGACGATCTTTCTTGGATTCGAACCTGTTCTATTTTGCTTGTTACTTCCACGACGTCAGGCGTAGATGTTCCACTTCGTTGTTCAGTTACTTCTTCTGGGACCAGTGCAACTTCGTGAAAGCTATTGTGTCCATTGGTATCCCCATTCGTATCCAGCTTGCAAACTTTTTGTTCTACAATTGTATCTCCTTTTGTTGTGCTGTTTTTTGCCTCTGTCCTTGTTGCGGTAGTGACCGTTTCGCTTTGCAGTACTTGCTGGATTGTCCCGCCTTGATTGTGGTCTTTTCGAGGGGAGACATGGGGGACAACGTCAGGAATAAAGTCGGTACCAAAAATATTGGAGGTACCGCCGCCTGGAGGTTTAAGGATCCTGTTGCAGCTGCGTTGATCATGGAATCCTACGTAGATGTGAGCCATTTTGATCTGTAAAAAGAAGAAAAACGTTTTAATGGATGCAACTATTTTTAGAAAGAGTGATCAAACAAGGGTAGGCTATATGAAATCTGAAGAACTTCACCAAAATGTTTATATCCATTAAATGGGGTGGCCCGAAAAGGTTTTATGAAATAAACTTATATTTTAATGAGACGCGTTTCGCCGTATAACGGCTCATCAGCAAGGCTTGGGTCTGACGAAAAGGAGAGGAACCTTACAGTGAATTCGATTTGCCGCGAGATGTCGCCACGTACAAGATATATGCCAAGTTTCAATAAATTTTAATAAGCCAATCCTAATTTATTCAATGAAATGTGATGGCAAAATAACGAAATTTTCATAGTTTAGGTAATACAACACCAGCAAATAATTTCTATGACGCTATTGTCAAAAATTGACGTAAAGCTGGACATAACGAATAAAGATTATTTTACATTAAAAACACATTTTCGTTTCACCAGTCCGGCAATCACACATCCAAAATCCAAAATAAAAAACACCATTATGTTATGTACAGATTTTCACAAGAATATTAATTAATTAAATGTTCAAACAACCCTCCATTAACAGCTAAACAATATCCTAACCGATCATAAAATTCGTTTCTAACACTACTGAGTTGATATTGAGAAATTCTGTCACATTCTAACGAAATATAGTTTTTTAGCTGGTCTAAATTTTCCCATTTTACATCTTTATAAATAAAAATTTTTAAGTGACCCTACAAAGAATTCGTTTGGCGAAAGGTCAGGTGACTTGGCTGGCCAAAAGGATTAGATGCGCTGACAATAATATTTTGCAAGTATTCCCTAACTATGAGAGAATTATGGGCAGGTCCACCATCCATTTAATATCAGATATCCTGATTTTCGCGTACAACTTCTTCTAGTGCGGGTTCAATTAGATTTCGTAGTAAGTCCAAAAAGGTTACCTACTGCTTTCGATAAAAAATGGCCCAATAATGTGATGTCCTACAATTCCCGCCCAAACATTTATTTTTATGGATATTGCGTCCGAGTATGAACAAGACAATGTTCATTTTCTACGAGACGTTAAATTCCGAAATGCATTCCATCACTTGCGCAACCGCGATAAGTTAGGGGTTATGTCTAATTTGAAATACTGGCGGGAGAAAAATTATTGGATATGATTTAAAAAGTAACAATCGTGGAGGTATGTTTTGTGTGTGGAGTCTGAAAGGAAGAATAATTAATTGGAGAGTAGGGTCCCAAAAGGTTACAAAAACCAATACCTAATGAGTTACTGAGTACGCAATATATCCCGGCGGATATGGCGTAGATAAAAGAACAAGTATATCAAAAAGTGAAAGATACTAAAAAGCAAAAAAAGTTATGTCTTATTAAAAGCTATTGCTTGTTTTAAAAATAGGATCCACGATGCCAAGAATATTTCTTTCTACAGATGCAAAAATTATAAACACGTTAAATTTCATTCAGATTAAATTGCCTTCAAGTTTTAATGCATAACGTTAAATAAAAAAGTTGTTTTAATTTTAAAATAAATTCTAATTCCAGATTTTCTAGTAAATATTTGAAATTACGCTATTTAAATCAGAAGTAATATCTTCATTCGCGATTATAAGCATTCTTTGCTCTAGACTAGAGACAACATAATATAGTTTATTTTGACAAATACAACACAGTTAAAGGTGTAATAAAATAAAAATTGCATAGGTACCCTTCGTAAAAAAAAGGTGTCATCCTTAAATATTATTTTTAAAGCAAGCACAAGCCACAAAAGGTTATATACTGTGAAAGCAAGCAAAAACTTTTATAAAGAATGACCTTATATTTTCACTTCTTGGTATATTTGTCCTCTTGTCTTCCTCATCCGTGGATATACTGAATTTAGTAAGTAATTTGGTGTATTTTTTTAACCTATTCAGGACCTAGCCATAACATCCTCTAATTAAATATTTTTTCTCTCAGGCTCCACGGTTCTCATTTTTCAGTTCTCCCGCCGATATAATCCTAAACTTGCAGCGCTTGCTCATGTGATGGAATACATTTCGGAATTTAACGTCTCGTCATTTTCTTGGCTCCAATATCGGCAATTTTGAACATTTGGTTCGTTGTTGAGGGTGAATGTACATTCATCGGTAAAACAAATATTCCTCAAAAATCCCTATTATTATTTGCTCTTTCCATTACCTCAAAACAGAATACCATATTCTTACCGTAGATCTTGATGTTTTTCATACTTGTAAGGAAAATATTTATGTTTTTTTTTTAAAGTGTGCAATACTGTGGTTTGATGTTTTCCTACGGCTTGCCCAAGAATCCTCGTGGTAATGGTAATCATTTTATTTTCCTTCACGTGCAGTGAAATATCAAGATCTCTATTATCCCTTTCTTTAGCTCTATTGACATTCTGAATGGAGCATTTACAGTTATTTATTACAGTGCCTTATTTGGATTCAAATTTACTAATGATAAGTTTAATTAAAGAGATGGAAGGGATAAGCTTATCAGGGAATTGAACTGAAAACATTTCAGACACTGCTCTTAAACTGTTTCCTGTATAATACCACTTAATCATAGTTACTTTTTCCTTAATGGAATAGCTCATATTTAGCTATAATTAAAGCGCCTTCAATAAAAATTTTGTCACTGACGCTACTTTTCGTTTTGTCAATGCCAAATAATAATTTGCTGGTGTTTGCTGTATTACTTAAATTATGAAAATTTCGTAATTTTGCCATCACATTTAATTCAATAAGTTAGGATTGGCTTATTAAAATCTATTCAAACGTGGCAATATGATTGTTATATCGGCCTCTTCAAAAAAATATCATACAATTTTTCTCCAAAATACAGGGGATCCAATATTTAGCCACCTCAAAATGTACATGGGATTTCCTATGTTCAACCAAAGAAACTTATAAGCTATAAGTTTCTTTGGTTCAACTAAGCCATGCATCACCCGGTATAAGCATACTGTAAAGGTGCAGTAAAGGGTCGGATTAAAGAATACAAGTAATGATACTCGTATACCCGGTATTCTATAATAATATATTGATTTAACCAAATAAAAAAAACCAAATACAGTAAAACTTGTGTTAACGGACACCCTTTTATATCGGCCACCTGTGTTATCGGCCAGTTTCAAGCTAACAAAAATCTACTTTATAGAAAATCCAGTATATAGAAACCCTTAGATAATGGACACCCTTATAAAACAGCCACGGCCAGACGAACCTTAATTTTTATAACCTATTTCTAGGTAAATCAACCTTTTCATATTGGCGGGAATTTCTTTGGCCTAATTTGCATTTTATTATTTTATAATTACATTCTGCAAACTTTAAGGGTGAAAATACCCAACAATATTATTTTTTATACTAATTAGGAAAATATTTCCTAATTAGTATATTATATTTATTCTACTCCATCTGACTAGTAAGGATTTTTAAAGATTTTTAGTTTTTATATTATTTTTTGCCTGGTTCAAATAGCATTAGTGGTTATAGGGGGATTATCTTCACATTATATTTTTAGTTGTGTCTAATATCGATAAGAGTAAAGTTGTTATAGTGTTCGGAATCGAGGCGTGTTTAATAATGTCCCTAAAATGAAAACGTTTGTAACTGAAGGACAAAATTGATGTTATCGCGGAAAGTGAAAAGTATGCCTTAGGTTCGCGAAAACTGGCGGAAAAGTTTGGTGTTGGAAAATCCCAAATAAATGGTATAATCAGGAATAAAACTGATCTAAAACGAAGGTTTGAAGAAGGTGTTAATTTAAAACAAAAGCGGAAATCTCCGAAGTCAGGAGGATTGGCAGTAGATCAAGTCGTCTACAATTGGTTCTGCAAAGCAAGAGGTAAAAATGTTCCAATATCTGGACCGTTAATTAAACAAAAAGCACTTGAGGCAGCAAGCAATTTAAAAGTGGAAAATTTTGTAGCCTCAAATGGCTGGTTGGATTGTTTCTGTCGGCGACACAATATCATATTTAAGTCAATTTGTGGTGAGGCAGCCAATATAAAGTTGGAAGACGTAGAAGCCTGGAAATCCAAGTTACTGTTAATTTTGAAAGATTATTCCCCAAGAGATGTGTATAATGCGGACGAAACTGGTCTTTATTACCGTGCCATGCCAATAAAACGTTTTCTTTGAAGGATGATAAATGTACAGGGAGAAAAGCAGCGAAACAACGATTGACTATTTTACTCTGTGCAAATATGGAAGGCGAGAAAGAATATCCACTGATCATAGGAAAAAGTAAAAACCCTCGTTGTTTTAAGGGTAGCCATATTAATAAATTGCCCTTCGAATGGGTTTCCAACAAAAAGGCTTGGATGACGTCAGAAATTATGACAAAATGGCTGCATAAATTTCATATGAAAATGAAAAATCAAAACAGACGTGTGCTTTTGTTTTTGGATAATGCTACTTCTCATTCAAAAATATTGCTAGATAATGTAAAATTAGTCTGTTTGCCTCCAAATACCACTTCGCATTGTCAGCCGTTAGATCAAGGAATTATTCAGAATTTCAAGATATTATACCGGCAATACCTCATTAAAAGGCTTTTAACGTTCATTGACAGTGGATGTGATTTTGAAGCTTCTGAAAAAAGTTAAAATTTAACGAGTGCCCTTATATGGATAACAAGTGCCTGGAAAAGTTTCTTCACTCACAATTAAAAAGTGTTTCTCCAAGGCCGGATTTTATGAGATTGTCCAAGAAGAAGCAAGTTTTTGCGAAGAGGATGAAATACCCCTTGTCCAGCTCTTTTCCTCAATTAATAATAAAATTGTGAGTTTGAAAGAGTTTGCTCTGATTGATAGTGACGCACCTACAGAGAGTCCCAATTTCAGCATATCAGAAATTGTTAAAGAACTAGCTCATAATGACGAAGAGCAAAATTCTGACATCAATAGTGACGCGGAGGAATGCGAAAATCCTAAAACTACTTTGACGAATATGAGTGAAGTGTGTGCAAAATTAAGAGATGTTCAAAATGATTTACTGTGTAATAACAATGGTGAACTTGCTATAGATGTCTTTCAAACTTTACTAAAATGCGAAGCTGAAGTTTTTAAAACAAAATTAAAAAACCTAAAGCAAACAAAAATTGAAATGTATTTTAAAAATTCTTAAAAACACATAAAATGCAAGCAAAAAACTAAATTTGTTATACAATACATCTTTTATCCAAAAATTAATGTTGTAACTACATATATGTACCCATACTATTAACACTTATGCACATTTTAACTTAGATTTAGATAATGTTTTTGGGGGCGGCGGAACTTTCGGCCCCATATTGGGTAAGGTACCTGCTAGAAATTTTAGGTCAAGTAATCTTGCAAGAAATGTCGGCCCCAAACATTGCAGGTAATGCGAATTGAACCAAAAAGGTGGATTAGATGCCTTGTTAGCGCTGTTTAACCAATATAAGTCTATAAAAGGGGCAAACAATTAATAATAATATTCCCCGGTGAACTTGAAAAAGGCGAATTGGAACCAAAAAGGTGGATTAGATGCCGTGTTAGCGCTGTTTAACCAATATAAGTCTATAAAACCGCATTAGCCGAGTTGCAGGTCAAAAATTGAGTTAGTTCAGGTTAGTTGCATTTTCATTTTATAAATGATTCAAAACACAAAAGATCATAAAAAAATTAAAATGTTATAACGTTAGACCATTGGGGCCAAAAATGCCTGTAATAAAAACATGACCCTTCCATCCCGGGGCCGAAAGTTCCTGTCAAAATCGGGCTGCTACCTGGCCGGGGCCGAAATTTCCTACGCCCGTTTTTGGTAGGTATATATTTTATAAAAACGTTTGTTCTCTATATGTACTGCGCGATGACGTCGGTCATGTGTGAACATAAGACATGAAAGCTAACACAAAGCTCTATTAAAAAAATATTAGCAGCTATATTAACCTTAAAAAATAGCGAAACGGTGTTAATCGTTCTATACATTTTTAAGCTGTATAACCCTTAAGAAAAAAGACACATGTATGTAAAAAAGGTGTGACTCTGTTTTATCGCTTATTATGAATTCTGTATATATTAAGATAACGGGAACCCGGTTTTTTAAAGTTTTTTCATATAAAATCTTTGAATATCTGGCACAAACTCTGCATAAAATTTGCATGACATTGCAATATATCTTTCAGCAAGTACATAGATGCCATAATCTATTATGATTATGTAGGCTCGTAGGCACTAAAGGATTATTGACTACTTATATTTTAATTAATACTTGTTTACCAGCATATTATGTTTAAGAGACCATCAGTAAGCCATTCATACAGGGTGTTTATTAAACATACGGCACAAATTGAAAGGGTTATTCCCTGGACTATTCTAAGAATACTTTGTCCTTTGATGATTTTTGAAAATCCGCTTTGTCTCGAAGATACCGGACGAGAAAATTTTGGTCAATAACAATATTTTATCACTTATTTTAATTATAAAATATTTTTAATATCCTTTAGCAGATTTTAATTTAATTTTGGTAATGATAATTTTAGTGATAAAACGCTCATGTAGCGCTAAATTATTACGTCTAGTGACGCCTTAACAAATAATACTGGCAAAAAATAAGACGCCACTGAGTTTTTGGTAATTTTTATATCTTTTTCGGATTAAGCAACTAAAAATATCATTTTATTGTCTGTTAAATTGTTTTCATATCTTGCTTCGTTTTCGAGAAAATAAAAATGCATATCTCTGGAAAACAAAAATCTTTAAATAATTAACATTATTAACACTCAGTGTCAGTGTCAGAATTTGCAATTTCTACATTTTTAAAATAAAAATGGTTCACCATACAAATCAAGACAAATTGAACACGGTTTTAGTTTATGGAGGAGAATGCCATCAAAATGCTTCAGAAGCTGTGCGCTGCTATCGAGCTCGTTTTCCAGATAGACCAACGCCCGATCGCAAATCTTTTGTAGCTTTGTGTACCAACCTTACCTACATGGTATAAAAACAATTTAAGAGACATTAAAAGGATATTTTTAGCTTAATCCGAAAAAAATATAAAAATTACCAAAAACTCAGTGGTGTCTTATTTTTTGCCAATATTATTTGTTAAGGCGTCCCCTGAGACGTCACTGGACGTAATAATTTAGCGCTACACGAGCGCTTTATCACTAAAATTATCATTACCAAAATTAAATTAAAATCTGCTAAAGGATATTAAAAATATGTATAATTAAAATACTCGTTAAAATTGTTTTAATAAAAAACTTAACCCCAAATATCTCCGTTCATGTTGGATTTATCAAAAATTTTTATGAGACATAATTTGATCAAAAATAATTATCTTTAAGAACCACAACATTTAAAAGTTCCTGTCATCGAAAAAATTCTTTGCACCATGGCGCCACCTACATCTTGTATTATTTAAACACATTTTTTACACAGTTGTGAAGCCAATCATAGAGGCTAAAAACGGGCGTTTACGGAATTTACATGTCTTTTTTTTTTATGATAAGGCACAGCACTGCAGGATAAATTCTTTATGGCGCTCTGGGAGCGGTGCGTGTGCGCAGGAAACGATTCACGTTGGTCTTGAATCTTTGAAGATTATAGTCGTTGGGGAACACGATCTCAGGGAGGTCGTTCCAGAGTGATGACGTTCTCCAGATGAAAGAATTTTGAAACAGTGTCGTTCGAGGGGCACTAAGCTGAACCACGTACTGGTGGGCTGCAGTGGCTCGTCGTGTATTTCTACCATGCACCGCTCTGGGTGGTATCAAGCGGGCAACCTCAGTTGAACACTTATTGCCATGCAAATATTTGTAAAATAGACTCAAGTCGCCAACCTGCCTTCGATGTTCAAGGCTTTCCAGGTTGTTTGTCAGACTATGGTCACCGATCAAGCGAATGTCATATATAGTTTTCGAAATAATTGGCCTGGGAGTTTTTATTGAAACACCCTGTATATGCATTTTTTGCATATTTTATCAATTTTATAATAAAATGCATATTTTTCTTAAATTATTATTTTATGAGCATATTTTTATGTTTTTGGCTTTATCGAAAAATTTAAAACGCCCGGTCATGAAAACTCGTAGACTCATAGGTTTAATGTCCAGTCCGGCACTTGTTTAAGGGATTTTCCAATCTAAAGATAATTATATAATAATTAATATTTACATTTTGGTTATACACAAGGTATTTGTTGGGGGTTTCGGGGGTTTGCAGGTATATTGTTAGGGGTTATTTATTGTCATTTAACAATGCCTTATCATTACCTGCTTAACAAACTGTATTTATAAGGGGTTGTAATACGTTCTTCTGTTTTAGTTTGTCGCAAGATTTTAGTATTTTCAGTGTGAAACTAGTGATTTCGAATTCGTGTCCAAAATGTCTAAAGTGGCGAAAACGTCTTCGTGGATTAAAAATCTCCCAGAGTGGAGAAAAATCGAAATCTGAAAAGAAAATTTTATAAGAAGACTAATGCAAGGCTTTGGTCGCAGCAAACATACCCTTAAAAAAATTGCAAAATCGGCAATTTAGAGGATTTTTGCAAAAATATTGTCAACAAACCATTCCTGACGAATCCACGCTTAGAAAGAAGAATGTCCATTCAGTATACGACACCGTTTTAGAAGAAATTAGAGCTTCACTGGGTGATAAAAATTTTTACATTATTGTTGATGAAGGCACAGATGCTTGTGGCAGATATATCGCACATCTTATGATTGGAGCACTTCAAGAAGATAAAGCAACAAGCCCATATTTAATAGCTTCTAAGCAGCTAGACAAAACTAATAATGTGACCGTAACCCGATTTATTCAGCTACGAGCTTTTTCTCACCAAATCCAGTCCCAGATGAGAAGTTTTTAGTGCTTTTGTCTGATGCAGCACCGTATATGGTAAAAGTATGCCAAAACTTAAGAATATTTTATCCCAATATGGTACATATGTGACTTGTCTTTTACATGGAATAAACCGAGTCGCAGAAACCGTCAGAACTGAATATCCTTTAGTAAATAAACTAACTTCAAATGTAAAAAAAGTGTTTCTAAAAGCACCTCTAAGAGTGCAGATGTATAAGGAGAGATTACCAGGAGTTAGTTTACCTCCAGAAACTGTAATTACCCGGTGGGGAACATGTATTAATGCCGCAATATTTTACGTAAAACATTTCGAAGCCAATAAATAACTAATTTTGGAATTAGATGGTGGTTCGCAGTGTGTTGTGCAAAGTAAAAAGTGCAAGTGTAGCTAAAGATCTTATTTTTATTAAGGTTAATTTCAGTTTTATACCGGACATAATATCCTCGTTAGAGAGAAGAAATTTAAGTTTAAGAGACTTAATTAGTATGATGAAACTTTTTCCGCTTAATGTAACAACATTCCCGGTAAAGTAGGAGGTCAATTAAGGAACAAATTGGATATAACTGTAAAAAAGAATGAAGGATTTAAATACTTAACTGCAGTAAAAAGCATTTTTGAAGGTAAACTCTCAAACAAAGTTGTATCTTGGCCTTATACCTTACTACCTAAGTTGCAGTATTGTCCGATTACATCAGTAGATGTTGAAAGAAACTTCTCTTTGTATAAACATATAGAAAATTTTGAAAAATTTTTAGTAATGCATTTTATACAATTTCAGGTTAAAAAATTGTTTATTTTAATTTTTCTTTGTTCTTTTTGCATTTTTTTTTAATAAACATCTTTTTTAGAACCCAGTGTGTTTCTTTATCCTATTTTACTATAATAAATTAAGAAATATTGCATACCAGTATGCATATTTGATCAAAAAAATGCATATAACTGCACATTTCAAAGGCAAGCAAGGCATATACATGCGCATATTTTGGCTCAACTCTTTCGAAACTCCAGGGTCGTTTCTTATTAAGTGACACCTAGTAATTATCTGACTTCTTAAATCTTCCACATTCTCCACTGGAGTAGTATAAACTAATGACTTTAGATGGCCACATGGGAAATAATCCAGGGTGTTTAAGTCCGGTCATCGAGCAGGCCATAAGAGAGGTCCACCTCGACCAATCCGGCGATCTCCGTATGTTACTGTTAAAAACTCAGGAGCAACAACACTAAAATGCGCTGGTGTGCCATGGTGAATAAACCACATTGCATTTATTGTTGCCAATGGTACGTCCTTCAGAAACTGAGGTAGCGTTTGTTCCAAAAAGTTGCGATACATCTTGCCGGTAAGTCTTCCTGGTAGGAATATCTGTATTATTATAAACATTATATTCTTAGAATGAAGAATATAATGTTTAGAAAACACCCTGTGTAGTAAAAGTGCAATAGTAATTATATGGTAAACTGTTAAACTATAGCAATACATGAGATCTATTTATATAAATTACTAATTAAATTTGGCAACAATTGAAACAGAACTAAGAAAATGTTAGTTCAGGTTAAACCAAAAGCTTGCCCTATTTTTGAATAGCAGCAGCAAAAAACAATTCGTATGAAATAAAAAAAAAGTTCATCTATTTCATCGACTTGTTGAACAAGAACTCGAGGAATGTAATCTTATGATTACATATTACATGCGTTGGACGGCTACAAAATAAATTAAACCATTAAAATCGTTAAATTACCATTATTTTATCGTCTTTGAGATTGGACGTCATGCATCATTAGTTAATAAATCGACAGAAACGATGTTTTAATATGGAATATGGGTGTTTATCATATTATTAGATGTATTTTAACCATCTAATAATCTAATAATTGAACTTTGTTGACAAATCGGTACGTTTTTTTGTTTCAACTTGGTAAATATTAATGGTACTTTTATTAAGTAATCTATCTATAAAGCTAATAATTGAAACTGATTTACAAAAACCAACTCTGTAAGAAAGTTCCGAAATCATGGATAGATAAGACTTTGTTATACTATACAGGATTAGTCAAAAGTCGCGTTTAAGGATCGTGTTGTAGCTTATAATAACGTACCTAAAGTTAAAGTTATTTAAATTTGGTATAGGTACGGGGCTTCTAATAATTATGATTTATACAGGGTGTCCGGAAAATACGTGTACAGGGTGTCCCAACGATAGAGTAAAGTAAGTTTTCGCTTAACTGATAATCTTTGTGACAAAATCGTATCCGCCATAAGGTAAGGTAGAAAAATGCGCACATTTTAAAAATATTGGAAATTATACAGGGTGTGCCACAAAAGTAGGACAGCAAAAAGTAAGATTTTTTTAAATGGAACACCCTATATTTCCTTGTATTTTTGGGTTCTATGTATTAATCCAAACGTTTTTGGTCATATATGACATGAGCTGAAATTTGATAGTTTTTGAGAAATTTCGAAATAACGATGAAAATTAGAATTATCATGGTGTTGATAAATGGACAGTTTCTCCGTCAATTCATAATTGCAAACTTCAATATTTGGTAGGAGGAAGGACTGGTTACTATATTAATATTTAGTATGCGCAATATTTGCATTTGTTCTACAGGGTGTTTATTATAAGCGTCCAAATTCGCACATCTTCAAACTAGGAAATCTCAATTTTTTTAAATGGAACACCCCGTATATTTTAATTTCGTTTTATTCAGATTTAAACAGCCTTTCATTTTTGCTAAATATGTCCTATGCCTATCTTTAATAGTTATCGAGAAATTTCGATTTTTTCGAATTGCTACACGTTATATTCTATACCAGAGCCATTGTTGGATCGCGATAGCCATGAAAAACAATTATTCATGTGCCAAAATAAAATGCTTATAGTCCAGAATTTTAAATTTTTATTCAACATTACGTCTCAATAAATGTTCAAAAATATGGCCTTCGTGTTGAATACACGTATTTAATCTTTTTTGTAGGTTGTGTCTCACCTTCGACAACATAGGAGGTGTCACTCTTCGACAAACTTCGCTAATTCTGTTCTTCATATTATCTTCCCTGGTGGTTGGTTTATTGACATATACCCGATCTTTTATGTAACCCCATAGGAAGAAGTCTAACGGTGTTAAATCACATGACCGTGGTGGCCACGAAATAAAGCCTCCACGCCCAATCCATTTTTCTGGGTATTGTCTGTTCAAGAAATCCCGGACTTCACGATGGAATTGTGGAGGTGCACCATCATGTTGCAGCCACATATTTTGCCGTACGCCTAAATTAACATCCTCAAATAACTGAGGCAATTCTTCACGTAAGAAAAGTAAGTAGCTGCGGCCCGATAAAGGTTCATTAAAAAAATGGGGACCCATAATTTGGTTATGAAGGATACCACACCATACATTTATTGACCAGTGACCTTGATTTTGAACTTCCCGTAGCCAGAATGGATTTTCCATTCTGAATAGAAAATTAACGAAATGAAGACGAAAAAAGCAAGATAAGGTTTTAATTCACGACAATTATTATTAAGCGTTTCATTTTGGCACATGAATTGTTTACCTTAGCTATTGTTTTTCATGGCTATCGCGATCCAACAATGCTCTGGTATAGAATATAACGTGTAGCAATTTGAAAAAATCGAAATTTCTCGATAACTATTAAAGATAGGCATAGGACATATTTAGCAAAAATGAAAGGCTGTTTAAATCTGAATAAAACGAAATTAAAATATACGGGGTGTTCCATTTAAAAAAATTGAGATTTCCTAGTTTGAAGATGTGCGAATTTGGACGCTTATAATAAACACCCTGTAGAACAAATGCAAATATTGCGCATACTAAATATTAATATAGTAACCAGTCCTTCCTCCTACCAAATATTGAAGTTTGCAATTATGAATTGACGGAGAAACTGTCCATTTATCAACACCATGATAATTCTAATTTTCATCGTTATTTCGAAATTTCTCAAAAACTATCAAATTTCAGCTCATGTCATATATGACCAAAAACGTTTGTATTAGTACATAGAACCCAAAAATACAAGCAAATATAGGGTGTTCCATTTAAAAAAATCTTACTCTTTGCTGTCCTACTTTTGTGGCACACCCTATATAATTTCCAATATTTTTAAAATGTGCGCATTTTTTTACCTTACCTTATGGCGGATACGATTTTGTCACAAAGATTATCAGTTAAGCGAAAACTTACTTTACTCTATCGTTGGGACACCCTGTACAACGTTTGACGACAGACTCCTGGCGTCAAAATAGGTCGATCTAAGCCGACTTAGTTATATTCAAAATTGTCTCGTTTATCCGGTAAAGGGCGTCAAAAATTTGTAAAAATATTGGTTTTTCCTAAATTACGTGAAAACCTGCTAATCGATTTTAATGATTTTTAGTATGTAGACTAATACTATAAAATTACGTTATATAGTAGTATAATATAGTCACCGGCTGTAAATAAGTGGAAGTGTTATAAAAGTGATTTAATACGTCAACATTTCTCCTGATTTTTTATATCAACGGCATTGGCGTAACTAGGGGGGGGCCAGGGGGGGCCCGGCCCCCCCCAGCTTGGTCACAGGCCCCCTCTAGCCAAAACCATAATTACTTCATTTTTCTTTCCATCACCTATTTTTCTAAAAAAAGAAATGTATATTTTACAAAAATTAATTTAATTTATTACTCATCATCTCATCAAGCTCGGAATCCGTTTGATGCTAATTTGCAATACCTAACTAGACAACACGCTTTCTTGACTTCAGGGCGAATACCGTCAACCGATCCGACCTGCATCGCATCGCAGCATCGCTTTTCTTCAAATAATGCAAATCGCACTTTCTCTTACCCTCTCATTTATGTGACAAAGACGAAGCTAGGAGCTGAGGCTGACGCCAACGAGTAAGTGCGACGACGCCATAGAATAGACAAACAAAGTGTTTATTAGCGGTTTTAATAAGAGTATATTATATTTTAATATACCTAAGGGGTATATAGTGACGTCGTGTGTACTGTGTATTATAGTATATAGTGTCTTTGTACTGGGCTGCTGGGCAATATAGTTTAAAATAAAATAAAGGTGAGTAGGGTCCATGTTGACGGTGTAAGATACATACATACAGGGTGGTCCCGAGGTAATGGGAATGGGCCAAAATTAATTTCCAAGGTAGAAATATTGTGATTTAGCCACGTAGTTTAAAAGTTGATAGTTAAAAAGATATAGGGTGTTAAGTTTAAAATATGATATTTTTTAAATTTATTTCTTAATAAATGGGAATATCCAACCAAAATTTGAGTTGCTTTAAATAATTATTAGGTACGAATTATTCATTTAGCGATAAAGTTTTTCAAGTTGGCTTTGGACGAAAATCACATATCGGGTGTCAACGAATCTATTAGATAAATCAAGTATTCTAGAGCGTTATCAAAATGAGACCCAAACCTTATTTTACTTATTTACAGATTCAGTCATGAAGAAAATCCAAAAAGATATCAAGTCGTTTTTTAAAAAGAGCAATAATTCCCACCATACTGACAGCACAAAAAGTTCGTTAAGTTCTTCTCCGTCAACTTCGACAGTATATAAAAGTACTTCACAAATTCATAAGAGTCCATCATCTACAGCATCTACTTCGTCTGCTTCTGTAGAAAAACTTTCTGGGCAAGATGAAGATCTTACTATTCCTTCCTTTTTTACTTCGTCGATCATAGCGGATGCGGCTACATCTAGACAACCAACGTCAAATCCTTCTATGAACTCACGTATGCTTATCCTTGACAAGATTCCCTCTCCACCTTCGCGGCCGTCGCAACCATCAGCATCAAATGCCGTTCTAGATCTGGGTACAATTGAGAAGGGTCCATCGCAGCCAAACGTCGTTTTTCCAAAAACTCAATTTGGAAACCGATTTCGATCATTTTCCGCAAATTATTATCGGAAATATAATTGGTTGGAGTATAGTGTAAGTGAAGATAAAGTGTTTTGTTTTTTTTGTAGACAATTTCTCACTGGAGTTATACGTCAGCAAAATGAAAAGTTTGTGAGTACTGGATTTTGCAAATGGAAAAAATTGAGCGAATATCTTCAAAAACATGAAGAATCTGAACTACATATTCAGTGTACAGAAAAGTACATATCCTACAAACAGACTTTAAAATCTGGAAGTGTGATTGAAAAGGTTTTCTTGCAAAATGATGAGGAGATAGCACAAAATAGAGATTACTTTATAAAATTAATTGATCTTATTTTGTATTTAGTACGTCAAGGCTTGCCTCTCAGAGGACACCGTGAGGATTCAGATGCTGTAAACAGAGGTAATTTTTTGGAAATTTGCGGAGTTTTTTCAAAATATGATAGTAATTTTTCAAGTCATTTTAACAAAAATATAAGTTACTGCAGCCCTAAAATCCAAAATGAAATTATTAATATAATTGCAAAGCTTACTTTAGAGGAAATAATTAGAGAAGTTCGAAAATGTGGATTTTTTTCAATTATGGTAGATGAAGCTAGATGTTTCAAGGAAGAACAGCTTAGTATAAATATACGATATGTTCAAAATCTAGAGGTAGAAGAACGATTTTTGTGCTTTATTAATTGCTCTGACTCTCGTGATGCTCAAAGTCTAGCGGACATTATGTTTGAGTTTTTAAGAAATTCTAATTTATCTGATATTCCGATAATAGCGCAATCGTACGATGGAGCTAGCGTTATGTCAGGAAAGCATCAAGGAGTTCAGGCAAAAATAAAAGAATTTCATCCTCAAGCTGTATATATACATTGCTTAGCTCACAGAATGAACTTAGTAGTGGTAGATTCTTGCTCAAATGTGCCTTTAGCAACTTCATTTTTTAATATTCTTGAAGCTCTATATGTTCATTTTTCCAAGCCAGGCAATCATTCTCGTCTCGTAAAAGTAAGCGACTCTTTAGGCATATCATCTGGTTTCGAAATTAGAAGCTTAAGTACAACTAGATGGAGCTGCCGCTATGAAAATTGTAATGCGGTACTCAAAAATTATCAATTAATAAACGAAGTTCTTGATGAAGAAATTAGCGAGTCCAAAGACAAGAACTGTGTTGAAGCTTTAGGCTTATTATCTAGTATTAAAAAACCGGAATTTCTTGTCAATTTGTTTATTTTCACTAACGTTTTGTCTATAACGAATATTTTAAGTAAATATTTTCAGAGTAAAAATGCTACTCTAGGTCAAGCTAGTAAGTTAATTATTGGAACTATTGCCAGTTTAGAGGAAAAACGAAATTCATTTCATGATCTTTGGAAAGAAATTGAAGAATTTGCAGAAACACATGATGTCTCTTTAGAGCCACCAAGAGCTTCAAAAAAAAGGCGACAACCACCAGAAAAACTAAAAGAGTATGTTATAGAATCAACTCTTGGTCGTCGTTTGGATGAATTACCATCAGTTAGTTCCAATTCTGAATACTGGAAAATATTTATATATAATCAAGTCATGGATAATTTAATAACACATTTCAAGCGGAGATTTGATAATTTACCATTAGCTGAATCTGTAGATGCTTTTTTAAAACTTGATTTGGATGGTGGTAGTGCCTTTATAGAAAACTATAAAGATGTTTTCGATATCAATAAGGCAGTTTTAAAGGCTGAAGTGCTAGTTACAAAAAACTTTTTCAAAGCCAAAGCATTACAGATTAATTTAGAAAATCTGAAAAAAGATGTTAAGGAAGAATTTACACCAACTTTATATAAGTTATTACAAATTGCCATTGGTCTACCCATAAGTTCGGCAAATTGTGAAAGAAGCTTTTCTGCTATGAGGCGAGTAAAAACGTGGTTAAGAGCTACAATGACTCAAGAGCGATTTTCCCACCTCGCTTTGCTTACAATTGAAAATCAAATTGTCAAGGAAAAAATTACCGCAAATCATGTTTTGGATTTATTTACGTCAAAAGATCGAAAAATTAAAATAATATAATGAAAATTGTTTGCATGTTTTTTTCATATTTCTCATTTATTTTATTTTCTTTGAATAAATTTGGCTTTTAAACCCTTTACTCGTTGTCGTTGTGCGGTTGAGCTTTTGATAAATAATATAAACATTTATTGTCACTATACCAATTAGTCAATCTTTAGTCTATAGTCTATAATATTAAAAACTATTGTTTTAATTGTTTTTTGATTTAAAATATAAAAAAACTATATAAAAGTTGTTTCTTTTTCTATCTAATATCGGCTATATAAAATCGGCCAAATTTAAGCACGGATCTGCTGACCTACATTACCCAACAAAATATAATGGCATCGGTTTAAAAAATTATCGTTAAAAGGCCCAAAAAAGGGGCGTGGCACCCAAAAAATTTTCGCCTCCGGCGGTTAGCCTCCGGCGGACACTATAATATGACTTTGGGGCCTGGCCCCCCCCACGAGAAACACGTAGTTACGCCAATGATCAACGGCGTTATGACAACCCAGATATTTTTGTCGAGTGACTGGATGTATTTGGAAGCTATTTTACCTCTTCAATATTTTTCATTGGATGAGCTGTTTTGCGAGAAAAAAAAATATTTACAATTACCTGCATACATCAATTATTAACATTAGCAATAAAATTAAAATCAAATTACCTGTAACAATAATTTTTTTAGTGACCTTGTTGCTATGGCATTTAATAATTTGACAATTATTGACAAATTGTCACCAGCCTATGAAATTGACTAAAGTATACGATCAACATTCTTGAATAACAAGTTTATTTTACCATTAAACATGGAAAATTGTTGTTACATCCATATCACGTGCGAAAAGTCCAGGAACTTTTACCGACTGATCCCCCCATGCGGCTTACATTTTGTCAATTTATTAGAAACAAAAGAGTCCGTGATCCAAATTTTTGTAGAAAAATATTGTTTACTGACGAGGCGTGCTTTACAAGATCTGGAGTCACCAATCTGCACAACGAACATGTTTATTCCGATGAAAATCCACACGCCATTAAAGTTGCACATCATCAGCATCAATTTAAATTAAATATTTGGGCAGGTATTATTGATCGCTACCTTATTGGTTCTATTGTTATTCCAGACAGGTTAGATGGAAATATTTATTTAAATTTTTTGCAAGACACATTACCAACCAAAAATTTGCCTCTTTTACTTCTAAGAGAAATGTGGTATATGCATGATGGTGCCCCGCCCAATTTTTCCGTTGCCGTTCGGCAATACTTACACCATCAATATCCCAACCGATGGATTGGAAGGGCAATGATGCACCAGTAAAATGACCACCACGTTCTCCGGAGTTAAATATGTGTGACTTCTTTTTGTGGGGCGCTATTAAAACAGAAATTTACAAGACTCCGGTAAACACACGCCATGATTTATTGACGCGGATTTTAAATGCAGGCAACCATTTTAATAACCCCGAGACATTAAATAGGGTCCAATATCATTTTCTAGGGAGTGTTAATAAGTGTATTCAGCAAGATGGCGGTCATTTTACACATTTGCTTAAGTAATATTTTCATTTTATTTAGTTTCTTACAATATTTTTAATACATACTTCCAACTTTGTTGTACTTTGTTTTATTATTACTGCTAATAATTGATAAATGCAGGTAATTGTAAATATTTTTTGTCTGGCAAAACAGCTCATCCAACGAAAAATATTAAAGAGGTAAAATAGCTTCCAAATACATCCAGTCACTCGAGAAAAATATCTGGGTTGTCATAACGTCGTTGATATAGAAGATCAGGAGAAATGTTGACGTATTATATCACTTTTATAACACTTCCACTTATTTACAGCCGATGACTATACTACTAGAAAACGTCATTTTATAGTATTAGTCTACCTACTAAAAATCATTAAAATTGCTTAGCAGGTTTTCACGTAATTCAGGAAAAACCAATATTTTTACAAATTTTTGACGCCCTTTACCGGCTAAACGAGACAATTTTGGATATAACTAAGTCGGCTTAGATCGACCTATTTTGACGTAAGGAGTCTGTCGTCAAACATTGTACACGTATTTTCCGGACACCCTGTATATTATGTAATGTAGCCAACGTTATTCACATTGATGAGTTTCTCGATTGGTGAAGTCAAATTGAGTACTGTCGTATAACTAGTCATTTAATGCTATTTTATCTAGTGCATAACCCCTGTAGTAGTTTTTAAGTTTAATTTAGTTTTCAATTTTTTAGGAATAATAATTTGTTAGTATTATTATTATTTTTTTTTTAAAGGCACAAATAATGAAAAAATTATTTGTCAGAAACAAAAAGTAATTTTGGCAAAAAGTTGTTTTCGATAAAAGTTTTGAAGTGTAAAATGTTAATTCACGGTATGAAGTGTATTTGCCTTCTGTATTGTGGGTCATTTGTGTTTAGTTTTACGAGAAAAGTCGTTAAATGACTTCAGGCGGACAAATGGGATTTGTATTTTTTGGTCTCTGGGATGTTTTTAAATTTGGTTTTCGTGAGCGGCTTTTATGACAGTCAAGTGAAGAATGGGTACAACGATTTCGCGTTTCTATTTATAAGCCATTCAACTCCCTTAACAAGCCCCGCCTTTTGGTCATTTAGCGATGTTTTGTTCATTGATTGGTCGCGTTTTTTGATATACCCCAAAACATTTTCGGCTGGTAAAATTAATGCGTAATTAGCCCTGAGTAAGTCAGGAGGCTCCTCCCTGTTTCATACATATTTTTGACAATTGTTGCTAAAATTTGTATCACTAAACAAATAAAAGTTGATATTTTACTTTAATATAATGTAACCCATCGAAATGCGATATTTTTTCAAAAAAAAAATTATTGATTATAGAAAATATCGAGTTGTAGTTTTTCGCTGGGTTGTCATTGGCTGAAACCGTTTATTGCGTTGTAATTAAATGGATAAGAATATAAAACGCGGCGTTTTTGGTTCATTCGGGACCTGAATTTTGCTTGCTAAAGTACTTCACGTCAGTTTAATTTTTGAAGTTAAACTTAAAATTTTTTTTTTTTCTTCAAAATTTTCCACTTGTCATCAAGTGTTGTGCCGTACCTTTCAATAGGGGGGCAATAAAGTTTTCGCGTCTATCGAGGAGGTGATTCCCGTCCTTTTTGATATAGTTATCTTTCCGGGATTTACAGTGATTTGATTGGAATACTATTCAAATGTTATTCCCTTGATTAGTTGGTGGATTCCTGTATGTCAATCAAGTGTTATTCCCTTGATTTGGATTATCAGTGATTTATTTTTTGGATACTTCTGTGGATTAGTATGCTCATACCCATGCGGACCTGGGTCGTGTTACGCGAGGTATTGGGGAATCGGAAGTAGGGGGGAAAATATTTTCGGGCGCGAAATTTAAATGTTTCAGCTCTGGTTTTCACGTCGTCGCTTCGCATACAGGCAAGTAAGGAATTCCAGAGTTGAATAGTTCGTTGGCTGTTACCGGACTAGTCCTGGCACTGCAGGCTAGTTTACGAGGTAACAACCCCTAGATTTCTTTATAAAAATAAGAGAGACGCAGTCCCCCAGACTTGGCCGTCTGCCAAAAAGAGCCATTGCGAATTTATTAAGTGGGGCGCAGCCCCCCAAGTGAAAATAAGCTTGATTATTATTTATTTGTTGTTAATTGTTTATAATAATAGTTTACTGAAACTAATTTCGATAAACCTTTTAGTTTTTATAATTGAAGTTTTAGTTTTAAATCATTTTATTCTTGAGGTAAAGTTTATCGAGATTGGATGTTATATGTTATAAATGTTGGGTTAATATTAAGTTTGTCGATTGTCATTATTGTAATGTAAAAGGTTTTGAAAAAATATTGAAATAAACCAAAACACTTTATTCTCTTTTGCCCTCCGTGGAATTACATATTACAAATTAACATTAATTAAAAGTCCTCCCCTTGCCCCCCCCCATAAATTAGTTAAAAAAGAAAATAGAGAAAAAGTATTTAAGAATTGGTAATAGGTTACCTTCTCTCTTACCATTAACCACCATGAGGTTATTGGTTGACCCCTTTTGATTAAATTTTTGATTTCTCTTCAAATATTTTTATCTTAATTTTGGTGGACCGGTGGCCTTTCCGCCATCGGGGTTAAAGGAGGTGGGACCACCCTTAACAAAGAAAAAATTAATTAATATTTTTATGATTGATTTTTCTTATAAATTTAGTTTTTGATTTTTTTTAAAACCAATAAAAAAATCTGGCATCCCTAAATTATCAAAATGACCGAAAAAACCATTGAATGCTCGGGTAGTATAGAGTCCCAAGTAAGCCCTGAGAATCCTGAAGCCCAGGATTTTTCAACAATGGTAGAATCAATCCAAACTTATTTAAATATAACCAAAAATGCCGACCAGGACGCTTTACTTGCTTCCCAAACCAATCCTCGGTGGGACCGAGAACCACTCCCAGGGATAGAAACGCACTCCAATAGGGACATATTGGGCAACGTTAGGCCAACTCGCCCAGCCGAGTTGGCCCCAATGCGAGAAGTAGGAGTCGACCCTCTCTGGAATCCGGCTTTACTTAGGAGAACGCTACTCTGTCAAAAAGACCTCGACTCTGACTCGGGCTCTGAAGGTAGCGTATCTTTCCACAGACCGCTGAAGCAAAGACATCCACAGGGCCGTATCGGCGACATGGCATCCCTGGTGGGGAAACAAATTGATGAAATAGTTGCCCCACGTAACCAGTTTGTACAGACCGATGGATCTGGAGGACCCTATACGAAGTTTGCCAACTCCACTTCTTGTGAAACCAAAAAAATGACAGATGTACAGGACCTTGTGCAGGCGATTGGAAGCTTAGTACATATAATCGGTGATCAACGAAGTAATCCCCCCGCCCCCTCAAATAAATTACGAGAAACTTTCAGCGGGTTTCAACACGAAAGCCCCGATTTATTCTTGATAACACTGCAAAGATATTTTTTACAATGCAATATTTTAGATGAAAATGAAAAAATTAATATTGCAGTGGAGCAGCTTCAAAGGGGGGCCCGAAGTTGGATAGAGCCGCTAAAAGGACTAATTTTGAATTTTGAAGAATTCGCTAAGCGCTTAAGCAGACGTTTTAATAGCCCCGAGCTAGTAAGCGACCTAAAATCAAATTTATACGGACTTAAACAAAAGAATAACGAAAAAGTTGAAGAGTTCATACTAAAAAAGAGAGCATTATTTAGGAGGTTGGTGCCCTTTGGGACAGAACAAGAATGTGTTAATGTCATTGTGCCCTTATTAATACCAGCCCTCCGTTCTAGGATAAGATGCGTGGACATATTGGATACCGATCGCCTTACGTGTCTCACGATGGCGATCGAGCAGGACCAGACTGAAGAACGACAACAGACAATTAATACTAACCCCCCCAATCCAACTAATATAGTAAATAATAATGAACGACCAAGGACGAATAATGTCTCGAATAGGCCAAGACCTCCTGTAAGGTCACGCCCCTGCCGACATTGTCAGGGGGAACATTTTGATCATGAATGCCGCCAAAGAACTTATGAAGAAAAGAAGACTCCCCCTGCCCGTGACCAAATTTTGGAAAATCAAAATTCCAAAAAGGAACAGGCCAAAAATAATTCCCAAAAAAACTAAGCGCTGATCGATCCGCCTTGGGGCAGGACGATCCAAGACCATTAAAGACCCCAATTAATGTAATTAAAGAATCAATTAATTCGATAGGCTCGCGGCCCTTAGTCCGAGTGCAAATGTTTGATAAAGATTATGAAGCCCTCATTGACACGGGTTCTGATTTAAATCTGATTTCAGAGGATCTAATCGAATCTGAAATATATATAGAAGATGATCGGGTTCTCATATTAGCAATAGAAGGTGCTAAAGCGAGAGTTCTAGGATTAATTGAAGTCAATTTAGTTTTAGGGAATTATAGTTATAAAGTAGTTTTCAATATTGTTGCAGGATTAACTGCTAAAATTATATTAGGTAGCGAGTTTTTAAGGACAGAACAAGCCCTAATGGACTTCAATAGAAGCTGTATATATATTGGACAGACTCTACGTCAAACCATATATTGGAAACAATTCCATTCGGTAGATATGCCATGCGAATTGCCGGAAATGGGACCGGACGTCCCGGGAAATATCAGGGATCTTATTCAGGAATTCAAAGACATTTTTCTAATCGGATTAGCACAGCCAACAACTCGTACCACCCAACATAGGATCGTCTTAAAGGATAATAAAGTCATCAATCAACGCTGTTATAATTTAAATCCAGACAAGAAAAAAATCTTGAATGATCAGATCCAAGAAATGTTATGCGCAGGCGTAATAGAACCTACACAGTCACCGTTCTCTTCGCCACCTTTGCTTGTTACGAGGCCAGGAAAAAACCCAAGATTCTGTATCGATTTTAGGCGCCTGAACGATATTAGTGTCGCAGAATCCTCGACCTTGCCACGTATACCGGACTCCGTGAAAGCTTTAGCCCAAGCCAAATATTTTACAGTTTTGGACCTTAAGAGCGGATACTGGCAAATTCCCATGGAAGACTCCAGTAAACAGTATACCGCTTTCACTACACCAGACGGGGCAAGTTATCATTTCAATGTGATGCCATTTGGGCTAAAAAACGCACCCAGTACCTTCCAGAAACTTATGTCGACAGAAGTATTGGTAGGCCTGATACAGGAGTTTGTACAGGTCTACCTTGATGACATTATAATATATTCAACCGACAAGGACACTCATGCTAGACATTTACGAATCGTTTTCGAGCGACTTCGGATACATAATTGGAAAGTAAGCGCCGAAAAATGCCAGATTTGCCAAACTAGCATAGACTATTTAGGATATAGGATTTGTGGCGATTACACTGAACCACAAACCAAACATTTGGAACAAATCAAAGCATGTCCCGAACCAAGGACCAAGAAGCAACTGCAGTCTTTCCTGGGATTATGCAACTGGGTACGGGAGTACATTCCGAATATGGCCGAACTTACTGCCCCGATGACCGAAGCGTTAAAGGGTTCAAAATTTACATGGACTAGCCTGCAAACTGACGCATTTATGAAAACTAAAACTACTGTAGCCCAAGCAAAGCAATTGAGTCGCCCTAATTTTGAAAAAAAATTCATATTACAGACGGACGCCTCAGCTATAGGCATGTCCGCTGTACTGTATCAAGAACCTGAAGATGGCTCGGAAGTACGAAACATTATTTCATACGCTAGCGCAAAATTTCATTCTTCTCAACAGCGTTACCACATTAACGAACAGGAGTGTCTTGCGCTCGTCTGGGCTATTCAATACTTCCGAGCCTATCTGGAAGATCGGCCTTTTATGGTCCGTACGGACAGCAAGTCATTGACCTGGCTCCAAAAATTTAAGGACTCACGAGCCAAGCTGACCAGGTGGGCGCTCCTTCTTCAGGAATTTAAATTTGAAATTCAACATGTTCCCGGATCAAAAAATCATTTACCTGATTTATTAAGCCGCAATCCCGAGGAGACTCCCTATGAAGCGGAACCAGACAATGATCGATTGTTGCCCCCCTCTGTGGAGACGACTAAATCAACGGTAGCTCAATGTGCTGTAGTTATAGCCGACCTGGGTGATTTATACACTAAAATTGCCGAAAACCAGGAGCATGATAAGGCAATTCGGCGTTTAAAAGTCACTTTGGACCTGCTTGCAGGCCAACAACCAACGGATAACAAACAAAGACGTGTATTGGAAGAGTTCGTACTTATTGATAATTTATTATGGCGTAGACATCCACAGGGAGATAGACTTGTTGTGCCCCGACAATATACACAACAAGTTATTTATATGCACCACGATGACCCGGAACAAAGCCATCCTGGAACTGAGGAAACTGTCCGAAAAATCGCAAACAAGTATTTTTGGGGATGTATGCACAAAGAGATCACAGAATATGTATCTAAGTGTATAATTTGCTCAATTTGCAAAACCCAGCAAAAGCAAAAGCATGCTCCCCAAACGCCACGCACTCCTACCAATCCCTTCGAGATGATAAGTATCGACTTGTTAGGACCGTATCGCGAAGCCGCCGGAACGCACAATCAATATATTCTTTTTGCCGAAGATGTTTTCTCTAAATGGATAGAGGCACGAACTTATTCGGATGTAAGTGCCAAGGATGTATTAGAATTTCTAAAGACGGAAATAATTGCACGATACGGATATCCTAAGCATATAGTAAGCGATAACGCCAAGATATTTAAGGCGAACGTACTAACGAAATTTTGCGAAGTAAAAAAGATTAGACAACATAACTCCAGTGTATACCATCAACGGGCAAACCCCGTGGAGAGAAGAGTACAAGAATTAAAAAAGGTATTGCGAGTTCTTTTATTAAATAAACAAGAAAACCAGTGGGAGCGAGTTTTGCCTCAAGCCCTCCAAGTATTAAGAAGCAGGCGAAATAGAGCCACCGGGGAAACGCCGGCGTCGATTATATTGGGGTATGAACTCAAATGCCCAGGCGAATGGCAAACTAAATGGACCCAGTACCAAAAAACCCAGGCGAAAGAACAAAGGGTATTAACAAGAAGACAAGTTTATGCAAAACAGTTGGATTTTCAACGGAAAGAATTTTCTGAAGCCGGATCTGCCATACTTAAGTTAAATGTTGGAGATATGGTAAATGCAAAGTTTCACCGTACAGGAGCTTTTCAACCTGCCTGGACCGGGCCTCATCAGGTCACAAAAGTCTTGGGGAATTCAGCTTATGAGGTTATAGTGAACGACAACCCCGTTAACTTCCATATCGACGATCTGCGAAAAGCGAAGAACGGAAATCAAGTTGACCTCGACGAATACCCCATATATGAAGAAAGCGATGACAGCGACGCGGAATTCGAATTTTCCGCTGAGGAGGTTCCCCCCCAAAATGTCGAAGACTCTGAGGAAGAACCTGAACAACCTCAAGAAAATAAACAAATGGACGAGACGACGCCTCAATTACATGCAATGCAAATTGATCAATGTTCGAGTTCCGAAATACTGGGGAACAAATTGCCCACCGAATTCTTGCACCAGCAACGACTCCTAAAAGATGTTGAACGAAACGTCAATGTTTTAAAAACCAAAGTTTCCAATATTCAACACTTTCAAGATTTATTAATCCTAGAGGAATTGCTCACCCAGGAAATTCAAAATGTAGAGAAGATCGAAACGTTGGGGCATGAATGTTTGAGAAAACAACGAAAAAACATTGTAGACAAAATTGAGGTTGTAATCGACGATATGTATCTACGTGATCATATCCCCATGAAGACAAATCTACGCGATTGTATTCAACCAGAAACCCAGAAGACAAATCTTACAGTTCCTGCAGCCCTAAAAAAAGAAAAGGACGATCTAATCTCAAAAGCAAGTACGAAGTACTTCTATAACTCCAGGCTAAACAAAGACTCAGTACTACCCGGAGCTTATTGTAATAGGTGGGGTGATTTCTTTAAGTTAAAGGAAGAATTTTGGGAGGGGGTTCTTAATTGTTTTTGAGGGTTCGTAGAAATAAACTTAAAATTAAGTACTT
Organism: Polydrusus tereticollis; assembly: GCA_963920685.1. Lineage (NCBI taxonomy): Eukaryota > Metazoa > Arthropoda > Insecta > Coleoptera > Curculionidae > Polydrusus > Polydrusus tereticollis. The sequence continues at coordinate 49,783,708 of OY987326.1, read as the reverse complement.
TAAGTTATTTTTCCGTCTTGTGGGGGGGGTGTCGTATAACTAGTCATTTAATGCTATTTTATCTAGTGCATAACCCCTGTAGTAGTTTTTAAGTTTAATTTAGTTTTCAATTTTTTAGGAATAATAATTTGTTAGTATTATTATTATTTTTTTTTTAAAGGCACAAATAATGAAAAAATTATTTGTCAGAAACAAAAAGTAATTTTGGCAAAAAGTTGTTTTCGATAAAAGTTTTGAAGTGTAAAATGTTAATTCACGGTATGAAGTGTATTTGCCTTCTGTATTGTGGGTCATTTGTGTTTAGTTTTACGAGAAAAGTCGTTAAATGACTTCAGGCGGACAAATGGGATTTGTATTTTTTGGTCTCTGGGATGTTTTTAAATTTGGTTTTCGTGAGCGGCTTTTATGACAGTCAAGTGAAGAATGGGTACAACGATTTCGCGTTTCTATTTATAAGCCATTCAACTCCCTTAACAAGCCCCGCCTTTTGGTCATTTAGCGATGTTTTGTTCATTGATTGGTCGCGTTTTTTGATATACCCCAAAACATTTTCGGCTGGTAAAATTAATGCGTAATTAGCCCTGAGTAAGTCAGGAGGCTCCTCCCTGTTTCATACATATTTTTGACAATTGTTGCTAAAATTTGTATCACTAAACAAATAAAAGTTGATATTTTACTTTAATATAATGTAACCCATCGAAATGCGATATTTTTTCAAAAAAAAAATTATTGATTATAGAAAATATCGAGTTGTAGTTTTTCGCTGGGTTGTCATTGGCTGAAACCGTTTATTGCGTTGTAATTAAATGGATAAGAATATAAAACGCGGCGTTTTTGGTTCATTCGGGACCTGAATTTTGCTTGCTAAAGTACTTCACGTCAGTTTAATTTTTGAAGTTAAACTTAAAATTTTTTTTTTTTCTTCAAAATTTTCCACTTGTCATCAAGTGTTGTGCCGTACCTTTCAATAGGGGGGCAATAAAGTTTTCGCGTCTATCGAGGAGGTGATTCCCGTCCTTTTTGATATAGTTATCTTTCCGGGATTTACAGTGATTTGATTGGAATACTATTCAAATGTTATTCCCTTGATTAGTTGGTGGATTCCTGTATGTCAATCAAGTGTTATTCCCTTGATTTGGATTATCAGTGATTTATTTTTTGGATACTTCTGTGGATTAGTATGCTCATACCCATGCGGACCTGGGTCGTGTTACGCGAGGTATTGGGGAATCGGAAGTAGGGGGGAAAATATTTTCGGGCGCGAAATTTAAATGTTTCAGCTCTGGTTTTCACGTCGTCGCTTCGCATACAGGCAAGTAAGGAATTCCAGAGTTGAATAGTTCGTTGGCTGTTACCGGACTAGTCCTGGCACTGCAGGCTAGTTTACGAGGTAACAACCCCTAGATTTCTTTATAAAAATAAGAGAGACGCAGTCCCCCAGACTTGGCCGTCTGCCAAAAAGAGCCATTGCGAATTTATTAAGTGGGGCGCAGCCCCCCAAGTGAAAATAAGCTTGATTATTATTTATTTGTTGTTAATTGTTTATAATAATAGTTTACTGAAACTAATTTCGATAAACCTTTTAGTTTTTATAATTGAAGTTTTAGTTTTAAATCATTTTATTCTTGAGGTAAAGTTTATCGAGATTGGATGTTATATGTTATAAATGTTGGGTTAATATTAAGTTTGTCGATTGTCATTATTGTAATGTAAAAGGTTTTGAAAAAATATTGAAATAAACCAAAACACTTTATTCTCTTTTGCCCTCCGTGGAATTACATATTACAAATTAACATTAATTAAAAGTCCTCCCCTTGCCCCCCCCCATAAATTAGTTAAAAAAGAAAATAGAGAAAAAGTATTTAAGAATTGGTAATACGTTACCTTCTCTCTTACCATTAACCACCATGAGGTTATTGGTTGACCCCTTTTGATTAAATTTTTGATTTCTCTTCAAATATTTTTATCTTAATTTTGGTGGACCGGTGGCCTTTCCGCCATCGGGGTTAAAGGAGGTGGGACCACCCTTAACAAAGAAAAAATTAATTAATATTTTTATGATTGATTTTTCTTATAAATTTAGTTTTTGATTTTTTTTAAAACCAATAAAAAAATCTGGCATCCCTAAATTATCAAAATGACCGAAAAAACCATTGAATGCTCGGGTAGTATAGAGTCCCAAGTAAGCCCTGAGAATCCTGAAGCCCAGGATTTTTCAACAATGGTAGAATCAATCCAAACTTATTTAAATATAACCAAAAATGCCGACCAGGACGCTTTACTTGCTTCCCAAACCAATCCTCGGTGGGACCGAGAACCACTCCCAGGGATAGAAACGCACTCCAATAGGGACATATTGGGCAACGTTAGGCCAACTCGCCCAGCCGAGTTGGCCCCAATGCGAGAAGTAGGAGTCGACCCTCTCTGGAATCCGGCTTTACTTAGGAGAACGCTACTCTGTCAAAAAGACCTCGACTCTGACTCGGGCTCTGAAGGTAGCGTATCTTTCCACAGACCGCTGAAGCAAAGACATCCACAGGGCCGTATCGGCGACAGTACCTCAACAGTAAACTAAATCGAATTTGTTATTGTTTGCGTATAGTTTCTATAAATACCTTAACAAAACTATTACAAGAAGAACACTGTATTTTGCAAAAGCCTTTAATTTAACTAACATACCCAAGACTATAGATTTTCACAAAAACATAGGGTTTTTAATTAAATGTTCAAACAACCCTCCATTAACAGCTAAACCGATCATTAAATTCATTTCTAACATTACTGAGTTGATATTGAAAAATGCTGCCACATTCTAACAAAATACAGTTTTTTAGCTGGTCTAGATTGTAAAATTTTTTAAGTGACCCTACAGAAAGAAGTCGTTTTGCGGAAGGTCAGGAGACATCGCTGGTCAAAAGGATTAGATGCGAATTAAAAGTTTAGAAATGCCTAACCTGAAAAATATTAGAAATTTATTTAGGTAAAATACTTAATAATATATTGTTTTTGGTATTTATATTCTGTTAATCTGTATTGGACATAGTATGTAAAAATGCATGGGTTACAACTTTGTCTGACCTCATTTCATTTTATGTTTGTTAATATATTCTATATGAATTGGAAGACAATTTTTTCACTTTTTGAATGCACTGTATAACCATTAACATTAAATCGAACATAAATAAAACTCCGCGTATACTAGATTTTATTACTTTAGTTAGGTCGATGTCAATGACAATAGTTTTTAAAATTAAGTTACGCCATTAAACTAACTATTTTAAATGTATTCATTTAAATGAACATATGTTGTCTCTTGTCATTTTTTGATATAATGAATGGTTTTTGATCGCGAAAATCTTGACCTCTCTTTGCGTCAATAACCTGAATTTCATAAATGGAAAACGGGTATGCCCAAACAGTTCTGATTTCTTTGCGAAATCGGTTCCTTTTATCAAGAAAGGACCCAAGACGACTTTTTTTTTTAAGTCTGAATTAGTAATCATAAACAAAATGCTAGTGGGCTAGAACACTGACGGATTGGTGTGGTATAAAAGGAATACAGTTTTTATGTATTAATACGATGTTTGTTCACGATAGGTGAGATGGTTCAAAAGAGCAGTTTATTTTTTAAAATAGGACCATATGATAGGGATACAGGATGACAGAGAATTCCCAATGTCTCCATATAATATGTCTCCATACCTATGTTCAATCCTTTTTGACTTACAAGGACTTCTATTGATAACAAAGTAATGTTGTTAATGACAGGTTGGTTTTAAAAATCAAAAATATACATGACAAGTAAGTATTTTTGTAGCGTATCTTTCATGTCAAACTCATTCAAAGAGAGTACCAGAACATTGTGTTAAGAAACCTGCAGGAAATTTAATAAACTTCATTCAAATCTACCGCCAATGAATCTGCGGAAATTTAGAAGGATTGAACATAATTTATTCATTTTGCAAGAAATACTGAACCAAGAGATCAAAAATAACCAATTATTGGGGACAAAGAAATTAAAATAACCGTCTTATGGTATACTTACATGCTATTCCTCATGCCTCAATACCCAGCGCTGAAAATGATATCGGAATATTTCACTTTTTAATTTGTATAATTCTACATAAGCATAAAACTGTTTCCAACTTTTTGGATAATTGCCTTCCAAAGTTCTTAGTATCAATTGGTTGGGCTCCTGCGCATTGTACATATAAAGTGAACAAGGAGCTGAATTTATCGTTTGAAGATCGATTAATAAGACGTAATGGTCAATGGGGTTTGGCCACCGCGATCTCCAGATCTTACTTCCCTGGATTTCTATCTCTGGGGCAAGATTAAAAAAAAAGTGTATAAGACACCTGTGGGGGCAAAAAAAAACTGCGAAATAGGGTAACCCGCGCCTTTCAAGAATTGGATCCAGCAGAAATTCAAAGAGTTACAACTGAACATATGATGACTACGATTCATCAGTGTCTACTTGTAAACGGTCAGCACTTCAAACAACTAAGCTATTAGTTGTAAGAGAAAATGTTTTTCCCTATGTTTCAATTTCATTTCTTAGTACCCAAGTCCTTGCTTATTTTACTAATTTAAACTGTTCTTATGTATAGCGATGTAGGATGTAGGTAACTCTTAATTACAAAAATTACTGCTTACTATGTATATTTTGATTTACTATTTTTACACCTGTCATGGTGTCATATTTTTTTAACCTAAAATTGTATAAAAGGCATTTATTACTAAATGTTTTTCAAAATTTTCTACTAACAAGGATTGTCTTCTATCAGTAAAAATATGTATATACAAGGAGAAGCTTCTTTCAACATCTACTGATGTAATTGGACAATACTGCAACTTAGGTAGTAAAGCATAAGGCCAGGATACAACTTCGTTGGATGGTTTACCTTCATAAATGCTTTTTACTGCAGTTAAGTATTTAAATCCTTTATACTTTTTTACAATTACATCCAATTTGTTCCTTAATGACCTCCTACTTTACCGGGAATTTTGTTACATTTAGCGGAAAAAGTTTCAACTATACCTACTAATTGAGTCTCTTAAACTTAAATTTCTACTCTCTAACGAGGATATTATGTCCGGTATAAAACTGAAATTAACCTTATTAGAAAGAAGATCTTTAACTACACTTGCACTTTTTAACAACTCTTTCCTTTGCACAACACAGTGCGAATCGTGATCTAAATCCAAAATTAGTTCTTTAATGGCTTCGAAATGTTCTGCGTAGAATATTGCGGCCTTAATCCATGTTCCCCACCGGGAGGTAAAGTAACTCCTGGTAATCTCTCCTTATACATTTGCACTCTTAGAGGTGCTTTTAGAAACACTTTTTTTACATTTGAAATTAATTTATTTACTAAAGGATTAAGGATATTCAGTTCTGACGGTTTCTGCGACTCGGTTTATTCTATGTAAAGACAAGTACCATATTAGGGTAAAAGATTCTTAAGTTTTGGCATATTTTTACCATATTATACGGTGCTGCATCAGACAAAAGTACTAAAAACATCTCATCTGGGACTGGGTTTGGTAAGAGAAGGGACTGCTGAATAAATCGGGTTACGGTCACATTATTAGTTTTGTTCAGCTGCTTAGAAGCTATTAAATATGGGTTTGTTGTGTTCTTGAAGTACTCCAATCATAAGATGTGCGATATATCTGCCACAAGCATCTGTGCTTTCATCAACAATAATGTAAACAATTTTATCACCCAGTGAAGCTCTAATTTCTTCTAAAACGGTTTGGTATACTGAATTTACATTCTTCTTTCTAAGCGTGGATTCGTCAGGAATGGTTTGTTGACAATATTTTTGCGAAAATCCTCTAAATTACGGATTTTGCAATTTTGTAAGGATATGTTTGCTGCGCCTTGCATATGTTTTCTTAAAAAATTTCTTTTTCAGATTTCGATTTTTCTCCGACATTTTGAAATGCGTTTTTTGCACGCAGCTGAACTGGCACAGATTTCATTTTTTGTAACTTTGATTTATGCAGCGGTGTTTTTTAATGTTGATCGATTTGGAACTTCTTTTCACAAACAATAATTCTGCACAATTACAGAAGACTTTTTCTCCACTAAACTCTAACTCTGGGAAATTCTTAATCCACGAAGACGTTTTTGCCACTTTAGACATTTTGAGCACGAATTCGAAATCACTAGTTTTACACTGAAAATACTGAAATCTTGCGACAAACTAAAACAGAAGTACGTATTGCAACCACCCGATATAAATACAGTTAAGCAGGTAATAATAAGGCATTATTAAATGATAATAAATAACCCCTAGCAATATACCTGCAGACCCCGGAAACCCCCAATAAATACCTTGTGTATAACCAAAATGTTATAAATTATTATATAATCATCTTCAGATTGGAAAATCCCTGAAACAAGTGCCGGACTGGACATGAAACCTATGAGTCTGCGAGTATATATCGTCGCTCACATTACGAATAGGCCTAACTCGGTTTTTGTAGTTTTTCAGGAAAGCGGTTTAAAGAAATCAATGGTGTTTATTTTGGATATAGCATTGACACTAATTCTTTTTTTTGGTTTATTTTTTTTTAGTTTCCTAGATAAATCAATTTAGAATGATGAGACATGATTATTTTTAATGAAGGTTTACGTGTTTTGTAAAAATTAAATAATAATCAAGATAGGCCCCTTCGTAAAAACAATAACAAATTCTTATTTACACATCAAACCAGATAGGCCCCTCTGATATTGTTTTTCAAAGAAGAGGGAGTGAAATTTTTAAACTTTAAACATCTTTATCTTATTAAAAGGATACAAGAAACTTCTAAACATAAAATAAATACAGTCAAACCTAAACTGAAACAAATACATAAAGCAAACACGAATGCTAACCTAAACTCACACTAATGTGTGCGGTAAAGAACTATAAAACAAAATATCGTCAGGATTTCTAATAACAGGCTTATTACCGGTACATAGTGTCATTAGGTCATTGTATTTTTGGGTCCTTCGTTTAACTTCGAAGCGAAATAGTTACAGTGCCTCCAATTTTTCTTTTTATTATGAAAGCTCGATATTGAGTTTCTAAATGACTCGTTTTAAAAAACAACTTATTTGGATTATCTTTTTTACTAAAAACTCAAAGATATCGGTCCATTTAAAATTATTGCCATTGATGTCGGTTCTTATAGATTTGAATCTATCTTGAATCTTCGCTAAATTTTTTAAAATTAAAAAAATCACCGAAGTTTAAAGTATTAACTTGGTACGGCTTCTTTTGTCTGGCTAGACAAAATACAGGCACTAATTGGCTTGGAGTAAATAAGTCACCAGCCTTCTTGACTGTGTGGTTAATGGCACTATGTGCGGAGTCCCCTTCATTTTGGCCGTGATTGGGAGAAAAAAAACGTAGGCTTATTTCTTTTAAATTTTTGGAGTTTAACACAGTGCAAAAAAGAGCCGCGGTCATAATAGAGTTTTTATTCTATTCACCGCACCCATCAGCAAATAGGTGGGCAGACTGAATTTTTTTTTCCTCATCGTATTGTTTTAACGTTTTGTATACAGCCGAGGCAATTTCTGAAATTCTTTTGAATTGTCTTTTATTTGTTAAATAAAATTGCAATAAATAATAATTTAATAAGACCCCATTTGCAAAGTAGTGTCCATCCTTTAAAAATATTTTATAACGTAAAGGTATAATATGTTAAAATTCGCCGAGTGAGACGCATACAAAAAATATAGCTAGGGACCAATCTTAACTTTGGTCTTTACGTAAAAATATTTTTATGGATAATTTAAGATAGGCCTGACCATGATAAGGCTATAAAATAAAAACGATGTAGTATTGAGATATGCCACTTCATCATAACGTTAAGGCACTCTTTCCCTGACTTTATATGGGTATAACTCATTTTTGCCAAATATCGAGATAGGCCCCTACGTAATGTGAGCGACGATATAATATGCTCATAAAATAATAACTTGGGAAAAATATGCATTTTATTATAAAATTGACAAAATATGCAAAAAATGCATATTCCGCCCTTCATTATAATATATGTTTACTAGCGAACATTAATTTCTTATAAATAGAAATCCTTGTAAGTTAAAAACGATTGATCATATGTATAGAAACATGTTATACCGATATACGGGGTGTTTTATTTGAGAAACAGTGACTTTTGGTGTTTTTTTTGGAAAGGCCCACCGGAACATATTTTGCCCCTGTATAATATATTTTCCCAGTTTGTTATACAACCGAAATACCTGTATATTGTATAAATATTTTGATAATTTGGGATCTTTATATCCATAGATATACCTACGATATTTGATTTTTGGGATTCCTGTTTTGGCCGCAAAAAATATCGAAATAATTAATATGTAAGGAACAATGGGACATAGAAATAGGGCTGGGTTGTATTCTATCTCTTAACACTTCAATATTAATATTGTCTGGTTTTGTTACATAAACTTAATTTTTCAAATGACCCCCCAGAGGAAATAATCCACCGGAGTAAGGTAATGCGATCTGGGTGGCCATTCTATTTTAGCCCTTCTGCCAATCCACCGATTCGGAAAAGTCGTTCTAACATCTGCATATATACTGCTCTAAATTTAAATTTACGTCAATAAAACCGGACCTATTATTTGGTTGAATCTTCTACAAGTTGCTGCAATACCTCTAAACTTTTTTCTTTATTGTTGTTTAAGAACAGGTAAAAAAAGAAAAAAAATATTTCACAATTTTTGTGCTTCAATAATATTACAAGCTTTTACTTATTATCGGTGCAATACGTTTGTTTTCTTATATTGACCCGCTTAAAAAAAAGATCACTGTATAATATTGCAACCTATTATAAGAACTTGACATGCTAAATATGTTTAATGCAGCGAAGCTAATTGTTTTAATTTTTAATCCTAATTAATTGCTTTTTACATTAAACAAATCAGACTAAGAAGGAAAAAAGCAGGCATGGATTATTTCAAATTTGAATACTAAGGACTTGAAGAGCATCAATTAAAATGTATTGCTATAATTGCATGATGCATAAAATTTATAGAAGAACTTTCATTTGTACATGGTTACTATCTTTTTAAAGTGGTTCGAGGATATCTTCAATGTTTTAAATGGGTCGCTCACATATTTTATTGACTGGTAAAAGTAATTCCGTTGGGAAAAGTCACCATTAAGTGGTACTCGGTATGTAAAAGCTTACGTTGTATCGGTATGTTCAAGACCTTATCTTTGGTTTGGGTATGGGTATTATGAGCTTAGGTTTTGTTATGTATGTAGAAGGTTATGCATTATTTGTATGAGAAAGGTCAAATATCGGAGAGCTGTTGCTTATATGACCCCAAACGATTCAAAATTATATTTTCCTACAAGCGTGCGCGATATACCGTTTTCCCGCACTCGTTTTGGTTCTGAAAGACCCATTTTCCCGCACGGTGCGGGAAAATTTTTCCGGCACGGTGCGGGAAAATTTTTCCCGCACGGAAAATTAAATTTTTAGAAATACTTTGTGGTAGTTTTTCTAACGCTTGTAGAAACAATTTTGATTCTAACTCATGCGGAAAGACACTTTAATAAATAAAATATAAATTTTTATTGAAAGTAAATGAGGTATATTACAGAAACACTAATTTTTGCCGTTTATTTTAAACATTTTTAAAAAAGCTGATTTAAAACGGTTTATTTCAAAAACCCCGTACATAGATGTTAACATGGTAACCACGACACACACATAAAATTTAATTGTCAAAGTGACACCTTACAACATTTCACCGGAGCGTGGCTTTGATTTATAATTTCGTTCAGATTCTGATACAGATGTCTTCCATAGATAATTTCTCGGACGATGAGCTTCCAGAAGATATTCTAGAAGCTGCAAGTGTCGCAAATTTGGATTTGCTACCAAAAAAGTCAATAGTCAGGTATGAAAAACAATACGATAATTTTGTTACTTGGTGTGAAGCGAAAAATGTAAAAGCACCAAGAGAAGAAGTACTTTTGGCATATTTCTTGGAAATGTCTAAACTTTGGAAGCCAAATACTTTATGGTCTCGATATTCCATGTTGAAAAGTGTACTTAAGGTTAAGAAAGATTTAGATATCAGTAAATACTATAAAGTTACTGCGTACATCAAGAGACAAAATGTAGGTTTTCGAGCAAAAAAAGCAAAAGTTTTTACACAAGAAGAGATTGCGAAATTTATGAAAGAAGCACCTGATGAAATTTTCCTTCTAATTAAAGTGGTAACGATTTTTGGACTGGCTGGTGCCTGCCGCCGTGAGGAGCTAACTAAATTTACCATTGACGACATAGACGACAAAGGAGACGTTATAATTGTCACAATAAACGACTCCAAAAACCATTCTGCTAGATCCTTTGTAATAACTAAGGCAGTCAATAATGAAATTTTTCTAAATCTATACAGAAAATATGCAAACTTACGTCCACAGCAAACTCCACACCGCCGATTCTTTTTGAACTACAAACATGGAAAATGCAGTACCCAATGTGTTGGAATTAATACCATAGGAAAAATGCCCTCCAACATTGCAGCTTATATAGGACTCAAAAATCCAGAATTATACACAGGCCACAGTTTTAGACGTTCCTCGGCCACTCTACTTGCTAATTCTGGCGAAGAAATAACAAACATTAAACGTTTAGGAGGATGGAAATCCACGTCTGTTGCCGAAGGCTACCTGGAGGAATCCATCACACACAAAAAAAACATGTCTAACAAAATTCTCAATCTCAATAGTCCATCAAGTTTGAGCTATAATTTAGAAGCAAAAACTCCACAGTTTCCCAGCAGCGCTAACAACAGCTCGATACCTCTTTCTTTGCAACCATCCGCTCATCAGGATCAGTTGGCTTCAATGGCTTCATCCGCAATCAATTTGCATAATGCATCAAATTGTACTTTTAATGTAAATATTAGTTATAATTAGAAATTAAATCTGTGTTTGTTTTTCAGTAAAATTAAATTTTTAGAAATATTTTGTTGTAGTTTTTCCAACGCCTGTAGGAAAAATTTTGATCCTAACTTGTGCGGAAAGACACTTTCCCGCACTCGACTGCTTACCCGAACTCCGCTTCGCGTCGTTCGGGTAACGGCAGTCGCGTGCGGGAAAGTGGCTCTTTCCGCACTTGTTAGGATAATAACTATTTCCTAAATACGAAACTCCACTTTTTACTGTAACCTCTGATTCTGTTTAAAATTTTATGTGTGTAAAGGTCCCTATACAGGGTGTTTTAGAAGTACGATACGTAACTTAAGGGGGTGATTTCTTATGATATTCTAAGAGAAAAAGTTAATGTGAACATGTGTCAGGAGTTGCCCGTTTTTGATATACAAGGTGTTAAAGTTTAAAAAAAAAAATCGGTTTTTATAATTTCTTTAAATATCCTTTTCCCGATTTTAGTGAAATTTGGTACCGTTATTTATAAAGATAAGGGGCTTAATTAGCCCTATTTAGATTCAATTTATTAAGTCCAGTGGCATCCTGGGGAGCACCTTAATAATGTTATTGACAGAAAAATCTACGCCACTGACTTTTCGTTAATTTTAATATTTTTTTTCGGATTTACCAACTAATAATACAACTTTTTTGTTCCTTGAATTGTTTTCGTACTTTGCTTCGTTTCCGAGAGAAAAAATAAAAACTACTTTATTGCATGTACCGGGTGACTTCGTATAAACTAGCACCCCCCGTAACTTTTTATTTTGTATCGTACGGGAAAAATAAAAAAACTGACATACAGGGAAAATTTTTTCCTTTCCAAATTTGCATTGTAGTTTTCAGTAACTTTGCAAATATACGGGGGACGACAAAAAGTATTTTTTTTTATTGGAATGCCCTGCATATTTTCGGCTAAAATGAACGATCTTTTTTTTCTGATTTCAAATATACCATACAAGTTGACATTTGGTTCAGCCATTTTTGCGTTATTTAAGTTTACATTTGCATTGAATTTACATTATCTTGGTATACGCTACCATGATTACTGAGTACAACAACTTTTTGAACAGTGGGCCATGAAAACCAGTGGCGTATTTAGGGGGGGGGGGGGGGTCCGTAGTGGACTCAGTAGTAAAGAAAACTGAAATTCACATTCATTTATTTGCAATAAATAACATGAAACATTATTTCAAATTTTCCAGATGTTTGGGGATTTACACAGTCTTTTAGTTTAATATAATTGTTGAATTTTATTTTTCGTTCCGTGTTCTCTAATTTAGGTGAGTAAAATAGTATACCGTTATACATACCTTCAAAAAACTAATACTTCAAATACAAATATTGGCGTTTATATTTAAAAATTGCTTTATTTCTACGTTTTTTTTTGAGCCGGGCTATCAAAACGTAAAATTTGTAAGTTTAGACAGTCCAAAAAAGGGCGTGGCACCTAAAAAAATTTTGCCTGCGGCGCATTTTTTTAGAGAAGATGAGTGGACCCCCCCCCCCGTGTCACAATCCTAAATACGCCACTGATGAAAACAATAGTTACAAATGTTTCTGAATTGACATTGTCATTGAAATAATAACTGTCAGTTCAACTTACTCGCAAAGTTACCGAAAACTACAATGCAGATTTGGAAAGGAAACAATTTCCCCCATGCATGTCACTTTTTTTATTTTTTCCGTACGATAAAAAATAAAAAAGTTAGGGGGGTGCTAGTTTATACGAAGTCACCCGGTACAAGAAAAATACCTAGATGTATTTCAAAGCAGTGGCGGCTGGTGCATAAGCTCTGCAGTGCTGCAGAGCTCCCAAAAAAATGAAGAAAAATAATAATTACATAATCTATAAAAAATATTTCATTTCAATTGTATTAATTATTGCTCGGATTGTTCTGCCAGCTCCAGACTCGTGTGTGTGGCGGACTGTACATACCGCGGCGATCGCCAAAGTAAAGTCGACCAATGGAATATCGTACTGACACTACCCTGTCGCTGAATTATTTTTGATCTGGGCAACACGATAGGGCTCGGTGAGCTCCTTCGAACACCCGCGCGCACTCCGCTTCCACCGTAACGGTCTAAAATAAAGCCGTGATTTAACTAGAGAACTCGCTGCATTTAGTCCAGCGCAATGCGGTTCGCGGGATACGGTATTGAATAGTATCGAACGAATTTTTACGCGACTGTTTAGTATACGGAGGAGTTGAACTTAAAAACAATAATGATTGAGTGCGGGGGTGGTTTTTGTGTATTGCTGTAACATTTATTAACTGTGTAGTGTACTACGGAAGTGGTCTTCAATTTAATTAATGTGAAGAGATTTTTTAAATATTCATACGAAGATAAGATAGAATTAAAAACAAAAGGTAGACCATTACCAGGTATTATTATTGAAAAATCTAGTATAAGTAGAGGAAAAAGCTATACACGTAAATTTAATAGAGACATTTATTTAAAAAATGAATGGATTTGTGGATGTAACAACAAAAATGCTTTATACTGTTTTCTCTGCTTACTTTTTGGTTCAATTCAATGACCGAAGATCGTTTAACAGCTTTTTCCATGCTATCTATTGAAAAAAAGTTTATCTCCGAAATAGACAATTTTAATGACATTACATAATTACAAGATTTGCGAACCGAAAAGAACACAGGATAGTCTTAATTTATAAAAAATAGGTAAGTTTAATATTTTTTTAAAAATATGTTAATATTTTTTATCTAGGTATTATTAATTTTCCTACTTGAAAAGCAAGATTCGTCAACAAAAAAGGGCGTGGCACCCAAAAATTTTTGCGGCGCAAAATGTACTTTAAATCTGGCAGCAATAGCAGAGACCCACTGAAACTTACGTATGAAAAACAATTAGTTGTGGAAAAGCGTGGTCGCCCTATGCCCGATTTAAATATTAAAACTGCGGGTAAAAGTCGTGGCAAAATTTATAATTTAAAATTTTTATAAATGGGCGTGGTCCAAAAAAATGTTTTCCTTGCCGCATTATTTTCTTTATCTATGCAGCACACCTACTAATAGAGTTCTCGAGCCGCCACTGTTTCAAAGTTAATTAAAACTTTTAAATTGAAAATAAAATTATTTTTTTAAATAATGATACAAAGAAATGCAACAGTTAATCAAAGGAAATGTTGAAAATGGCCATCTTCTGTAAAACGCACGATTGCAACCGATTTTTTTTAAACTTTAACACCCTGTATATCAAGAAGGGGGCAACTCCGGAGGCATGTTCATATGCACGTTTTCTCCTAGAATATCATAATGAATCAGCCCCTTAAGTTACGTACCGTACTTCTGAAACACCCTGTATCCTGTATATGCCACGGAATTAGGAAACTTCCTTATTTTTGATTTTCCATGAAAAGGATACCTACTCCCTGATAAAAAGTTTTGCTTATTTGTGAGTCAAGTTACGACGACGGTGTTGTCATCAAAGTCAAAGTCAAAGTTAAAATAAAATGTTTTTTCCACTACTAACCTATAACATCGCCATTATTGACCGATTATTAACGTTAGAAATCGTTTTCTCTACCTTATAAGTTAATTGAAATCCATTATTGACCGATTTTCAAGAATCGCAGGTAACTTGATTTTTTGATTCTACAACATGAAGTCATAAACACGAATAACCTGAAAGGTAATTTCTTGTGGTTAGGCAACCAGATAATTATCAATACATATTAGATTATTAGAGATGCTTGATATTGTAAAATATCGATACAATCAACATTTTTTCTGCTTCCATCCTTAATTCTGGAGGTGTACACATAATAATATCACTAACATTTTCTTCGCTCATTTTTTAAAAAAACGGAAAACTCGTGAAATCTAATGACATAAATGAACAAAAATTGACATTAACAAAGCCACCTGAGAAAACAACAAAATATTTTGCCAATTCCAAAGCGCAGGTAACTTGATTAAAAAATATACTTATACCTACCTATAATTTTTTATAATAATTATTAATACTATAAAGATAAATGTCTTATAAAAGTTTGTAGTAGTGAAAAAAATATTATATTAACCACGGTTTAGACAGCTTATAGCCGCTCGGGCAATAATGATGGCTGTCTAAACCTTGGTTAATAATATACTATTATTATTGTCTGAAGGAAATATCTTTATCGACAAAACTTTTAGAAATTTTAATCAACAATAAAATATAGGTAATATAGTAACATTTTATATATTAAAATAAAAAATGCAAATACAGTATAGTAAGCCTTTTTCAATAATAAATGTTTAACATTTTTGTTTAAACATTTTAAAAGTTTACCTTTTTTAAATATAGGCTGGAACATAATTAAAATTTTTTTTAGAATCATAAATTATTGAATTCTTTACAAGACTTGAAGAAGGAATAGGTAAACATACAGTTCCAGAAGTATGGTTAACTCTGTCGATGGCGGTGTGCAGGTGAACGCCGCCGTCATAAATTTCAGAAAGGCTTTCGATGTGGTTTTACATGACATAGATACTGCTGAATAAAGTGTAATAACTTGGTTACATAAATTTTTGAATAATAGAATACAACAGGTGAGATTTGGTAACAGCATTTCTACTAGTTCTAGTGTAACATCTGGAGTGCCTCAAGGCAGTGTCATTTGCCCTTTAGCATTTATAATTTTTATTAATGATATCTATACTAACATCCATTCAACTATACGTCTTTTTGCTGATGATTGTATCATCATCATCATCTATAAACAAATTAAGGGTTAGTTCAGATTAGTGAGGATCATTAGACCATCCTTAGAGTACTGCTCATCCATATGGCATCCCCATCAGCAGACTCTGACAACCCAGTTAGAGATGGTACAAAGGTCCGCTGGGTTTATTTGAACTTTTCTCACTCCTTTAGTCCCACTGCTGCATTGAGAGAACTTGGGTGGTCAACGCAGGGAATATTTCTTCAAGGTTCTTATGTATAAAATCTATAATAGGTTACCATCCATCTTGGACAAAACTTTCTGGTACACTCGCTAAACCCAACTACCACTCTAGAGGGGAAGATGAATTTAAAATCAGAAAACCTTTCTGGTGGACTGATGTCGGTCTTTTCTCGACATTACGATTGGGTGTTGACCAATAGAATCATTTGAAAATTTTCGACAGAACAATGCCTACTCTGCAAAATTTTAAGAGGCGTTTATTTGCAACACTGCACATTGTGCTTACTTATACTTTTGTATGTTATATTATATCTTATTGTTATATTTTATATATTATTGTAAATGTCTCTACAGATAATACTTTGAGTGTCCTAATTGTTTTTGTACTTAGCATCCACAAGTATTTATACTGCTGTATTTTGTTATCCATACAGGGTGACGATTTTAAAGTGTTACAACGCAATATCTGAAAAACGGCTATAAATATTTTAGTCAAATTTTGGGACGTGGATAGGGAGGTTGGGGGACAAATTTTAAAATATTTTTGATATTTACCCCCCCTCCAGATTTGATGTGGCTAGTGACAAATTTGAAATGTCAAATGGAAAGGTATTTTTTTTTTTTGATAATTCGATTCCTCGTCAATAACTACGTAAGTGAGCAGAAAATTGTTACATTTGCTCTACTAGTTGCTTAGTTACGAATTTTTCAATAAATAAAATAGGAATACTTAAAAATGATAATTCCTTAAAAAATCTAACGACGATCATGCTTCAAAAGGTGTTCGAAATGACCCCCATCCATTTCTAAACATTTTGCAATTCTTTTTTGACATGAGTTGCGCACGCGAGTTAACATTTGAGGCGTTACTAAATTACATGCTTGTTGAATACGATCTTTCATGTTTTCTGGTGTGGTCGGTGGTGTAGCCATAACTTTCTCTTTTATAAATCCCCACAAGAAAAAATCTAATGGGGTTAAATCTGGTGACCTTGCAGGCCAATTTACA
Source organism: Polydrusus tereticollis (assembly GCA_963920685.1). Lineage (NCBI taxonomy): Eukaryota > Metazoa > Arthropoda > Insecta > Coleoptera > Curculionidae > Polydrusus > Polydrusus tereticollis. The sequence continues at coordinate 49,766,817 of OY987326.1, read as the reverse complement.
GGACCACCACGACCAATCCATCTGTTTCCAAACATTTCATTTAGTGTATCTCGAGCTTGTCGGGCAAAATGTGGCGGAGCACCATCTTGCTGAAACCATAGTTCTTGTTGATTTCCATTATTATTCAGAAGTTGTGGCAAATCGGTTTGTAAAAAATTATTATACATTTCTCCATTTAGGTGACGGTCAAAAAAATGTGGTCCAATGACTCTATCTCCGACTATGCCACACCAGGTATTAACCGACCAAGGATGTTGGTTTGGCAGAAATCTCATCCAGTGAGGATTTTGAGGTGCCCAATAGTGTAAATTGTGCCGGTTGACCTTAAATTAAGAAAAGCAAAATTGATTGAATCAGTATAAAATTAAAAATAAATCTAAATGTATGTGAATATTCTCTAAACACCCGTTAACGGGTGTTTAGATATGTATTTATTTATGTACACCCATCAAGTAGTGGATTACATATTTTTGATTATTAAAAGTTACATTAATCCATATTGATTTAAATAATTACCTGACCACAATTGGTAAATGTAGCTTCGTCAGAAAATACTATCTTTCTTAAAAATGCATTGTTTTCGTGAATTAAAGTTTGTAACCACGTACAAAATGTAATCCTATTTTGAAAGTCTTGGCCATACAATTCCTGATGAATAGTTATGTGGTAAGGGTGAAAATTGTGCTTGTGTAAAATAGCCAGTACCAATTTTTGGCACATTCCTGAATCACGAGCAAGTTCCCTTGAACCAACATGAGGATTTACAGCTATTACACCCAACACTCCAACGGCCATATCGTCATTAGTTTTTGTTTGTCTTCTAACTCTGTTCTTATTTTTTAGGATTCCCGTGCTGCGGCCTCGATCTTCTAATCGCTTAAATGCCATATGAGATTTTTGAATGGCGGGAAACCTAACAGTCCACAATTGCGCCGCTTCCCGGTAGTTTTTTCTACATTCTCCCAGAATTAACAACATGTCTATTTCAATGTCATAAGATTGTTCCATAATTGCACTGAATAATGAACTTTATCAGATTATCACTACTTGTCAAAGTCAAAAGTGGTTTCCTAGGATACAACATAATTAAAGGTTTGGATAAACAATAATCATAGGTGTCATGATTTAAAATGTGTAGTTTTAAGTATTCCTATTTTATTTATTGAAAAATTCGTAACTAAGCAACTAGTAGAGCAAATGTAACAATTTTCTGCTCACTTACGTAGTTATTGACGAGGAATCGAATTATCAAAAAAAAAAAAATACCTTTCCATTTGACATTTCAAATTTGTCACTAGCCACATCAAATCTGGAGGGGGGGTAAATATCAAAAATATTTTAAAATTTGTCCCCCAACCTCCCTATCCACGTCCCAAAATTTGACTAAAATATTTATAGCCGTTTTTCAGATATTGCGTTGTAACACTTTAAAATCCTCACCCTGTATATAAATAAATAAAAATATAAATGTAATAAAAGCAGCTATCACAATATTAAAAATTCTCACCGAAATAGAAGTGAAAAAATGTGACAATGTGACGTTTAAAAAACGTTACATCTATGGTATAAGTCGTTTGTTTTTGGTTAACAATTTTTTTTTGGTGAGATACTTGAATTCTACCGAAAAAAATTATTCATCCTGAAATGAGATTCAGGGAAAAAAATAGAAATAGACATTGGTCAGCCATAACTTCTTAAGTTGACTTGTAAATTCAATTATTGAGAGCATTAGAACAAATTTTTGCTACAAACTAAAATACTCCGCCTGCTTTTACCCACGAAAAATTTCTGTGTTTTTACGATGCTCATATCACAATATCATTTCATAATCAATGCCTTCTTGCAATCCTGTATTTTTTATGTAAATAAGAATGTAGATGCGCCTGCCATTAATTAGTGTAATAAAGATGCTTAAAATTAATTTGCCATACATTTACTTAATTGAGTAGATAGATTGAAGCAAATTTTCCCCACTTTGCCAATATTATTCGTACAAAGGATATAATTATACGACACGGTCTATAAAATTCAATAAATATTACAAAATAAGATCTGCTTTAGAGCAGAAATACATTATCTGCTAAGAAATTGAGATATTTTTAACCAATTTCAAAAAAGAGGTTATTTATATCGGATGTGGAAACGCAGAAAATTAATTATTATTCAAGTACTACTTTATTTACGAAATGTGAACTGCGTTAATATATTATTAGTCCGTGCTTTTTTTTTATAAAATATACTGGGTGTTAAATAATGTCATGCAGATTTTTCAAGGGGTGATAGTGCTCGTCAAAATAAGACAAAAATGCAAATATATGCATGGTCTAAAACGCGTTATTTTCGTTATACAGGGTGGCAAAGTTTCAATTTTTTTTCTCGTATTTTGCGTTTTCTCTCTTATATTTTGTGATGATTGTTTCAAATTTGGAACATCAACCATTTTTTAGAATCTCTACAATACAGTATCAAAACTGTCGGTCGCAGTGTACAGGGTGTTACATTTTCTTGAATCGGCTACAATTTTATCTTTCAAAACTTTTTTTTGAAACTCCCTGTATGAATTCCGGTATGAAATTTGAACTCTCTGTTCCTTTGTTTAGCGTTCTGGTCTCTTGCACTATTCTCGTATCTGTGACCGTTTTCGATTTATTTGCAAAAATAGCCATCGATGGAAATTAAGTGTAGGCGAAATAAAGAAGAGTAAAAAGCTGTTTTTATTTGTATGTATTTTAAGTAATTATTTTCATTTTTATTTTAGATCAACCGACAGGGTTATCAACAATCAGATAAATACATTACAAATTAAAAATAAATTAAAACAAAACAATTATTAGTTAATCAAATAAAAATAAAACAAAATTATAAAAACTGTTGAAAATGTCCGCCTCTTGCTAAAATGCACGAATCAAGTATTCGCCTCATGGACTGACGGACTCTGCCAAATATTCCAGGAGTATCGCGAGTGATGTCGCATGAAGCTATTATTCTGTTTCTTAAATCCTATTTTGTCTGAACTGAGGTCTGATACAGTAATGCTTTCAGGTGTCCCCAGAAAAAGAAATCCAGGCTATTCAGGTCTGGGGATCTAGGGGGCCATGGCTGAGGTCCCCCTCGACCTATCCAACGGTTGTTAAAAATTTGAATGAGAAAGTTTCTGAAGTGCGGTGGTGCACCATCGTGCATGAACCACATTTGGTTTCTGACAAGAATTGGTACTTCTTCTAGCAGCCCTGGGAGATCCTCTTCAAGAAATTGACGATAATATTGTCCGTTTAGCCTTCCTGGTAGGAAAAATGGTCCTATCAAATAATCTCCAATAATGCCGGCCCACACATTTACTGAAAACTGTTATTGGAAATTATTTTAGCGTATCGAATGCGGATTCTCTTCCGCCCAAAAATGGTTGTTGTAAAAATTGTTTATGGCATTCCTTGAGAAATTTGCTTTATCGCTAAATAAAATCGTGTTTTCAAATAACGGATTTTGGGCTAGCATTTGTAGGAACCATTGGCAAAAATTAAAAACGTAGTGGAAAGTCACGTGGGAGCAGAGCTTGAACCCTTTGGATGTGGTAAGGATACATTAAGTTGTCTATTAAAATTTTCCAGATGCGGCAATTTTTCTCGTACTAGTAGCAGGATCATTTTCTACTGCATTCACGACTGCTTCCTCGACTTCAGGAGTCCTAACCGTTCTGTGTGCTCCTGCTAAATGAGTGGATTCTTGAACGATCCGTTTTCACATAGTCGATTATGTAGATTTACGAATGTCCGTGGGTCAGGCAGTATTCGATTTGGATACCTTTGTGCATTGCATACAGTCGTCTGGCTTTATAACAATTGCCATCGGCAAGTCCATAGATTAAATGCATCTCTGCAAATTCTTGATTTGTGAATTCAACCATCATTAACCAGTTCAAAACAACTCCGGAAACGTCAAACAAAAAAAAATTTGTTACAAAATGCCAGAAGCACAATAAACAGAATTAACAATTGCCTATCCCAGCCCACTATTTTTTTTTTCATATTAATTTTATTATTGCGCTATTTCGCCTACACTTAATTTTCATCGATGGCTATTTTTGCAAATAAATCGAAAACGGTCACAGATACGAGAATAGTGCAAGAGACCATAACGCTAAACAAAGGAACAGAGATTTCAAATTTCATACCGGAATTCATACAGGGAGCTCCAAAAAAAAGTTCTGAAAAATAAAATTGTAGCAGATTCAAGAAAATGTAACACCCTGTATACTGCGACCGACAATTTTGATACTTTATTGTAGAGATTCTAAAAAATGGTTCCAAATTTGAAACAATTATCACAGAATGTAAGAGAGAAATCGCAAAATACGAGAAAAAAAATTGAAACTTTGCCACCCTGTATAACGAAAATAACGCGTTTTAGACCATGCATATTTTTGCACTTTTTTCTTATTTTGAGTACTATTACCCCCTGAAATATCTGCATGCCATTAATTAACACCCTGTATATATGGTTTTGGGACGCAAAACACTAAAATCAGGTGTACCTACTTGTTAAAACTAAAATATTTAGCTTTAAATTGCGTTGATGCTAAAGAACTTTGAGAATTCTTCGCAATAGAATGTTCGGCATACTTTAGTGGCATATCTAAGATATTTATTTGTCTGTATATCGGTGTCTGCCAACAGATTTGGTATTTTAAATGCCAGTTAAAAATAATAGCGATATAATGACACATATATAGTTTCGCTATCTTGAGAAAATGGTAACTACAACGCAAGTATAGAGGTACCCCATGTCCGGTACCTTAGAAGGAAATGAAAAATCAAAAACTTCAACAATTTATATTCCGTTGCGTAATTTAAAGGTAAGAACAAAAACGACAACATACCTACTTCTATATATGCTAAACCCAACATGGACTTACAAAGACTTTCCTTATATGCTTTCAATTAATTTTCATCCTATAATACATAATACGTACCTACAAATATTTATGTGTTATTACGAGATACCGCCAAACAAAAATTCTGAACATAATTGAAAATCAGGATAAATTGTATATTTAACAACAGTAGATAAAGGAGTCCTCATCTGAAGTCTTTTTGTGAGAGAAAATTGAAAATATAAAAAAATCCAAAATTTTTAAGAAAAATTGTCATACGAAAATTTACTGGTACTAAAAATGCTGAAACCAGTTTTACCGCCGACAAATCTTTTCATGGTTTTGATGGAGAACGGTCGGTATCCCTACGGCAGACAGCCGTGAAAGGATTGAAGAAAAGTTCTACAAAATTGTTAAAATCAGTGAAGATAAACCAAGTATTAGTAAACAGTGAAAAGGAACGAGCAGATTTATTAAAGAAAAAACTAGAAATTGAGTCTCAACTTAAGATTTTAGAACAAGAAATGGAACTTGCCATTGAAATGATCGACGAACAAAAATCGGTCAGTGAGGGCAACACCTGCGCTGACGACGATAAAATTTCAGAGAAGTCACGAATCAATAATGTTAAAAGATGCGGGTACAATCTATAAAATTAGACCAAAGAAAGATGAGTATTCATGGAGAACAAGATAATATTTCAACACAAGCAGATAGAGATATGGTGAACAATACAGACAGATAAAGTAGTATAAAAGTATTAAATGAAACATTTCAGAATGCTATAAACAAGTAAATCACAAGTTTAAAGAATATTGTTGAAGTTCTTTATTGTCATCAGCATTTTCCTGTGTCAATACATCAAAATTTCAAAATTCGAATCCTGCTAGAAGAAACTATGGACAGAGGAAGGAGAATGTTTAGGTTACTGATCAAGAAAATAAGGAAGCAACAAGATGCTACTATTGTAAGAGAGTTAACCACGAAATTATTAAATGTCCCACTATAAATGATAGATTAAAAATTGTTGAAGCGAAAGCATGTTTCACATGCCTGCAGAAGAATCATAGGAAATTAAACTATAAATCTAAGCTTAGGTGCGGTTTTGAAAGTTGCACGAGAAAACTTCACACTTTGCTGCATAAGCCACATAATATAACGATGCTCACCGATGAAAATGAGTCAAATTCTGCCAGAATCTTACTAGCAGAAAGTGGTATTGTTGAAACGTACGCACTGTGTGACGAAGGATCAGCAGTATCTTTGATCGATGTCCAGACTTAAGACCATTCCTAATTAAAAATCATTTAGTTGAATCAAAACACACACAACTGCAGCAAATGAGAGAAAACAAAGCCAGAAGAGAAGCGCACAACGAATTGAATCAAAGGTGGTATGAGCTTACCATGAAAGAAGTGACGGCAAAGCGAAACGAAAAGCTCGAGAAATGTTAATAAGGAAAATTAAAAACCGGACATGATAAGAATATGGGAGAAGCAGATTAAAGGAAAATAATTGCTCAAAAATTAAATCAATAAAGTTGATCAAGAAGATAAAATTGAGATGCAGAAGCTTATCGAAAAATTGCACAGATAAGAAATAGAAGAACTGGATGCTAAACGAAAAAAAAAAAAGATAAAATTGCTAAAGAAATCATAGATCAAATGGAAGTTCAAGAACAAAGAAAGATAGAAGAAACGGTATTAGATGAAGCATTTAACATCTCGGTTGAAAATTGAGGGTACTTTAGAAGACGCAACGACGCAAAGGAAAAAAAAAGCTGCCATGTATAGAAAATACTTGAAACAATTGGAAGAAGAAAGAAAAATAGAAGAACAGAAGCTTTAGATTCCTGCAAATTTATTGAAGTGAAACGAAATGGACTGACCATTCAAAGCCTATAAATGTTTGAGGTGTAGTGCTTGTCGATTCAAATTTTCCCCGCAATGCTTGACGACTTAGCCAAATTGAAAAGCTCTTTCCGGGTAAAGATAATGTGGTCAGAATGGTCGAAGTAAGAACTGCCAGCGGAACCTTTCAAAGACCAGTCATAAGCCTATGCCGGTTAGATATAAATTAAAGTTTACACGAGGGGGATAAACAAACAGAGCACAAGAGTACAACAACATTAAATTAAATTAGACATCGTTAAAAGTCAAAACAACATAAAATTGATAAATATATTACAAAACAAGTAGGTAAGAATAATAATTCAAAATTTAAACAGTCGAGTTAGCGTATGTGATAATTTTTTATCTCAACACGTCGTCAAATACTCATCAAGACTGTAATATACTTTTTCTAGTAATAGTTTTTTGGTTAGTCTTCTACACCTCCCCAGACACTGTTGCTTTCTTAAATAAAGTGGTAAGTGATTAAAGACTTTTTCCGCCATAAACTAAAGATTTTTTGATTAGGCTGGATCGTGGAATTGGTAAGTTCAGGAGAAATGATTGACGTGTGTTATAATGGGTGGGGATAGACAGCTCACTTGAGGTGAAATTGAGTTAGAAACAAAGGACGACAAGAATCATGAACCTTAGCACCACACACATATCTAACTGCCCTTTTTTGCAACACAAAGACAGATTGGAACAAGTACTCCCACAAGATCCTCAAAAACAAATACCATAACGAAGATGGGACTCAATCAAAGCATAATACGAGCCCTGTGCCAAAGGAAAGCCCAGATTGTTTGAGATAATTCTACTTGACACAAACTTTCTATTTGGTTCTCAAATTTAAGATTGATGTCCATGTACAGTCCTAAGAATTAACTAGCATCAGGCACAGAGATCGCCTCATCCTCCAGATAAACATTCCATTCAGACCACAGCGAAATTCCAATATGTTAGTCTTTGAAATATTAAAGGATAGCAAACCACTCTTTAATTTTGCACAAATCATTCTTTACATTTAAAAAAAGCCTATCGGCAACCATGTCATGCCAATGGATGGTTGTGTCATCGGGGAAAATGGTGAACGTCCCCGCTATATCAAGATGGGGCATATTGTTAATGTAGATAAGGAAAAGGAGAGGGCCAAGTACGGATTCCTGAGGATCGCCTATATCTAGGCTCAATTCTCCAGAGCTACTGTTATTAAAGACAACCGTCTAAACACGACTTATAATAATAATGTATGCACCTGCAGAGGTGGGTAAAAATAGTTGAATATAGAGAGTTGACAGAAACGACGACGATCTTGTCATTTTTAAAAGATCAATCTTTCTTTGAATGGAATCCAGCACTCTCAGAGTATGTTTAAGAGCAGAGCCCCAAGCAAACGATCAGATTCCAGCAATGGTCGAACATGACTATGCCAATAAGACCATCCAAATTGACGCCCAATAAATTAATAGCCAAGGGAATCGAGTACATGTCCCGCCATGACTGTATCTGGTTCACAACTTTCACTTCTGTTTAATTTCCAGCCGGCGCGAAATTACTTACAAGTTTAGCGTAGCAAACTGTAAACTTACACCTAAAGTCTGTGCGTTTTAAGAAGTCCGCTTAGCCATAAAACCTCTTGAGCATTATGTCGGTGGCTCTCAAACAATAAATTATATTGAAGGTAATTTTGGATGTTGATGAGTTACATTTTCTAAATAAAATAATTTAAAGTAAATAAAAAATTAGTTTAGGTAAAGAAAAATAATAATTTTTTAGCTTTTGTAGTATTCAGACAAATTAGTTTTACGAATTCTTTTTTATAAAGTTTTGGTTCTAAAAAGAACCGATTTTGTAGTCTTGCGACAGAACGTACCTACTTGTAGATATGTACTACTAAAAGTAGTCTTCCTCTGCATTTGAAATTTCACCCATGCTTTCAGACTCATCAGAATCAACATCATCGTCATCATCATCATCATTCGTAATAATTAACGGTCTTACTTCGTCTATAACCTGTTCTGTCTCATAAGATTCAAAAATAATTTTTTCTGTGTGTTCAATGCATTTTCGCCATTATTCTTTGCCCGCTTGGCTAAGCGCCTCCTCCTATGGAAAGTTATGACTTTATAACGCTAGGCTTACCGATATTTTTACAGGCATGTTTGTCATAATAGTTCTTGCTAATACCCCATACCAATTCAATTGCGTTGTAATGACAATGGTAGGGCGGCAATCTCAAAACTTGATGTCCATATTTGAGGGCTAATTCGTCAACAACATACTTTTTTTTAAATGACTGCTCTTTACACTTGCTTAAAAGTTCACTTTTTAAATATAAATTTTCATGGTTTATGTTTTTCTTTGACAACCACTCTTTTATTTCTTCCTTTTTCCAGCTGCTTGTAGGGAATTTCTCTTCGAGTCTCGTATGGTAAGAGGCATTGTCTAAAACAATTAAGGAAGGTTTTTCTAAACTTTTTAAAAGTTTTTCCTCGAACCAATGCTCAAAAATTTCAGCATCCATATTGCCGTGATAATCATCAGTTTTTTTTGTTGATGAAAATATCAAACTGGCATTTAAAACAAAACCTTCTTCATTACCAGCATGTAATATATAATATACCTTTTTCCATTACTTGCACGGGTACTTGAATAACAATGCTTTGAGTCATCCTGCCAAGACGTTTTTGTTGAAGTTCCGTTTGCAAATACCCATGTTTCGTCAATAAAAACAACTTGTCTTGACAATTCCGATTTTTTGTTGTTTAAATAATCCCTTAAAAATTGCCATCTTTTCGAAACAACATTGGACAGCTCGCAAAGCAGTTTTCTGTTGTTCGTTTTTTTATATTTGAAGCCCATATGTTTTAAGATGATGGACAAACTGTTAGTTCCAATATCGCAAAGTTTTTTCTGCTTTATCTTTTCAAGAATAGCTTTGAGGGTAACATATTCCTTGGCTTTATACATATCATAAACAATATTCCTAATAGAGAGTTTTATCCCTTGGGATAAATCCAAGGTTTTTGAATGGAGTCGAACCCTTTTATATGGTCTGTCCAAATCCTCTTCACTCTTTTTTCGAAGTCTTCTTAAGGTCTTCTCTGAAATGCCGCAAGCATCAGACGTTCGTTTTTGCACTGCCAAAACAGACTCTAACGGGCCCGAGTTATCTTTTTCTAAAGTAAAATAACGTTCCACTTGTAATACCAAACGGCGTTCACCTGGAGATAAATGCCTTCTAGGCGATGTGCCACCTTGCTGAACATTTTCCATAACTTTGCTTAATAACTGATTTTAATTCACACACAATGAGAAACAAACTAAAAGTGAAAAGCACAACTACTTATTTAAAATAAAGTAGAACATACCATCCCGCACTTCAACAAATTTTAATTATTTCTTGGAAAATAGTAATTATTATGAAGATTTAATTATAATAATCCCAAAATAATGTCATTATCGGAAAAGTATATACCTGACAAAATCTTTAACATATTTAACCATTCCGCATTTGAGCAAATTTTAATTGGTCCTTGGAAAATAGCGATTATTATATAGATTTAACTATAATAATAGCAAAATAATTTAATCATCTATTTAATTATTATTTATGTTATCAACAGTTTATCCTGAACCCATGACTAAGTGGCAATAAATTAGAAAATAATGTTAGGGGTTCTAAGGTTACACTCAAGAGGCCTGAGGGACGAAAGCCAGGCGACAGGTACACTCGATCCGTAGCGTCTTCTGCGTAACCATTGCCATTATTTGACCACGTTATATTTTTGGTGTATTTTATGTTTTATATTGAGCTTTAGTAATATATTTAAAAATAGATTTAAATTAGTAGTTTAATTGTTAACATCAGAAGTGGGATTAGTAATCCGGTGCCGTTATCTTACTCCAAAAAAAAAACAATGCATCGTCAGCATCGAGCTTCGTAAAACCGTCGCAGATACTCGGTGGTAACCTCAGGTGAAAACCCTTAGTGCCCGTAGTCGCTCGTCTCATAAAAATAGTGAAGTGACCAGATATCGCAGGGAGGAATTATCAGACGACCCCGCAGGAAAGCAGTGAGTCGATTAATTCAGTAAGTCATGCATTCTTTGAAGGAATTAATAAAATAATTAACAATAATAAGCCAAAAACAAAGCCAGGGGTAATTGATAATAAAATAATAAATGAGTTTAATCCCATTAATAATAACATAAAAGAGTGGCTATATGCCGTCGATGAGTATGCGTTAATTAACGATTGGTCTGACCAGGTAACTTGCCATTTGGCATTAAATAAATTGCGTGGCCCTGCAGAGATGTGGTACAGGAAATTGTCGAGACGATTATTTACCTGGCGTGAGTGGAAAGGGTTGCTCCTTGAGCATTTTATTCCTAAACGCGATTTGCATACTGATATGTTAAAAATGTTACAATGTTTGCCAAAACCTAACCAAGTCTGTATGAGTACTTCTTCAAAAAATTGTCATTGGTAAGCCAAATGAAGAGTCCATTATCCGACGTAGATAAAGTAAATTTAATAATGGGCAGTATAAACAATGAACAAATTCGCTTTTCCGTAGAAACATCTGAGATTACAAACCTAGCTAAGTTAGCACGCTATTTAAAGATATTTGACACGAAACCAAATTACCTTAGCACATCTAACGCTATGTCTTATTTCCCTCTAAGTTCGTATATGACATATGACCGTGGATAAAAATGAGCCAGGAGCCTCTCAAAAAAATCGTACCCCTTTAAAGTATTAAAAAAAAAATGTTATTGCTATCAACAAACAGGACATTTTAAAAATCAGTGTTCTAATAAGAAAAACACCTGCACCGATGTAACCCTGTATTATAACTCTTAACATGCAAAGGTTAAATGTTACCAAGATTCAATGCAAAAATATATAAAGACGGTTTTTATAGAAAATAAAAATTTTAAATGTTTTATAGATTTCGGGAGTGAATGTTCTCTTATAAACAATGATATTTTACCTTTCCTAAATTCTAAACTTCAAAAACTAAATAAAAAAATCTTTGTTAGACCTCTATCGAAAATAGACGTAGAGGTGTCTTATTTTGTGACCGCTTATGAAAATATTGACTCTATAGGAAAACACATATTGTTATACGTTGTAAATAAACCAATTATGAATGTTGATATATACTTATTGGACGAAATTTTACTGAACTTAATGATGTTACTTATTCGAAAGTTGGGTCTTTGCTAACATTTAGTACTAAACCAGCACTGTCAACAGGTCTTATCTTAGATTCAACGAACGTTAATATTGGCATTAATAACCCAGGGGCGGAGTGTTCTCTTTTACAACTTTTAAATAAGTTTAAACAGTCTTTAGCTACAAAAACTTTTCATGTCGGTGCTTGTACAGAGGAAATGCATATCGATTTAACGAACAATACTCTAATTACCCAAAGACCGCGTAGGTACTCTGATAAGGGAAAAAAATAATTAGGAATATTGTAGAAGAACTTCTAACACAGGGAATTATTAGGGAGTCGGAATCGCCGTATGCTAGCCAAGTGTTATTAGTATCGAAAAAAATGGCGAGATGAGACTATGCGTAGATTATAGAGCTTTGAAAAGAAAAAAAAACATCCCAAATAGAAACCCCTGCCCTTAATTGAAGACCAAATAGATCGCTTATCGGGATACAAGTATTTTTGTAGCTTTGATTTGGCATCAGGCTATTATCAAATAAGAATGGCAGAAAATTGTATTGCAAAAACAGCTTTTATTACACAAGACGGACTTTATGAATTCTAAAGAGTGCCGTTTGGTCTGTCAAATGCTCCATCAGTATTTCAAAAAATTATTAATAAAGTTCTAGGATATCTAAGGTTCAATAAGGTGTTAGTTTATCTAGACGATATTTATCTATGGGAAAAATATTGAAGACGTGCTATATATGTTTGACGAAGTGTTGGTGCGATTTCAGAACTTTGGTCTAACATTTAAGTTAATTAAGCGTTACTTCTTGCACACAAATATTGAAATCTTAGGCTACGAAATTTTAAATTCAACGGTTCAACCCACAAACAAAAAAAAATATCGCGATTGAAAAATTTTCAGTTCCGCAAGATGTTCATAATATAAGACAATATTTAGGGCTTACTAGCTATTTTCGTAAGTTTATTCCAAGATACGCCGAAAGATCAAAACATCTAAGTTAACTATTACGTAACAACACTGACTGGCTGTCGGGAAACCCACAACAGGAAGCATTTGATAATTTAAAAAAAAAGGCAAAACCAGTTTTACAAATTTTTGACAATAAGTTAGAAACCCGACTTTATACCGACGCCAGCCAAATAGGCATTGGCGGCGTTTTAATTCAAGTACGGAATGGTAAAGAACACCCTGTCGCTTATTTCAGCAAACAAACTACTTCCGAACAGCAGAAATATCATTCCTTCGAGTTAGATGGCTGCTGTAATGTCTGTAAGAAAATTCATTATCAATACAGACTGCTCCGCAGAAGTAAGTACTTTTAAGAAAGCGAAAATAAATGCAAGGATAGGTAGCTGGGTTATGGAGTTAAACGAGTACGACTATGAAATAAAACACCGAAATCGCCAATATATGCGGCACAGTCGTAACCCGATACTTGAGGGCGATTTTAATCCAACCAAAAACAGTCAACATAATATGCATGTCATAAATATAACCAAAGGGGACTGGTTTTTGGCAGCCCAAGAGGCTAACAATAAAATTAGGAAATAAAAGATAAATTGTTGACGGGCGACGCGTTAAATGACAAAGGGATTTTTAGTCAGTGCAAGTTAAAGGAAGGTCAAGTTTACAAATTAACTCCCTACGGGTTACGTGGGTGGTAAATGAGGCAAGATTTTAAATTTCACGCTTAAATCATGACGACATCGGATATTTTGCTAGTGATAAAACTTACGATTTAGTGGCGTGCTTATACTGGTTTTCCCCGTATGCGCGCGACGTTTTGTAAAAAAAAAATATGTTAGGAACTGATTGAATTGCCTTTACCATAAATCAACAGGGTATAAAAAAAAACCTGGATATTTAAACCCAATTTCTAAAATTGCGAAGCCTTTCCACACCATTTATATCGATCATTTAGGTCCTTTTGCAAAAACGCGACGTGGAAATACTCAGCTGTTGGTGATAATAGACGCTTTCACAAAATTTATTCTAATATATCCGGTGAAAAATACAAACACAACTTATCTTATCGACGCTCTAAGTGACATGATAAAATATTTTGGTGCGCCTAAGAGAATTATTAGTGATAGGGGAACATCATTTACCTCTGGCAAATTCAAAGGCTTTTGTGTTAAACGCGTTATTACTCACTACCTAAGTGCGGTGGGGCTCCCACGCGGAAACGGTCAAGTTGAGCGATACAACAGGTAGGGTTTAAAAACGGGACAACTAACAAGGCACTAGGGGCAGCTCCGAGCGAGGTCTTAATGGGCTATCGGGTATCTGGTCAAGTTACGTTTTTGCCTCCAGAGGTCCAACGAAGTTGACATAATTTTTAGGTTGGAAACTTGGTTCTTTTGAAGATCACTTCTACGCAGGGTACAGGGACTAGTCAGAAGCTGCTTCCGAAGTGGCGAGGAGCCTTTCGGATATCAGGGATATCGGGAAATGACCGGTATGAAGTCAGAGATATCCCTGGGATGACAAGGACGCAGGCGCCTTCCCTGGGATGACAATGACGCAGACGCCTTACTTGGGCGTGGCGGGAGTTGAGAAAATCAAACCCTGATAAAAGTAAATAAGGTAAAACTGTTAGCTGGAAATGGCAAGGATCCATCATAGACTGTAATGGTTATGGTGCCCGGTTGCAGATGAGTAGGGCGGTTGAAACCAGGGAAGCTAGAATCGGGTTGTAAGTCCCAGAATTATTCTAGTATGGTTTCATGTCCCGGTACTCTCATTTCCAGGGGGCTAGAGGTTTTCTAGCGCGGGCCCATAAGGTTGTTTTTTTTGTCTTACGCAAACTGCAGTTGCGTAGGACGGTACATGTATAACATAATTTTTAGTTAGTTGGTCTCAGTATTTTATTTTATTTGGTTGTACTATATATTTTATTTTGATAATTTAAATTACTAACATCTGGTACCAAAATTAAAATACACACGGTAAGTGTGGTAAAATTGTATTCCTTTTCTTAGGTCTCCTGTAATTAGTGAGGACACTACATGGTCAGAAATGGCCGAATGTTATCAACAGTTTATCCTGAACCCATGACTAAGTGGCAATAAATTAGAAAATAATGTTAGGGGTTCTAAGGTTACACTCAAGAGGCCTGAGGGACGAAAGCCAGGCGACAGGTACACTCGATCCGTAGCGTCTTCTGCGTAACCATTGCCATTATTTGACCACGTTATATTTTTGGTGTATTTTATGTTTTATATTGAGCTTTAGTAATATATTTAAAAATAGATTTAAATTAGTAGTTTAATTGTTAACATTTATGCTCAACGCGTAATTCTAAGATAATTTTGTTTTGAAACCTCTGATTTCGCCCAGTAATAGAATACAGTAAACCAGTGGGATGTTCGGTGTGATCAAGTATAGCGAAGGTGCGAAGATATTGTAACTTAACCGACTTACTGTTTTAAAAGCGATAACATCCCTTGGTGATTTAATCCGATATCGGACTTCTTAAAACGCACAGACTTTATCTATGGATCTATAGCACTGCTAAAACACACCGTTAGAATGATAGTTGTCAACTAAAACGCCGCATTTAATGGCCGTGGTGTAATAAAATGCGGGTATAAAAGACATACTGATAGAATTTATTTATGTATACGTCAGATTAACTGTTAAACTGTTAAGGTTGTCACTATATTATTAATGAAAATCCTAATGCGCGTATTAAAAAAAAATAATAATCTGTTATTTAACAGTTTTAGTATCTAAGTAAATAAATACCCACAACGGGACTTTTCCAACGATTAACATACATGGAATGGGTAAAAAGCACGTCATAAAACGTCTAAGAATGTATATTTAATTAATGCTCCTCTCAGTTAAATAAATTTAAACGCGCTTTGACTATTTAAGAAGTTAAAGGAATTTTATGCAACGGTCAACAAACTTTCTAGTAAATAAAGGAAAGAGATCTTTAACAAAGTCTTTTATGCAAAGAAAATAAGACGAGCTTTTTAATGGACGGAATAAGTAATGGAGGTAGAATAAATTTAGATTCAATGAGTGCTCGAGCTTAGTTTATTATTGTCGGATGAATTGAAGTTGATGAGTGATTAACTGATTAATGACTTAAATAATCAATGTAAAGTAGTATATTGGTTTATTTAACATTTTTGTGAGACATATTATACAGAGAAAGTTCTAGAATTCTAACAGTAACTTATGTTAACAATTAAACTACTAATTGAAATGTATTTTTAAATATATTACTAAAGCTCAAAATAAAACATAAAATACACCAAAAATATAACGTGATCAAATAATGGCAATGGTTACGCAGAAGACGCTACGGATCGAGTGTACCTGTCGCCTCGCTTTCGTCCCTCAGGCCTCTTGAGTGTAACCTTAGAACCCCTAACATTATTTTCTAATTTATTGCCTCTTAGTCATGGGTTCAGGCTAAACTGTCGATAACATTCGGCCATTTCTGACCATTTAGTGTCCTCACTAATTACTCGAGACCTAAGAAAAGGAATACAATTTTACCACACTTACCGTGAGTATCTTAAGTTTGGTACCAGATGTTAGTAATTTAAAATATCAAAATAAAATATATAGTACAAACAAAATAAATGAAAATACTGAGACCAACTAACTAAAAATTATATTATACATGTACCGTCCTACGCAACTGCAGTTTGCGTAAGACAAAAAAAACAACCTTATGGGCCCGCGCTAGAAAACCTCTAGCCCCCTGGAAATGAGAGTACCGGGACATGAAACCATACTAGAATAATTCTGGGACTTACAACCCGATTCTAGCTTCCCTGGTTTCAACCGCCCTACTCATCTGCAACCGGGCACCATAACCATTACAGTCTATGATGGATCCTTGCCATTTCCAGCTAACAGTCTTACCTTATTTACTTTTATTTAAAACTAAATCCAGGGTTTGATGTTCTCAACTCCCGCCACGCCCAAGTAAGGCGTCTGCGTCCTTGTCATCCCAGGGAAGGCGTCTGCGTTCTTGTCATCCCAGGGATATCTCTGACTTCATACCGGTCATTTCCCGATATCCCTGCATGATATCCGAAAGGATCCTCTCCACTTCGGAAGCAGCTTCTGACTAGTCCCTGTACCCTGCGTAGAAGTGATCTTTAAAAGAACCAAGTTTCCAACCTAAAAATGTGTCAACTTCGTTGGACCTCTGGAGGCAAAGACGTAACTTGGCCAGATACCCGATAGTCCATTTAGACCTCGCTAGGAACTGCCCCTAGTGCCTCGTTAGTTGTCCCGTTTAAACCCTACCTGTTGTGTCGCTAAACTTGACCGTTTCCGCGTGGGAGCCCCACCGCACTTAGGTAGTGAGTAATACCGCGTTTAACACAAAAGCCTTTAAATTTGCCAGAGGTAAATGATGTTCCCCTATCACTAATAATTCTCTTAGGCGCACCAAAATATTTTATCATGTCACTTAGAGCGTCGATAAGATAAATAATTGTGTTTGTATTTTTCACCGGATATACATATTAGAATAAATTTTGTGAAAGCGTCTATTATCACCAACAGCTGAGTATTT
Source organism: Polydrusus tereticollis (assembly GCA_963920685.1). NCBI lineage: Eukaryota > Metazoa > Arthropoda > Insecta > Coleoptera > Curculionidae > Polydrusus > Polydrusus tereticollis. The sequence continues at coordinate 49,749,315 of OY987326.1, read as the reverse complement.
CCACGTCGCGTTTTTGCAAAAGGACCTAAATGATCGATATAAATGGTGTGGAAAGGCTTCGCAGTTTTAGGAATTGGGTTTAAATATCCAGTTTTTTTTTTTTTATTCCCTGTTGATTTATGGTAAAGGCAGTTCAATCAGTTCCTAACATATTTTTTTTTACGAAACGTCGCATACGGGGAAACCAGTATAAGCACGCCACTGAATCGTAAGTCTTATCACTAGCAAAATATCCGATGGCGTCATGATTTAAGCGTAAAATTTAAAATCTTGCCTCATCAGGTACCGGTACCACCCAACGTAACCCGTAGGGAGTTAATTTGTAAACTTTACCTTCCTTTAACTTGTATTGACTAAAAATCCCTTTGTGATTTAACGCGTCGCCCGTCAACAATAAAATTTATCTTTTATTTCCTAATTTTATTGTTAGCCTCTTGGGCTGCCAAAAATCAGTCCTCTTCGGTTATATTTATGACATGCATATGTTGACTGTTTTTGGTTGGATTGAAATTGCCCTCAAGTATCGGGTTACGACTCCGCATATATTGGTGATTTCGGTGTTTTATTTCATAGTCGTACTCGTTTAACTCCATAACCCAGCGACCTATCCTTGCACTTATTTCCGCTTTCTTAAAAGTACTTACTCTGTGGAGCAGTCTGTATTGATAATGAATTTTCTTACAGACATTACAACAGCCATCTAACTCGAAGGAATGATATTTTTGCTGTTCGGAAGTTGTTTGTTTGCTGAAATAAGCGACAGGGTGTTCTTTACCATTCCGTACTTGAATTAAAACGCCGCCAATGCCTATTTGGCTGGCGTCGGTATAAAGTCGGGTTTCTAACTTATTGTTAAAAATTTATAAAATCGGTTTTGCCTTTTTTTTTAAATTATCAAATGCTTCCTGTTGTGGGTTTCCCCACAGCCAGTCAGTATTGTTATGTAATAGTTAATGTTTTGATCTTTCGGCGTATCTTGGAATAAACTTACGAAAATAGCTAGTAAGCCCTAAATATTGTCTTATATTATGAACATCTTGCGGAACTGGAAATTTTTCAATCGCGATATTTTTTTTTGTTAAATTTAAAATTTAAAATTTCGTAGCCTAAGATTTCAATATTTGTGTGCAAGAAGTAACGCTTAATTAACTTAAATGTTAGACCAAGGTTCTGAAATCGCACCAACACTTCGTCCAACGTATATAGCACTTCTTCAATACTTTTCCCATAGAATATCATCTAGATAAACTAACACCTTATTGAACCTTAGATTTCATAGAGCTTTATTAATAATTTTTTTTTTTGAAATACTGATGGAGCATTTTGTCAGACCAAACTGCACTCTTAAAAATTCATAAAGTCCGTCTTGTGTAATAAAAGCTGTTTTTGCAATACAATTTTCTGCTATTTATTATTATTTGATAATAGCCCGATGCCAAGTCAAAGCTACAAAGATAGTTGTATCCCGATGAGCGATCTATTTGGTCTTCAATTAAGGGCAGGGGGTTCCTATTTGGGATGTTTTTTTCTTTTCAAAGCTCTATAATTTTCGCATAGTCTCATCTCAGTATTTTTTTCGATACTAATAACACTTCGCTAGCATACGGCGATTCCGACTCCCTAATAATTCCCTGTGTTAGAAGTTCTTCTACAATATTCCTAATTATTTTTTTTTCCTTATCAGGGTACCTACGCGGTCTTTGGGTAATTGAAGTATTGTTCGTTAAATCGATATGCATTTCCTCTGTACAAGCACCGACATGAAAAGTTTTTATAGCTAAAGACTGTTTAAATTTATTTAAAAGTTGCAAAGACCCAACTTTCGAATAAGTAACATCATTAAGTTCAGTAAAATTTTGTCCAATAAGTATATCAACATTCATAATTGGTTTATTTACAACGTATAACAATATGTGTTTTCCTATAGAGTCAATATTTTCATAAGCGGTCACAAAATAAGACACCTCTACGTTTATTTTGGATAGAGTTCTAACAAAGATTTCTTTACTTAATTTTTGAAATTTAAATTTAGGAAAGGTAAAATATCATTGTTTATAAGAGAACATTCACTACCGAAATCTATAAAACATTTTAAATTTTTATTTTCTATAAAAACCGTCTCTATATATTTTTGCATTGAATCTTGGTAACATTTAACCTTTGCATGTTAAGAGTTATAATACGGGGTTACATCGGTGCAGGTGTTTTTCTTATTGGAACACTGATTTTTTAAAATGTCGTGTTTGTTGACAGCAATAGCATTTCTTTTTTTTTTTTTATATTTAAAGGGGTACTATTTTTTTGAGGCTCCTGGCTGAATTTTTATCCACGGTCATATACGAACTTAGGGGGGAAATGAGACACAGCGTTAGATGTGCTAAGGTAATTTGGTTTCGTGTCAAATATCTTTACATAGCATGGTAACTTAGCTAGGTTCGTAATCTCAGCTGTTTTTACGGAAAAGCGAATTTGATCATTGTTTATACTGCCCATTAATAAATTAACTTTATCTACGTCGCATAATGGAATCTTCATTTGGCTTACCAATGACAATTTTTTTGAAGAAGTACCTACTCATACAGACTTGGCAAACATTGTAACATTTTTGACATATCAGAATGCAAATCGCGTTTAGGAATAAAATGCTCAAGAAGCAACCCTTTTCACTCACGCCAGGTAAATAATCGTCTCGACAATTCCCTGTACCACATCTCTGCAGGGTCATGCAATTTATTTAATGCCAAATGGCAAGTTACCTGGTCAGACCAATCGTTAATTAACGCATACTCATCGACGGCATTTAGCTACTCTTTAATGTTATTATTAATTGGATTAAACTCATTTATTATTTTATTATCAATTACCCCTGGCTTTGTTTTTGACTTATTCATGTTAATTATTTTATTAATTCCTTCAAATAATGCTTGACTTACTGAATTAATCGACTCACTGCTTTCCTGCGGGGTCGTCTGATAATTCCTCCCTGCGATATCTGGTCACTTCACTATTTTTATGAGACGAGCGACTACGGGCACTAAGGGTTTTCACCTGAGGTTACCACCGAGTATCTGCGACGGTTTTACGAAGCTCTATGCTGACGATGCATTGTTTTTTTTTTTTGGAGTAAGATAACGGCACCGGATTACTAATCCCACTTCTGATGTTAACAATTAAACTACTAATTGAAATGTATTTTTAAATATATTACTAAAGCTCAAAATAAAACATAAAATACACCAAAAATATAACGTGATCAAATAATGGCAATGGTTACGCAGAAGACGCTACGGATCGAGTGTACCTGTCGCCTCGCTTTCGTCCCTCAGGCCTCTTGAGTGTAACCTTAGAACCCCTAACATTATTTTCTAATTTATTGCCTCTTAGTCATGGGTTCAGGCTAAACTGTCGATAACACTTATATTTATAGTTTTTGAAAACGAGTTTTTTTTTTAACTGTCGTTTGTTTGAACGAAGAAAAGATCCCAAATTTTTTCTCTCAAAGCGTTTTCAAATTGCATTCTTATTAACATGTATATCATAATCATGACATAATTTATCATGTAGATTTACTGATTCTCCATTTATTTTTATTTTCACTCCGTGAATCAATTCATATTTTCTTATTATTTACATTAAGAAATACGGCATACGATTTATTCATTCATAGACGAAAATACAACGGAAAAAGATACTGAGTCGACATGCGGCCACTCTATATAGTTCTATCGGTGACGATTTAGAAGAAAAATGCAACTTTTTCGTCAGGTATTAGACCTAGTAAAAATATTCTTCGAAGTGTATTCTTTAATTGACAAAATTATTCCTGTATACATTATTTTTATATGGTAAACCATCAACAATAGTAATCTCGGTTCAAGAATACATCCACCCGCCGCGAACAAGTGCAGTACAAATCTCAAGAAATGATGGCACTCAGATTGGCCATCTCAAAGTCAAATTTCCATTCCGCCGCTAAGTTTTATTAGGGATGACGTTGAAGCTTCGGTTGCAACCGATCGGATGAAGCGCATGACGGTGCTTTTCAACGGCGACAACGAGGTGTACGAATTAACATAGCCAACGAGTTCATTCATACGTACATATTATTGTAGTATATTAATTTAAAAAATTGAATAATCATTATTTTAAGCAGTGCGGCAGCTGTGCAGCTCTTATTAAAAAACCGTCACTGCTGCTGGGCCTTCTTAACTTGTACAGTAGAATTGGGTTACTCTTTGGTAGAACAGTATGTATATATAAGCATACCAAAAGAACCATAATATTTTTTCAGGTTCACATACCCACTTGCAAACAGATTTCTTAAACTTGTGGATGCATTTTGGTTCATTGCACACTTATTGACATAGTACATATACAACGTAGGATATAAATAGTCTCTGGAAATTAATAGTCATTGCAAGTATGCAGGTTCCCAAAACACAATATTCAGGCGGATGTAAATTCCGACTTACAAAAAATCTTTTCATATGGCAAGCACTATGCAAATAAAAGACAAGTGTTACTTTATGCACTTAAAAATAGCACTGATTATTTAAAGCAATACTTGAATCTATATTGAACTGAATTGCCAACACCTTGAATTTACTGATACTTTAAAAAATCTAGGAGTCTCATGCGACCTCTTTAGGATTTACGTAACATTTTCAATTTAATGCAGAGATCGTATTTAACGAAATGTAATAGATGATATTAAAAAGCAACTGGCATAAAACAGGAGTTTATAGAAACTAAATGGAGAGGCTTATGTCCAGCACTGGACCAGTACAGGCTGATGATGATGATTATCCTTACTCAGGAGGATAAGCAACTTATGGAATTACAGAATATGCAAAATAATTGCTATTGATCTATTTTTGGACTAAAAAAATTTGATTTGGTATCTGAAAAAAAAATAGGGCAACTCAACAGTTTAGATAATGTGGGTAATTTCTTTAAATATTTGTTGCTTGTATTTATTTTTAAGTTTGTTAAAATCATCAATTAAATAAATAAATTAAATAACCTGTTTTGTCAATAGCAGGTCAAAAATGAATAACTTTACTAACGCTGAAATTGTACAGATGCATTTCAATTATGGCTTAGCAAATGGAAATGCTGAAAAGGCTCGGCGAATTTATCAGGAACGTTATTCAAACAGAGTACTGCCATGTGCCAAAACATTTAGTCAGCTCCATGCAACATTGAGTGAGACTGGGAGTTTTAAACATAGTACGGAACTTCCTGGCAGACCTGCGGCAGTAACCACGCCTGAGTTAGAAGAGGCTATACTTCGAGAGATAGAAGATGATCCTTTAACTAGTTTTGCATCTTTATCAACTATATCCATACCATATTCAACGTATGTAAGCTCTGCTTCCCCGTGATTTTTAGTCAAGTTTTAATTTTAATAGGTGGTTTTCAAGAGAAGCCTTTATGAGTTTTCATAACGAACATTTTTGGGCGAACGATAATCCTCATAAAATTAGAGAAGGTCGTTTTCAGCAACATGACATGTATGGGAGAATGTATGGGCAGAGATCATTGGTAACTCTTATTAGACCATACTTTTTACCACCTCGATTAAATGAAAACTTCTATACGCAGTTTCTATCTGAAGAATTTGACGTTCTGTTAGAAGACGTAACGTACCTATACAAATAAGAACTAATATGTGGTTCATGCACGAAGGCGCCCCAGCTTATTTTAGCCTAGTAGCTCGTTAATACCTTGACAACACCTTTCCTAATTGCTGGATTGGACGCGCAGGTCCTCAAGGTTGGCCAGCTCGCAGTCCCGACTTGCATCCTCTAGACTATTATTTATAGGGTCACCTAAAGTCTCTTGTAAACAAGAGAAATTATGCAGGCATTGAACGTCCAAGAGAATCAATGGTGAGACGATTGCATCATGCGTTTTATCAGAAGGTGGCGATTTTCAACATTTGCTTTGATTAACTGATTTTTTTTTTGTATCATTATTAAAAAAAATTATTTTATTTTCAAATGTTTTAAATAACTTTAAAATACATAGTTACTTTTTTGTACAGGGTCTTCCAACGAGGACTGAACAGGGGCTCATTTTTGAGCTTCCTTGTATTTAAAGAAAAATCCAAAATAGCCAATCGATGTACTTTTTCCTGCAGAATTCAAAAATGAAACCAAAAAATTTATCTGAACCAGAAACAAAAGAGTTACGCTATGGATAAGGTGTTTTTTAAATGGAACATAGCTTTTTTTTATACGATTTTTGGAACGAGTGATTTTTTTTTGTCCGTTCTTATTAAAATATTTAATATTGTGACAGCTATTTTTATTAAATTTTAATGTTTTATCCAGTATAATTTAACTTTAACCTGTTTGAAACATACACTAGGTAATAAAGGTATAATCACCTTTGAATCCTTCAAAGTCAAAAAGTTTGACAAATTTACTATAATATTGCCGAAATGAAATATTCATTACATGAGAGATTGCAGATTGTTATCTTGTTCTACAAATGCCAAGAAAATGCAAGAGAAGCAAGGAGAAGATATCTAATGAATATTTCATTTCGGCAATATTATAGTAAATTTGTCAAATTTTTTGACTTTGAAGGATTCAAAGGTGATTATATCTTTATTACCTGTCTAGTGTATGTTTCAAACAGGTTAAAGTTAAATTATACTGGATAAAACATTAAAATTTAATAAAAATAGCTGTCACAATATTAAATATTTTAATCAGAACGGACAAAAAAAAAATCACTCGTTCCAAAAATCGTATAAAAAAAGCTATGTTCCATTTAAAAAATACCTTATCCATCGCGTAACTCTTTTGTTTCTGGTTCAAATAAATTTTTGGTTTCATTTTTGAATTCTGCAGGAAAAAGTACATCGATTGGCTATTTTGGATTTTTCTTTAAATACAAGGAAGCTCAAAAATGAGCCCCTGTTCAGTCCTCGTTGGAAGACCCTGTACAGGGTTATCCAACCAAGAGTAGACAAGGCGATTTTTTGACTTTTCCTGTACTTTTATAAAAAAATTGAAATAGCCATCTTAAGTCATTTTCTCCCGCGAATTCGAATATCTTCAGCAAAAAACAATTGAACATCAAACAAAAGTACTAGGGGTCACTTTGATATTTTTTTAAATGGGATGCCGTATTTTTAATGAGCTTATCCGATTTCTCATATAAATTTTGATCTAAAATGTTGGATTTTTAATTCAAAAACGCCTTTTTTCTTCAGTTTTAAATTCGGAAAATGTTAAAAATAAAAAAAAAATAAAAAAAAATAAATTAAAAATCCAACATTTTAGATCAAAATTTATATGAGAAATCGGATAAGCTCATTAAAAATACGGCATCCCATTTAAAAAAATATCAAAGTGACCCCTAGTACTTTTGTTTGATGTTCAATTGTTTTTTGCTGAAGATATTCGAATTCGCGGGAGAAAATGACTTAAGATGGCTATTTCAGTTTTTTTATAAAAGTACAGGAAAAGTCAAAAAATCGCCTTGTCTAGTCTTGGTTGGATGTACATGCATGGTTTTTATGTTTTCTCTCGAAAACGAAGCAAGATACAAAAAGGATTCAGGGAACAAAAAAGTTTTATTATTAGTTGGTAAATCCAAAAAGAAAAATATCAAAATCAGTCAGTGGCGTACATTTTTTTGAAATAATATTCGTTAAGGTGCCGGGACGCCATTGGACTTAATAAATTTAATCCAGTTAGGGCTAATTAAGCCTCTTATCATTATAAATAACTGTACCAAATTTCAATAAAATCGGGAAAAAGATATTTAAAAAAATCATAAAAAAACGATTTTTTTTTAAACTTTAACACCCTGTATATCAAGAACGGGGCAACTCCGGACACATGTTCATATGAAATTTTTCTCTTAGAACATCATAAGGAATCACCCCCTTAAGTTACGTACCGTACTTCTGAAACACTCCGTATATCTAAACATATAATACAAAAGGGCAAATCAACAATTAAAAGACAGACTATAAGTACTATAGTGTTTTGCATTAAACACTTTTTTGTGTATGCATGGTAGGCGAAAATGCTCTCATTTACCCACCTCCTTAGCAGAACATTTTTAACAACTTTTTAAAGTAATTTAAGTCATTGCCCGCGGTCATTATCGTACCTATCTGCGTTAAGACCGGCCATTATAATCATTATAAAATTATTTTGATGAAAAGAAATGGTGCGCTATACTGTTTTTTTTTTTCAAAATCGCAGACATAAGCGTTTTCTAAAATAGTTTGGTCCTACCAAAAATACTCTTAAGTAATAACTGATGCCGATGAAGACACAAATACTTATTTTGAAAAAGAAAAACAGTTGCAAGCGTAGATACCATTTATTTCCTAAAATGATTTAACACCCTGTATCTCGAAAATGAAGTATTAATTCATAATCATCCCTCCAAGGTTCGTAACGCCTTTTCGGAATGCCGTGTATAAATATATAAAATGAAATGAAATGTTTTTTCGGCCCCTTATAACTATAAGTATGTTATTATTTATATAATATTCGAAAAATTATAAAAACAAAAATTGTCAGGTTTCCGAAAATAACAACACTATTTGCAAAGTAGAAAATTCAACTTACATGTAAGTAATTCTTAAATGCACTTCAGCAGAACGAAATGGTACTTATTAACACAAAGAATTGAGATCCACCTGAGACTGTTACTTGGCCGCGATCTGTAGGAAACTGAGACCACAAAACAAAGATCAGTCAAGCCTAGTCTGCTGCAGAAGATAAGAACTCAACCACTGGAAATAAGCCTACTTGTTTTTTAACATTGAAGGAATGAAAGACAAAACCTACATACGTCTGTAAATAATATCCAATAATAAGTACATGCAGTAGGTATATAATGCCCAACAGAAGGAACCAATTTAGAGTTTGAGAGGTATATTCGGTTATTATTATTATTATTATTATTATTGTATTCTCTTTATATTTCTCTTCATTTTTTATAATATACCAAATATTGGCCACGTTTTTTTGAAACTATTTTATATCATTTGTTACTAATAATTATTGACTATACTCTGAAACTGCGACAACGAAAAATTTGGAAAATGTGCGTGTCACGGCTGATATATTAAAGGGAGTACCTACTGCACAATCTCAAAAAAGTTCATGGGTTTTTGGGAAAAAAATCAAAAGAATAAGTATTCTTCCATTCGCCCTCCAAGCAGGGTGATTAGAAACAGTACTTAAATTTAAATGAATGGAGGCCAATAGAAATATTTTAAAATAAAAACTAAAGGCTGGGCGACAGTTTTTAATGGCACATCATTTGAAAAATACACAAATTTAATAATCTAAGATGGTCTATTAGGCAAGAAAATAACAAAAAAAGTCAAATTCTTACTTTAAAGGAACAACAAACTTACTGCTATATCACAGATTACTCCTACTACGACTCTACACTAACTTTAGGAACAAAGAAGGAAACTTAAATTTATATTTTATAGATATGCTGCATTCTTGCAGCAGAATCTTTGGCAGGATTAATTAAGATAACTTTGGTTAATGGAAAATTTAAGAATAACCCTCTTTGAACCTCTTGAGAACACAATGTCATCATCAGATGAAGTTGATCATAAGAGAAATATAGCAAATGTCCGGTTCCAAAGGGAACCCATAAATATATCCTGAGTATTGCTTGGTTGTACGATGTCTCAAAAAATGTCATCTTCTCTTTCCAATAAAAAATTTGAATTTTTCGTTTATTGTTTTTTTTTTAATTGGTTGGGATATTTGGATAGATAATCTGGGCTTCTGATTCAGACAATTCTTTAACTTCACTTAATTCAGACACCTCTTCGCCGTCTTCATTTAATTCAAGCGCTTCATTATCTTCATGGTCTTCAGCATTTTGCGAACCTGAATCATAATTTTCTGTTCCACTTTCTTCATCTCGAAAATCTGCTCCAGTTACACTTTTACCAGTTACCACATCAACCTTCTTTCCTCTTTTCGTTGTGCAGGTATATCGAAATATCTCGTGGATTATTTCAGCATATTCACAACAAAACTTGCTAGCGGTCCAGAGGGTAAACCCCACATTTTCGAAAGTCAGACTTACTATTTTTCTCCTAGTTCGGTCTAATGCTTTCCATTAATTCTCTTATGAAGTGGAAAAATCGCTGTTTTGGTGGCTGCTCTTTTTTCCTCGCTCATCTTCCACTTTTCGAGGATTTTTCTCCGAGCTTCTTTTAATGATCAAAATGCGGGTCAACAGAAACAGAAATACAAAACACGACCGAAAGCAACAACTTGTTATATTATAATAATTTTGCAATCATTTACGATAATGGGACATACAAAAAGGATACGTCCTTACAGACTCCATTATAATCACACATTAGAAGAGGGCAATGATGACAAAAGGTTGAATTTCTCTTTGTGGGTACGGAGTAAGATTTTAGGTGGTAATATAGGGGATGGATTTCATAAACTTATAATGTTTTCGGATAAGTCCACCTTTTCGATGATTGGAACTGTGGCATTGCAACATGTTCGCTATTGGAGTGATGCTAATCCTATGTTCAAAATCCCAACCCGAGGTCAATATTTAAAAAAAGTTAATGTTTGCCGCGCTTTTTCCTACTTAGGTATAATAGGACCGTATTTCTGCATTAGATTACCTGAGTAACATGTACTTCCAGCAAGATGGATGCTCGGCCTATTTTGCTAGAGAAGTAAAGGAATTGCTTGATTTGGAATTTGGACAAAAATGGATCGGGCGAAATGATCCAGTTTTATGGCCCCCAAGAAGTCCCGACCTTACGTTGGCAGATATGTATATGTAAAACAGTTAACTTATGCCAATCCACTGCCAAATAACGAGAACATTTGCAAACAAAGAAGTATACAAGTTGTAGAAGCAATATCCCTAGAAGTGCGGAAGAGTTATGACTATTTTATAGCCCAACTGGAAAAATGCGTCCTTCATTTGTTAAATATTTTATTTTATATTTCGAAGTAATTTGAAATAAATAATTATGTATTTTTTGCTCCAGTCTATGTGTAAGCCACAAAATTTATTTCGGTGATTTGTGGTGTAAACTAATAAAATCTTTAAAAGTTAGTGACAATGACGTCTTGCTTGACACTGTAATAATTTATTTCCTATGTACCTAATCAAAGATGATACTTAAAGGTATACAAAATTAAAGGTACACCTACCAAACTTTTCAGTGAAATGCTTGCTACCCAAACTTAAAGAAAACCAAAATCTTAGAAGATGTGATGATTTGAAACAATTCTGTTAAGCATAAGAGTATAGCATGAGGGCTCCTATTTACAGTGAAAGCATACGGAATGCCGGTTCGATTTTGTTCATGGCTGTCAAGCTTTCTTAAAGCCCGTTTTCTGCGAGTGGCGATGGACAGATTTCTTTCAGACACATTTAACATCAATGCCGGAGTTCCTCAAGGTGCTATATATTATGTGGCCCACCCTCTGTTTACTATACATTAACGATATTTTGGAAAAAAATAAAAATGCTATATTTATATAGAGCTTCGCTGACGACAGCTGACACGCTGATATTTTTGAAATATATTATGATAAGAGATATGAGATTCGGGCAATACCCAGAGGCTTTTTACGCTATTGCCAAACCTTAGATACTATATACTGGGTGGTGTAAAAATACAGACATTTTTGTTACTTGAATGAATGTCTAAAGGTATATTTTTCCAAATGAAACACCCTGTATATTTAAAATATTTTTATTGATTTTATTGCTATCTATAAATCTAGTCATCTCTTTCGTTTGGTATCTGTAATATTTCTTATTCCGACTTCTACACCTTTGTATATTTTATCTTTTAATTATAACAATTGGTTGCATAAAAGCTTTGGACTTTGACTGAAATCGAATCTGTCAGTAGACAAGCGCATTTTGTTATGCGTCTTGTTCAACTTTAAACGCGCCAAGAAACAATAATAATTAAAACTGCAAAAATAATTAACACAATATTAAAATAGAAACACTGGCCATCTACTTCAAACCACTTCAAAATGAGCTTCTTGACTACACTCGCTGTGGCAGATCTAATTTCATTTAGATCTAGATCTTGAAATGCTTGGTTGGCCCGATGTATCAACTCTTCACTTGGTGATTTATAAATCTTTTTCTTTAAACATAATACCCCACAGAACACTTAAAAACCGAATGTATTAAGATCAGGTGACCTCAGAGGCCAATTCCGATTATAACAGCTGTTGACATGACACTGCATGGCATACTGACTAAAACCTGTGCTAAGACCAGTCAGAAACTAATTATAAATTTCTGCAGCTTTTCAAACCAGTAAAAATATACAGGCTGTTGAATTTGAATCGGCTAATTCACAGAGATGATGGATATTAAACTCTCATTTTCTTGCGGAAAACCATACTCTACGACGACCGCAAGTGCCCCGAATGTGCAGACAATCGCATGGGCCTGGCACGGCCTGAACAATGATATTTTTTAACAATATCCATGGTACCCTCATTTTGCCTGAATGGACTGTCATTCCTGATTATCGTGAAATTGGGGAACGTGGTCGAGGCGCTTCCCTTTAAACCATATCTTTTGAACAAGCAAAATGTCAATCTCTTTTCGCTCAAGAACGTCGATTATTTCAACTTTTTTTGTCTTTAAAACCGTTAATATTTATCGTAGCCAACCTAAAGTAAGCAACCTCGCACTGCAAAACTTTTTAGATTGTGAACGTCGACAGCATATTTTGAATCTACAGCTGAATTTGTTTCTTTGTAGAATTCCTTCAAGTATAACTGCAGTGTGGCCAATGATCTACTTTGAGTATGGCCTGCAATGCTGTCTCCAAAGCTTGTGATGCTGGTATTTCATTAGAGGAGTTTAAGTTATTATTTTGAGTTCACCATCTGAATGTGGGCAGAGAAATGTTTGGCCTAACAGAGGATAGAAGCTTATTGTTATTATACAAATGTGTAAGGTGCCTGGGGCATCCCTGAAAGTTGGCAGGATGATCCCTACCAGAATTTGCGTATTTTAATTGATCTGGTGTAAAGTCTTTGCATTTGAAAGAAAATAATTGTTGGTGCACTTCAGACACTTAAAATTGCATTACACGGGGTTTTGATTGGGTTGTTACGTCAGGATATACCCTTGACATCTGTTCTTTGATCGAAGACTTTTTGGGTCTTGTCGCTTAGTTTTGAATTTTTATTCGGCTATTATTATTGCTATATTGGATTCTATGTCGTGTGTCGTTTAAGCAAGGTTGGAAAGCTGCATAGTTCTTGGCACCTATTACCTGTTTATTAGACCATGATGGTAGTGCTTCTCTACTGTTAGAGATTTATGCCAACGGGGAGCAAACTAAGAGTGGCGAGAGTTGGCATCTATGGCACTTTGAAATAGGTATTGGATTTGGAGCGTTGGACTCTATACCCCTATTTTTAAGCAGCCCATTTCTCTTATGCCGAAAATACCTATTTCTGATTCTGGTATAATAACTAACATTCTAGGGGCAGTGTTTCTACTGTTTCTTGTTCCACCTTTCGCTCTGGTCGGGTGGAAGACCAACGCCTTCAATTCTTAATTGACCTTGGCCACGGACCAGTCTCGATGACACTCCGTATATCTACGTGAAGATCCTTCTTCTCCGGGAAGTGGAAGGAGTGGTGCTGAATTTTCTGGCTATCGAAAAACTTCACGATTTTAATGTAATCGTTTGGGGTCGAGGGGTGGAGCTTCACGCCTCCCTCAATAACAGGAATGGCTTTTCCAAAGGCAATTATATTGACTTTGACATACCTGGTTACGTTAATTAAATTTAACTTTATTAGGTAAGTACATAAAACCACAGGGGACCCGTATGTTTTTTTGGAGTTCCCTCTACGTAGCAGTCTGTTATTTGAATCTGAATAATAAAGCTAGATTTATAAACTCGATAAGTTGGCGAGGTTGAAGTTATGTTGAAGTTGGTGAGGTTCGATATTTGACAGTCCAGAATATGGCATTTATAAAGTCAGTAGCTAAGTTCGAAAAGTTGTTGTTTGATTGGTTGAAATTTTTGTCCAGTAGAATGATACAGAATACTGACCTTAAGTTGTAGATAAATTCATAATTTTGGATTACCTCGAGTAACAATGAATTAGTGTCATCATTCTCTATACTATCCATTTCTGGTTTTCCAATTTCTGGCGCAAAACACAATACTAAGCTTACAACAAACAGAAAATCCAAATACAAATGACGGAAGGGCGACGGTAAACAACGAAGAGCGCAGACGCAAGCGACAAATAAAAGACATTTGACATTTCGCTGTAACCACATGACTTTAAAGCCGGCTACGGACGATGAGCTATAATATAATTCTTTATATATTATAGCTCACATAATATAAAAATATCGCTTTGCTTTGCATTAAGAAGTGCAAGTCGCCGCGCATTGATGCTATAATATATATCTATATTCCGACTATACCAAGCGATATATTTTATGTCAGAACGAATATGCTTTCCGAGCGATTTTTAGGATATATATTTCCCCCTCTCTTGCGTCGCGCTGCCCGCCAAGAAAGCAAACCGGCGTTGTTTACATGTTTTGACGTGTTTTAATAAGATGTGGTTATAGATAACCAGAATCTTGGCGTTTCTTTTTGGTTACTAACCATAATTGCTAATAGATTGTCGCTTTCAGCATCTGATTCATCGTCTGATGAGCTATCAATGGTATCTAGCAATAACGAGTCATTAAACTTCACTTTCGCCATTTTCGCACCTACACCATATAGTTCACTGGATCAGTCTACTATTGTGCAAAATAAAAAATATACATATTCTAGTCCGCTGCAGTAATAATATAATATAATATTATAGCTCATAACTGCCGAGCTATAATATATATTATATTATCGCTCATCGTCCGTAGCCGGCTTAATTATAATTTATAATAACTTCATTGGTCAAAACGAACCTCTCGAACTCCAAACATAAAAATTGGTTATCTCGAACTACACGGAAAATTTTCGAAAGTTACGAACTTTGCACGAACTAAGTTTATAAATTGAACTAAGTGTTCCCTTTAGTTTAAATTGAACTCTTATTTCCAATGCCAACTGTACCTCAACCTCGCCAACTTCTCGAGTTTATAAATCCAGATTAACGCATTCCATTTCCTTCATCTTAACGTTATACGTGGTTCATATTCAGTTTGGTGGCCGTCTCGTCCAAACTCCAAACGCCTTCCCCATTTCTTCTCAGACTCATTACGTAATTTTAAGTACAGTCGGCACGGTGGTCCTTTGCCATTGCGTCCTTACTTCCACGTGACAACCATCGACTTTAAAAATAAACAATTAATGTAAACAACAAATACATAACCTCAAACTTTTTCAAATGGCGATTAAATATTTTCAGGAAACACTTTACTTCTATCTGTGGCTGTAAATGGGTCAATCATATCACCAAAAATATGAATAATTTGAAGAAATTGCTTATTTGTCGCTTAAAACGTGTATCAATGCTTGCAAAAATCTCTTATGGGATTTTCAATGCAATTTATTTTTGTTTGGAAAGATATTTAAAACACGCCCCTCGTGACGTCAGACTTAGGCTGTCCATTAAAATTACGAGATTCAAGAAGTGAAAACAAAGTCCAAGTTCATAAACGTCAAAATTTTCGTGGCTGGCGTTCGGACCATAGAATAGGAGGGGACATTCGGACTTGAATGATTCAGTATGAATTATGATTGTGCATAAATCGTCGCCATCATCAGGAGCGCGTTCACATTCACAGATTAGGGAAGGGAAGCGTAACACTTTTGCGTTCCGCAGCCGTTCACATTTGCAAGGTGACATTCCCCGGTACGTTCATATTTGCCTAAAGTTGCCCAAGGGTTACTCCAAGTGTCCCTCGCTTTTGAGCTCGTGAGAAGTTACCCAAGCATGCGCATTAAGAGTTTTGACTTGTTTTGGGATTCCCAAATGTTATTATAAATGCTATAATACAAATTTTGTGAATACAAACGATAATATACGAAATTCAGATTCGGATTGTCCATTAATCCTAAGTACTTGTCGTTTGCTTACTCTCTTCAAAAACAATAAGGGCTATCAGCTATTGCTTTGTACTAATTATAAGTATATTTAGGTGTGAAAAATAATGGAAGCTGTTATTATGCCTCAAAACTTCTATACTCAAACAGATCCGAGTGGAGACTTTATAATAGAAGATAATAAAGTGCTGCTAATATCAAAGTTAAGTGTATCTCAGAGTATCTCTATAAGTAATAGATATTTACGTTATAAGTCCGGTAAATCAACTTTTACAGTATGAGTGAAATGTTTCGAGACGAGGCGACGAAGGAGCCGAGTCTGGAATTTTGAAACGAATACTGTAAAGGATTTGCCGGACTAATGACGTACAATATTTTATTTCATACTGTTCTGTTGAAAATTATAATTATGTTTTGAAATTATAATGAAGTTTTATTCTGCGTCATATATTTGAAAAGTGCTTATATTTACTGGTGGAAACATTGTGTGTTTGACATTGATTAAACTAAAACTTACAAATTTCAGTCCGGTAAAGAAATTTTACAGGACTAGTCCGGTAAAAAAATTTTACCGGACTTATTGCTGTAAAACCTTATTTTCTGGACTAAATTCAAATATGTAAAGGTGTGTTTTACAATACAGTATGAAATAAACATTTTTGCAGTCTTTATATTCACTTGTTACAAAATAAACTTTTAACTGTGATTTAAAGTTTAAAATATTTTGTTGCGAAGGGCTCGTGAAGTTGCTCTTTGTCTCTATTAGTCACTGGTTAAATAATAATAATAATTAAAAATCGATTTTTCCATCCGAAGAAGACACTGTGTTGTCGAAACAATTGTCATGGTACAATAAATTATTTAGTGAAGATTTATACACATTGTTGTATTATTTAACCAGTTTATAATGGATCTTCATCAAGTAACGGCTACTTCAATCGAATATCAATTAGTCAGTGTTAGTCAAGTTGTGTACCTTTTCCCTTAGAATATACCTACTAACAAATTCATAGAATACTTAGGAATACCTTCTTAGATGGAAAAATGGTGTTTATACCAATGATCGCGCGAGCGACGAAAATATAGTGGTACTTTCTACATTTGGAATATTGGAATTAAGTCTTTTCAAGAAGTTGGAACCGAATGCAGAGATATTACACTTAAAACTCTTTTTAATATACACTGCGTCCATTAATTATGGAATAGGTAGAAAAGTACTCAAATTTGAAACATCCATATCTCCATCAAAATTATATCAATTCACTCAATTTTCGATTTATTAGGTAGGCCGTCCGTTGGACTACTTAGCACAAAGTATTTCACCTTACTTTATGTCTTTTTTATACAGGATGATGGCTAAGATACCAAGCCATGTAAAATGTGCTGATTTTAAAATTAATGTTTGGAAAATACGAAGCAATGAAAATGGAATTTTATTAGTGTACTGGTTACAGCTTTATGTTAGGTACTTACTGTACAAATTACAGCGCAGTGCCGTTCGTGTTAATTAAAAAAAATTAAAAAATCGTGATATAACACTAACTTAACAATAGTAATAACAATTTAAAGAAACAACTTAATTATAAGAATAAAAATTAATAACGCGTACATATTTCCTCCACGGGCATTAATGACAGCTTGACAACGATTTGGCATACTGAGAATCAGATTTCTTATAAAAACCTGATCCATATTTTCCCATATTTTTTGTAGCGTCAATCTCAGCTGAGCCAAAGTTTCTGGTGGGTTAGCTTCTGCACGAACCTCTCTACCCATTCGATCCCATAAATGCTCTATAGGGTTAAGATCTGGGATTCGAGCTTTCCAATTCATTACGGTAATTCCCGTTTCTGCTAGATATTCCGTTACTATTCTCGCCGTATGTGGACGTGCGTTATCTTGCATAAAAATGAAGTTTTCTCCAATAAAGGGAGCAAAAGGCACAACATGCTCCTGAAGAATTTCCGTTATGTACCTGTCACTAGTTAATCGCTCTACAAATACCAATTCTGTTTTTGCCTCTAGAGATATACTTCCCCAAACCATAATTGATCCACCGCCATAACTAACCCGCTCTTTAAAATTACACTGAGCATAGCGATCACCAGGTCTTCGAAACACTTTTAAACGTCTATCATTGCTGTATAGACAAAAACGGGAATCGTCACTAAATAAAACATTAGCCCATTCATCTTCACCCCATGGCAAATGCTCTTGATCAAACTGCAATCGTTCACGTCTATGGTGCGGTTCCAGCTTTGGTCCTATCGCTGCTTCGTATGGTTTCAGTTGGACCTCTTTTAAGCGATTAAGTATTGTTTGCTTACATAGTCGAACATTGTGAACGTTTGACAACCGTACTTGTAGCTTGGTACTTGTTGTAAATCGCTCCCGAACACATTGCATTGTTAAAAACCGATCCTGATTAGCAGTTGTTTTCCTTGGTCGGCCTTGCCCTGCTCTTCTTTGATTCGATCCATATTCTCGGTACCGTTTTAAAATTTTTGATATAGCCCCTTGCGTTTTATTCATGATTCTGGCAATATCAGACTGAGACCGGCCCTGCTCAAACAGTCCTCTTGCATAGGAACATTCTTCTGGAGATATGAATCGGATATTGGCATTCATTTAAAAAAAGAAACTAAACAAAAGGCCTTGTCAACAACTGCCAACAAATTTATAATCTAGATAAATTGACAAGGGCAATTGGTTGACTAGCAACGTAAATAGAAGTAAAACGTTTTCAGTCAATATAATTTGCAATATACAGATTTTTTAATTTACACGATCGGCACTGCACTGTAATTTGTACAGTAAGTACCTAACATAAAGATATAACCAGTACACTAATAAAATTCCATTTTCATTGCTTCGTATTTTCCAAACATTAATTTTAAAATCAGCACATTTTACACGGCTTGGTATCTTATCCATGATCCTGTATAAAAAAGACATAAAGTGAGGTCAAACACATTGTTCTAAGTAGTTCAAGGGACAGCCTACCTAATAAACTGAAAATTGAATGGATTGATGAAGATATTGATTTTAAAATTCGAATACTTTTTTACCTATTCCATTTTTTATTTTTTTATTTTTTTTTTAATTGACACGAACGGCACTGCGCTGTAATTTGTACAGTAAGTACCTAACATGAAGCTGTAACCAGTACACTAATAAAATTCAATTTCTATTGCTTCGTATTTTCCAAACATTAATTTTAAAATCAGCACATTTTACATGGCTTGGTATCTTAGCCATCATCCTGTATAAAAAAGACATAAAGTAAGGTGAAATACTTTGTGCTTAAGTAGTCCAAGGGACGGCCTACCTAATAAATTGAAAATTGAGTGGATTGATATAATTTTGATGGAGATATGGATGTTTAAAATTTGAGTACTTTTTTACCTATTCCATAATTAATGGACGCAGTGTATAAAGATAAGGCCTGGAATGGTGTATTCAATATAATTTAAAATTCTTCTTGGAGGTTCATATTCATTGTTGTCGGTTAGATGTAACAGTGAATGGGGAGGAAAAACATTTAAATACGAAAATCATTTTCTTGCTAATGAAACTACAATGGTGACGACAATGGTATCATTCTTTATAATTATTAGGTTTACAAAAAAGTTCTATAAACACAAAGCTAGATAGGGCTAAATAGTTACCTTCAATCGTTTACAATCAAAGTGCTACAATTACTCCAGGGCCTATATCCGTGCTCCAGGGTAACCTCTCCTCTACCTTTCCCCTACTCGAGGTAATGAATGTGAACGCGCTCCTGAGGTGGGTAACTATTTGAAATAAAATTATTTCAAATAGCTATGCAAAATAGAAAATGGCATTTCTATTTTATATCTTAAATACTGTCGAAAAAAGTATTTTCTATTTTATATTTGAAATAGAATAAATTAACAATTTTCTATTTAAAATAGTTTGAAAAAGTCTATTAAAAGACCAGGAAGATACACAACATCTAAGTGCCAGCTTTTTTATGTTCGACCCTGATGATGGATCAGGATCGGGTTCAGATAATTCCAGTTTAAATAATTGTGGCCAACTGATGCAAGCGTTATAATTTTGGACCAGTATCCTGATATACAAAAACTTTTCATGAAACACAATACGCCATTACCTTCATCAGCACCAATGGAAAGACTCTTTTCTTATGCAGGTATGAAATTCTTTACAATCAAAGTTTTTGGAGATTATACTGGGCAATGTTACCAAATATAGCAATGTCAAGATATCTGCATGATTGTTCATAGTAGTTCATACTTTATTATTATTGCTTAATAATAAGAAATGGTTAGGTAAATAACGTTTTATATTGTTTCTGGTATGATTATGAGACCCAAACGAAGATTAATGACGAATGAGAGCTTTGAAAAATCATTGATAATTAAAGCTAACAACGACGTTTTTAGAAACATAGAAAGTCGTGGTACCTTCGGTGTTACGTAATATGTAAAGTATGTACCCTACGTTAATAAAGAGAAAGCATTTTCTATAGAAACTTATTTAAAATACCTATTTTCCATTTTATATTTTAAATGAAAATTGAAAAACCATTTTCTATTTTTCATCTTAAATGGCTTTTGAGGCATCTATTTTGTATTTTCATTTTAAATGCAATTTTAAAACCATTTTACCCACCTCTGGCCATCATGATCACAGCTTATAAGCTGTGTCATGATGTTAGTATGTTAGATGTTTCTATGTGTTAGATCCATAGAAATAAGAGGGGCCCTCCCCTCCTATTCTATGGTTAGATCATGCGTCGCCAACACTGATGACTGAACTCACAAAACAGATGAGGTCTGAACTCCACAAAACAGATAAGCTGAACTCTATGGAACTGAACTATGTGGTCGCCATAGAAAAAAGAATTTGTTTCTTTTTTCTATGGTGGTCGCCAACTCGCCATAAATTTTTGAGCTCTGTGTTTGCCGTCCACAGAATCGCCATCCCCCGTTATTTGCGCCATCTAATAACTTACTGACATACTAGATATTATTTTGATATTACGGAATTCGTCTTTATCGATCAAACATTCATGCAAGATTGACATTTCAATAAGTGTCAATTTGATCTTCGTGTTTGGTGATCTTGGTCAAATCAAACGCCAATCACCATTATTTTGTCTATTACAAAAAAGTTAATTTTCGAACGATAATTATTTTTACCATAACTAATAGACTGCACAAAAATGGATTTAGGATAGCTTTCATCTAGTACGAAAGATTTGCTAATTTTCTATATGAAGCATTCAGCACCGTTCCAAATAAGGAACTAATTGGAGCCGCCATGTGAGATAGTAGTTGTTTGCAAACATCATAATATAAATGCGAACGACTTGGACTACTTTGAAAGCACTGCTGTAATATGCACCGGTGCATCCTAACTTTGTGTGTAAAATCGTTAAAACATGTAAATACAATGTGAATTTTCGGGATACTTGTGATTTTCTAGATTTTTATTATACCACAAAAAATGGGGACCCAAAGTGTTTCAACAGATTCTGAGTTTTCCGTGTTGCAATTTGAAAAACAACTAACTAACTTAAAAGACTCTCAAGAAAGTATAAACCAGTGTTGTCAGTGGTGCCTTACGAACAGGCAACACTATAAAAAAATAGTTAATTCGTGGTTGAATGTTATTAAAAGAGTGAAGGTTGAGCAAAGACTCACATTATTCTATTTGGCAAACGACGTTGTACAATATTCAAAAAGAAGAAACTATGATTATGTGGAAACTTGGGGGACTGCGATACAAAAGGCCACCACTTTGGTTAGGTAAGGAAAAACAAGGAATTAATAAGTATTGTAAGCAAATAAGCTAAAATATAATGACAAGGTAATCTTTGGCCCCACATGGTAAGTATATTGCATTGGTGTTTGTTTATACTTGTGAAAGAAAGTAGCCAGAATAACAATACATAGTCATAGATTTATTTATATTTTTTATAGGGAGGATAGAGTTAAAAATAAAATTTTACGAATTTTCAAAATATGGGAACAAAGAGCTGTGTATGGGGAAGAATTTATTGCAGATTTGTGTGGACTCATAAGCATACAGCCCACGGGACCCAAGAGTGATGAACCACATGAATTTCAGGTATGTATATTTTAATAGGATATCTTTTTGGAAGTTTTAAAGCACACACATTTACATAGTAGTAGTGCAAGCCTTTAGTAAACTCCTAGACAAAATTAATGTACATCTGTTGTACATCTTTCCTTAACATTCTTATTTTTGGGTCACTTCAATAACTCTAGGATTAGAGGAGATATACATTTTATTGCTCATAATTGGCAAGAAATGTGAGACAAATTTATGATGTTCTTTTCTTTTTGTCCACAAACTTATGTTTTTGTTAAATTTGCTTTAATTTTTATTGCAGCCAGGCTATGTGGTAAATAAAATAAAGAACTGTGCTAACTTAGAAAAAGACACAGATTCAAAATTAAAGATATTAAAGGAACATAATCCCAAAATTCAGATATCTGAAGGACTGATAAATGCGCTAAAGGGTAAGGGTGTGTTATGGTAATACTTATTGTATTGTTTTCTTATATTTCTTATATAAAAATACTGTTTGGTACATTTGATCTTTGCTGCAAATGGAGATTGGGATTTATTACTTACAACTTATCTGCTGGCTGTTTCCAAGTAGCAAAATGCACTTTTTTCTCTGTATTTAGATCGTGCAAATGTGGATGATGTAGAAAAAGAAGTTGATGTATATGTGGAACACATGGAAGACTACATAAATGCCTTAAAAGTTGAAATCAAAAATCGAATAGCATTAATCACAGTATTAAAACAAGCCGAGACCCAACTGGAGTCTGACAGAAAAGATGTTAAAATTGTTGCACATGTAAGTGTTCCAAGTACCTACATAGTACTTAGTTTTATAATATTACTGGTGTTCTGTAGGCTTACAAAACTTTTGGGCAACGTGTAAAAGTGTTTCAAAAGAAGCTGGAAGAGCATATGGAAAATATGCCTAGTCCCATACCATCTCCGGATATTAATGCACCTTCCCCCAGCCCTGAAGAAGATTTGGATTTGCCAGATGACATACCCACAAATACAACTGTAAATAATTCAATAGGTAAGTACAAAGTAATAATATGTTTTATTTGATTATTTTCCTTTTTGAATTTGTTTACTTTTTTTACAGATAATTCTATAGATTTTTCTGCAACCCTTCAATATAACCCTTTTTTTACAGATAATTCTATAGATTTTTCTTCAAGCCTTCAATATAACCCAGGATTTTATGTACCCCCGCCAACATCTTCTGTAAATAGCACTATTCATAATGATACAAATAAAACTAGCAATGGTACAAATACTACTGATACCAGTTTAAGTTTTCTATCAAATGGTTTTACAAGTTTCTTGGGGTCGAATTTGTCATTTGATGTGTCGGTAAGAATGTTTACAAATTTTTAGTGTAGTAAATGGCTTAATTTAAGATATATGTTTAGGCACTGTTTGTTAAATTTTGATTTAGGTAAATTTATTTTCTATTTTAGAATATTAGTACATCCGGATTATTCTCAAATTCTATGACTGAACACTCTACAGTGGACAACACACAGACGACAAATAGTTATGTTACGACACCAACTTCAGCTATGCAACCACCTATGCCTGTAGCAGCGCCTTGTATTGATCTAACTATTAATAATAATGGGTAAGTTAGTACATTAGGATATACTTTTACTCTTTGTTCTTACCTTACTCAAGTAGTGAGATATTTTGGTAAATATTGGAATGGACTGGACGAAGACACTGTTAACGCTGAAACAATAAATCAGTTCAAGAATCGCCCTGACGTAGAGATGAAAGATTGGAACAACTTTTTCATTCATTACCTTTAGTTTCAATATGCTGGACCTACATTGTGACACTCCTGCTTAATTGTTAAAGTGAAATTTAAACATTTATGATGACTAACATACTGACAACTAACAGGAAAACCGACTCAATAGTCTCATCGGGTTCCTAACCCGCCTACTATTGATACACCGAATAATAATAATAATAATAATAATTCTTAAACATAAAAACCAGTTTTTTATGGGAGGCGTGATGAGGTTACAAAAGTTTTTTAGGTCAGCTGCCAGTTCCTTTTAAGTGGATTTTGGGGTTCTGGAAGTGGATGGAGATGGAGAGTAATGATTAACATAGTTTTCAAGTGTGTTAACTTTCATATTTCCTTGCAAGATTCCATTCTGAATATATGGAATTTTTAAGTCTTCATGAAGGGTTAGATTTGACACATATCAGGGTGTATCTGTTTTGTCGTACAAATGATTTTGAATTTACTCCTTTGGAATATAGCTAAACATCCGAGTAGGTTTTATTATGGTTTTGTAAAAGAAGTCTATTTTCTAGTGCCACTTTGAATTTTCTACTAAATAATTAATAAGAAGTGAATGAGTTGAAAGTGGTAAATTAAGGTGTGCTGTTGCCTGATCTCTTGTTTATTCCGTGTGTTTTTAAAATCGCCACATCTTCCCAATGCTGAATGCTGGTGAACAGCATGCATGCTTTGGTTAGACATTGATATTCTAAATCTAGACAGGCAAATAATATTTTAAACTCGTGAACAAAAGGCGAATTTGATTAAATGATCCTATACTGCTAATAATACAAAAGTGGTCGGTCGTTTTGCATTTTTTTACCCTGACCACCGGGCGTCAAGTCCTCAAACAATTTTGAATATTTCTCCTACCTTAGTATCAAAAATATGAACGGTAACATCACCGCTTTCCTTTAGATGAATAATATTCTTATTTACTTGTGCGCAAGATGTACCTTGAATCAAATCAGATCAAACAGACTAGTTATAAAAATTAATTGTTCCTGTTTAGGGGACTAACCATAAAATTCTTGTTGAATATTCTGTTTCTTATATATTAATTAACCTCCTAATTTTCTTTTGTCAACAAAATCAATGTTCTTAGGACAATAGTTATATTTTGAATTTGACTTTGAAGAACAAAGCAGAAATCCCCCATACTAAATATACAGGGTGTTTCCTAACTACGGTACGAAACCAGAGGGTGATACGTAAGGTCGTTTTAAGAAAAAAAGTTCCTATAAACATATGTCCAGAGTTGCTTCGTTTCTAAGATACAAGGCGTTGTTAAAAAAAAAATGGTCATAATAATCCTCAAACCGATTTGGTTGAAATTTGGTTTAGTTATTTAAAGTAAGGCGCTTATTTAACCCTAACTAGATTGAAATTATTAGGTCCAATGGCGTCTCAGTGGGCACCACAGTCAATTATTATTGAGAAGAAAAAGTACGCCACTGCCTTTTTTTAAGTTTTTTTATTTGTTCAGATTAAACAACTACAATTACAACTTTTTGGTCTCTTGTGTTTTTTTATGTCTGGCTTCGTTTGCGACAAAAAAAATAAAAATCACTTTAACTCATTCTAAAAGCTATCCATGGACAACATAAAATAACAACCAAAAATAAAAAATAAACAATTTCGACCTTACAGTAAATGAGCAAAATGTTCACCTTCTGATAAAATGCACGACTGCAATCGATTTGTAATTGATTGTCTGACACGTTCAAAAATACCTGGAGGATTCCTTATGACATTGCAATTGTCAATTATTCGATTCCTCAAGTCATTCACATCTAGTACAGGAGTTTTATAAACAAGAGCCTTCAGGTGACCCCATAAATAGAAATGTAGAGGATTATTACCAGGACTGCAAGCTGGCCAATTTTGAGGTCCTGCACGTCCAATCCAGTGATTAGGGTAGGTGATGTCGAGATGCTGATGAGCAAGAACACTAAAATGAGCTGGAGCCCCGTCGTGCACAAACCACATGTTAACTCTTACATGTAGGGGTACTTCTTCTAACAAAATGGGTAAATGATGTCGCAAAAAGTCCGTGTAGGATTCACCTGTTAATCTTGGCGGTAAAAAAAATGGGCCAATTGGGTAGTCACCAATAATTCCTACTCAAACGTGAGCGAAAATTGTTGCTGAAAATGACTTTCTCTAATAACGTGGGGATTTTCGTCGGCCCAAAAATTGTCATTGTGAAAGTTCATAATAGCATCTCGTGAAAAGTTTGCCTCGTCCGTAACTAAAATATTTGGTAAAAAGTTATTATTGTGTGCCATCCTATGAAACAACCACCCGAAAGACATTAATCTTGGGTGAAAATCCCGAGGCAGTAGAGCTTGGACCCGCTGTATGTGATATGGGTACAGAAGGTTTCTTTTTAGAACTTTCCAAACGGTTTCTGGGCTGACTTCAAGCTGCAGTGCAATCTTCCTGGTACTATTTGAAGGATCTTCTTCTATCGCATCAAGTATAGCTTCTTCTAGTTCAGACGTTGTTATAGTTTCTGGTCTTCCACCACCTGTATTTTTATTAAAACTCCCAGTTTCACATAATCTTGCATGTAGCGTTCTAATTGTTTTAGCACATGGGATTACTCTGTTAGGATATTTGTGCTGGTAAATTATCCGTGCTTCTTCCGCATTTCCATTTGCTAATCCATAAATAAAGTGCATGCCAGCCATTTCAGCGTTAGTATGATGTAATCACTGTCAATTAACAACTCCGAATTTTACTGATATTATGACAATACTATCACTGCCAGCTGTTTTCCAAAGCAGGTAGGTAGGTACTTCATTTGGCCTTGGCAATAATTTGTTATAAGTAGCAGATGTGGTAAGCCAAAAATGTGATAATAAAAGTAAACCTATTGAAACCAGTCGTGCATTTTATCAGAAGGTGGACCTTTTGCTCATTTACTGTAAGGTCGAAATTGTTTATTTTTTATTTTTGGTTGTTATTTTATGTTGTCCATGGATAGCTTTTAGAATGAGTTAAAGAAAGACCAAAAAGTTGTAATTGTAGTTGCTTAATCTGATCAAATAAAAAAACTAAAAAAAAAGGCAGTTGCGTACTTTTTCTTCTCAATAATAATTGGCTGTGGTGCCCACTGAGACGCCACTGGACCTAATAATTTCAATCTAGTTAGGGCTAAATAAGCGCCTTATTACTTCAAATAACTTAACCAAATTTCAACCAAATCGGTTTAAGGATATTTATGACCTTTTTTTTTAAACTTCTGTGTGTATATGTATCTCAGAAACGAAGCCACTCCGGACATATGTTCATAGGAACTTTTTTTCTTAAAACGACCTTACGTATGACCCTCTAATGTTTCGTACCGTAGTTAGGAAACACCCTGTATGGGCTTATACAGTTAATTATATACACTGCCCTCGCTTCAACCTTAACATGAATCACAATAATCTTTTCTTAAGAAGAAAAATAGTGCCGAGCAAGTAACCTGGACAAGCACCCCAAGAAGATAGTGTATGTTCTTTTTATGTAAACCTTGAATCTAAATGCCTTCCTATATTTTCGTGCTTGTGGCATTTGAATATTGTTTAGAAAGACTGGCGGGCATTGATCTCTCCTTGCGTGAACGACACTTGGACTGATTTTGCCTTATTTATTTTCCACAAACCATGTTTGGATATCATTAAAGTGTTTTTGTAACATGGTGGACATTGTAGCTGGATTTGTATGACTTGCAAGTATGATATTATCATCAGCAAGTATGGTACTACAAAGCCGTTGTAAGGGACAGGTTTCCTCAATGTTTGTGGTGCCTCCTCATCCCTGCTACAACTACTACTAGGGAAGGCTTGGCTACAATCTATAAAAGCAGATGCATAGTATTTTTTGTTGTCCAGAGCTAGATTTATGGTATATTTTCTTCTATAGTACGTTTTTGTTTTTCAGTGCTGTTTATAACCCGTTGTTGCCACCTCCTATGCCTCCTTTTTCCAAAAACAGTGACTCTGGATCATTCAGTTTTAACAGTAGTATTGACATAAATACCACCAATTATGGTAAGTATTATTTATGTATTTATTTTTATTTATTTAACTTTCAAATTACATGTTAAGGTACACAAAACTGAAATTTCCTGAGGAAAAATTCTAACTTTCACATTTAAAATTACAACAACAAAATCCTAAAAACCAGCTCAACTACTAAAGAATTCGTCCAAACTGTATAGTTCCAGATTTATTATCAGTGACTTAATCGTTTGTTTAAATCGGTTCTGAGACTGTATGGTTTTTATTTCATCTAATAGCTTGTTGAACAATCTTAAACACATCTCTCACTTAATGCTAGTCGGACAATTATGTGTTCCCATGTTGTATTGTTGCAAAAAGGGAATTTCAAAGGAGTCTCTGTGATTTTAAAGAGAAATACCTGATACTCATAAATTTATAGCTCATATAATAATCTAGTTAAAATGCCTGAGTTGCTGAAAACCAGTTCTACACATCTGGATCGAGTTCATTTTTTTGATAATTCTGATGGTGGTGCGCTTCTGAAAGATGTTTTGAATCTGATTTTGTCGGCTCCAGAATATTATCCCATATTTCATAAGTGACTGAAAATTTGCAAAATATTATATTTTTAATATCTTTATTCATATACCTACTAGTTAGCTTGATACCGTAGCACACTGAGTTGAATTTTTTGTGACCATATCAATTTGATAGGACCAGTCTAAAAATTCATTTATATGTGGTCCTGAAAATTTAGTTGGTTCTGCAAAAGGTAACTTATTGTCTTAAAAGGCTTTTCAACTCGTGATATTTTCGTTCTAAATAAAATAGTGTTGGATTTTGCCCTCATTCAGTTAACCTATTTTTTCCAAACCACTATGTTACTTCATCTAAAAATGTCTTGGTCTCCTCGAGAATGCTGTAAACTGGGAACATGGCTTAGCAACAATACATTAATAACTCAAGAAGACGGTTGTCAGTTAGTTAGTCCCGTCAGATCATCAATCATTGATCATTATTAAAGAGCGGAATATATGCACTTAAATTCAGCCAAAATATGCGCATATATATGCCTTGTTTGCCTTTAAAATATGCAGTTATATGCATTTTTTGACCAAATATGCATACTGGTATGCAATATTTCTTCTTAATTTATTATAGTAAAATAGTTACTAAATATTTTTCAAAATTTTCAACTAAAAAGGATTGTCTTCTGACAGTAAAAATATGTTTATACAAAGAGAAGCTTCTTTCAACATCTACTGATGTAATCGGACTGCAACTTAGGTAGTAAGGTATAAGGCCAAGATACAACTTTGTTCCGTAGTTTACCTTCAAAAATGCTTTTTACTGCAGTTAAGTATTTAAATCTTTCATTCTTTTTTACAGTTACATCCAATTTGTTCCTTA
Organism: Polydrusus tereticollis; assembly: GCA_963920685.1. Classification (NCBI taxonomy): domain Eukaryota; kingdom Metazoa; phylum Arthropoda; class Insecta; order Coleoptera; family Curculionidae; genus Polydrusus; species Polydrusus tereticollis. The sequence continues at coordinate 49,719,989 of OY987326.1, read as the reverse complement.
CGACCTCCTACTTTACCGGGAATGTTGTTACATTTAGCGGAAAAAGTTTCAACATTACTAATTAAGTCTCTTAAACTTAAATTTCTTCCCTCTAACGAGGATATTATGTCCGGTATAAAACTGAAATTAACCTTAATAAAAATAAGATCTTTAACTACACTTTCACTTTTTAACAACTCTTTACTTTGCACAACACACTGCGAATCGTCATCTAAATCCAAAATTAGTACTTTAATGGCTTCGAAATGTTCTGCGTATAATATTGCGGCCTTAATCCATGTTTCCCACCGGGTAATACAGGTTCTGGAGGTAAACTAACTCCTGGTAATCTCTCCCTATACATCTGCACTCTTAGAGGTACTTTTAGAGACACTTTTTTACATTTGAAATTAATTTATTTACTAAATGATATTCCGTTCTGACGGTTTCTGCGACTCGATTTATTCCATGTAAAGACAAGTCAATACCATATTGGGGTAAAAGATTCTTAAGTTTTGGCCTACTTATACAATATACGGTGCTGCATCAGAGAAAATCACTAAAAACTTCTAATCTGGGACTGGATTTCGTAAGAAAAAGCTCGATAGGGACTGCTGAATAAATCGGGTTACGGTCACATTATTAGTTTTGTCTAGCTGCTTAGAAGCTATTAAATATGGGTTTGTTGCTTTATCTTCTTGAAGTGCTCCAATTATAAGATGTGCGATATATCTGTCACAAGCATCTGCTTTCATCAACAATAATGTAAAAATTTTTATCACCCAGTGAAGCTCTAAGCTTTACAGAAGACCTATTCTCCACTAAACTGTAACTCTGGGAAATTTTTAATCCACGAAGACGTTTTCGCCACTTTAGACATTTTGAACATTAATTTGAAATCACTAGTTTCACGCTGAAAATACTGAAATCTTTCGACAAACTAAAACAGAAGTACGTATTACAACCCGATATAAATGACAATTAACAACCCGTAACAATATACCTGCAAACCCCGGAAACCCCCAATGAATACCTTGTGTATAACCAAAATGTAAATATTAATTAATATATAGTTATCTTCAGATTGGAAAATCCCTGAAACAAGTGCGCGACTGGACATTAAACCTATGAGTCTACGAGTTTTCATGACCGGGCGTTTTTAATTTTTTGATAACGCCGAAAACATAAAAATATGCTCATAAAATAATTATTTGGGAAAAATATGCATTTTATTATAAAATTGACAAAAAATGCATATAATATGTACTTTGCATATATTCCGCCCTTTAATCATTATTATATATTTCAAGTTAAAGTTTGTGGTTAAACAAGGTTTTAGCATTTGTAAGTGTTATTTCAACCAATCCCATGCATCTTAGGCTAAAATAAACCGCTCGACAGCCTGGGTCTAAAGGATAGACAACAAGAATATGTGATATTTTCTTTTTCCAGTAAAATGTGTTGTGTCATCCGCATATTTTAAAATGTGCTTAGAGGACATATAGGACAATATAGTTAAATCATTTACAGAAATGATAAATATTAATAGGATCTGGTATGCTTCAGCTCTGAGCTGCCCCGAACGCCATCCCTAACCACACAGATTAAAAATCTTGCGTTTTAAAGTGTTAACGACCATCTTTTTCCTAAGCTCCGGCATACCAACGATCCTATTCAGATACCTCCTACACTACGGAATCCGCCATGGGTGGCAGTTTATCCGATGCAACGTCCCATTACGACTATCAGCTGCAAACTGGTTCCAATTCGTTTCCGCCGACGACGGCTGACACAAGTTACGACCCATCAGATGTGACGTGGAACGATATGACCGATCCTGATACGCCAGAAAGTCCGCCTATGTTTGAGAAAGAAGGTAAATATGCTCTATATTGTTTTTAATTTTTTGTTACTAGTGTATACCAATAATTTCAAAAATGTATATACTAGCTAAATGGTTAATTAACGCACGGCTATGTAGAATAATATATTTATAGTCGCCTGTAATAACGCTGGTATACTCACCAATAATCGACGTATATTGTCTCGCACTATTTTAGGTTATTGCAGGTATAACTGTCAAATATAGGAAGAGACGGAAATTTGTTCATATTTCGGGTTGTTTCTTGAGACGTAAACTTCTTAATAATCTACAATAGCGGATTGTAATGAGTTTTTTTTAAATCGACCGGAAAGCAACCACTTTCTACTCAATTTTTTAACCGGAAAATGTCATTTTATCGGTCTAGACCAGAAAGTCATAAAAGAGGGACCGGTAAAGTACTTTACCGGTCCCTCTTTTTACTTTACCGGGCCCTTTTTTTACATTCCGATCAATATTTGAGAAAACGAACCAAACCCATAATAAGTAGGCTTTGACTTGATTGTTTCTTTCATGGCGTTTCATGGCAACGAACTGTCAAATTTGATACTGCTTATTAAAAATTGTGTTTAAAAGTTAAAAGTTAGATTATATTATGGAAATGAATGTGGATGAAGGTGAAATTCCTCTTGAAATAACTGAAGCGGCTGCTAGAGCTACTCACGATTTGTTGCCGCATAAGTCCAGGGACAAGTATGAAAAACGTTTGCCGTTTTCAAATGTTGGTGTAAAGAAAAAAATGCTGGTCTTGCGTCGATTTAAAAAAAAATATTGTACGTTACACAACCGGAAAGTACGTTTACAGGACTCGCAGGCTTCCAGGACTCGCCTGGCGGCTCGCCCTGGAAATTGCCTGCTTCGTCCTGTAAAATAGTACTTTCCGGTCTTGTAACGTAATATACTATTCCAATCTAAATTACAACGTAAAGTTTGGTCAGAACGACGGTGTAGAGAGGTGTAAAGAATGCTATTTTATTTATGAAGCGAGAATTAACCTGATCTAACCTGTCCCCTTTTCATTGGTATTGAATTTATACCATTAGGTGTTACATAATATTTGAAAGAAAGGTTTACAAGGAAGTTACTTGAGCGATATTAATAATCTGCCCTCATTATACAGGGTGGTCCTTAAGTACGTTCCAGTATTTTAGAAGGTGGTTCTCTGGGACATTCTAAGGAAAAAAGTTCCTACAAACCTATGTCCGCAAATGCCCCAATTTTATAATTTATTTATTTATGTATCAACATTTACAAGATTTACAAGATATATTTGAAATTTTACTGGTGCTTTTTGTACTTTACCCTAACCTAAAATAACCCTTCTAGCAGAGGATTTAAAGTTATTCACAGGTACATAAAACCAGTCTAGCCTGTTATAAAATTTGTTAACAGTGGTAGAAACCCTATTTATCGGACTGTGCAATTAATACGACGTTCGACAGTAGGGGACATGCAGGAGGGATTGGTTACGAGTTTGATATGAAGGGACGTGAAATGAAAATAAGCTAAGACATTCTGGACTTTTAATGATATTGTTTAAGACTTTAAAAGTAAAGCAAACGTCGTAAAACTCCCTTCTGCAAGCAAGAGTATTTAGATTCAGGTATAACATAGTTTGATCACAACTTAAATTTATAACTGTTTTGAATAAATGGTATCTAGAAAATTTTATAAATTTATGTTGGACATTTTCCAATCTATTTACATGAGCTAGAAAATACGGTGACCAAACTATGTTTGTCTCACATAAGAAATATATAGCAGCCGAAGTACATTTATATTCGTGAAGTCTATACATGATCTCTTTATAAAACCCAACATTCTATTTGCCCTACCAATGATGTTCTCAAAGTGATGTGAGAAAGATAATTTGCTGTCCAAAAAAGCTCCAAGATCTTTTACATGGGAGACCTCAACCAGAGGAATGCTATTGATTGAATACTGGTAAGGGACAGCGCTCATCAACCTACTAAACCTTATGAACTGACATTTATCAGTGTTGAGTAACATTCTGTTACGTTCACACCAAGAAAAAATTATGTCAATATATTTTGTAAGGCTAACATATCGAATGAAGATGAGATCTGTTTAAACAGCTTTAAGTCGTCAGCAAACAACAAGCAATTTGATGATAATTGGTGTGCAAGATCATTTATAAATAAACTAAATAAAAGGGGGCACAAGAGAACCTTGGGGAACCCCCGATGTTGTCTTAAAAGGGTCAGAAAGGTAGTCATCCACCTTGACCTATTGCTCCCTGTCGTACAGGTAAGACACAATCCACGATAGGAGTTGAACAGACACTCTAAGACTTGAGAGTTTAGATATAAGAATGGTGTGGTTAACTTTATCGAATGCCTTGCTAAAATCAGTATAAATTGCATGACATTCGCGACCCCTTGCGAAGGAGCTATACAAGTAGTTTGAAAATATGAACAGGTTGGTATCCACAGATGTTGCTGATTGACTATGAGTGGCTCAAAAATACCTGCGAGAACTTTCTCAACACAGTGTTCGAAAAGCTTGGGAATAGCTGATAGAATGCTAATTGGTCTATAATTGTTAATTTCATTTTTGTTACCAAACTTAAAGATACGACAAATGTACGATAATTTCCATCTCCTTGGAAATACTCCAGAGCATAGAGATCTAGAAAAGGGGTAGATAAAGAGAATTGGAACAGTATTTTAGTAATCTATTAGGTATATTATCTGAACCAGCACCCTTATTGATATCAAGCTTGGCGAGAGCCGTTTCCACATCAGTAGGTTTAATGATAATACTAGAAATAGATGCAGACCTTCCAGAAGAATCAACAATAGCACTGTTGTTATCGATGGGGTCGTAAACTGAGGAAAAATAACGAGCAAAGAGATTTGCTATATCTTGGCCGTTATCGGCTCTGTCACCTTCAAAAAACATCTCATTTGGAATAGCACCATGATCGGACTGTGACCCGATATATTTCCAGAAGAACTGAATATTATTGGTTATAGCATTTTCTGCATTAGCAACATAAGCATTATAACATTCCCGAGTTAGAGTTTTACATTCACTTCTCAACAGATCAAATGTATTGTAATCTGCTTCAACGTTTGATTGTTTATAACTCTTATGAGCCAATTTCTTACGTGTTATAAGGTCTTTAAGTGCGGATGAGAACCAGGTGGGATATCTGTGATTAGAAACTGCTTTTTTTTTCGGCACGAACAAATCAAAGCAATTGAAAGCGACAGAATAAAAGTTATCAACAGTTACTGTTTTATATAATTTTATTTTTTTTCTCAAAAACAGCTCATTCTATCAAAAAAAATAAGACATATTTTTTATGTATTTTAGTTGTTAGTATCTAAGAAGTTTTAAAATTAAAAAAAAAAGCAGGGGCGTAACATCGATTCTCTATAAAGACCTAACATGCTTACCCGTATCTACGCCCATGGCAAGATCAAAAAGTTTTAAATAGTCCTAAAACGTATCACTTTAATCGCTTTTTAGTTTTAGCAAATTTCAAGAATTTGAACATCACTGAACATGTTCATATTTGTGTAAAATAACAGAAGTTTTGGAACTGACTACTACTGTACCCTATATCTCGCTGTCTTATATGCATATGCGTTTATGCAACCAACAAAATTCTTACGGCTCTCCTATATTTGACAAACTGTATGTAGAAATATTCTTGATATGATATAATATTAGACAAACATATGAATTTTAACGTGCAAAAATGAGATACATTGTTAACAGTCAGGAACGATAAAAATATAATTGTGAAATTATCATCATCAGTCTCGACACTTCTTCCATTCTCTGGCAAGTATTGCGTCTTCCCCTCTTTGTTTCAGAATTTTTGCAACGCTATTTTTCCGTGAAGGTATTGGTCTTGCTCTTCTATTTTTTCCAGTCTAGTCCTGATTAAAAGTTTCTTCTCATCTAGTTTCTGTTTTAGTAAGATTTCTCTAATTACCTTATTCCTATGTTTGTCTGTTCTTTTTGTCACAGTCACTTTTCTTAAATACCTTATTTCTACAGCTTGAAGTATTCTCGCTTTTCCTTTCATTTATCACCCGATTTTCAGCCCTATATGTGAGTTATATATCCAATGAGAAACAACCATTAATTATCCTACTACGATTTTGTATAAATACCTACGGACTCAGGACACCTTGTCTCACTCCATTGCCATTTTTAAAACTTTTTATTATTAGATTACATGTTTTGTGTGGTTCTGTGAAATCAAATAAATATTAACTAAATAATGACACATCTTGTTAATTACAAGTGAACGTTTAGCTTGTATTATAGATTTTAGATCACCTATTATTGCAATGTACAGTGCATCTAAACCAGGTTATGCAGCTCTTAATTAAATTTTTAATCGTATATATTTTGCAGCAAAACAGTTTTTGACCCTTTACTAATTTGTAAATAATTAATTTCGATTTTTTCCATAAATAAAAGGGTATGGGGATCCAGTGGAATACCATGACACCTCTTTACGAATTGGAGCGGTGGATATAGATCAAAGGGTAATACCCGGTATGGGCGATTTAGGTACGAATTGATTGTATTTTTTTTTTATTTTGTAAAGCAGTGCTCTTTTTGAACCATTTGCGAATATGTCGTAGCTATATTCTACACTAAAATACCGAATTTTTCCAAAATATCAAATAAGTTTAAGCCCAAACAAAACATTACAGTGTTGATCACACTTATATAATTATTATAATATCATGAATACATTACATTTCTTTGAATAACTAGGAGGAAATAACTCACTTAAAGCGGCAGGCAAGTTTTTAATTTGTCCATGATATGATTACAAGTAATCAACACTGTAAAGCAGGATCTTATGAAGACACAAAATGTGTTAACACTTTTGCTGTTGATTTAAAGGGTAATGATATGTCCTAATAAGCTGAGATATTCTTTTGTATATCATTGATAAATACAGACTTGCATGAATATTATGTCTGGCTGTATTTTTCAAGACAAAGTACATACATAAATAAATAGGTATAGTCTAAGCTAGATAAACGCTTAATGGCCGTGAAATCATTGTCAATATATTTAAAGCAACACTCTCCCTTAAGTCTTGCGAGCTCATTTTGTGTCAAAATATCAAAATATATATTCCTGTTATGATACATAATATGCATTTATGCTCGTCACATTTAAAGATATACAAACAAAAATGGTAAAAAGATACGATATAAGTATAATACTCACTACAATTAACAGATAATTTAGAGATTAGGAATAAATAAAAAATTAGAATTACTATAAATGACTAAAAGTTATCCTTTGAGAATTCTTCCAAACTATAAAATGCGTTTTCAATTAGAAAACCATTTATCGTTTCTTTAAACCTTGGAAAAATATTATAAAATTTAGTAGCCAGGTACCGCGGACCAGCCTGACATCTCTCCAATCGACAGTATGTGGTGGTCTAATTGTTGCAGAATCTAGTGTCGTAACTGTGGACCTCACTGTGCACTTAATAGTTGCTCCTGTGATCAACAACGTACAGTAAGCTCTCAAGGATCAGCTGAAAGAAAAGTGAGCATCGCTAGGTCCCTAAAGCACCGCCTGCAGTCCTCACTGTAACCCAATCCTGCCACGATCCTAATGGCCTTTCTCTGGAGACCAAATAATATTCTACTTGATTGTGGCGCGTGTTCCCAGACAAGTATTGTATAAGCCATTACCGATTAAAAAAGCGCATGATATGCCGTTTTCAGGATCAAATGCAATACACATCTATGATTGCATTCCACTTGAGTCTTGGGTCGATTAGCACCCCCAAAAACTTGACATGGAGCATATTTCCCTCGAGATCTTTTTGGTTTTGTTGTCATTTAGTAGCAGTCTGTTTGCATCAAACCACCTCTTGGCGTTCCCCTGGTTGAGACAAGTTATAGAAGCTCAGCTTCCTGAGGGGGAGATCGTGATTGATATAGTCAAACGCTTTGCTGAGTTCACAGAATACTGCCGCATTATATTCCCTTCGCTCGAAGTCCTGTATTCTCGACACTAAGTCCAGAATACCAAGAGCTGTGTTCCTACTATAGATTGGTATACCTACTCCTTTCTTTAGGGTGTCTGGACAGGCAGCAGCTCGGTGAAACGAGAGATTTATCAGTTTCGTCAAGGGCACTGTTATATGGTTTCTAATACTCTTTATCAGCCACACAGTCAGACCAAACATGTCACTACTGCACTTAGCCTTCATAGGGTCAATGACATCCGTTACTGCATTACATGTCATTTCAAAGAAAGCGAAAGTAGAGTATCAATGTTCATACGAGAATAAAATCCGCGCATAACCTCACTTTCCCCAGTTCCTATTGCACATTCTCACGAGACCCTAAATGCCACTGTGAAATCCTAAAATTGCGCATGCGCGAGTCAGCCACCTGTCACTTTTACGTTGGCGCCGCAAAATTTAAATTAGAAATAAATGATAATGGTTGGATAATAATTAATAATAATAATAATTATAGACTTATATTGGTTAAACAGCGCTAACACGGCATCTAATCCACCTTTTTGGTTCCAATTCGCCTCTTTCAAGTCTCTATACTCGCGCATGCGCAATTTTAGGATTTCACAGTGGGTTTTAGGCGCTCGTCACATTCTCTTCCTAAGTTCCAATTTCTTTCGTGCGTCGATTGTAGAGGGCGTTAGTAGTCGAGCGATCCTTGAAGTTGATATCTTGTATGTGTTAGTTCAGGTTAGCGAAATTCAAGGCATTAAAGTTATTTACATTGTTTTGAGTGTCTTGCTAGATTCTCAGTAGATCAAGATTACTATCCGGTATTTTGCTACCTTGCCAGCGTTTGAACCTATATGGATTCTCGCTGTCCTGATTGGGTTGATACGTGTGATTGCCACGAGATGAAGCCACGTGCAGCAACTGTCGTCTGTTTAATTGCATTTCTGTGTCGAGCACTTTGGGATCCCTTACCTTTTCGTCAGACCCGTTGCCGTTGAGCCATAGACGGCGAAACGCGTCCAAGGATTGGCTCTGACTCTGTACACGAACTTATTTTAAGTTTGTCATTTTTTAATATCCGGTATTTCCCTGGCAATACTATGCGCAACAAGACAGGACTAATAGTAGAGTCAGTATTTATTTTTCTGTTCTTATTTATTATATTCCACATCGTCTTGGTTGAGTTTCTCGCAGAGTTTATGATGCGGTCATTTGCTTCTACTTTAGCCTTCTTGCTCGTTCCTTTTTAAGCCTTTTTAAAAATTCTACTCTTACAGATTACCTGGTTGGCCATATTGCCTACAGAGCTCTTCAAGAAATCTAAACGCTTCCTTATCTCTTTGAGATCATCAGTAAACCATGATGCGATTCAAAACAAAATTTTTTAGTGACGATAAATATGAAAGATCGGGCTTCTTTCGTTTTCATTGGGCAATCCTACATGTGGCTGTCAACAATTTCTTGTCAATCTTATTTGTTGTTGTTTTCTCTATCGATAATAATTATTTCTGTTTTTGAAATGTTTAAATCTAATCAAATTTCTTTACTTTCATTTTCAACCCGGCATCGTGGATTTCATCCTTAGAATTTGCTAACAACACGGTGTCATCTGCGAACCGTGGATTGTTGATATATTGTCCGTTTATGTTATGCTGTCTTACACCTGAACACATCTTTATGATAATACCGCCTATCCTTTTTCCTTTACCAGGCGTTATGTGAATGATAGCTCTTGCCAATCGCCATTAAGCGTTTAACTGGTATAGACCATGTATTAATTACGTCATCATACATACCTACTTTAGAAAAGTAAATAAAAGTTAATGGGTTTTCTACTTCCTTTTATATCAATTCCTTCCTTTTTTGTGTGATGTTATGTTTCTATTACAAAATACCGCTGCACTTTTCTTAATCTTGTTGCTTGTTAGTTTCGAAAACCGATAAACCTAAATCTTTTAAACGATATCATTCTAATATTGAACTAATTTTTAGAAGATTCACAAAGTAGTTTAGGAGGAAAAGATGTGGACCACAGGAATCTAATTAGCTTGACAGGTTCACCTAATGCGGATGGACCTACAGAGGAAGCTAAACGGACCTCTCATTCCTCAGCAAGCGGGAATTTAAAAACAATCACTACCCAAGATTCATTGTGGGATAATTTGGACAGGGTAGGTGTAAATACTATCATGAATTATAGCATCGTAATTTATAGTTGGAGTCTACAAATGCATAACTGATTTCTTAAATATTTAATATCAGATGTGGGATATATGAGAGTTACATTTAAATATCTGTCTAATAATCTGAAAACTCTTGCTTGATCCATCATTAACAATTTTTAGAAATGTAGAAGAATGTTTATAGGATTTAGATTTCTTCATGTATATTTATTTAACACAATATTATATTAAATTCAAATCATTAAACATATTTATTCTTCTTGTTAGTAAGCAAAACTCGTTGTCTTCTAGAAAATCTTGATCTTGTGTTTCTATATCTCCACAAATCCATCTGCTAAAGTTGCCTTCATAGGTATGGATGGGTGCACGTGATATGCAAATAATTTAACTCATTAGCCGCACAGATTAGACTTAGACTAGGTGTCAGCGGAGGTTAATAAGACAAGTTTTGGTTTAAGACACGATTTTTTCCATTAAGTTTTAAAAGAATTATGAGGCGTTTGTTACATATTATTTTTACTAAACATGCATTATAAGCACATTTTTAACTTAATATTCTTTGCTGGTATATAGTCTATCTTTAAATGGCGCGAAGTAATAAATGGTCATGCAAAACGCATACAGGGGTATCAAGAACAATTTAAACACCATCACTTAAAATCTATTAAGTTTACGTTAAAGGATCCAAATGATGAGCATTCTTTAGGTAGGTCCACCCTGAATGTATCGCAAGCTATTTTTATATTTGAGGATTTACCATTGTTATTGAGAAAATCCTTTAGCCAGGAGCATGTATTGGGGAAGGTTTTAAATTAAAAATCTTAAACATGCCTCTATTCTCCTAAAATTGTATTGTATTATATTCGTAGGTCTTTACAACATAAAAAAATTTAAAAAATCGTATTAACTGATAAATAACAATGGGTGGTACCAGTTTACATAATACAATTACAAAAACAAGATATAATATAGCATCTTACAAACAAAGCATTTTCAAAAATCGAATAATACTTTGTCGTTATGGCTTAATCATAGTCCGATTCGGAAGATGAACTTTTATTAACATCGTTTATAATACGCGGTTCAACCATTTCTTTGATTATTATATCTACCCAGTGGCGTAAAAACCGCTCCCGCATTGCGGGGGGGGGGGGGGCGCAACAAAGCCAGGGGCGCCCTCAAGTCCCTTGATGAAAATAATAAATCAAATGAAAATCGACGAAAATCGACGAAAATAATAGTTTCATCATCACAATATTAAAGTTAAAAATAAACTTTATGTCTGTTTTAATTATAACATAAAAATTTCATTATTTTTGCAACAAAACATTGTTCTTTGTTCTCTACAATACTTTATATTCTATTGTACTTTTATATCAAACAACGCTTACAAATGACAATATTTTTTACTATAGTGTAAGTGTAAAAGATTCAGACAGGTGCAAAATAGCAGGGCGCTTTCAAAATTTTGCGGGGGGGCGCACATGCCCTTAGTTACGCCACTGTGTCTACCTGCCACATTTTGGCTTCTTCTATCACATGATCGATACACTTTTTCCGCGCTGATTTTACCCATAGCTTCATTAAAGAGTATTTTTAAATCCACCGTGTAAGTCGTGTTTTTTCTGGCGACATCTGTCTTTATTTGAGCCCATATAAGTTCGATCGGGTTTAATTCGCAATGGTAAGGAGGAAGTCTGAGCACAGATATTCCTCGTAACTTTGCCATTTCATCGACTACATATTTTTTGAATGCATTTTTATGTAAATAGTCTTTGTTTAAGAAATGTAATGGAAATTCTATTTGTCTTAAACTTAGCCATTCTGTTATTTCACTTTTACGCCACGCACTTGTCGGTAATTTTTCCGTCAGCCTATAGTGATAACTTGCATTATCCAATACAATTATTGCATCTTGGTATCAGATCCAACATTTGCTCGAACCATTCTTCAAAGGCATCGGCATTCATATCTTCGTGAAAGTCCCATGTATTTTTAAATTGGAACATCAGTAGACCACCTTTAACGAAGCCTTTAGAACTTCCAATATGGGTTATGACAAGTCGATGTCCTTTTCCAGATGGCGGTCTTAATCCTGTGGACAATCCTTCCAAAAAAGCTTGCCTTGAACTTTTAATATTTTCATCCTGCCAAAATTGAGTCACAGTGTGGCCTTCATTTAACCATGTTTCGTTTAGGTAAGCTATTTTTTGTTTTCTTCTCTGGCTTTTCGGAAGCTTTTTAAGTAATTTCTTCTCCAACAGACGATATCGCTTCTGTCGGATCGAAAATCGATTGCCTATTATGTTTTTTCCACTGAAAACTGAACATTTTTTTTTTATTTTTCAAATACGTCATAACTATCCCTAATCGTGAAAAGCTAGTCTATTTTTGCAGTGGAGTCGATATAATCAAATAAAATACAGACGGTCTACCTCCACAGTATGCATTTGAAAAATTATTTAAAAATGTATTCTTGCCAGCATGTTTCGGACATAGAAATGTCCATCATCAGGGAATACAAGAGTAGTTCTGTTTAGTAAAAGTGATGTTAGTAAGGAGAAATTTATGCTGAATTGTGACAAGTGGTTCGAACCGTTTGAAGAAGTCAATAATATAAAGTCATACTTAATAAAGACTAGTTGTTCGTCCCCTAGGTGATAGGTGACATCCACATATTATTATCAAACAACGTGGTTATAGTTCACTTTTAACTTTTTCCATTCCATTTTACAAAATGACACACAAATTAGTTGCAGAGATTAGCCTTTGAGCCTCCTAGAAAATCTTTTAGCCATGTGAGTGTTTTTAGTTTGGTCCCATTTACTTTCGTAACTCTGCAGATCCATTCCTTCCTTTTTTTCTTTGTTTTATGTTGTACAATTTTTTATTTCCTATACCAATGTTACTTTTACCCCTCATTTCTCCACTATAAATTAATTTCAATTCTTCACCTAGCTCTATTATGCCATATCAAAACTTCTCGAAGAACAAACAGTCTTATTTCACCTCACAATTATACAAAAATATTTTAATACAATTCCTCATCATTTCAAACAACTAATCTTTATTAAGCATGACTTTATATTATTGACTTCTTCAAACGGTTCGAACCACTTGTCACAATTCAGCATAAATTTCTCCTTACTAACATCACTTTAGATTTATTTTATTTATTTATTTTATTTACCAGATTTATCTGTTTCGAGGTCAGTAATAAATAAATAAAATAAAAAAAGAAACTTTTACTGAACAGAACTGCTCTGATCGATCAATTTATCCCTTGATGATGGATATTTCTATGTCCGAAACATGTTGGAAACAATACATTTTTAAATTATTTTTCAAAAGACCGTCTGTGTTTTATTTGAAATCACTAAATGGTTAAATACTAGGAAATCAATTTTACTGAGTACTAACTCACACTTCACTCATGCGCGTGCAAAGGGAGACAAGTCCGAAAAAGTACCTTTTGAGTTAACTTTAGAAAATGCAATGCTGGATATTAAATTTAGTTTGTGCGGAAAGGGATAAATCGATACATCTTCCTTCGCCTTATTATTGTTAGAGTGCGAAGAGAGACAATTCGTTTTTTATTGTGTACACAAAGCTATTTTAACTCGTCTCAGTCGACACTTAAAACGTGTTAAGTGTAAACGGAGTCATCGCGAGTTGTCTCCTACCGCACTAATATTTTTTGTGTAGTTGTCTCCTTCCTTGTTTTTGTCTTAAAGCATTATGTTTGTTTTTGTTCAAAATCATGTTATTTTACTGTTAAGTATCCAATATAATATTTACTTTATGAAAAACACAATATTTTTTGCACATTCTCTATAAAATGAAAGTGAAAAACAAAATGCTTTTAAAATGAATAAATCTTAATACTACCATTCTAATAATAATTTTCTTTATTACCAACACAATCTACTTTACCCTATAATTTTTCAAAATTTTGTAATAAAAAATAGCTTAGATCCATTCCTAACATTTTATCTCTTAATACATGCCTTCAGTTTGCTTTAGCAATTAACAGCCCGTGCGTATATCCCCCAAAGAGAATTTATTCCGCGATCTCCTATCCTGATATAATTTCTTTGATCAGGATTACCGCAGCCTTCTAAACACCACGTCACCGCCCACTGTCGAACCGCCACCTTTACCGCCCGTCACCAAAGACCAAGACTATCGGTTGCAGTTCGGTCTGGACAATCTGAGTATACCGCCGCCGCCTCCCCCACCGCCCAAGTCTCCCGATAAAGGTGCACCGCCCCCACCTCCTCCCAGCGGTCCGAAGACAAAAGGCACTAAGAACGTTGTGGACGACGTAGATATGGATTTGAGCGATGACTTGGAGATTAACGCTGGCTTTTTTGAAGGTTAGTAGTTCACACGCGAAGACACAAAAATTGTATGGCTCTGTCTGCACATATGGTCTCACGTAACAAAGGAGATTTTTTTTTACTAAAATCCAATCGTAATTGTACTAAATATAAATGTGCCTACTTACATTATTAGATGTCCGAGAGAACAAAATCTAAGACAAAATCAACATTAAATGTAGGCATGTAAAGTGGTGTGCATATTATCGGAAACACAATTTACTTATCCAAAATTGGCAACTTATCACACAATTATCTGTGAAACTATTAAGAATGATCAAATAATTAAATTACATCAAAAAATACTCTTTAGCACCTTCTTCTAACCACATTTTAACATACACATTTGCGACTACTTTCCTGAAGGAAGAACGAAACAAGGTGTTTTCTATTTACGTTAAACTATCAACAAGTAATTAACTACTACAATAATTAAAATATTGGACTAAAACTTAAATATTTGGGACAGTTCAGGCACTACGAACTGGACTCCTGACCTTATTTGTTTTATTAATTTCAATAAAAGTCACTGCAAATGGTAGATTGATTTCTTGAGTTTGTCCTTAACTTCGCGATGTTAATAAAGTGTCCGCTAGGGTAGTGTCATCTATAAGGAGAAATAAAAGTATGTTTTAAGCCCCTAGAATTTGAACGTCTTGTGTAGACTTTGAGTAATACAATGTTGTTTAAGTGACGCTGATCTTTAGCCTCATCTTTCTTTAACATTAATTTTTTTGATTCATGTTAATATCTTTATTCTAAAAGGAAACACAAACTTTTAGGTAATACTAGTGCGACCGCAGCCTAGTGGTTAGTGTGTCCGACTACTAAGCCGAAGGTCCCCGGTTCGATCCCGGGACCATGCATCGATCTTTATTTATTCGGTCGTCACCTCGTGGAAGGCAATGGCAAACCACAGAACAATAAAGGTTAGAGAAATGTTACAACAATGTTAAAGTTTCGAAACATGGGCCATCTATGAACCAACTGCATGGCTAACCCACCGGCAAAACAGAATTATATTATACCGATAATGCCATGATGGCATTATAGAAATCTGACATACCGACTGAAGAAATGCGCGGGAATATTTGAAAATATATTATAATTTTTAAATAAATTTTAGTTTTGATTCGATTTGACTGTAACATTACAGTTGGATTTCAAAAGATATATGTTTGGCAGGAATACACAAGCTGCTCGCCTTATAAGTAAATGTGAGCAGCTTGTGATAATTTCTAACCAATTTAAAAATATATCTTCTGAAATACAATTATATAGTAATGTTACAACCAAATTGAATCAAAACCTTAAAATTTATTACACATTAATTGTTTTTATTACTGTTTTTTTAATTATAAAACAATGTCTAGTGAATTATCATAATAAAAGAAAATATGATCAAAATATATTTATTTAGAATATTTAAATTAAAAAGATACCTACATATGATTTAAGAATACAATATACAACACTAAAGTCATGATATTTTTAAGAAATTAGATTTTCTCACTGATAATTATTACAGCTAAGGAAGCCTAGGAGTGTGGTTAGACTGAAACAGAAAAAAAAAATATTTTCAATTAGGATATAAGGTACAATAGGTACGAAAACTTTTATATTTTGCCCAATTAGAGTGAGGAGAGAAACATTGGCCAGTTAAATTGCATAGCAGGTGCAATGTAGTAATGCTGGTATCAGCTGTACCCTCCCCGAGACACATGTAAAAGCTTACACTCTCAAGGACTACATTCGAGGACACTGTATATTCTACTGTATAAACCTATACTGTACGAAAACAAGTAAAACCCAATTAAAGGAACATATTCCAGTAAATACTCTTCATACCTATCACTAAATTTGCAAACAAATCCGTGGAAAAAATATAATACCTATGTTATTCTTCCTATATTGGATTTTAATTTATTGAATGTCATTTTTTTATTAACTCATTAATGCCGAGGTTTATAGGTTATAGTTAACTTCATTATCCAGTTCATCTCAGGCTAAACTGTATTTTTGAAAATAAACCGAACTAACCTAACCATAAGTAGACTAAAGAATATCAATAACGGTATACATATATCCAATGTTTAACTACAAACAAATTGTTTGTCCTATACCTAGACACAGATTAATTTAATAGTATTTAAACCAAAAACATTTTCTAAATTTGTATTTTATAGAAGGCAATGCAGTAAGTACTTAAGTGAGTATTTATTTATTTCAGTTAGTAGAGTAGAGTAGTTATACAGTTATTAGAAACTACAAGCTACAGAAAAATAAGGATTACTACAAGCTGTTAAACATAAGAGAAAGTGTAGTAGGTGTATGTAAAAATATTTACTTTAACTGCAAGCAAGGTAGGTAAACAGAAGTGACTCACCAGTTTTGAAAAATTAGGAAGGAACTAATTAATATCATTTTTACCCAGACACACTTCAAAAGATCATTATTAGAAAGTTGTGAATCTAAAACTATACTTATCACCTTACTTTAGTATAATACTTACAATAAATATACTTCCAAAAATCATCAATCCCAAAGCATGGTCGACAGCGAAGTTTCAGCTAAAAAATATCCCAAGAAAGAACTTACTTGCTCATGAAAAAATAAACTAAGGACTTACATATCACTATAAACTTACCAAAAAGCCCCACTAATTCATTCCAAGATCAAATTAAACCCATTTTATAAAGAAAAAAGTCGTGGAAAAAATCACAAACGCGTCAGAAGACCAGACGAGAAGTAAACTGTCAGTCATAAAATAAATCAGTGTTACAAAAAAAAAAAACACTAGCTTTATAACGTTTTTGTAAGATTTTAACCGAAAATGATGATAGTATGAACTTAAATTAATTACATATCCAATTAAATCATTAAAACTTATTAAAAATATTCGGTTAGCGAAGATTATTAATGAAATCTTACCTCGAAATAAGAAAACCAAAAGTTACTAGCAGATATGTCAAACCCTCCCGCCCCCCTGACATGAACTGCCCATAAATTGCTTGTTGCCCTACTCTCGTATTTTAGTGACACCCCCCTGTGGCAAACCACCACGTAGTAATTTGCCTAGTACAACCTCTCAAATAGTGCCGTTCGGAACCGGCGATAAACTGTAGGTCCCATATACCTGTGAAAAATCTGAAAAAGGCACACATCACAGGTATATGCGAGAGGTCGCCTACGCTCGAATGAGCATGGCACATAAAGAAGAAGAAGAATAAAAGAATTGAACATTTTTGGTAAATTAACAATTTTAGTAAAAACTTAAACATATTTTTATCAACTGAGTTAAACAAACAAGCACTAATATAATGGATTGCCTCGTCATGCTCTAATAGCTCTCAATTGTCTTTTGTGGAATGATTTCCCACTCTTCGAGAATGGCGACTCGGTGATCTGAAATAGATTTAAATCTGGGTTATGTGGGGGTCTCAACCTATGTTCACATTATCCAGATACTTATTGGTAACTCGTGGGACGTGGATCCTTGCATTATCATGCATTAATAAAATAATTTCGGCCAATGAATGGATCGAGCGAAAGAAATGACGTGGTCCGCTAAACATATAATATGTATAACCAAAGGGACTGATCGTATTTTGTATATTACTTCTGACTCTACCCAAAACATTTGAATTATCGTTTAGTTTATCAGCTCTTTCAACATCTTCTGGCTTCATATTAAAAAAAAAACACTTAAAATTTGATAAAGGCGAGTACACTAACATTTTTAAATAATGCAAACAACACAATGATCGGCCGCGGCAGTATTCTGCGATTTGTCAATTAAAGTTCTGTTATTCAAGCTCAAAAAGTATGAAGTAAGGGGAAGAGCATTGGAGTGGTTTAAATCATATTTAGTTGGACGGTTCCAAACTGTAAGTTTTCATAGTAAATATTCCAATCAATTGGAAATTAGATCAAGAGTGCCACAGGGATCTGTCTTGGGTCCCCTATTATTTTTAATATACAGTGTCACCATTAAAGTCCGCACCATATGGAACTTTTTTTTATTAATGAGGTTAGTTAAAATTAAATTTCGGCAATCGTTTTTGCTTCAAATTAGACTAAAAATTATATAATCAAATGTCACCATCTGTCATTCGGTATCTGTCAAAAATTACATTTTAATCAAAAAATGCTGAAAAATGGCATTGTTTTACCGAATTTCAAAAAATTTTATTAGAAAAAGTTGTTTCTAGTACAATTCTTGGCCTAAATACAAAGTTTCAGTTTTCTAGCTCAAAGTTGATTTTTTTGCCATTTTTTCTAATTAACTTTTTTTTTATTTAATGTAAGTTCGCTTAATGGATATTAAACTATTTGCTTATACCATACTCAATATTTTATTTAGTTTGTATGAGCTTTTTTTTACTAGATCGCCATTTTTTTTCGAAATTTAAAATTAGAGGCAAAAAAATTTGACACAGGTGGTGCAAAGTTATTCTAATTTAAAAATTTTAACAGATAGACGTCAGATATTCCATTTTTTTGATAGTACATACACCTAAGAAGTTTAAAAAACTTATAATAAAATTCCCAGATATCAGATTAGTTCAAAATTTTGACACATTTTCTTTTTATCCACAATAAAATATCAAGGCAATTTTGAATTGTATAAGTAGGGTATGAAAAAAAAACGAATTAGAGTGCCGAATAAATAAAAGAAATGTCATAAATTTGAATATTTTCGCAAGTTATAGTTTTCAGTGTTATCACCAATGTTGTCCATTCAAGAAAAAATAGAAATTGTCTTAATTTGTAGAGAGAATATGCCTCACCGGCAAGTATCTGCCATTTTTAATGAGAGGCATTCAGAAAAAAATTTGCAGCATAGCACTGTTTCAAGAATAATGTCAAAATTTAGAGAAACTGGATCTGTTCAAAATAATTTTAAGAAACCTCACGCGGCAAGTAAATACGATGAAGCAGCACAACTTGATGTTTGTTTAACTGTTATTGACCACGGTCAAACTAGTGTAACCAAGATAAGTGATTCAACAGGGTGCAAGAGGGAAAGCGTTAGAAAAATTCTTCAGAAAAATCGATTTCGGGCATATAAACCCAAGTTTATAAACACATTAGAAGAACGCGATTTTGATATCCGACTTGATTTTTCGTTTTGGTATCAGGGACAATATGAGGAGAATATTCTTTTTCCATACAAGATATTATGGACAGATGAAGCCACTTTCTCTTCGAATGGTAGGTACCGTGAGCTCACAAAATTGCCGATGGTGGTCCCAAGAAAATCCTAACTTCACAATTGAATGTCGCGACCAGTATCATTTTAAAACCAATGTTTGGTGTGGAATTTTGAAAGATGAGCTTATTGGACCATACTTCTTTAGAGTAAACTTAACTGGTGAAAGGTACCTGAATTTTCTTGACCGAAGATTTGGATAACATGCCCTTACACCATAGACATAACTTATGGTATCAGCTTGATGGTGCACCCATACATCGAACTGTAGCAGTGAAAGAACGCATAAACCAATTATTTCAAAACAGAGTTATAGGGCGTGATAGAGAATGTCACTGGCCACCCAGGTCGCCTGACATAACCCCACTAGACTTTTTCTGTGGGGTTATCTTAAGCAGAAAGTTTATAAGAATCGACCGTTTAGAAATATCGAGCATTTGGAACAAACGATAAGACAGTTTTGTGCCGATATAAGACCAAGCTTTTTACAAAATGCTGTCAAAGACGTTTATAGACGGACGGGTGTTTGTATAGAGCGAGAAGGACGTCACACTGAAATGTGAAATTTATATTGCTTTTGTGTTACCTATTTAAAATGATTAAAGTTCCTTTTTGTTCCTTTTAATAATAATGATAGTTTTAAGTATAAAATAAAATTTTTATCAAATATTTAGATGTATTTGTCATTTGAAAAACGAAACATCTGACGTCTATCTGTTAAAATTTTTAAATTAGGATAACTTTGCACCACCTGTGTCAAATTTTTTTGCCTCTAATTTTAAATTTCGAAAAAAAATGGCATTCTAGTAAAAAAAAGCTCATACAAACTAAATAAAATATTGAGTATGGTATAAGCAAATAGTTTAATATCCATTAAGCGAACTTACATTAAATAAAAAAAAAGTTAATTAGAAAAAATGGCAAAAAAATCAACTTTGAGCTAGAAAACTGAAACTTTGTATTTAGGCCAAGAATTGTACTAGAAACAACTTTTTCTAATAAAATTTTTTGAAATTCGGTAAAACAATGCCATTTTTCAGCATTTTTTGATTAAAATGTAATTTTTGACAGATACCGAATGACAGATGGTGACATTTGATTATATAATTTTTAGTCTAATTTGAAGCAAAAACGATTGCCGAAATTTAATTTTAACTAACCTCATTAATAAAAAAAAGTTCCATATGGTGCGGACTTTAATGGTGACACTGTATATTAATGTTTTAACAAATATTGAAATAAAAGGTAAATTTACTCTGTTTGCTGATGATTCTACAATACTTTGGGCAGGTAAAACTCTGAGTGAACTTGAGTCAGATGTAAAGAATGACCTTGTCGTGGTTAAAAAGTGGACAGACGCCAACTTTTTATCTCTCAACATAACAAAAACAAACATTCTTACTTTTAAATGCAATTTCAATGAAGTTATAGTTTGAGACCAAGTAATAAATAATGAAAAAGTAAATAGATTTTTAGGGTTATACATGGATGATAAATTAAAATTTGAATCACATAAAATTAACCTCAGCAAAAAACTAGGCTCCAACTGCTATGCGATAAGGGTAATTTCTAATAATTTGAATTTCGCTGCTACAACGACCGCATATTTCTCCCTAATTGAGTCCCATTTAAGATATGGCATAAGTGTTTGGGGCTGCTGCTCCCAACATTTGTTTAACGTAATATTTGTTTTGCAAAAAAGAGCCATTAAATATATATTATGTGTAAAGCCAAAATTAGAGACTCTAGCCAACCACTATTTCTTTTACATACAATTTTAACTTTGGCCTATTTGTTTTTGTTGGAGCAAGATGTCTCCTAATTTTATAAGAAATTTAAGAGTGAAATTAATTCAACCCCAGTACGCAAAACTCGTCAAATATTTAAAATTCATTTACCTATTCCCCATTCCAGTCAAACCAAAAATTCTATATTCTACAACGGTAAGAAAATATTTAATCACCTTCCGCTAAAAATGAGAAAAATCCAGAATCTTAAAAAATTTCGAAAAGAAGTAAAGGCTCTCTTAGTTTCTAAAGCTTATCATACCTTAGAAGAATTTTTCTGTGATGGCTCCTAGTGTACTCTAAAGTCTGCTTCTCTTGTCTTAGTGTTCCTTGTATTGGTGTGATTTTTGTATTATTTTATTTTTCTGGTAATTGTGCAACTTTACTTTTAATTTAACAATCTTTATGTCACTTTTTTAATAATCTTTTTGTTACTTTTAGATGAAATTTTAATAATGTTGTGTGTAGTAACCCAGTACCGAGACAAAAGAAGAATGGATGGAGATGGATATAAACTATCTCTGCTAACCCATCTTCAAAACGGACTGACAACGATCAACAATCGTGATCATATAGAGATTGCCGCGGAACAGTTGAAATCCGCGATAATATCCGCATATCACGAAAACTGTCCACTGAAAACGAAGAAAGATAACAAAAATGTGTCATGGTGGAACAAAACTTTGGATAACAAAAGAAAAGAAGTCCGACGCCTATTTAATCGGGCTAAAGAATCGGGCGAATGGGACCAATACAGATCTGCTCTAACAAATTACAATATAGTTATCCGCAAAGCAAAAAGAGACTCTTGGAGAAGGTTCTGTGAAAGTGTGTCTGATACACCTAGCAGTGCAAGAATTCACAAGATTCTATCCAGAGAACCGGCTAAGGAGACGGGATCGCTAATGCGACCAGACGGCTCCTTCTCTGAATCTAGGAAAGAAACGTTAGAGCTTCTAACACAGAATCACTTTCCAGGCAGCCAGATTCTGACCAATCAATACACAGCTGTGTACTTGGGACGATCAAAACGGCCCAAGAAAGACGACTGGTACACGGTCAATAGAATCATTACTCCACAGACAATACGGGCGGCAGTTAACTCATTCCTCCCGTACAAATCGCCAGGAGAGGACGACATATTTCCAGCTCTGTTACAAATCGGACTGGATATACTACAGCCTTATCTAATGAGATTATTCAGAGCCAGTCTAGTTTGGAACCATATACCAACTAGCTGGTCGGCAACCAGGGTAATTTATATACCCAAGGTGGGCCGCACTGAACCGCATCTAAACTCGCTTAGACCAATCAGTCTGACTTCATTTCTGTTAAAGAGCCTCGAGAAAATACTGGACAGGTACATCAGGGACGGTGTGCTTGCTAATCGCCCTTTTAACGCCCACCAGTATGCCTATCAAACAGGCAAATCAACAGAACTAGCCCTTAACAACCTGGTAGCGGGCATAACGAAATCCTTAGACAACAAGGAGATAGCAGTAGCGATTTTCCTTGACATAGAAGGAGCATTTAATAATGCATTACCAAAGTCCCTACACGATGCTACAATCGCCAGGGGCATTGAACCTCTAATCTGTGACTGGATACGCAATATGCTAATAAGCAGGACTATCAAGACTGAGTTGCGGGGGGAAGAGGTCAGATTTAGGGCCGCCAAGGGGTGCCCGCAGGGAGGCGTTCTATCGCCCCTTCTGTTGTCACTCCTGGTGGATGACCTGCTGGCCATACTCTCCCTGTGGGGGATCAGTCTGCAGGCATATGCAGATGATCTGGTCATATTAATTAAAGGAACGTCTGAGGACCGAATATCTCACATTCTCCAAGAAATTCTCGGTATCATATATCAATGGTGCCTGAGAGACGAAATGTCAATTAATCCTCACAAAACGGTAATTGTGCCATTCACCAGAAAAAGAAGGCTGGATAATCTAAGACCGCCTTCCTTACAAGGAGAGAGCATACCGTTTGCCAACGAGGCAAAGTATCTAGGAGTAACACTGGACAAAACACTAAGTTGGAACTCCCATATGGAGAAGATTATCCGCAAGGCCAGTCTGTCTCTATGGACATGTCGCAGGATTTGTGGGAAATCCTGGGGTATGACACCAAAGCAGTTATACTGGCTGTACGTAACTGTCATACGACCAATGATAACGTACGGCTCTGTAGCCTGGTGGAATAAGGGCCAACAACGATTGGCCCAAGCAAAATTAGCCGGACTACAAAGACAGGCATGCCTTGCGATCACTGGAGCTATTCGCACCACACCAACGGCAGCCATGGAGGTCCTATTAGGACTAATTCCTCTCCATCTATACTTAGAGAAGGAAGCCAAATGGGCAACCTACAGAATGCATCAAGCAGCAACCAACAAACCGCAGTTGTGCATGCTAGAGGGTACCGGAATGCTGGCGGACATTATGACCGACAGCATTCTGGAAATGCCCTCAGATATCATGACAAAAGTACCCAATAACGAACTGCCCTATAATGTCGTTTATCCCAGTAGGGAGGAATGGGACAGCAATAGTGGGACTTTGCTCAGTTCGGAATTTGGATTATACACAGACGGCTCCAAAACTAATGAAGGGGTTGGAGCCGGTGTATACGGCAAAAGTCCGAAAGTAGAGCTGACAATCAGTCTGGGATCCATGGCGACCATATTTCAGGCTGAGGTTCACGCCATTGAAATGTGTGCAAGACTGCTGACAAATCGACAGTACGCACACAGGGCAATCAAGATATTCTCTGACAGTCAAGCCGCTCTAAAAGCCCTTGAATCGAGATGGTGCAACTCAAAGACGGTGTGGAGCTGTCGCGAAGCACTATTCGAACTAAGTCTCAATAATAGAATTACCCTGGTATGGATTCCGGGACACATAGGTCTAAAGGGCAACGAGGCTGCTGACAAACTCGCCAAGAGTGGGGCGGCAACGAAATTCACGGGACCCGAACCGGCAATAGGTATATCCCATGCTACCGCCAAGACAAAGATCCTGGCCGAAGCAACGGATAAGTGGGGAAGGCATTGGTTGAGCTTACCAGGCCTGA
Organism: Polydrusus tereticollis; assembly: GCA_963920685.1. NCBI lineage: Eukaryota > Metazoa > Arthropoda > Insecta > Coleoptera > Curculionidae > Polydrusus > Polydrusus tereticollis. Next base: position 49,695,500 of record OY987326.1, on the reverse strand, counting down.
GGCACTCAAAGGCATTCATAAACAGCCATAGAAATCAACAGCTAACTGACAAACTACTAGAGCTTAATAGGACGCATCTTAAAGCCCTAATGGGACTTTATACCGGCCACTGCAGACTGCGATACCATATGCACAAAATTGGACTGACGCAAGATGAGGAGTGCCGACTCTGCATGGAAGATGCGGAAACAGCGGAGCACGTACTGTGCGCCTGCCCTGCAGCAGCAAGAACCAGATTCGCCCTATTTGGCGAGGTGACACTACTGCCGGAAGACATGAAGAATGTCTCCCCCAATACAATTATTAGCTTCATTAAGAAGATAGATCTATTGGGAGAAATATAAATAAGGTGTGAGCCACAATAGATCATTCGGTCGCAGTGGAGGGTTAATTGTAACCCACTCACTTTCAACCTAACCTAACCTAACCTAACCTTTGGGTGATATTGTACTGTTCCTTGAGTGTGGTGATAGTTTGCCCAAAATTTTAGAATATTGACTGAACTATTTTAATTATTTGAATATTATTTATTGTGCTTTGGAATTTTTGCAATTTTATATCGCCAGTTAATTTAATATGTAGTGTTTTAGTGTTTATTCGTTTGTTATATTTTGTTATTTTGACGCTTTATTTTAGGATTCGTTAGGGTTGGGGCGCACCAAACGCAAATTGAAAGCTTGATAATTTTTTTTTTTTTTAATTCTTACAGCTTTGTAAATGAGAATGTAAAGATTCTTTGTACAATAAGCTTTTTTTGACTTTTTGACTTTGACTTTGACTTTCTTTTTAAGTTAGGCTCTTGCTTTTTACTTTTGTTCTTTTTCGGTTTTCTTAATTCAGCTATCTTCGTTTAGGTTTAATGAAGTGGGTTTTACCCTATTTGTTTTGTTTCTTTGTGTGTGCTTGTTAGTTTTCTCGTGTCGTTTGCTTCTTCGATGCTTCACTGCTCGTATTTGGTGCCTCTACTAGTTTTAGTGCCTCTCGCTACTGTTGTGGCTGAGGTGATAGCCAGACTCTTAGCAGTCGGTGTGTCGCGTTAAGTGGTACATGTACTGAATTATTATTTTGTTTGTAGAGTCGTCTGTTCGTTTATAATTATGTTGTCATAAAATTCTGTTATTGTCTGAAACTGTAGGTCGTTGTGTATGGCATAATTAGAGAAGTCTAGGCGCATTAAAAAATGAGGGACTAATGTTGTTTACATACAAACTTTCTAATTATTGTTAAAAGTGTGTAGTTTACTTTAAAAATTTGTATTTTCGTTTAGAATAAAGAATTAATATTAATTTTTAACAAAAATGTTAAGAAATATTGGGCTTAGAAACAGAGTTGCACATTATCAACATTGTATATTGTATTACTCAATTTCCCCAGAGGGTGTTCCAAACACTTTATTAAGCAGTTCGCAAAGCAAAGTTACGGGCAAACTCAATAAACCAATCTACCGTTTATAGCAAATTTGATTGAAATTAATACAAAAATAAGGAAGTTACTAAAAATTGAATTTAGCCAATACTTTCTTTATCCAGATATTTTCCAGAAGTGTAGATAAGCAAGTTCATTTAAAAACGTGCAAAGTTTCATTTAGATGTCTTATGGCTCTAATAAACTACTCTCATACTGAGCTAGAAAACAATTCGAGGTATCTATCTTTAATGCTGGAAGAGAATAGCATCATAATTTATTCCAGATGAAGGTCACTTATCGCTGGAACCTCCGCCCCCTCTTCCAGACCTTCTGGACGACGTAGATGCCAACCAATTCTTGGACGAAATTTCCAATGATCTTAACGAATTTAGTAATTTGTCAACGGAATTAAATGCGCCCAAAAATAATGATGGTGAGACAAATATGCAAATTGAAAATCAAGATGCGCAAGATCCGAACGATTTAGAAAATATAAATTTGGACATAAGCAACCAAATGCCGCAGAATATGTGGGAACCCGGGGTTCAAGGTCTTGGACCTCCTCCTATGGGCTTTGGCATGGGCCCAATGGGAATTGGTCCTCCAGGATTACCACCAGGTGGATATATGACTGGAATGAATAGGGTAAGTGTTGCTTAGGTAATTTTCATGTCTTACTTAATTATTAAAAATAGTCAAGTGTTGGTATTAAGGATTACTCTGATAAAGTATTATAAAGTTTTTCCATCAAGAGTACAATTTTTTGAGAAAGCAATACTGTTATTGTAAAGTTCAAAAACGCTTTAGTTGACACTTTCTATTTATATAGATGGACATGCTAGTCCGTCCACCTGCCCTTCTACCAACCCCCTTATTGGACGGTCCCCCATTGCCCCCACATATGCCCAACACTCCAAACTGGATGGACAACCAGCCCCCGCCCTGGGCTCAAAATCCGGACATGCCGCCATTTGATGACAATCCCTACTTGAACGATGATGACAGTAATCATTTCGACTACGTCGACAACAATTTTGGTGATTTTAGAATGCATAGAGGCGGCCATAACAATTTTAGGGGCCCGTTTAATAATTTTAATATGAACGACAATTTCCAAGGATTTAGGGGCAGGGGAAGAGGAAGAGGAGGCCCTAAACGAGGAGGACGAGATAATATCAGGGGCGGACGAGGAATGAATAGAGGTGCGAGAGGAGGAGGTGGTCAGTTTCGACCTAGAGGTAATTTTAGGGGTGGATTTAACAGGGGCGGATTTTAAATTCGATGATTTTATGGTGTGAATTTTTATATTATGATTGAGAATCGTTTACTAATTTTGATGTGTTTTTTTTTAAAACACACGGTTATCGTTGGTTGTTTTGCCAGGAATATTTAAATAGGCTAAATGTCTGTTGTGGTGAAAATCGGTGACAAATAGCAGGCACCAATTGATTATGTGCGAGGAACTATAAACCCTGCTTGTACAGTTCTATTAATAAAAAATTGTACTACATCTCATTCGTTCAATTTGTTGTTTGTTTATTTAAAGGTTAATTAGGTCATGCGTCGTTGCCCTGTAAAATCTTTAAAAGTAGATATCCCAAAGACTATACGAAAATAGGCTGTTCTCTTATCCTTATCTGTGATAATCTTAAAGGCAATATATCTGTCACAAATACGAGTTTCAAGCTAAAACATTGTAAATGCGACAAAGACATGTAAGACTTTTTTTGTCAATAAAACTGTACAACTTCAATAAAATAAAAGGGTCAGATTCACAAAGGGATTTTAAATTTATAATACATCTTTTTTCGCACAAAGATGACAGTGTTTTTCAAAACCGCAAATTACAAAATAGGTTTCAGGTTTTGCATAGCAGGTCAGCCAATTTTATATTGCAGCATGCACGTTGATAGAGACAATTCATGCACACTTTAAACATTGACATCTTTTATAATAAAGAGCTGATAAGCTAAGCTAAACTGAATCAGGACCATACTTGGTGTATGTTTGGCGATTTTTTTTTCCTATTGGGTAGTCCTAATTCTTAAAAATAAAATGTCAGTGTTCAAAGTTTCCGCGAGCCTAGTATGTCTTAGTATCATACTTTTAAAACAATAGGTTTTTTGCTTGGTTTATATATAAGAAGACGAATTTTAAGTTGTGTATATGTTATGAATATTTTAGGTTACCGCTTAAAGTCTAAAGGTTTTTTTTTAAAGTTTCAGCAGTGTTCTTTACATTTTCACCTCTTTAATAAGAAGAATGTTTTGAAAAAATGTTGCGTGTCAATATTTTTTTGGCATGTTATAATATTATTATGTATTTGTATATTTGATAAATGGACATAACTTTGTGATATGATAAGACAGATACTGGCAAAATTAATGATTCAATCAATCAGCAGTTCACGTCAATTGTTGAACTACTATTTTGGTAATTATTTGGATCACCGGAAAGAGCGATTTTTTCGCTAAAATTTTTTAATATAGACCAATTAAAGGTTGCTGATCACAATTTTTCGTATGCATTTTCTCCGAAAACGCCTAGTTTTAGAGAAAAAAAATATTAAAATTTTTCAATTACCCGTTAGGTTTTTCTTTCCTTTTAATTTCCTGGATTTTGTAGTTTTCTCTTCAAAATCAGTGATTAAACTTGAACCAAACCATCTGTCCATAGATTATTTTATCAAAAAAGCAACGTAAAAACTGCAAATTTCATTAAAATCCTTGTTAAAATGCAAACATTTGTAAAGAAATTAACAAATCACAATAATTTCACTTGCGACTTAAACGTTGCGGTGTTGCCATAGTTCTTTTTATAACTGATATACAGGGTGTTTAATAACTACGGCACGAAACTTTAAAGGGTGATATGTAAGGTCGTTTTAAGAAAAAAAGTTCCTATGAACATATGTCCGGAGTTGCTTCGTTTCTGTTGAAGTTAAAAAAAAAGAAAAACGTCATAAATATCCTTAAACTGATTTGGTTGAAATTTGGTGTAATAAGGCGCTTATTTAGCCCTAACTAGATTGAAATTATTAGGTCCAGTGGGCACCACAGCCAATTATTATTGAGAAGAAAAAGTACGCCACTGTCTTTTTTTTTTTAGTTTTTTTATTTGTTCAGATTAAGCAAATACAAATACAACTTTTTGGCCTCTTGTGTTTTTCTCATATCTGGCTTCGTTTGCGAGAAAGAAAATAAAAATCACTTTAACTCATTCTAAAACTTATCCATGGACAACATAAAATAACAACCAAAAATAAAAAATAAACAATTTCGTCCTTACAGTAAATGAGCAAAATGCCCACCTTCTGATAAAATGCATGACTGCAATCGATTTGTCATTGATTGTCTTGACACGTTCAAAAATACCTGGAGTATTCCTTATGACATTGCAATTGTTAATTATTCAATTCCTCAAGTCATTCACATCTAGTACAGGAGTTTTATAAACAAGAGCCTTCAGATGACCCCATAAATAGAAATCTAGAGGATTATTACCAGGACTGCGAGCTGGCCAATTTTGAGGTCCTGCACGTCCAATCCAGCGATTAGGGTAGGTGATGTCGAGATGCTGACGAGCAAGAACACTAAAATGAGCTGGAGCCCCGTCGTGCATAAACCACATGTTGACTCTCACATGTAGGGGTACTTCTTCTAACAAAATGGGTAAATGATGTCGCAAAAAGTCCGTAGGAACCTGTTAATCTTGGCGGTAAAAAAAAATGGGCCAATTAGGTAGTCACCAATAATTCCTACCGAAACGTTAAGTGAAAATTGTTGCTGAAAGACTTTCTCTAATAACGTGGGGATTTTCGTCGGTCCAAAAATGGTCATTGTGAAAGTTCATAATAGCATTTCGTGAAAAATTTGCCTCGTCCGTAACTAAAATATTTGGTAAAAAATTATTATTGTGTGCCATCCTATGAATCAACCACCTGCAAAACATTAATCTTGAGTGAAAATCCCGAGGCAGTAGAGCTTGGACCCGCTGTATGTGATATGGGTACAGGAGGTTTCTTTTTAGATTTTTCCAAACGGTTTTTGGGCTGACTTCAAGCTGCAGTGCAATCTTCCTGGTACTATTTGAAGGATCTTCTTCTATGGCATCAAATATAGCTTCTTCTAGTTCAGGCGTTGTTACAGTTTCTGGTCTTCCACCACCTGTATTTTTATTAAAACTTCCAGTTTTACATAATCTTGCATGATGCATGCAATAATCAGAAAATCATTCTCAGATTTTTTGCCATTAGGAAATCGCTCTCGGGCAAGCCCTCGAGCGATTTCCACGGCAAAAAATCTTCGGAATGATTTTCGATAATTTCCTTATCCCTTAATATATTACTACAGAATATTCCACTCACGTATAAAAAATCCCATAAGGACAGTGGTATTTTCGAAAACTTACAGCGGATATACAAAATCGAAAACACCAAAACGAAAATACCACTTGTCAGTGTCACTTTGTTGACAAATTTCTATTTATTATTTCAAAGTTGACAAAATGAATGTTTTTGGATTCGTGAAATATTCCTTTAAATACCATGCGTGCTTTAAAACTAACCGGATAATTTTTCACTTATACGTGTTTTCTTTACAAATTTTACTCGTCCTTCGGACTCGTGAAATTAAAGAAACCACGCATTCGTAAAAAATTATCGGTAATTTTAAAGCACTCGTGGTATTACACCCGAATATTCCACTCACGTATAAAAAATCCCATAAGGACAGTGGTATTTTCGAAAACTTACAGCGGATATACAAAATCGAAAACACCAAAACGAAAATACCACTTGTCAGTGTCACTTTGTTGCGAAAATACCACTTGTCAGTGTCACTTTGTTGACAAATTTCTATTTATTATTTCAAAGTTGACAAAATGAATGTTTTTGGATTCGTCAAATATTCCTTTAAATACCATGCGTGCTTTAAAACTAACCGGATAATTTTTCACTTATACGTGTTTTCTTTACAAATTAAAGAAAGCACGCATTCGTAAAAAAGTATCGGTAATTTTAAAGCACTCGTGGTATTACACCCGATAATATGACAATACTATCACTGTCAGCTGCTCTCCAAAGCAGGTAGGTAGGTACTTCATTTGGCCTTGGTAATAATTTGTTATAAATAGCAGATGTGGTAAGCCAAAAATATGATAATAAAAGTAAACCTATTGAAACTAGTCGTGCATTTTATCAGAACGTGGACATTTTGCTTATTTACTGTAAGGGCGAAATTGTTTATTTTTAATTTTGGTTGTTATTTTATGTTGTCCATGGATTGCTTTTAGAATGAGTTAAAGTGATTTTTTTTTGTCGCAAACGAAGCCAGATATGAAAAAAACACAACAGACCAAAAAGTTGTATTTGTAGTTGCTTAATCTGAACAAATAAAAAAACTTTAAAAAAAGGCAGTGACTTACTTTTTCTTCTCAATAATAATTGGCTCTGGTACCCACTGAGACGCCACTGGACCTAATAATTTCAATCTAGTTAGGGCTAAATAAGCGCCTTATTACTTTAAATAACTGAACCTCTCAAAAACTAGGCGTTTCCGAAGGAAAAATATTTGAAAAGCTGTAATTGGCGACCTCCAATTAGAGAAATTAGCGAAAAATTCGCTGTTTCCGGTGTTCCAAATAATTACCCCTATTTTTCTTCCCTCGGTTCTGTCTTGGGCTAATTAGATCCAGTTGCTTCCGACTCTCCTGATTTCGTCGGTTCAGCGAGTACGCTGTTTTTCTTTGTATCTGCACGTGATCTCCATTCCAACAGCCATTTGGTCCATTTGTGTTTTGCGATGATCCGGATGACATCATTGACGCCAGTGCAACTTTGTTCCTCACATGGTTTCTCAGAGTCAAACCCGACATTGATATCTCTATATTTCTTTGGGTTATTCTGAAACTTCTTTTTAACCTTTCGCAGACCGTGATAGAGTGTCTGGTTATCCCTGGAGATGCGAAATTAATTATTTATTAGTTTCTATAAAAACCGTGATCCATTTCTTTAGGGATCCCAGCAAGTTTTATCAAGGAAGTTTGAGTCTTCTGCAAGATCCTTGGTGTCCCCTAAAAAGTATAGGAATTTCTAGTAATTTAACTTAAGTAGTTGTTGTTCTAATGCAAACAGATACAATAGCAGCTTATAAGCATTTTGTTTAAAAAATGGTATTATAATTATTTTTGTCCCTATGTTTAGGAATTTGTATGAAGATTTAACATAAATATTTGTGCTCAACAAAAATTAGGCACTTTTATGTGAACGTGTGTTTATGATGATTATTTTGTGGTAAATACCGGATGTAAACGAAATCATTGTACAGAGCACAACAGCGGTATGTTAAAATATATTGTATTCAAATTGCGGGTATTGCTATGTTTGAGTAGGATCTTAATTGTTATCTTAAAACCATTTTTTTATGACAATCTCTACTTTTTTTGCACAATCGAATTCTTCTCAAAATTACCTTTTCAACGAGATTCAACAAGTTGACATTTACGTTCAAAATGGCGACGTAAGAGCCATTTAACATAAAACAAACGCCGTCTAAAAGCACCGCATACAAGTCACATTGGAAAAGTAGCGATAAGATATGTTAAATTAGGCCCTTTTATAATTCTTTAAAGACTGACATTTAAATTTAAAATAAAAAAAAAATTTTAAGGTATGATGGTATGATATATTTTGCATTAATATAAAAATCTTAAGGTATTCTTACCTAATAAACCATCTAAAATCTACAGACACAGGCCCGTGGAGAGCAAATCCGGGCCCGGGGGCTGAAAATTACGGGCCCCTTCATGTAATTTCGAAAGTTAGGTTTTTAGGCTGCGAAAAAACCACCTTAATCATGTCATATAATTGTATATTGAAATAAATACAATCATGAGTTCAATGTTAACAAATTTAAAATTAATTCAGAGTTCAAATATTGCAACATTTTCAACTAGTCTAAAGATATACCTAATTATGTATAGTAACATTCTTGAAAGTTATGTTGCTTCTTTATATATTTATAATAATATACATATATAAAATGTTATTTATTACATATTTATGTTAAAAAAACTATACTACTCTGCCCGCGCGGGATATTTTCTTAATTCACTCAAAAATTACATTACGTTCAAAAAAAATTTTTTGAACAGTCCCGAAAAATCCGGCCCCCCCCCCCCCCCAAAACCCCGGGCCCGGGAGCAATTGTCCCCCCCCCCCCCCGTCTCGTCAGGCCTGTACAGACATAATATAACTGTACTACAGTAGTAGTAGTAGTACAGGGTTATTTTTTATATTTGCGCACCCATCTATATATAGAACATCACATAAGTGACAGAAAAAAACTTTTAATACAAAAGTCGTTTCTTCTGTAACTACGGTTCGAGCTTTCGAAGTAATTTCCGGATTCCTTTTCACTATACACTGGCTGAAATTAAAGGCGTACACTTTTTAATTGTACATATTTTTTTTCATTTTGCACTAATTTAATTTATTTTTGGAGTGACGATGAACTGAAATCGTCTCAGTAAAATGTGTAATTTTTATCAAGATATTTCGATCAGGGCCGGATTGACAGGTTTTTTTCAACAAACGTGCGCTTATGTTCGTTGCAAACGGAAAATGATTTATTTAAATTTCAGATGATAGGTTTTATTGGTAGTTTAACTATCGAAAATTATCCAGTATAGGTCTCACTGTGAAAGATTTTAAAATTCAAGAAATACAATTTATTTTGTTCAGTCTTAATTAACAAATTTAATAATACTAACAATTAATGATATCAAGACTAACTATCACTTAAAATCGAGAGTAGTCTAAATATTTACAGGATAACATTATGAATATGACCACCATGATTTTCTATCGCCGATTGCAGTCGCCTTCGCCATAGGTCAATAGCTACATTGATTATGTCCTGGTTAAAATTATTCCAACAGAACTGTAACCTTTCCTTTAGCTCTTCGATGGTGTTAAACCTTTGACCATTGTGAACATTTGCCTCTAAAATTCCCCATATGGAATAGTCAACAGGGTTTAGGTCTGGACTATTGGGTGGCCACATCTCCTGTTCGATGTAATCGGGGCATTGCTCAAACAAAAACATTCTTGTACTCCGAGAGGTATGGGAAGGAGCACCGTCTTGTTGGAACACGTAATCGTCGCAGATTGCTTCAATTTCAGGAAGCAAGTGATGTAAAATTTGTTCTAATCGTTTCTCCTTTACATTGGCATTAAGTTTTTGACAGTAAGACTTTAAGTTGGCAATCATTTTTTATAGTTCTTTGATCTGTAGAACGGTGAATTCTTGTTCTTTTCGCTATTTTTCTGGTACCTGCAGATTCTTCAGGTCGTACTTTTTGTATAATATTTCTTACCATGGTAATATTTCCTTGAGTTCTTGAAGTTTTCTTCCTTCCCCTTCCAACTTTTAATTTTAGGGATCCATTATTTTCTCTAAGATGTCTTAAAAACTTTTCAACTGTTCCAACAGACCAATTTTTTTCAGGGAACTCCTTTACAATTTTTCTTGCACCGTAATTATGTTTTTGTCGAGAATATTTGATAACAATTCGATCCTCTTCACTTAAGACTGCCATTGTGTATGGATTAGCTGTCACGAAGCGTACAAAACATCAAAAATAACATTGTTTTTCCACTACTAACCTATAACATCGCCATTATTGACCGATTATTAACGTTAAAAATCGTTTTTCTCTACCTTATAAGTTATTATTGACCATGGTCAATAATAAGGCATTGAAATCCATTATTGACCGATCTTCAAGAATCTATTTGAAGGCAGGTAACTTGATTTTTTGATTCTACAACATGAATTCATAAACATGAATGTGGTTAGGCAACCAGATAATTATCAACACATATTAGATTACTTGATATTGTAAAATATCGATACAATCAACATTTTTTCTGCTTCCATCCTTAATTCTGGAGGTGTACACATAATAATATCACTAACATTTTCTTCGCTCATTTTTTAAAAAAACGGAAAACTCGTGAAATCTGATGACATAAATGAACAAAAATTGACATTAACAAAGCCACCTGACAAAACAACAAAATATTTTGCCAATTCCAAAGCGCAGGTAACTTGATTAAAAAATATACTTATACCTACCCATAATTTTTTATAATTAATAATACTATTAAGATAAATGTCTTATAAAAGTTTGTAGTAGTGGAAAAAATATTATATTAGCCACGGTTTAGACAGCTTATAGCCCTCGCGTCTTAAATCCCTCGTCGCTCCGCTCCTCGTGATTTAAACTTGCCGCTCGGGCAATAATGATGGCTGTCTAAACCTTGGTTAATAATATACTATTTTCCACTACTAACCTATCACATCGCCATTATTGACCGATTATTAACGTTAGAAATCGTTTTTCTCTACCTTATAAGTTGACCATGGTCAATAATAAGGCATTGAAATCCATTATTAACCGATCTTCAAGAATCTATTTGAACGCAGGTAACTTGATTTTTTAATTCTACAACATGAATTCATAAACATTTTAAACAGTTAGGCAACCAGATAATTATCAATACATATTAGATTATTAGAGATTCTTGATATTGTAAAATATCGATACAATCAACATTTTTTCTGCTTCCATCCTCCACCTGACAAAATAACAAAATATTTTGCCAATTTCAAATCGCAGGTTGATTGATTAAAAAATATATTTATACCTACCTATAATTTTTTATAATTAATAATATTATAATGAAGATGAATGTCTTATAAAAGTTTGTAGTAGTGGAAAAAATATTATATTAACCACGGTTTAGACAGCTTATAGCCCTCGCGTCTTAAATCACGAGGAGCAATAATGATGGCTGTCTAAACCTTGGTTAATAATGTACTATTATTATTTTAATAACAGTCATGGATACTCTGATTTTTAATAACGGTCATGGATGCTGCGATCATGGTTCAAACGACTTCAAAAATCCAAAATGATAACCGCAATGTTTTAGTACATCAATGAACAAAATAAATTGTATTTCTTGAATTTTAAAATCTTTCACAATGAGACCTATACTGGAGAATTTTCGATAGTGAAACTACCAAAAAAACGTATCATCTGAAATTTAAATAAATCAGTTTCCATTTGCGTAACGAACATAAGCGCAGGTTTGTTGAAAAATACCTGTCAATCCGGCCCTGTTCAAAATATTTTGATAAAAATTACACATTTTACTGAGACGATTTCAGTTCATCATCACTCCAAAAATAAATTAAATCTGCAAAATGAAAAAAATATTTACAATTAAAAATTGTACTCCTTTAATTTGAGCCACAGTGTAGATGGTCTTCTTTTTAGAAACAGCTTCAACCATTCCCGGTTTATCATATTCGAAAGGATTTTCACGATGGTCAGCTTCAAGAATTTTTTCTACTGCCAACTGAACTTCGTCATGGTGCATGGGCAAACCTAGTTTGGCTTTTGCGATAATCCAGTCTTCTAATCTCTTTTCCTCACTTTCACATAATATAGGCGGAGATTTCATTTTTCGCCCCAGTGGCACAAGGTCTCTTATTTTATTGTTTAGTGTTGCCTTAGGACTTCTATACGTCTTTGCTGCGGCATTTTGGCTGTTCTTGCCACATCGAACTTCTTCGATGGCCAACCTCAACTGATCTTCTGAATAACGAAATCGTATGTACTGCTTTTTACTGGACATCTGCATTAAGAAAAAGAAAATAGTTAATATTATTATAATTGGATTATATAAATCCTATATTCGTCGGTTTTTAGAACCAAAATAAAACCAGGAATTTCCCATTAAACTGACGTTTCGCATTTATTTAAATACTTCATCAGGAGATTTTTGTGTGGTATTAAAAAAATTATGATAGTGTATATTTGTTATCAAAATTTTCTTGGGTAGATCTATAAAACAAAAACAAAATAACAGACAGGTAACGTTACTCACACAAGCACTCCGTCAAACTACTGTTTTTTGGATACCACACATGTCCTGATGAAGCATTTAAATAAAGGCGAGACGTCGACTTGTTGGGAAATTCGTAACAGTAAAGTTGTGTTCATTTACTGGTACACTTTATTATGTAAAAGCGACCAGTGAATGAACATGACCAAAACCCCTTGTTCATTTACTGGAAAGGAGCACTGAATACTTGTTTTGAGGTTATATTTAGTTTCAGAAATAAATTCTTTATCTTTTGATATATTCATGATTAATCTGTAAGGGGTTGTCACCAAACTTAGTGAATAAGCACAATGTTCATTTACGGGTGCCAGTTCATTCACTGGTACCTTTACCCTACCAGCGTTGTCCATTTTCCAATCACTTGTTTTATTGTACTACGAATTGTGTATCTAAATCATCATATTTTTATGCAGACTGTTTATATCAAATATATATAAATTGACATTAAAAAAATATTGGCGTAATTACAGGTAGAAACCGCTCATTTGGTTTTTAGATAAAAATTAAGATCCCGTTCAAACATAGCCGTAACCCAAATTTGAATAAAATATCTTATAACATAAGGCTGTTGTGCTCTGTACAAATAATTTCGTTGACACCCGTAAATCTCTAAAATAGGCTAGTGATAGGTTGATTTGTTAATATTAATTAGGGTAAATTATCACCTGTACAAAATTGCAAAGGTAGAACCCAATTTTATGTTGTTTTTTTCTTGGTGTATATTTTACTATCAACAATTTTACTGGTAAAATAAAAAAATAACATAAAATATGGGCAGAGTAATATTACCCGTTTATACACATTAAAAATGAATTACATGTATATCATAATAATTTCACAAAACCATCTGTGTTTTAATTTTTTATGACTTTGATAAGATATAGGAGCTCCCTGCAACTTTTAATGGGCAAATATTGCGAATTATACAGTACATCTTTTTAAACGGGATTTTTAAACAAAAAACAATATATATCGTTAAGGTCCGGCCAGTCCATTATTTGACAAATAATGACTTCACAGTGCGTTTTTTTTTAACTAGGGTAATAAATTCCACGTGTTAAATTTTTAACCCTATGCTAGGTTTGTTCTACTGAAGCAGCTTTGCTTTGGAACAGGTAAAGCTTAGGGTTTCAGGCTTGTGTGAAATTTACCTTTAAGCCAACACTCAGAGAAATATCTTTTAAAGTCTTTCCCGGACAAAGAAAATTGTACTTTTTGTGCACTAGGTGTTAACCTGAACTAACATTTGTCTCCTGCCTTCAGAGCATGTAGAGGTGACGTAGGTATTGCTGCATTATAAAACAGTGTTGCCTTGAGACTACAGCTATAAAACAGGGCGTCCCGCAGGGCTCAATCCTGGGCCCTATTGTATGTTGATAGTCTGTCTGCACTAGTTGATGCGGATCTTGTGTTTCAGTTTGCTGATGATACAGGTGCAGTTGTGACTGCAGGAGCAGTGTCGGAGCTATCGACAGGCAGCACCAGAGATAATGACCCATTGATGTAAATACAATTATATCAAAAACTCTGAATACACCAGCTTAATCCCCTTTAAAAAAAAAACGAGACTTCACGACACTTCTTCATAATTGACTTCAATTTATATTTGAGTGCACAAGTACAATCAACCGCAGCTAGTATAAGCATTGACAGCATAAAATCGATTTAATATGTATTCGTACAGGCTGTTATATCTTATGATATGCTTTTCTGGGGAGCAGCGCCGGGCGCGGAAGTTTTAAAGTTCAAAGAAAGACTAGCGCCCTTTAATTTAAACTTAAAATTTGAACTACTCCAGCACTGTATTTTAAAAATATTTAGGAATTGTGTTTTGAGGCAGCTATGAACACAAGAGGCAGAGGTCATCTTGTCACCCCTCACATAACTCAACATTTTTTAAAAGAGGACCATAGTATAGGGCAGTAAAAGCATATCAGATGCTTCCAAAGTCGATCAGAGATATCACAAGTTTTGTACGTTTAAGAAAGAAGGTAGGCAATTAATTGTAGGCCTGGGAAAAACAGTATTATTCATTCGACTTTCTTTCTTGATTTATTTATTTTCATATTTTGTTCGTATATTTACAGGCTCTTGTGATTTTACTAATAGTGGAATTTTGGCACAAGAAGTGGCATATAACGTCGTCGCTTCTTATCCTGAATGGTCAGTCCTCTTCAGAATAAGAGTACAACGGTTCCATGAAAGATTTGTAGCCAGTGAGTTCTCGCAAGAGGATGCAAAGAAATGCAAACTGAAGTAAATGGAGAGTTCTAAGTGTTTGCTTGGTACTAGTCTTGCTAAAGTTTCGAAAAAACCTAGAAGTAGTCACAAAGCAATTAAAAAAGATAAATAAGTCTTTTAAACTCGAGAATGTTCAAAAACTTTTGCTCAATGATAGTTTTCTTAGAATGCAGTTTTGTGGACAGTGGATGAACCGAATGAACAACGACCAAACCACAACAAATAAAATATTATTATTGGCTGACAGTATCTTCTGTACTAATGGTACAGTCAACAGATAAAATACAAGAATATGGGGGCGAGAAAATCCTTAAATAATTCAGCAAGCCTTTTGGCTGGAATTGGTGGTGATAATTGAACCGTGTTTCATCATATCTGATACTGAGAAACGCTCTAGCACCACGTTATTGCAGGATAATTTGTCAATATGTTGGAGTTTCTGCTCATAGCGCAGTAGGTGTTACCGAATTTTTAAATGCCACGTTACCTTAGCAGTGGATTGACTGTTTTGACAGATATTTCGCCTTTAGATTACTGTTTTTATTGAGGTTACTTATCGTCGAAAGTATTCGATATTGTTAAAAGCAGAGCAAACATTCTAGGAGAGCTTTGTAACCAAATTATCGGGACTCGAGCGCCGTTACTCCTCGGCAGCTGCTGAATTTTAGAAGATTTCTACGACTATCTGGGTTTTTGCTTGGATCAATTTGGAGACAAGTTTGAATATTACTTAATTTTTTCCGAAAATCGTTTATTTACGGTGGATGCATACGTGTACCGAAACCTCCATTTTCAACAACGTATTTAGAACATTTTATTCTTTACTGTTGTTATTTTAGAAATATTTTGTTTACTTTTGTAAATATTATTTATGTGATAATGTATAAAAATATAATAGACAAAAAAACAAAGATTTTACACAGGGTGTATAAATCGTCAGAAAGCTTGACATTCATATTGACGCCTTATCTACCTGCTAGTTGTGTACACTACAAATGCAATTTTTATCAAGAAGTCATCGTATTTTGGTTAGTTATTGAGTTGACCTAATTTCCCTGAATTTTATCTGTTTAAAGTTTTGGCTATACAGGTCGGGAGGAACGCAGACTCCAGAAGTATTGTACACGTGAAAACAATGTGAATAAACCCGTTTGTTCGTATCTGATTTTCATTTGTTTTCAAATTATAGGCGTAGTCAAAAATGTTCCACTTGTATCCAAGTTTTCGCATAATCAGAGTATGCCATGTTTGAGACTCAAAAACATTTGATAACTTTGTTGTTTTGACAATGTGGCAGTAATTGAACGTAATGGAAGTGCTGCCTGGTGTTGAAGAATATCGTCAACGGTTTCCACATCAGAAATATCCTACCGGTTAGTTTCCCAGTGCTAACATAACATCTGAACGAGCTAGTCCACAAGGTTTAGAAGAAGTAAAAAATATTCTGGATTTAGTAGAAGAATTTGCAACGATCAGCTTTGGTATTCTTTTCTGGGGCTCTTCGAGGTGTACTCAGGACATATTCAAGGCCCAAAAGAGAGTTATTCAATGCACCTTTGGACTTCATCCAATGGCATCATGCAGGCCCTACTTTTCAAAGTTAGGAGTTCTCACCGTACCCTCACTTTACTTCCTCTCACTGGTGAACTTTGTTAAAAAAAAATCATGAACTCTTTAAAACGAATCACTCCAATCAGTCTAATATGTGAATGCTAACCAGTTCAATTTATTTCGAGAATGGCCCGATGTATAGAGCCATCAAGGCATATAACATGCTACCACATGACTTGAGGCAAATACAGAGCCTGCACAGCTTTAATAAAGCAGTCAAATTATTTCTGTCAGAAAAATGTTATTACTGTTTTAAATTTAATTGTTAATAATAATTATATAGTTTTTACACGTTTATTAGTCTATTAGTATTGTCTGGTCATTTACACTACATATTTTATTTATATTTATTTTTAATGTGGCTTTAGATATTTAGATATTGTGAAAATTCAAAGCATCTCCACTTTAGCCCAAAGTTATAATTTAGTCTAGCTACCCCTGGTTGGACCTTTTTTGTTGACTTTGCCTTGTCATATTGTATATGATTTTGATTGCAAATAAAGAATATTATTATTATTATTAGCTCACGAAGAATTGGGCATGCCACAAAAAAGAGTAATAAATACAAAGGCTTATATCCATACCATGTACAGAGAGTACAGCACCTAAAACCGGAAGATTATGCTAAACGTATGAAATTTTGTCGGTGGATAAATAATAATCATCGTGGTGTATCGCGTATACTTTGTACGGATGAAGCAACAGTCAAAAGTAATTTTCAACATAAGTTCGGGGTAAACGTGTGGTGTGGTATGCTCGATGTTATTGAATTGACCCTTTCATTTTGGAGAATCGCCTCACAGGAAATCACTACTACTTCAATTTTTTACAAGGACTACTAGAGGATGTTCCTGTAAACATCAGAATGCAAATATCCTCTCAGCATCGCGGAGCTCCTGCACATTTCGCTCGTCAAGTCGAGCAGCATTTAGACGAAAGATTTCCAGGGCGTTGGATTGGTAGCGGTAATCCTAATTGGCCTCCAAGATCTCCAGACCTCACAGCACTAGATTATTGTTTATGGGGCTGGTTTAGAAATAAAGTGTATAAAGTAAAAGTGAACACTCGGGATGCACTAATTCGACGTATTAGAAATACCGCAGCCAATATTAAGGAAGAAAGACATGAAGCAATTAGGAGAGCCAACAGACGCTCTCCGTAGACGAAGCAGAAAATGTTTAGAGGTCAATCGCGGTGTTTTTAAATATTTATTAAAATAACGCTATGATTAAGAAAATGTTAATGGATGAAATTTTGTTTATTTGTTGTTATTACACTATAACTTGAAAACAAATGAAAGTCGGATACGAACATATGGGTTTTTTCACATTGTTTGGGCGTGTATAATACACCCCTGTAGTTTGGCCCGTGGCCTCCCGACTCACCCTGTATATACATAGAGGCCCCAGCATGAGGTTACAAATTTAGCACGCAAAATAGGTTGTTAAAAAAATGCTCATTATATCCAAAAAAAATAACAAATAACATCATAGGAGCGTTATTATGAAAACGAATACCCTAGGACATTACAGACTTGTTGACAAGCGAATCAAATAATGTTTTAGCCGGACATTAAACGTTGAAGGCACCAAGGGTATCAAAAGGGTTAATAACACGTTTGGTTGTAACGTAAAATTCGTTTCAGGTTCTTTCGTTGATCTGTTGACTGAAATAAAACTTCATTGCTACCCTTTGCCATAGAAACCCATAGATTTTCAAGACCTCCAGATAGGGCCGGATCTATTTTTCCTGCCACTAAAAGTTCCCATGTAAATTCGCCTGTTTTTATTGCATTGATAATGCTTTATGGCAGGCAATAGGTCAGGGAAAGATTTTGAAACCCACTTTACAATCGTGTTCAGTTGTTCAGTGAGGTATGAGACAACAGGTCTTTGGAGACAACGTTTTTGTGGTTTGTACATTTGCCTATGGTTTCCCAGAGTTGAAGATTTATTCAATGCATACGGCATAAAGATCCCGCTTTTATCCAACGAATTATGCATTTTAATTTTACCCAGGCCTCATTCACAACTCTCATGACAATCGCTGTCCCATACCTCATTCCCTCAAAACACATAATGTCGACCTCAAGCGTTATTATCCCTTGGGGAAAAATACGGTACGTTTCCTCCAGGACGGTTATTTATTACATTGTAATTTTTGTAAGTTTCACTCAAGCGCAATATTTTCCAAAAGTTGCCTCAAAAGAAGTCATAATATTCAGTAAATCGTTAAAATAGTTACCATACCAAAGGAGCGGAAACATCTACTTACTACCTTGATTGGTGGCTCAATTCAGTCCTCTTCAAAAACGTAAGCAAATAAATATTTTTTGTTGTCGTATCATAAAGGTCGATTCACACGCATAACTCACGTCTCGGGTCCGGTCCGTGAAGTATCAGTGTCAGTAAAAAAAAATATCGTCGCTTTACTTTAAACGAACATATTAACACGAAAGCCCGGCACGTTGTTAACCTTCAGTCTCGTTTCAGAGTCCGATCCGTCATAAAATATATTCGGGGCAAATGATATTTTTCGGTTTTGTCTGAAGCATTCAGACAGCCTAGCTTAAAAGAATGCAATGTCGATAAGCTTCCAGTGTGTACACTACAGCAGTATCCCATTTATATGATCTTCATCATCGACAACTATTATAGCAATTATAGATTTGTCGTTAGTGAAACGAGCCATTTTACATGTATAGCGGACATCCCTAGACAGAGACGGAACTTTGTTGGCCCGGAGACATGACTAATGTGTGTGAATAAAGGACCTTTTGTGGCAGTTTCACCTAGGAATACCCTTCTCTCATTTATTTTCATCCTTTCTTCAATTTTCATTGATAAGCCTAAGGCTAGCTGCGGACTGGCGAATTTAAACCGAACAACTTAACTTGCGCACTAATCTTGGAAATAAAGGCCTGTTTTCTCAAATTTCGTAGAATACGACAATACCTGCTAAGTTTTCGAGGATAAAGAATCCGAATATTCCGAATCTCGTTAGTTTTATTTCTGCAAATTCCCTTTAAGAATAACCCTTAATATGCCAAAAATCACTTTTTTTCGTTTTTTGCCTGTTAATGTTGTGAGGACTTGCGGAGCGGGGTTTTTGAAAAGGTGGGCCCGCCGCTATCCTCGGAGTAACCACCCGCCTCAGTAGTTTTTTTTGTCTTAAAACTTATGGTAAACATGCAATATATACCACTTCCCCTGGAGGCGGGTGGGTGTTCCGAGAGTGGCGGCTGGCCCACTCGCTCAAAACCATCGCGAAGCCCCCGTTTTCGCAGGTCCTCACAGGGGTAGCAGACAGAAAAGGTTTTCTTTTTTTTGCATTTTAAGAGTTGATTGGGGGTTGTAGAAATAAAATTGTGGAGATTCGACTCCTCCGCCCTTTATATACTACTAAGCGTGTATGATATTTCCTTTATTATCGCTTGTCGAAATTTTGAATAATACCGAAAATTGCAAGTGCGCAGCAGGCCTTAGAGACGCATGTTTGTGTAAAGCCCTCATTAATTTTTTAAAAAATTTTTATACTAGTCACATTCAAAATTCTCTCTATCTGTTCAAATATTTAATATTCACAATTTTGAATTGAAAGTATATTTCCTAAATTTTGTTTTAAAATCCCTTTAAGAGATTTTTAAATTGGCCGCCAATAATTGGTTGGTGGGGTGCTGTCCGTACGGAGTTAGGCAACCAACAATACAGTTTGTGTATAGATATTGCATACATCCTATTTCAGGAATAAAGACAGAACCGAACTAAACTAAAATATTTTACTAATAATTATATTAATAGTATGAAAATGTTTGCGTGGGGCGTTTTTCTAACTAATAGTATCATTTTTATTACAGGTTTTCGAGGGAGAAGAAGATAACACACCATGTAAAATGTAGGTACAACATTTATATTAGATACGTTAGGATTTTTTTAAATACAAGTCAAATAATTAACATAATAAGGCTGTACAAATTAGATAACGTTTTTACTTTAAGTAAAAATGATAATATTAGACTATTAAACTTTTACAAAGTAAAGGTGAATTTGTTATATTGTGATTTAATAAATCATGCATGTGTTTAATAAGAAACTCATTATTATTGTATTGTATACAGGGTGTTCAATGGGGTCTCTCGGGCCATTTATTGTACTTTTGCCGCTAGAGGGCGTAACGCTAAGGACGAATTAGAAAATCGGGGCTTCTCCTTTAGTTAACTAGGTATAGGTATATTGAAAATATTTGCATTATAATTTCTAGATAATTCTAAATAATTTCAGTTCTGAATTTTTTTCTGTAGATAAAATAAAGTGGTAGAGTGAGCGCAAACATTTATTTAAAAAAATATTGATAACTCCGGTTTGGTTTAATAAAATTAAGCGAATTTGATCTTATTGTAAACCGCTTCTTTATTGCTTTATTATCTGTGTTATAATTCACGTCTTCGAGTTTTTGTAGTGGAATTTAGGGGGCGCTATATTTGAACCACTAACATATTTTGCGGTTTATCGTCTTTTAAATGTGAACATTATATTATGTTAACATCTTCAGGGTATCTCTATCAGCCGAAGATGTTGGCATATACAGTGCCAGGGACGTCCCCCCATTCGAACCGTCCATGCTATACAGGGTGTTATGGAAATGACTTATTATATTTTAAGGGGCCACTCCTGAGGTGGTCTAGAGTTACACTTGATAGTTTTTTTTTCTAAAATCGGAAGTATTTTGAATTTTGTAAAATACCTTAAAACCGGACTATGTGCGCCTTCCATGATAGTTCAATGCCCCTGAACACATGTGTTTTTGACAAGACAAACTGCTGGAATGGTAATTGTTTAGTTTAGTGCAATTAATGTTGAATTTTGTGCTAAAATTTCGTATATAGACTAATTGAGGGTAGCTGATCACAATTTTCCTTTTGCGTTTTTACGGCAAATGCACTGGTTTTGAGAAAAAAAATGTTAAAGTTTTTCACTTACAGGTTAGGGTATTCTTTTGTAAGGATGTCTTCAATTTCCTAGATTTTATGGTTTTCCCTTCAAAATATGTGATAAAACTTTCACCAAACTATCTGTTCATAAAATAAGAACAACATTTTAGCAAAAAAACAATGGAAAAGGCACAAATTTAATTAAATTCGTTGTTAATACGCCGACAAAGTAGAAGCGTCTCTTTTCAGATTCATTGCACTCACGTTGCCAGATTGTTCTTCTTTTTCTTGTAATTATTAATGGCTTCCATCCAGGAGAATGATATGCTAGCTCGAGCCAATAGGATTCATTCAATTAATAAAAATGAATTGAAAAGTATAGGCAATTTATAATACACTAACAATCTGACAACATGGGTGCAGTTTGCTTCTGCTTTTTTGGCCAGCTGTCAGTGAGCTGTCTCCCGTCTTTTTCCAGATAACGTAGAGTTTTCTGTTCGCTTACAAGTTATCCCGTTTTTCAGAGTTTCCTTGTGGCATATTTCGTTTATTTCAACTCAGAAGTGTATACTATGACTCCGACAAGTAATATTTTATTGGAAATAGCAACATTTTAGGATTACATGCAAAATAACATACCGGTGAGTTAGAAAAACTTTAACATTTTTTTTCTCAAAACCAGTGCATTTGCCGCCTAAACGCAAAAGGAAAATTGTGATCAGCTACCCTTAATTAGCCTATATACGAAATTTTAGCGAAAAATTCAACATTTGCACTAAAGTAAACAATTACCCAAATCAGCTGTTTGGGTCATTGGCGCGTAGGTGTTTTGGACCTAAATTTTTGAAGGCATTTTTCTCGAATTTCTAGCTTCGAGCGCCATTTATAGCAATTTTTCCCCAATTCGTCTCGACCTATATATTTACGGGTTAAAAAATAATAAGTCATTTCCATAACACCCTGTATATATTACATTTACTATTATTATCTTTTTAGAAACTTAAATTAATTAAACGTAGAACGTGAAAAAACTTTTTTTACATGTCGAAAACAAAAATGTAGGTAGATATTATGTCTATGGTAGATACCCAACTCTGTTTTTAGGCGAATTCTTGGCAATATTTGGGCGTGGCCCCAAAAAAATTTTGTCTGCGGCGCTTTTTGCCTCCGGCGGACCTACCGGCAGCATTTTCTCATATCTATAAGTGACTGCAAACCACCCTATATCTATTAAAAAAACATATAAACTATTATTATATAAGTAATAAATATGAATATACAAAATAGGATGCTTAATTACCTCTGAAATTCGTCTCTCTATGGGGCCCTGAAAGTAGAAATTTAAAAATGAATAATTTTAAGTATGAATCGTAATAATATTATGTGGGTATAAAGGTGCATTTATAAAACTTTTCGTCGCCACTGTTCCCGTCTCAACTTAACCTAAAGGGGAATAATGTATGCATTTATATATAAAAGCCGCCATCGTTTCCGTTCGTAGTTCCAACATGACCAATTTTTATCTCGCTGACCTTCTGTTGTTCGTCGTTTGTAGGTACTTTAGCCAATGGGAAGAAAGTTATTTAACACATTTGATAAAAAACATAGAAATATTTTCCATATTTTTACGATTTCAGCATTTATAGACAATGCACAGGGCTTAATAACTTATAGTTTAATAATATTATATACTGGCATTATCCACTTTTTCAAAGAAAATTAATATTCTAACCACAAAATAAGTTACTGCTCTTGCGAATTTACAACGGTGGAATTCGTGTTTTATAAATACCCTGCTAAGAACGGTGGCGACGAGCGGGAACGGTGACAACGAGCAGGAGCGGTGGCAAAAAGTTTTATAACTCGACCTATATCAATGTTTGATACATAAACACTATTTAAACTACATATTCCATTATAAAGACAGAAAAGTTAAGCTAAAATTTGTTATCACCTTATATATGTATGCAAAGTTCTTAGAATTCACGGTACAAACGAAGTTTGCACTGCGACAGCCACAGTGGACAATTTTTTGTACCTCTAGTTCTGCCCCGGTGGGAGATGATGCCTTACTGCATCTTTTATTGTTCTATTAATGTTTTTGTAATTTTAAAATTCATTCTGTCTTTACTTTTTTACTGTTCAATATTCTAATTCACAACAGTAACATCTCAAGTTTAATAAAGAAACTAAAGCGGGGAGAATCATAAAATGAACCTAAACCAAGATTATTAATATACCTACCTATTATTAAAATGGAGACTTACCTCAGTTTTATTATACATAATATAATTATTCGGTAACAGCACAGTTCACTCAAAAATAACAATGCCTAGTAATAATTATTGTTAATTGAACATTACACAAACAAACCATAAGGAAAACCCGTAAGGGGACCATAGAAATATGTCCCTTTCCTATTCTATGGAGGGGCAGGCTGGTTTTTCTGCATTTGGTCCGTCAAGTGTCAAAGGCAGGGTCTGTCAACTGTTTTGGTGTAATGAATCTGAAATATTTCTGAAAGGATGTGTGCTGTGTGGGAGTATACAGGCTGTTTCCTAATTAGATAATCTAAAATATTTCAAGCAGCTATTCTTCAGGTATTTTTATAAAGAATACTTGATATTAACATACACTATGTCCAAAAAATTTCTAAAATGGGTCGGAATGGCTAAACCCGAAACGGAAGAGCTAAACCCGAAATTGGAATGGCTATCGCCGATCGGAAGGAGTATGCCACTTAATGTGCTAAAAATGGCAGGGCTATACCCCCCGGGTAATACATATATATATATATATATATATTAATATATTCTTGTTACTTATTAGACATATCTATACTGAAGTAAAATGCAAAAAGTTCAATAAATAATTTAAAATAAACCGTAATTTTTATCGCCTAAACGGGCGAATCTGCACGGAAGTTGCGTTAGTTACTTATTAAAAATCGGTCTACCTCTGACAGGATTTGCGACGTTGCCTTTCTTACTTCACGGCTTGGAAATGTAGGGGGCTATGGTGATATCCATATTTGTGTAAAACAGTTTGAATCTTTCTTGCAGATTTTCCAAAGTATTTACTAGCATCGTCTATAGATAACTTTAGATTTTCTAAAAATAAGTAATAACAGATTGATAAAACAGATTCTTTTCCTACCTTCAAAATATAATAAAATCTGTAGTTCATCATCCTCATTTGCGATAACTGTGCGTTTTTTCCTATGAAGGGTTTTGCGCTCCCTCATGCTCCTTTCGGTATAATAAAAAGTGGACGTAGCAGGAACTGGCATTTCGCGATTAATACGTCGATTCTCTGCTTGCGCTTGAACAACATTATTGTTGTTTTTGTAAAATAGGCGAACTATTTTTAATTTTTCTCCCTCTGTGTAACCCATCTTACGTATGGAATAAAGGAAATCTGACAGCCATATAAATGATGAAAAATAATGGCGTTCGAGTCATTTGTTAATTCATGGCAAGTGCGATTTAGTTAAACAATATAATCACTTTTTTAAAATGCATATAATTCGAAAACGGCTAAACCAAATGTCAACATATCATATATTTTTGAATTCAGGAAAAAAAGATCTATTAATTTTTGTTTCAATATACAGGGTGATCCATTAAAAATTTACCAAGTTTGTGTTTTTTCCTGACTTTGTGATATTCATTTGTTATTTTGCGTAACATTTTCTGGCGATTTAGGATAAACCCTACAACTTTTGTAATTAAAGTTTTTTTCTATCTCTTATAACAAACGCAGCAGACGCTGTCTAAATATACGGAATGACCCTGTACCTATCTTAAAAACGAAATGATTTATTTTTAATAACTTGCGTGTATGCCGGCATTTTTAATTTGTGAGTAATTTTCGTATGCTTAATGTTCGACTTAAATGTCTCTTAGACCCATTTTACCAATGTCCTGTTAACACCAACTACGAGATAATTACCAATGATACCATTGTTGGTTGTTATAAAATAAGTTAAGTGGGCCTTAGCATTTTTTCAGTTGCAGCTTAGATTAGGGTCAGATTTCATAATTTGTTTTAAGATTTTTCTTCTAAAATAAGCTTTAAATTAAAAAATCCAAGTGTCATCTTATGGCATATACCTATCACAAAAAAACATTTTAAAATTAAAATATCAGTGGGGATCATTTTTGTGCTTAAACCACATTTTATTTAGGAAATAAACTTTTTGGACATATTATGTAAATATGAAGCTTTTATCATAAAAGAAGGACCTGTGGAATGGCTACCTGAAATATTTTGAGTTACTTAGGAAAACCCTCTATTTAGTTTTAGAGAGCACTCCTCACAGCGCATATTCCTAAGATTAGACCAGAGAGTAAAATCTATTGGAGTTACGTCACAGAGTAATTTTGTGATTACCATAATTTTCCTAACATTTAACCTCTACAATCGCCCCTAGCCGATTTTAATGCAGAACAAGTACAAAACATTATGTTAAAGAAGCTAATTTCTGAACTGTATTAAGATTTTATCATATCAGAAGCATATTTCCGTTTTTATTCTACAACTAGCGACAATACTGAAACCCAATATTTTTTTGCTAAACTAAAAATATTGTGAAACTAATGCTAGAATTTAAAATTTTAGGATTAGCAAAAAATAATTCAATCATCATGATACTGTCTGTCTAGTAAAAAAAAAAGGACAAATAAAAATAACATGACACATTCACATGCCGCGGCTGGTAGTGGCTAGATTGCAGAGGCACATACGAGTTTTAGAAAAGTGGTTTTCGAGGTGGAGGATTCGCCTGAATCTTGCCAAGACTCTCGAAGAGCAGAGTTAGAAGACCCGAGACTACGCTCCTTGTTAACGGTATTCGGATAAACTGGGTCCAAGAAGTCAAGTACTTGGGACTTATTTTTTTGATGAGAGACTAAACTGGAGAAAAAACTCCGAAATAAGATTAAAAAAAGCTGCCAATTAGCTTCGTTCTATATACTGTTTGTTAAATAAAAAGAGCAAGATAGGTTATAGAACTAAAGTTAATTTATACAATAGACTCTCCTCAGGCCGGTCCTGACTTATGGAGTGCCAACATGGTGCACCATAAGCAAGACAACGCATAACAAGTTCCAGGTGCTACAAAATAGAGCGTTAAAAATAATTGCGGACGCTCCGAGATATACTGTCAATAGAGTACTACACAGAGACTTTGAAATACCGACACTGACGGAATTTTATGACTAAATATTAGCGGATTACTACAAACGTACGGACGTATCCACCAATCCATTAATTACAAGTTCACATTATACAATCACCGCCGAATTCCACCTACAAGTTTCCTAAGAATTGGTTGCCTCCAGCAATAGTCGAGAGGCACTAACGATGGAAGCCTCGACAAATCAAGCCTCTATTTAAGCTGAGAGAAGAATAAGTCCAAAAAGACGCCATTTTTAAACGATCCAGGGCTTCGCTCAACTCCATTTTCTATTTAAAGTTTGGCCAACAAAGGTCCCAATGACTAATAGAAGGTAAAGGCAATGTCTGACTTAAAAGAGAGAGAGATCCAGAATGAATGCCACATTATATATTTAACGTTTTTTTTTTAGATAAAATTGATTTTCGACTCTTGTTCGGCGAGTGCAGGATGCCTAGGTCCCAGTTTTGTGATCCACTGGTAATGGATGGTTCCTCATTCTAGCTGATAATTACTGACAGCGGTGATGGTTCCTCATCTCAGTTGTGGATATTCAGTGCACGTGGATCACCTGAACTAACCTAAACCATATGGTTCCTCGTCCCAACTGTTGAAAACTGGCACTGGAGGTGATTTCACGTGCCAGCTATGATCCACTGGCACTGGATAGTTCCTCGTCCCAGCTCTTATCCACTAGCACTGGTGATGATTACAACTGTTGTTCATTAGCACTGAATGGTTCCTCGGACCAACTGATATTCACTGGAACCGGTGATTGTTCCTAGTTTAGATTACTTCTACAATATTTTTTTTAACTTCTCACCGTAATATCATAAACTAGTCACGACCCTTAATACGGCATTATTCATTGGTTGACATCATGACATCAAGTACCTATACAATTTTCCGATAAATCAACTATTACAAAAAAGTTTTCTATTGGTTGCAATATCCCTTTTAAGTTTTAACCACCCTACAACAATCTAAAATATAAATAGAGAAGGCGTTTGTCCAATAAAACCCATTCAGCAATAGTTTAATAAGTGTATATTTTAATAGGAAATACAAATTTCAGTCGGTGGGTTAATTTATTATAGCTAATGATGATGACTGTTAAACTTGCCACCAATAGGACAATTTTCTTCATACTGCATACACCATTCGGGTTCTAAAGCATCGGCATTCACTCCCAACTTCACAAGTCGTTCTCTGTGAACTAGAAATCGGCTTTCTGCCACTCTCCATGAAGTGGACGGTTCGGACCACAACACTTCGGCCATTGCTGACGCCCTCGGCCAAAGTCGACTGTCTAATGACGTTGAATCTGCTTGTTCTGTCCAAAATGTTGCTTCGGCGCCAAGAACTTGTTTACGTTTTTCACCTATAAATGAATTAATTCATTTGGTATATAGGTCTGGCGAAGTCTTTTAAGGCCCCCATTCATTGGCGAGCGCGGTCGTCCAACATTGTTAGCCTCGCCATATGTTCGCCGGTGTGTGTATGGCGCCAACAAGAGCGCGACCGCGCTCGCTGCTTTTCAGTTCAGTTTAAAAACTTGGTTGGGCGTGCTGTTGTGCTCGTCGCTTGCTCGCCAGTGTGTAGTAGGCGGACAAGAAATATTAAAGTAAAACGCATTATTTTTTAATTATTAAGGGTTAAAAATGGGAAAAAAGCAAAACGAACAAAAGTTTATGAAGGATTTTATTAGTGTATATAGAGAACATACTGCGTTATGGAAAATTAAGTTTCCTGAATATTCTAATAAGTTTGTGCAAGAAAAAAAATATGATGCACTTCTAGAAATTTATAAAAAATATACAATTTTGAAAATGTTACGAAAGACACAGTAAAAAAAAAATTCTTCAATGCGGACTTCGTTCAGAAGAGAACACAAAAAATTTAAGACTCTTAAATCTGGTATTGGAGGAGGAGAAGTTAAGGAACCTAGTTTATGGTACTATAACCTACTTCTTTTTACTGCTGATGATAAAGAGCCTAGAGACACAATCAGCAATGAAGGTAGTGAGGAGAACGGGGAAGCAGATGTATATACCTAATTACTTAAAATAAATATATGTTGTCTTCATAACGGCATAACTTATTAGTGATAAACTGAATGACTCTAGACCCCAGTGCTACGACACACTGCATATAGGTACTAAAATACGTTGTTGGGATACAATGTTCGTGCGTGTGTGGCGAGAGGAGCGAACAGCCCCAAAGAAAATGACAACAATGTTGGCCAACCGCGCTCGCCAATGAATGGGGGCCTTAATCTAGGGATTGATTGTATTTATACGTGTGTAGAAGTGATTAAGAATGATATACGTGATTCGCTTTTTCGCTTTAAATTTAGTTAAAACTTATTCACTTCTTTACATGGAGGTGCCCACTATAAATTATAACTCTGCCATATACAGTGTGTATCAGCCAAACGGAATAAATTCGATAATAAATACATGGGGGCGTATCCGAAAAAACGCTCGGACACGTCGATTGGTATTTCTAGTTGCGCATTTTTTTCAATAAAAACTTTTTATACAGCGTGTGGCATGTAACAGTGTCCAATACTAACTTTCTTATTTTAAATGCAACACCCTTGTATATTATTCAATTTTTGGATTCTTCAGAAAATTTTAGACATATTTCATGTACAATATCCTATACATATATATCTTCAAGTGTTTCGGAAATATTAAGTGTTTTAAGATTTATTGCAAAAATCAACAACACACTAAAAAACTAATAAGTAATACTGTTTATATCTTGATAATGTAAAAAACAAAAAAAAAACATTAATGTAGGAGATGTTGAAAATTGATGTTAAAATGTTTTTATTGATATGAAATAAAAAAGGGTATAAATAGTTTTGTTTACTTTTGTTTAAAACGCCTGACCTTAGCAAATTGTTGTCTGTCTGCATGATAGTAGTTGTCAGTGTTATAGTCGTTTGAATTTCGTTAACTGCATATCAGAAAAATGGTTTATTTAACAGAAATGCACAAAATAACAATTCTACATGTGATTGGTTATGGAGATAAAACACGGACACAAATGGAAGTTGCTCGCTTATTTCATGAAAAATTTCCAAATTTGCCGCCTATAAACTCAAGGGACAATTAGTAAAATAGAAAAGCAGTTTCGCCAGCTTGAACATGTAAAGCAGATAAAAAACGTAGCTGCCAATGCAATAAGTGATGATACCAAATTAGATATGCTTGAGTTTCAGGAAAACCCACATACTTCTAGTCAAAAAACAGCCCCAATGTTCGATGTTTGCCATTGATCGATTATTCGAACATTACAAGAAAATAAAATATATCCCTATAAAATGACACCTACTCATGAGCTCATGGAAGACGATTTTGATAGGAGAACGTATTTTTGTGAACAAATGATGGCAATGTTAGATAACAATGTGATCCAATTAGAACATGTTTTGTTTTCTGATGAGTGCACCTTTACACTTCACGGTCATGCGAATCGTCAGAATTGCCGCTATTGGTCTAAGGAAAATCATCACTGGATGAGAGAAGAACATACGCAATATCCTGAAAAGGTTAATGTTTGGGCAGGAATTGTTGGAGATCATATCATAGGTCCCTTTTTCATTAATGGCGATAATTATTTAGCACTGCTCCAAAATAATGTCTTGCCAACTTTGACTAACTTATATCCTGATCCAGCAAACTCAACTTCCAGCGAATATGATATGGTTTCAGCAAGATGGAGCACCGGCCGATTACCAAATCAATGTCCGGCAGTACCTCAACCAAGTATTTCCAAATCGGTGGATAGGGAGGCGTGGATCGATGGAATGGCCAGCACGATCCCCTGATCTGACGCCATTAGACTTCTTCTTATGGGGTTATGTCAAAAATATTGCATACAAAACTAAACCCCTCGACTTAGCTGACTTAAGAAGACGAATAACGCTTGCGATTAGATCGGTCACGCCTGAGATGTTCAGTAACATTAGAAGAAATTTCTATTTAAGATTAGGATGTTGCCAAGACGTTCGCGGCGAGCATTTTTAACATCTCTTACATTAATGTTTTTTTTTTGTTCTTTACATTAACAAGAAATAAACAGTATTACTTATTAGTTTTTTAGTCGGTTGTTAATTTTTGCAATAAATCTGAAAACACTTATTTCCGAAACAGTTGAAGATATGTATAGGATATTGTACATGAAATATGTCTAAAATTTTCTGAAGAATCTAAAAATTGAATAATATACAGGGTGTTGCATTTAAAATAAGAAAGTTAGTATTGGCCACTGTTACATGACATACTCTGTATAAAAAGTTTTTATTGAAAAAAATGCGCAAGTAGAAATACCAATCGACGTGTCCGAGCGTTTTTTCGGACACGCCCCCATGTATTGATTATCGAATTTATTCCATTTGGCTGATACACACTGTATGTGTACAGGGTCTTTGATTATATTTACGTGAACTCTAGAGCCTTTATTATTAGAGATGGAAAAAAATCTTATATACAAAAGTTCTAGGGTTTCTCTTTTATTATCTTTTGAAGTTATCAGAAAAAACAAAGTCGCATCGGAAAATGAAAAAAATATAGGCAACTTCAAGTTTTTTAAATGGAACACCCTGTATATTATGCGCTAAAATGAAAGATCTTTTTTCCGTGATTCTAAATATATATATGTTGATGACATTTGGGTGAGCTATTTTTGACATATCTTAGCTTAAAATATAAATAAATTGAAAAGAAGGTTGATAAACTTGTCAAGCAAACCATGGAAACAATTGTTAAGTTATTTATTACGCTTTATGAATTGTTTCCATGGTTTGCTTGACAAGTTTATCAACCTTCTTTTCAATTTATTTATATTTTATGCTAAGATATGTCAAAAATAGCTCACCCAAATGTCATCAACATATATATATAGAATCACGGAAAAAAGATCTTTCATTTTAGCGCATAATATACAGGGTGTTCCATTTAAAAAACTTGAAGTTGCCTATATTTTTTCATTTCCCGATGCGACTTTGTTTTTTCTGATAACTTCAAAAGATAATAAAAGAAAAACCCCAGAACTTTTGTATATACGATTTTTTTCCATCTCTAATAATAAAGGTTCTAGAGCTCACGAAAATATAATCAAAGACCCTGTACACATACAGGTCGACACACCAGCTACGGGAAATTGGTAAGGGGAAGGGAGCCATCGGCGTGCTACACCGATATGTTTTAAATGCAATAAAAATAGGAAATTATATTTCGGCAGGAAAAAAAAAACAGCCTTAAGATTAATTCAGTGATAATGGTTCTTTAGTTTTGGTCGTATTAATGTCAAAGGCGCATGAATTAAAGTTTTGCGACACTGGGGCGACGTATTTATAAAATATAGCTTTCACCCGTTTTATTACTATTTTCCTGACACACGCTGTTACACAAAAAAATATCGATGGGTTATGGCACTAGTAATTGGTCAACCAATTAAAATTAACAACTCGCACGTGTTTCCTTTGATTGTATACGATGTTGCCATGTTTCCATGCCATTTCAATATCAACAAGAAGAAATTTTGAATAATGTTGAATTTATAATAAAATACTCTTATTATTATTATTTATTTTCAATAAATACATTTAAATCCACGGTTTCCTTGCTAACAGATGTTAAATTATAATTAAGTAGCGATATGTGGCAACATCGTAAACCTGATGATGTTTTTTGTCCGCATTCCTTTGGTAGCTACAGTTAAGTGTGTCGAGTTATATGGTATAGCGTTTGCGCTTGTTTACACTAAAACACGCTGTTTAATAGACATATAGTTTAATCGTTCAATCTTTGGGATTAATTGACTTATGTAGAAATTACCCTGAATATAATTTTGAAGCAATTTACCTGCAATCTTTATGGGTTTGTTTTCGTATACTTTTTGCCAGCCAATATAAGGAGAACACCAATTGTTTCCATCTGTAACCCATCCAGCAAAACCGCAATCCAGATAAAGGGCATCATAGTTACTAAGAATTACTTTGTATCCATTTTGCAGAAGATTCTCCACTTGTTCATCATGGCCAGTAGTCCAAATTTGGATAATGTATTTATCTTTTGGAAGGTAGTCCAACAGATATTCCTTGTGAGTGAGATGACTAGTCCACATTACAACTGGAATTTCTTTGCCCGCCTAAAAATATTCATATGATCGAATTCGATATAAAACTTATATTTTATAATGTGTCTTGCCTTTTTGTAAACTTTTTCCAGCGCCTGACTTTGAAAGTGATCCCACAGCTTAATAAAATCGGCTTCTGTTCGTCCCCATCCCTTCTTGGCCATCCACGCTACGATAGATTCTGTGCTATTCCAGCAGTTGAAGTTGACCTCATCTCCACCCATGTGGAACATGTCAGGCTTGAATTGCTCAAACATGTCATGATAAATATCTAAAATTTTATCAGACAGGTATATATATATCGATCAACCTATACGTTACATAGTTGCAACAACCCCAAAAAATTTATTTTACCTTCAATCACATCATATACCTCGGGCTTGGTGACATCCAATTGTCCACAGGGAGGTTCCACACAGTAATCTTGCCATGGTTGCCAGTTGAAACATGTGACCAGACCGGTATTCTGCCAACCTTCACCAACATGAGCAGGTGCATCAAATTCTGGCATTACCCGAATACCCCTGGAATAAATAAATTTAATTGATGCAAATAAAAAAAAAATAGGTTCCCACTTACTTACCTTTCTTTTCCATACTGTATTATTTCCTGTACATCTTGGGGACTGTATACTTTATGAGAACTGTAAGCGCCATATTT
This sequence comes from Polydrusus tereticollis, assembly GCA_963920685.1. Classification (NCBI taxonomy): domain Eukaryota; kingdom Metazoa; phylum Arthropoda; class Insecta; order Coleoptera; family Curculionidae; genus Polydrusus; species Polydrusus tereticollis. The sequence goes on along the minus strand of OY987326.1, from coordinate 49,662,350 downwards.
GGATAATTCTGGCCGGGATTTGGACACATATGGAAAACTATGCGAGTCAGTGATGTGCCAGTGGAATGTGTTGAGTTTAGCAGCGCCCATCGCTGTGAGAGTCTTCTTTATTGATTCAACCTAAAAGTTTCTCATGTATATTAGGTATTATATCTGAATTGCCGAGATGTGGAAATAGTACCTATATTATATACGTATTAAGTGTTGTAAAAAGCATACTACGCACGAATGAAAAACTTGCGCACGAGCCGCGTAACGGCGAGTGCGTAATTACTATACAACACGCAATACGTACTATACTTTTTCTACGACTCTTACATACCAGGTGGTGCGTTAAAGATCGGTTTATAATTTTTTCCACTACTAACCTATAACATCGCCATTATTGACCGATTATTAACGCTAGAAATCGTTTTTCTCTACCTTATAAGTCATTATTGACCATGGTCAATAATAAGCCATTGAAATCCATTATTGACCGATCTTTGACCTTAACCGAATTTTGTTTGAACGCAGGTAACTTGATTTTTTAATTCTACAACATCAATTCATTGTGGTTAGGCAACCAGATAATTATCGATACATATTAGATTACTTGATATTGTAAAATATCGATACAATCAACATTTTTTCTGCTTCTATCCTTAATTCGGGAGGTGTACACTAACATTTTCTTCGCTCATTTAAAAAAAAAACGCAAAACTCGTGAAATCTGATGACACAAATGAACACAAATTGACATTGACAAAGCCACCTGACAAAACAACAAAATATTTTGCCAATTCCAAAGCGCAGGTAACTTGATTAAAAAATATACTTATACCTACCTATAATTTTTTATAATTATTAATACTATAAAGATAAATGTCATATAAAAGTTTGTAGTAAGGGCAAAAATAATATATTAACCACGGTTTAGACAGCTTATTATAGCCCTCGCGTCTTAAATCCCTCGTCGCTTCGCTCCTCGTGATTTAAGCTGGATTTATAAACTCGAAAAGTTGGCGAGGTTGAGGTTCAGTTGGTGTTGGAAATAGGAGTTCAATTTAAACTAAAGGGAACACTCAGTTCCATTTATACACTCGTTCATGTTGTTCATGTAAAGCTCATGTAAGGTTCGAAAACTTCCCGGGTAGTTCGAGATAACCAATTTTTATGCTCGGAGTTCGGAATATCTAACCTCACAAACTTGATCATAACTTCAACCTCACCAAATTTTCGAGTTTATAAATCCAGCTTATAACTCGCCGCTCGGGCAATAATGATGGCTGTCTAAACCTTGGTTAATAATATACTATTATTTATATTCCGACGTGTCATAATGACATTATTATGGATTTCATTTTCAGTGTCAAAATGACATACTTTATAGTACTGAGTACTATAATAATTTCATTATAGGACTGAGTACTATAATGAAAAATAGTACGATATTGACAACCTTTTTCTGGGAACATCAAGTTTTGTAATTGGCATAAGTTTTTTCATATATGCCTTTAGACTTTTCGGGCAACAAACCAACAACTGCTTTATTGGCCAATTCTTCGATTTCTGATGGCAAATTATCCATATTATGTTATATAAACGTTAAAATTGAAAATTCAATTCTGACAATGACAATACAAACAAATATTTCTATAGTTACCTGGTTTTATTAAAATCAAGCTATTAGTTTACTGAAGAAAACTTAAAATTCATCAAAAAAACACAAAAATCGTCGGAATATAAAATATTGTATGAAATTCGGATCATAAACAATCATTCTCACGGCTAGTACCATAATAATCGTTATTATGATCCTTATAACATAAATATCTATTATAAAGTATCGATTTGAACTTCAAATCTCAAATAATGACAATGTCACTGTCAAATATTCAAAACGCAAGATAGGTAAATGTCACGATTTGAGTGGTTCAAGGCTAACTTGATTGTTATACTAGAAATCATAACGCACAGCCGTGCGTTTTTATTTTTTATGCACAGTTAGGCGTAAGAATGGATTTACTTATACGTAGAGTGAACTGTACGTGAAATAATGTTTACTAATATAGGAGTAGAAAAAGGGTTATTACAATAATTCATGGGAAGGAAAGAGAACGTATTGCCGTCGAGCTGCTTTCTCCTTCCACTATCAACTAGTCAGTTGGAACCGAATCTTACCGATCAGTCTTGACGTGTGGATAAGCGTTTGATGCGCGAAGGAATTTTGGCGCCAGTTTGCAACTCATCAAACATTAGAAAAGCCCATGGTTTTGACGGTTTAAAGAATGCGGCGGCGTTGCGAAATCTACCCGACAAGGCTTTGGGAAACATAGTAAGCATATCCCAGGCAATATTCAAACAAGGCCATTTCCCGTCCTCCTGGAAGCATGCAAAAGTCATCCTAGTTTATAGGAAAGGTGAAAACCCTACGGCGCGCGGCGCCTGCTGTCGAGGCTGGGGAAAATCACAGAAAAACTAATTTTTAATAGACTGAATGACTTTGTGTTTGTGCGTAACGTTCTGCCTGTCGAACAGTTTGGGTTTCGGCCTGAACATTGCATAGTCAGGCAGACGACGCGACTAACTTCAAATATAATAAAAGGCTTAAACAGGAGAGAGCACACGAGAACGGGGTTCTTTGACGTAAGCAAAGCATTCGACAAGGCCTGGCACGATGGTCTCTTGTTGAAATTGATAAGACTCGGAACTCCGAACTACTTAATCGAGGTGGTAGCTTCTTTTTTGGAGAATAAAAGTTTTGCTGTCTCGTCAGAAACCCCACTTTCTTTGAATAAACACATCAGGACGTCTTTTCTCGGATCAGGGGAATAATCATATCAAGAGAAGTGATCTGTCTTTTGTCAATTATGACTTAAAATTTTTTAAACCATATGCTTGAAAGTTAGAATGACTATTCACATCCATTAAGAGTTAGGAGAACGCGTTCTCTCGGAAATTTCTAAGAGAACCGGATCATATCGTGTGTTATTCCAGTATAGTGTCCATACGATGTGAATAGTCACTTCTCCCGAAAAAGCATTCCCTTCTTTTAAGTTGGAGAATAGACGTCCAAGGCGGGAGTACCGCAAGTACCTATGACATTTATACTCGTGACATTTCGCTAACGATACCGCAATCAGTTTAACTGCCAAACAGTCGCGACTTGTCGTCAGATGGATGCAGAACCACATAATCAAGCTAGAGAAATGGCTTTCGGCTTGGAAGATTCGTTTAAATCCCTCCAACACGAAGGCTATTTATTTTTTGAAGAGCAATGTTAGTAAGCCTGAGAGAAGACTTCGTGTCAACGGAGTCCAGGTGAACTGGTGCCAAGAGGTAAAATATCTGGGACTTATAGTTGATCAACGACTCGCAATTCAATTAATAAAGTAAAGCTAGCATTGCATCAATTGCGCTCTATATACCCTCTGCTTCCCAGGCGGAGTAGACTTGGTAATAGGACTAAGGTCAACCTCTACAAGGCCGGTTGGTCAGGCCAGTTCTTACTTCTGATACACCTTCGTGGTGCAACATAAGCTGAACGGATCTTAATAAGTTCTAGATAATATGAAACAGGGCGCTAAAAATTATTGCCGATGTACCTTATAGGTACACAATTTTGCAGTACAGAAACGTTTTAAATCAAACAAGAATAATCAAGGCAACAGTCAATTTCAAAATTTCTACAAGTGATAAAACTTAAACAGTTTGCGAACATTCACATGAAGTCGCAGGAGTATTCCTAACTTAAAAAAAACAAAAACAGAGACTTCCCAAGTATAGCAACTCGGCAGTCAAAGTCGAAGGAGTGAACGAGCAGAGATTGCCGACAGAATGGGAGAGTAACACGCGTTAAGGGGTTGATTGTAATAATCATTTGCCAAACCTGTATATTTATTGACAACGGTATGTATATTTATTATTTATCAGTCACATTACTGATGGTTACTTACAGTTATGTAGTTCCTTGATGTATCCAACAACACTCCTCTATAAGTATATGCAGGTCTGTCAGTAATCAAAACATCTCTCGCAATTTGTAGTTCGTTACGTAGATCATCGAAAATAATCAACTGGTTTAGAGTTTCGAGCCCATGTCTCGCACCAAAGAAGTTTGGAGCTGTTATAAGAGCCTGAGCTCTACCGTCTAAAATAAGTTGTAAGATTGAATTGATTAATGATAATGTTTTTCATAAAATGGACTAGTTATTTTAGGTGAACAAATCGTAAGTATGGGAAAGCCGCCATATTGACCACCATCTTGGATTTACTCTCGAAATCTATAAAATGCATCTATTGCTCATATAACTTTAAATATATATCAAATAGAAAGCTTTTTGAAGTACGTAGTTTGAGCCATTTAAAAGCTACTAGATATAATGAGTAAAATAGAATGTATCAAGGACAAGTACAAGGTGGAAAGCCGAACTGGTAGATTATGTGTACAGGGTGTCCCACATTCGAGCCTCATCATGGGGATCTCGAAAACTATAAGAGATACAGCATCGGTCAAATTATGGCAAAGTTGCGGAATTTTGTGCAGAGCAATATGGTAAAAAATATCTGAGCTATCTTTTTTAGTTTTATAAATATTTAAAAAAAACAAAAATATTGAATTTTGGTTTTTTTTAAATTGGACGACTTATTTTATCCGCTACAAAAAAACAAACACAACATTGTTAAGGCAACTTTTTTCGCTCCATATCGTGGTGTTCTTAGAATTTCGTTTCAACGATTCGTTTTCGTGGAACTATTATCAACTTTAATTTTTTAAATACGGACCTGCATTTTTTATTTTATTTTTTGAAATCTCTTTAAGCCCTGAATTCAACCATGTAGCGCACTTAATTATATCTAGACGTTTTGATGCCATTATTACATCATCAGGAATGTGATAATTAATTTTTAAATAAATACGACCCTGGAATTTATTTAAAGTATTTTTTTAAAGAAAAAAAATGCATTTGCATGCCATGTAATAGTAGCCAACTTTTGGAGCAAACAATAGCCCATTAACCAATTTATTGAACGCCAATATCTTGGCATTCGCCAACTCAAGCCTGATTTTCGGTTATCTAGAAATAATGATGTCTGATTGTCAAACAGGTATTTAACAAATTGTTTAAGACACCTCACAAGATATTTTTGTTTAATTTGTTTTACTCACAAGAGGATATAGGTAATATGAATAATATAAATTTTTTGAATAAATGAGAGTAAATGAAAAATGAAGAAATCTTATAACACATTTATAAATGAATAATATATTATGTAGGAAATAAATAAAAACGGAAAATAACAGAAACAAAAAGTAAAAAACTGATTATATTAAGTGTTCAAACAAGTGCCCTTCCTCTCGAATGCATTTTTGAGTAAGCCTCCTTAATTTAAATATCGCCCGTTGAATAACCCGTGCGGGGATTGCCCTGACTTCTCGGATTAAATTTCCTCGTAAAACATTAATATCGCGTGGCGTATAACGGTACAGACGATTTTGTAGGTACCCCCAAAGAAAATAATCCAACGGATTTAAATCAGGACTTCTTGCTGGCCATCGTATAAATCCACGATTTCCAATCCATTTATTTGGAAAAATTTCGTTTAGTAACTCGGTTACATCTCTTCCATTATGAGGCGGAGCGCCATCTTGCTGCCACCATAAGTATCTTAAAGTCTCCAAAGGCTCGAGATCTAATGCGTCCAAAATATTATTATTTATTATATCCAAATATCTTCGCGAGTTGAGGTTGCCTTCATAAATAAAGGGTCCAATAATTTTATTGTTCCACATTCCAACCCACACATTAAAAGAAAGTCGTCCTTGAGGTCTTACTTCCTGATTTTGTCTGGGATTTTCCACAGACCAATAATGTTCATTGTGTCTATTAAATAATCCATTGGTTGTAAAATTGCATTCATCAGTCCAAATGACTTTGTTTAAAATATTATCATCTTCATTTAGTTTGAAGCTAAGCCAATTACAAAATTCAAGTCTTCTTTCTGAATCACCAGGCCTAAGCGTTTGACTGATATGAATTTTGTATGGTTTGTATCCATGAGAATTTAAGGTTCTCCAGATCCTCATCCTCGGTTTTTCTAGTTCGTTGGAGAAATGCCTAGTTGAAGCGCGAGGGGCATAATTAACCTTAAATAAAATTTTCTAAATAGAAAATTTGGTAATTTTTTAAAATAAATTAACTTACCGAATTGATAATATTTTGTTGTTCTTCCGGTTCCATACGTGTTCCATAGTTTACTCTTGGTTTATTGAAACTACCATACTCGGCTAAATTTCTATGAAGTGTAGCAAAATAAGTATAATGAGGCTGTAAGCGTTCAGGATAGTCCTGAAAATAACGCTGACAAGAAATTTGTGAATTCCTATTGGAAGAATAATAAACTCGTAACATGTCGCGTTTTTCTAAAGCAGAAAACATAATTTTGCTGAAATATTCAACATAAAAATATGGTGACAATTGTCAACATAATTAAGCCACACAATCAAGTAAGCATAAAGTTGACGTCTAAGCCACCTTTGTTTTTTTTTTTTTAGTTTTACTTTATACTTTGTTATTATAAAAACTAAAATATATGTTATATATTATTATACGAAATTAATTCTTTATAACTAATAAATTCTGGCTCCACTTATATGTTGTATTTGGTAAAAAAAATAAGTAACACCAGGGCCGTATTAATTTAAAATTATTTATCACATTCCTGATGATGTAATAATGGCATCAAAACGTCTAGATATAATTAAGTGCGCTACATGGTTGAATTCAGGGCTTAAAGAGATTTCAAAAAATAAAATAAAAAATGCAGGTCCGTATTTAAAAAATTAAAGTTGATAATAATTCCACGAAAACAAAACGTTGAAACGAAATTCTAAGAACACCACGATATGGGGCGAAAAAAGTTGCCTTAACAATGTTGTGTTTGTTTTTTTGTAGCGGATAAAATAAGTCCAATTTAAAAAAACCAAAATTCAATATTTTTGTTTTTTTTTTAATATTTCTAAAACTAAAAAAGATAGCTCAGATATTTTTTTACCATATTACTGGGCCCAAATTCCGCAACTTTGCCATAATTTGACCGATGCTGTATCTCTTATAGTTTCCGAGATCCCCATGATGAGGCTCGAATGTGGGACACCCTGTACAGTGCATTACAATGGTCGACGTTTTAAAGAAGTTCCTTCAGGGGAGCGTACCGGGAACTGGAATCTCATTTGTTAGTTCTAAACGATATGCTGCCATACTTTACAGCATGACCACACAATTTGTACACAAACACAGTGTCTCATCCGATTGTGTACAGCAAGTTCCAGAAAGGTCTACATGTTGTTCGCGGTAGTAGCTGATGAGAAGCATCATATGTACAGGTGGATTAACTAGAGAAATAAGAATGACAGAAGCACAGCGACAAGTATTGGCTCAATCCATGATTCCATGCACAGAGTCTACAATGCCATGCAAGAGTTTACAATGTACTGTCATGTAAAATAGAAGTGAACAACGCAAAGAAGCTTCATACACCAGACAGAAAAGACTGCTTAGACACCACTAAAATCTCGACATTTCTATTGGATTGAAGCATATTCACCACTGATGAACCTTTGCGCAGTTTGACTTCTGGAGTGGTTGCTCATGGTAATCAACTTTGACATAGCAAAAGAAGTTGGCAATGTAATTCTCCAGTCTATGCACGGTCAGAACATTTGGAACTCCTCATTCAAACGAAATTTACAGACTGTTACAATGGAATCAAAGAAAATTAGCGTAGACCAAGATTTCGTGAATATTCAAGTACGAACATTGTAGCTATACATCATCTTTGTTTGCTGGAGGTGCTTTACTACATCGATTATCATGGTCGGTTCGTATGCAGTCCTCAGACTGACAGATTTGTAATAGCTATGCAAACTACGTTCTTGCAAGGTATGGTAAAACGATTGTGATTGTGTTTGATGTATATTTGGATGGTCCTTCCATTAAGGACGCCACTCGCATTAGAAGAAGTGAAGGTAAAAGCTCCCCTAACGTTTTATTTTCTACGGACATAAAACTGACAATGAAGAAGGATATTTTTCTTTCAATTAATAGGCACCGTTTTTTGGTTATACTTAGTAAAAGCTTTGCGTGCGTTGGATGTCAGACAATACATGCACCTGGAGATGCAGACCTCATGATCACTCAGACAGCAGTTGGCGCGTCTGAACCAAGAAATGTTGTTGTACTTGCAGACGACACCCAATACTACTACGTTTCTGATACTAATACAGATGTTTCAGTACAAAGATGGCTAACAAAAATATGGTTTAAGCTGTTCAAGCACACTCAGTTCTACCAACTTCAGCTTCTGCTAAATTTCATAACCTACTTCAGACTTCAGGTCATGATTGGAAAGGTAATACATCTCTTATTCCTGAGGATTGGGGTTGGCAATTACAGGGTGGTCAACTCCTACCAATACTAACTGACCTTTAACCAGCACCACCAGTTCTGCTCGATATCATAAGATGTAAATGCAAGACAGATTTTATTACTTCAAGGTGCTCACGCAGAAAACATGGTTTGGAATGTTCATCAGCTTGCAGTGGATGTCACGTTATACTCAGCAGTAACCCCGGTATAGAAGAAGTATACGACGACGGTATTTCCAATGGATAGTGACATGGAATTGACAGCAGTGCTTTAATTCGCTTTGGTAGCCTTTTCAAAGAATGTACAGCAATTTAAACGATTTTACACAAATTTAATAACGTTTTTTCAAACACTTATACCATATCATTATATTGTTCATAACTTAGCTAGCTTCATTATTAACATTTTGTAATAAATGGATCGTAATAGAAACAAAATTAGATGAAGTGTTTACATGATTCCTGTTTTAAAAAACTTTCTATTTGAAGTTAATCGGGGCAATAAATACATTTTATAGATTTCGAGGGTAAATCCAAGATGATACTTGGATTTTTCTAGACTTTTGATACTGTTATGGATATTATTTCAAGTTTAAACAACCTTACTCTACTTCTTTTACAATTAGTTTTATGTATTCAACTAAAATGATGAGACTAAAAGCAACATCGCCAAATAGCTGTTTACATTACCTGAGGATTCAGAAATCTTAAGAATATAGCTTTCATTTAACTCCAGAGATAATTTAGTAGTTGTATGATCTGTAATTTCCAGGGTTACCATAAGTGATTTTCCACCTTTGGGTACGACATTTCTGCAACAAAAATTTTATACAGTTACATATATTATATCATACACAGTGCATATAACGGGAAGGTGCACCGCCAGACTGGCCATAGGAAATGCCATGTAACTTTTGCTACTCTCCAATATTGGCTCCCCTCTAATTTTACATAAAAATTGCATTAGACTATTTTGGCAGTGCACCACCCCACCCGGTACACCGTATTATAAAAATATCTTTACTATAAACTGTACAGGGTTTTCGCTTATATTTAGACCCCTATCTAAAGCGAAAACAATAAGAGATAGAAAAAAGCTTTAAATACGAAAGTTTTAGGATTATTACTAAATCATCAGAATGTTAGCAAAAAAAATTCAAAAGATGATTACAATGCCGAAGTATATAAGCAACTTATGTTTTTTTTTAATGAAACACCCTGTATCTATTTTATTAAAATTATAGATATTTATTTCCGGATTCCAAAAATATATAGTTTGTCTATATTAGCTCAAACCGTTTTTAAGATATTAGCAATCAAAATTTTAAAAAGTTGTATTTATTTTCGTTTACAAGTCTAGAATGCCTTGAAAATCAAATGATAAAGTCTGCCGGCCTTTTCTTATTGAAATTATTACGTCTAGAAAGTCACAGCAAACAAATGTTATTATGACATTTTTGGCATTGCTTACTTGCTTGCTTGCTTGTAATAAACTAACATTTTTTTTCGTATATTATTCAAATAATAGCAATTCGTTTACAACTCGTAATGAATAGCACAGGTTATTTCCCAATAGATTTTTACCTCCCAAAAGCACTATTAAATATGTTGTAAAAAAAATTGAAGAGACCAAAAGCTTAGAAAGAAAAAAAGGACAGCAATGAGGGATGAGAAATTAGACTTAAATGTCTTGCTGTTCTATGAAGGTGATTATTTCCATTATTTATACTTATTATTAAATCCTACTATAATTATTTTTGTAATACAGAAAATCCTGAGTATTCTGTACCAGATGCGGCGGGCCATTTTAACATATCTTTATCAAAAATTCACGAAACTTTAAAAAAATACTGGTATTATCCCTTTAAATTTTTACCAGTCCAAAAATTAACAGAAGATCACAAGAGACAGCGGTTAGAGCTTTGTTTGAATATTTCAAGAAGGCGTGAAATACAACACACTACGCTTATCTGGCAGCAAGACGGTGCGCCAGCCCATAATGTTGCCCCTAGCTGTTACAAGGTATTTAAATGAAATATATAGTTTGTGGATTGGAAGAAACGGGCCAATAATGTGGCCGGCAAATAACCCCGATTTGACGGTGCTGGAATTTTTCTTTGGGGCTATTTAAAAAACAAAGTTTTTGACAATAGGCCAGGAAACATTCCAGTTTTGGAACAGAGATTTTGGTGCTAAATAAAGACTCCATCGTGAACTCAATAAATCATAAATTATTAGGAAATATTTAAAAATGTATAATAAATCAAGGGACTTACGTCAAAAATCAGTAAATTTTTGTTTATGTTTAATTATTATTTTTCTTTTAAAATTTAAATAACAATCACAAAAATTTTTTTATTTTAATTAATTATTGTTACTAAAATATTTAAAAAACATAAGTTGCTTATTTTTTTCGGCATTGTTTTCATCTTTTGAAAATTTCTGAAAGATTCTGATGATTTAGTAAAAATCCTAAAACTTTTTATTTAAAGTTAAGAAAAATTATCTCTAATTGTTTTCGCTCTAGATAAGGGTCTAAATATAAACGAAAACCCTGTACCTACCTGGGAATTAACTGCTCAATTTGCTTCTTAAAAATCTTGGACGCTGTTCTTACCAAATCGAAAATAGGAGAGTCTAATTTGGCTACTATTATGTCAATGCTGTGGACATTGATGGTGGTCAAAAAGTTTCCTATCGATACGTCACCCGTGGGTTTGGGCCATATTGCCGCTACATCCGAACAAAATATTCTAAAATATGGGACATTAATGCTTTGTAGTTATGTCTTTTTGAAAGGAGAATTATAATATAAGTACTTTTTGTGTATTCCGAAATATTGCAATATTTACCTGCAAGCTGATAAACTTAAGGCAGTGGTTTCAGTCTCATTGGTAATTGGTCGTTTTTGGCAGTAACCAGTGACACATTCGTAACGCCATGGAGAATTTAAAGCACTAAAAGTAAAAATATGTGGAGTTCGTTAGTGAATTGTATTTATCGGCACTTTTTAAACTAACTTTTTGCTAATATTTCCAAACCTGCAACTTTAACCCCCTTAGTCTATAATTAAGTTTTAAATAAATCGTCCCCTAGCGCACGTAACAACGTGACGTACATTTTATAAATTTTACAGGTGAGAAGATTGTATAGTATATTATTATACTGGGCTGCCCAGAAGTCCGGAATAAAATTAATATAGTCTTAACCTGTAACTTTTGGGGAAAATGCTCGGACACGTCAATTTAGTTTTATATATGCTCACATTTTGACGTTATTCGTTTGTTTTTTTTATAGACATTTGTCAAAGATATGACGACATCGATCTTTTTTTTAAATGGAAACATACAGCTTGTGATACATCATTTGAAAGCTAATATCTCGTACAGTATGCTCATAGATTTTGGCGCGATTCTGTCGAGCTATTTCAAAATGGCGACTGTTAAAAGTTAAAAAAAAAATCCCTATTTAAATAAGCGGAAATGATAAATCATTAATGTTTTTTTTTACCTTTCAAGGTAAGAAATCTTCATTGTTTTAAGTTCTGACATTTTGTGACATTGTGACTTAACAATAGATATGGTTTATTTGTTATTTATTTTGTCAAAAAAAATAAAAATGTAACGAAGCAAAACAAAACACAACAAAAAGGTGGCTTAACGTGGCAAATGCTGGAAATGTCCTCCTGAAATGGGGATATTTAAAAGAAAAAGTTTACCAAAATAGGTCAAATAATATTGAAGATTTAAAAAACAAAATTAGATTGGAGACACATAACATACCGGCTGAAGCCATTCGAAATTCCGTCGACGGATTTTACCATCGTCTGGGAGCATGCCAAGTGGAGGGTGGAGGACATTTCCAGCATTTGCCACGTTAAGCCACCTTTTGACCTTTTTGTTGTGTTTTGTTTTGCTTCGTTACATTTTTATTTTTTTTGACAAAATAAATGACAAATAAACCATATCTATTGTTAAGTCACAATGTCACAAAATGTCAGAACGTAAAACAATGAAGATTTCTTACCTTAAAAGGTAAAAAAAACATCAATGATTTATTATTTCCGCTTATTTAAATGGGGATTTTTTTTAAACTTTTAACAGTCGCCATTTTGAAATAACTTGACAGAATCGCGCCAAAATTTATGACCATACTGTACGAGATATTAGCTTTCAAATGATGTATCACAAGCTGTATGATTCCATTTAAAAAAGATCGATGTCGTCATATCTTTGACAAATATCTATAAAAAAACAAACGAATAACGTCAAAATGTGAGCATATATAAAACTAAATTGACGTGCTCGAGCATTTTCCCCAAAAGTTACAGGTTAAGGCTATATTAATTTTATTCCGGACTTCTGGGCAGCCCTGTATATTTATAAATATTATAAATATACCGGGTCCGCCAACGAAGCGGGGACGGAATATTACATCCCATTCGAAGAACTTTTTAAAAATACTAAAACAGCATGAGGTCTCGAATTAAAAGTGGCATATTTAAAAAAATATTTTACAATATACAGGGTACAGGCTCAAAAAAGTAAGGCGAACAAAACTTGTATTTTTTTAAATATCTTACACTATTTTTGAATTCTACATAAAATAGCAATTATTTTTTAATAAGTGCATTATGAGTCTAAACATAATAGTTTCCGAGATATCGACTTTTGAAAAAATAATATTCTTGAACTTTTACAGCTTTTAGCTTTCTAAAGGTACATCTTAGAGCAAAACCGCGTACATCTCCCTATCTTACTTTTTTACTATCTCCCCAAAAATGTAAACTTTTGTTGAACCGGATATAACTCGAGAGCCGGATATATGGTACTTCCGGTTTAACCGGAAATTTGTATTTTTAGGAAGATAATCGAGAAGTAAGATAGAGACATGTGAGCCGTTTTGCTCTTAGACATACCGTTAAAAAACTAGAAGCTGTCAAAGTTTAAAAATGCCATTTTTTCAAAAGTCGATATCTCGGAAACTATTATGTTTAAACTCATTTTAAAATCATCACTTTTTAAAAAATAATTGCTTATTTATGTAGAATTCAAAAATAGTGTTCCATTTAAAAAAATACAAGTTTTGTTCGTCTCACTTTTTTGAGCCACCCTATATCGTCGCTGACAATGCAAAGGGGCGAAAGCGCCATTTTTTTTTCGTTTTGGAGTTATGTCTACCAAGTGATAAAATGTATTGGTATCTAGGACCTGACAAAGTGGCGAACGTCCGTCTATAGCCGTTTTTAGTATACAGCAATGTCGTCTACAGGCGAAAACGACATTAAGTATATTACAGGATTAGAGAAAGGGGCGAAAAACCAAGAACGGAGTTTCGCGTACTTTTCAGATCTCACAAGAGTAATATTGGCTGTTACGCATATACTTATTTATTCCATCACCCATTTCTTTTTATTGGTATTGTTATGGATAGTGTATTAAGAAAAACTTTTTTTTTATTGGGAAAATGTCCTTTCTTTTATTAGCGTCGGATAAGCGTGTAGGGCGATATAAAAAGTTAGAAGAAAAAGATAAACAACTAAGACACTCTATAGTTGATCATATACAAAAATTTCCACGAATGGAATCACACTTTTGTAGAAAATCGACTAGTAGGGAATATCTACATCCAGACCTAAAGAGGAAAAGAATGTATGACCTGTATACGAAAGAAAATGCCGAAAAGGGAGAGATGTGCAGTTACCAAACTTATCAAAAAATATTTCGATCTCTTAATCTTTCATTCCACCATCCTAAGAAGGATCAGTGTACCCTCTGCATGTCGTACAGGAAAGGCGATGCAGAAAGGAAAGAGGAGCTTGAGAATGCATTTTCTATACATACAGCTGAAAAGAATGCAGTACCTAAGGAAGATGAAGAAAAATGCAAAGAAGTATCAAAAAGTAAACGCGGTGTAAATGAAATTTCGACCTGTGTAGCAAGATATCTGTGTGAATTAGACGATCGTGGACTTCGCGAGGTAAAGCTTTTTTCAGATGGTTGCGGCGGCCAGAACCGCAACACCATTGTTTTCACTATGCTGCTGCATACAATAACAAATGCAAAAAGCCTTAGAAAAATCTATTTATATTTTTTTTGAAACCAACCACGGCCAAAACGAGGGCGATTCGGCCCATAGCTCAGTATCGACAGCTATGTTGGCCGGCGACATCTTTGTACCTGCTCAGCTACCACCTATCCTAAAACTGACTAGACGTCATTTACCATACACTGTACTGTAATCAACATAAATGTTATAGTTATTTACGATATAAGTGTTGTAAAGATTCATATTACAACACGAGATGTTAAAGTTGTTAAACGAGGCGTCAGCCGAGTTTAATAAAACATCGAGTGTAGTAATATGAATTTACAACAAGAATATTGTACAAAATTTTATCTACTTTCATCTATGAATAAAAATATTTGGCAAAAGGCATTTTTTTTTAAATAAAATGCACCTGCTATTAAAAATCGTTTTGTAAGGGCATCTATTACAGCACTAGTGCTGTAATGGCATCTATTACAGCACTAGTGCTGTAATAGATGCCCTTACAGAACGATTTACAGAACTGTAAAATTCATATTACTAAATGAAAGTAGATAAAAGATTTTTATGATTTCAAATCCCTAAATTCGAATTAAGTCTGTTCTCGAAAAATTCTAAACAGGCGAGGATGTCTTGGATTAAAGTAAAGGAGGTTATGGTAGACAAGGACAATGTTGCTCAACTTTTAGTAAAGAAAAGCCACATTGCCAATAACTATTTTGTATTGCCCCTTAAAGGAAATACGCTTGAAGTTATGACTCAGTCTATCCCATTTTTAAATGAAAGACTTGAAAAAACTTTCTCGTAATAAGTATAATGATGTGAGTTTATGCTCAGGTCTTACGCCGGTTCTAAAAGATCTAATTTTTCAAAACTATTTCAAAAATCTTCCACATGCATGAAAAGCTTAAATTTTTCACTTAAAGTTAATGTTTTTGAGTTTTAGGAGTTGTTCTTTAGTTCTTTAGATTTTACTTAAACTAGTTCTTAAGGTTACAGAAAACGACTGTCCCAAGGAACTGCACTGGAGTTACTGTGTTTCTCTATGGGTAGTTGTATACTAACTTTGTTTTTTCATAGTTTTCTTGTTGTTAGGAGCAGTTACTATGTCGAGGCTAGGTCATAACTTTGTGTTTTATAAGGATATGTCTACTTATTAAATACAAAAAAATGTCAGTTACTGTGTTTTCCTTGGGATAGTCGAAATAGGTCGGAACTTGGTTTGAGCAATAGTTAATCATGCCACTCCAACCTAGGCCAACCCTATAATATAAGTCACCATTTATTTTTAAAAGTTAAAATATTCCAAAGCACCTAATTTAAAATTCATTAGGCAGTGGCTTTGTTACTTAATTTATGAAAGCATTAACAAAACTTACCTGTTGCCAATGAACAATATAAATAATGTTATTGTTGAACCTAAGGTAAACCGGTCCATCCTGTAAATAAACAGTTTTTTTAATATCCAACTGGGAAAATTAAATTGTGCAAGTTTGTTGTCCTTTGAAATACCTACCGTATTTTATGATAATTATTGCAATTTATATCCTATTTATAACTTGGCAGTTATTTATATAATATGTAGTCAATGCCCCTACATGAAATTTTGCGGTTTTGCTCAAACAGAGGATGCCATTTTATTTGCCATTGAAACGAAAGAAAAGTGTAAAGCAGCGCGGAAACTAAGTAGGTGTTGCCAATATATTTTACGTTTACAAGCAAGTTTATTTTTTTCTAATCACTGGTCTAGAATGTTATAAATTGCGAATATCGACCAAATTGGAGGTAAATGTTCTATAAGTATACTTAAATGTTCTATACACTGTTTGAAATTGGGAGGAGTAATAAATGAAGATCAAATTACCATTCTATGGGAGTCCGGAGTACCTGCCTGTCTACATATTTAATATTAATTCTTAGAAGTGTTATATATATAGTCTTAATTACAAAGGTACCTGTCTCGGTACCTGGTAATGAAATTACTTAAGTTACCTGCATGAGCATCAGTGTTTGCGGCGTACTCCTATATCATTTTTTTTTAGTGTCGTTAAAAATGAGAAGTCTGGGGATTAATTTCAGCTAAACGTGCTACTAAATAATGTGCATTATCTATCAACAAATATTTATTATATGCTTCATTCCACAATAATTCGTTGATTTCTCGACCGCAATAAAATTTAAATGACATCCCTCAGTCGTAATCCCAACCATAAATAACTTGCCTGACAAATATCTATTGTGTAGGCACCGGACCTTTTGAAAGGGTACAGGTCCTGATTACCTACTAATTTCAATAGTTTAGGTTAGCTATTTTCAACAAAACAACAAATATAGAATAATAGGTAAGTATCTTTATTTTAATCATGTAATTAAATAGCTATTAATATTTATACAAAAATACTAATCTACAATATTATAATAATACAATACATATTTAACTTAACCTACTCTATATTTAGCTCTGTTTCACTATCACTATCGTCACTATATTAGTTTAGGCATAGATGGTTAGGTGTATTATTCCAACAGAGGCGCTCATAAAGGTATAATAACCACATAATTAGCAATCAGGTAACCAGGATTAAGTAAAAAAAAAAAAGAAATAAAATGATTAGAGCAGAAATGGAATAAGTACCTAGACTCTAATTACTTTTGATAAAATTGCTTTTCAAAATTCCAAGTAAATGGTACGGCTGTACATAATTTTAACCTTAAAAAATTTAATATTTGAAGACACAACTTGAATTTAATGTCGATATGTGCTATTATAATTCTGCACAAATTCAGGCCTATTTAAATCTATACAGGCCGAAAAATCTTGCACACCCATAGAGAAAACGGTTTTGATTGATTTATTACTTCGCCTCATTGAAAGATACCTAACCTATAGAATATTGATAAGTAACACTATTGAAATCTTTATTTCTCAAAGTTTTCAAGGCTCTTATTGGTATAATATTTGCAGAATTTAAATCCTATTGTATACGCCTCAACCTCTTCAAAGCTGAATAAATGGGATCAGGGTCGGCTTCAAAATGTACCTACACCACATGATTTATTTTTATAATTTAAAATAAATAGACAGGTATTTTTAGTTTTAGGTACCTATAATAAATGTAAAATAATGATAACAATTAATGAGAATTGAAAATAATATAATTTCAAAGTATAAGGTATCTTGATGCCCTTGATGGTAATCTAAAGAAGAATCTGCTATGTTTTTAGCTGAAAGCAACAGAACATTTGGAACAAACCCGTTCTCTGAACCAGCATGTAATATTGTGATTATTTTGCCTTTATTTGATGGTGCCTTGGTTTGACAATTTTTGGAAGAATTATCCCAACCTTTTCTTGGAGTGTCATGGGTATCGAACCATGTTTCGTCAAGGTAAATAATTGGACGATTTTTTCTCTGAATTGTTTAACAGCTGTTATAGCTATTAATATAACGAGATTATTATGCGATTTATAATAGTCGAGGACATTGCTAGGTGACGAGGCGACAGCCGAGTCACCCGCAATGTCCGAGACGGTGTTAAATCGCTAATAATCGAGTTATATTCAAAGCTTTATCGTATCATTGACAACGGCGATGCGAAAATAAAAACAAGGTGTTTTGTCATTTCATTTTGGCATTTCAAAAAGTCATCATTAAAATCATGCAAGATTTTGATATTCCTGACGATATATTAGCTGCAGCCAACATTATAAGATTGAACTTGCTTCCGGACAAATCTAAAATCCATTATGAAAAAGAATATCGGCAGTTTTGTAAGTGGCGAAACAAAGTACATGTTCAAGGTGCAGAAGAAACGGTATTGCTGGCGTATTTCGCAAAACTCTCTGAGGAATACTCTGCTTCATCCTTATTTACTTGGTGGATGGGAATCAGCGAAGGTTGCTAGAGGGTATTTAGAAGAAAGTGTGACCAAGAAAGTTTCCATTGCTCGCAAAATTCAAATCGGCGATGTTTCCGGCAGTGGATTAGGCACTGGGGAACCGCACGAAATCGAAAGGAGTGCTTTCTCGGTCATTAATCAGTCTTCAGAGGGCATACCTAAGATCGTGGACGTTAAAGACAAAGTGTATCCATCAAATTTGAAAACTGTCAAAATATTGTTTTACATGTTCATGAAAAATAGTTCTAATATTATTTGGTATCTAACGTATTATGCTTTCGTAACTAACGTATTAAATTATGGTAACTAATGTATTATGAGTAACTAAGGTTTTATGTAGGTTTTAGTACGTTTATGATGTTAATAATTATTAATAAAGATATCATATAAAAATGACTTAATCTTCAATGATACGATAAAATATTTTATCATAATACCAAATAATATTAGAACTATTTTTCATGAACATGTAAAACAATATTTTGACAGTTTTCAAATTTGATGGATACACCTTTGTCTTTAACGTCCACGATCTTAGGTTAGTTCTGAAGACTGATTAATGACCGAGAAAGCACTCCTTTCGATTTCGTGCGGTTCCTCAGTGCCTAATCCACTGCCGGAAACATCGCCGATTTGAATTTTGCGAGCAATGGAAACTTTCTTGGTCACACTTTCTTCTAAATACCCTCTAGCAACCTTCGCTGATTCCCATCCACCAAGTTAATAAGGATGAAGCAGAGTATTCCTCAGAGAGTTTTGCGAAATACGCCAGCAATACCGTTTCTTCTGCACCTTGAACATGTACTTTCTTTCGCCACTCACAAAACTGCCGATATTCTTTTTCATAATGGATTTTAGATTTGTCCGGAAGCAAGTTCAACCTTATAATGTTGGCTGCAGCTAATATATCGTCAGGAATATCAAAATCTTGCATGATTTTAATGATGACTTTTTGAAATGCCAAAATGAAATGACAAATCACCTTGTTTTTATTTTCGCATCGCCGTTGTCAATGATACAATAAAGCTTTGAATATAACTCGATTAATAGCGATTTAACACCGTCTCGGACATTGCGGGTGACTCGGCTGTCGCACCTAGCAATGTCCTCGACTATTATAAATCGCATAATAATCTCGTTATATTAATAGCTATAAGTCTCCATTCCCGTAAACGTTGAGATTCCATTAATGTTTGTCTTTTATTAATGCTTCGGTATTTAAAACCCATTTTATGCAATATTTTCCTAAGACTTGAAAGGCTACAAGAGATATTTGTTTCGTCTTTAATCAGCCGCTCTTTGAGGGAAATCAAAGTGGGTACAGTTTGTGCCTCATACATTTGGTAAATCTTTCTTCTTAATAAATCCATGTAATTTTCGTCAATGCTTCTAAATGTGCCAAAATCACTCCAATTTTTTCTAGGATTAACAGGTTTAAGTACTATGTCTCTTACCGAAGATAAAGGAGTTTTTGTCAAAGTAGACGTCTCTGCTAAAGCATCCATCGAATTAAAATTTCTACTCAACAAAGATTGATACACATTTTTAATTATTAGTTTGGCATCGGTAGATAAATGCTTTCTTTTAAAAATGACACTTGAAGATGCCCCCCTATCAGCACAATTCCAAGGACGCCACATTCTACCATTAATAAGCCCAAATAAAAATTACTCGCCGAAAAACCACTAAAGACTAAAATTATTAAAAATCGGTTTGTATTTATATATGCATCAGGCATAGGTATAAATTGAATTTGTACCTGGTCCGGCTCTACTCGAAAAGGTTTTAAAATTTGGGATTTCCTTATTTATTTTATGGTCAAAGGGATAATGAGGGTTTTATTGCAGTCTAAAGATCAACGATATAATTCTACAAATACTATAATCAGTGTTGTTATAGTCTCCTCAAGTGTATTTCTATTTAACGGTGCTCGCCCAGTGGCGCAGTCACGGGGGGATTAAAACTCCCCTAGAGGCCAAGGCAAATGTTCCTAAACAACATTTATAATATCGTTTTCTACTTCATTTATGTTTTCTTTGTTGTCAATCCCCCCCCTGAACGTATTCCTGGCTGCGCCACTGTGCTTTTATATCTGCAGAAGAAAATGGCTTGTGTCGTTTTTTTTTACGTTTAAATATTTTTGCCCCTAAGACAAACAAGTGATATGGATATTATGATATCACGTAAACGCTTGGGACCACTCCTAAAACGAGACATAATCACCCATATATTTATCATGTGTGTTTGTTTACCATTACTCACTATTGTAGTAAAAATAAGGTCATTAATTATTTATGACTATAATAAGGTTTCCATGAATGGCACCTAACTTATTTGTTTTTCGAGTAACTATCACGCATTATTTCGCACACACATACTACGCACGTACATGTGGACCATGTGGTTCTAAACTATAAGATTATAAGAACAACGTCTACAGACGAACACAACGACACTCGTAATAACTATAGCCTGAACTAACGTGAACTAAAAAAAAGTTTTTGTATTAAAAAAATGTAACACTGGTTTATTGCAAAATTAATTATATCTGCCATACTCACTCGTGGCAACACTTATTTAATTTATAAATCGCAACCTACGCTCGTATTTAGATACTTTTGAAAACTTGGTCGTGCTCGAACCTCTATTATACCTATAATGTGTCACAAAGAAACAAATATACTGACCTTGGCACTGCAAGATTATGAAAATATTGTGAAAGTGGTCACTAATTAATAACCAAACTTATTTAAATACCACCTTCAACATTCGACTTATTCACCAAATCAAGAAATGAATGTGAGCTCGAAGATGGAAGTTTTGGTTCTTTATATAGAACCGGATTCGATGCTGTACCGTTAGGTATAATATTTGCAGAATTATACCGTTGACTCTTACTGCCATAAATAATCTACCTGATTAAATCCTATTGTATACGCCTCAACCTCTTCAAAGCTGAATAAATGGGATCAGGGTCGGCTTGAAAATGTACCTACACCACATGATTTATTTTTATAATTTAAAATAAATAGACAGGTATTTTTAGTTTTAGGTACCTATAATAAATGTAAAATAATGATAACAATTAATGATAATTGAAAATAATATAATTTCAAAGTATAACTATTAGGATAACAAGTACAATAAAAATTAATTAAATTCTTAAAAACTATTGACAATTTATTCAAAATTTAACTCTGTATCACTATCACTATCTTCATCTAAGCCTAAACTTATAATTAAGGGTTGAACATTTGTAATCATACAATAATTGTAAGAATTTTCCACCTTAAGTACATGCTGTACACAGTTTTTCCAGCTGTCTGCAGAAATTTTTCTTACTTCGTTTTTAATTAATTCTACTACAGATGCATTTAATGTAGGAGAAATATTATTTCTCCTAATATTGGATTTTAATTGGTGCCATATTAGCTCAATAGGATTGAATATACAATAGTATGGAGGAAGACGCAACACTGTATGTCCATTTTCTGCTGCAAGTTTGTCACACTCGTATTCCTTATTTATTTTAAAAGCTTTTAATACTTCTAGCAGTTCTCGTTTTTTGTAAATTTCTTCAAAATATAAAAAATCATTTTCAATCATAAAATTTTGAATTTCTGCTTTTGTATTATTAGAATTGGGAATGATTGTTGCTTGCCGACTATGATAACTAGCATTGTCCATTACAATGACGCTATTTTCAGGTATATTTTTAAGGAGTTTATGTTTTTCCGTTTGGGCGGGGGGGGGGGGGGGGCTCAAGGACGAAAATCATTCAAAAATGTGGACTTATTTTAATTAATTTAGAGCAAAGCGAATCACACATTAAAACTTAAATAATTATTTTCAGATTTCGTGGGGGGGGGGGGGGGCGGTCCCCCCGGGCCCCTCCCCTGGATACGTGCTTGGCTATGTTTTTAGCTGAAAGCAACAGACAATTTGGAACAAACCCGTTCTCTGAACCAGCATGTAATATTGTGATTATTTTGCCTTTATTTGATGGTGCCTTGGTTTGACAATTTTTGGAAGAATCATCCCCAACCTTTTCTTGGAGTGCCGTGGGTATCGAACCATGTTTCGTCAAAGTAAATAATTGAACGATTTTTTTCTCTGAATTGTTTAACAGCTGTTAAATATTTAAGTCTCCATTCCCGTAAACGTTGAGATTCCATTAATGTTTGTCTTTTATTAATACTTCGGTATTTAAAACCCATTTTATGCAATATTTTCCTAAGACTTGAAAGGCTACAAGAGATATTTGTTTCGTCTTTAATCAGCCGCTCTTTGAGGGAAATCAAAGTGGGTACAGTTTGTGCCTCATACATTTGGTAAATCTTTCTTCTTAATAAATCCATGTCATTTTCGTCAATGCTTCTAAATGTGCCAAAATCACTCCGATTTTTTCTAGGATTAACAGGTTTAAGTACTATGTCTCTTACCGAAGATAAAGGAGTTTTTGTCAAAGTAGACGTCTCTGCTAAAGCATCCATCGAATTAAAATTTCTACTCAACAAAGATTAATACACATTTTTAATTATTAGTTTGGATCGGTAGATAAATGCTTTCTTTTAAAAATGACACTTGAAGATGCCCCCCTATCAGCACAATTCCAAGGACGCCACATTCTACCACTAATAAGCCCAAATAAAAATTACTCGCCGGAAAACCACTAAAGACTAAAATTATTAAAAACCAGTTTGTATTTATATCAGGCATAGGTATAAATTGAATTTGTACCTGGTCCGGCTCTACTCGAAAAGGTTTTAAAATTTGGGATTTCCTTATTTATTTTATGGTCAAAGGGACAATGAGGGTTTTATTGCATTCTAAAGATCAACGATATAATTCTACAAATACTATACTTAAATATTTTCAATTATTTCATGAAGCCGCTTTAACTTGGGTCTGTTTAATCGGTTATAATAGTATTAAGTATAACTAAGAAAGGAGCACTAGCTGAAGCTCTAGGGGTAAATTAATATCCAAATAAAATCACAAAATACCTTAGTAGGGACGTAATATTTAAAATTTAAATCAGTCGCTTAGTGCAGATTACTCCTGCACGTAATCTGTGACACAAGTTTATTATACAGTAAAATCTCTCAATAGCGATCACCCTCGGAGAATCAAATGTTGGTCGGATAAGGGGTGGTCGGTTAACAGAAAAAAATTAAAACAACTGGTCTGCATTTACAGTGTTTGTTTATTAATTAATATCTACATACTACATATATATAAATAATTTTAAATATTTTTGTTTAGTCTTATCAGAACTAAAATTAAATAAGATAAAGCCAATTTACCAATATGTATATACTGCACGTGCATACTAACATATACAGGGTGTTCCATAACTTATGGGCCTTAGAGCAACTAGAGATACCTGACATCAAACTAGACCGATTAAGTCATATAAGTTTTTTCGAAATGTTCCTCGTTCTAGAAATAGTGAAAGTTTATTTTCAAAAATAAGCCATAATTTCAAAACGGTTTAATGAATCGAATTGAAGTTGGCAGTATTATGTTTTTATGAGTAAAAAATAAGAATTTGTAGAAATTTTTAAGTTACACACTAGAGGGCGCTAGTTACATACACTGGGTTTCATAAATCTATGATTTTTTTTCTTATTTGTCATATTAGGTGTGTTTGAAATTAAAGTTTCTTAAAGAAGGGCAATTTTTAAGCTAAAAAGGTATACTCGCTTGATCTTATCTTAATATCTCTAACCGTTTTCGAGATATTTTCGTTTAAACATCACAAAGCATAAAAAAAACAAAGTAATTAAATTCATATTTTAATTATCACAACGCAATAAATTAGAAACAATGCAACAATAACAAGAAGCTCACTTTAGTAAATGTTGAAAGTGCAAGAAACATGCTATCTTTCTGTGCTAAGCTAAGCATCATTAATGAAAAATCTATAAAGTTAAAAAATTCCTTGTTGTAGACTTCGGTATTTGTGAATTATTAAGACTTTTACTTCAAAATTCTGGGGTGGCAAAATACTGGGCTCGACAATTCTGAAACCGAATCAAAATAGCCATGATCTGTTTGCGGCATCTAAATTGCAATTAAGTGCGGGATTAGATTTTTTGATTTCATTATAGTTTCAGCGATCTATCGAAAACCCGCCACCCTGTACTTGTCTGGGAGAGTCCAGTTGCATAATTTGTAACCCGGTCTAACCTGACTATCAAGTGTGCAACTTTTTATTAACTTAATTGCAGTATTGAACTATTATCATTTACTGAAAATGCGTTAATAATTTCAATTTTGGAAAATTTAGATAGCGTTTTATTGTGATTAACTTTTGTCAACAACTTCTATTTTACTGGCAAATTTTAAATGGATTTATCATTATCTGAGCATTAGAGATACCTTGGAGATATTAAGATCAAGCAAGTATACCTTTTTAGCTTAGAAATTGCCCTTCTTTGAGAAACTTTAATTCAAATACACCTAATAATACAGGTAAGAAAAAAAATCATAGATTTATGAAACCCAGTGTATGTAACTAGCGCCATCTAGTGTGAAACTTAAAAATATTTACAAATTCTTATTTCTTACTCATAAAAACATAATACTGCCAACTTTCAATTCGATTCATTAAACCGTTTTGAAACTATGGCTTATTTTCGAAAATAAACTTTCACTTTCAACACCCTGTATTTCTAGAACGAGTAACATTTCGAAAAAACTTATATGACTTAATCGGTCTAGTTTGATGTCAGGTATCTCTAGTTGCTCTACAGCCCATAAGTTATGGGACACCCTGTATATTATACAATGTACAGGGTCTTCCAACGAGGACTGAACAGGGGCTCATTTTTGAGCTTCCTTGTATTTAAAGAAAAATCCAAAATAGCCAATCGATGTACTTTTTCCTGCAGAATTCAAAAATGAAACCAAAAATTTATTTGAACCAGAAACAAAAGAGTTACGCTATGGATAAGGTGTTTTTTAAATGGAACATAGCTTTTTTTATACGAATTTGGGAACGAGTGATTTTTTTTTTTGTCCATTCTGATTAAAATATTTAATATTGTGACAGCTATTTTTATTAAATTTTAATGTTTTATCCATAATTTAACTTTAACCTGTTTGAAACATACACTAGGTAATAAAGGTATAATCACCTTTGAATCCTTCAAAGTCAAAAAATTTGACAAATTTACTATAATATTGCCGAAATGAAATATTCATTAGATGAGAGATTGCAGATTGTTATCTTGTTCTACAAATGCCAAGAAAATGCAAGAGAAGCAAGGAGAAGATTTATTGCAAATTTTCACAGAAATATATCCGTCAATACTATTCTAAGGATAAAGAACCTATTTGAGGAAAGTAAAACATTACATGACAGAAAAAGAAATCCAGAAAGGAATAGAAATCGAGACCGTGCCATTGTGAACTATTTTCGACTGAATCCAACCAAATCAATTTCGGACGCAGTTCGGGACGTTCAATACGGCGGCGGTGTAAGACGCAGAAGAGTTACCCAAGGAACTGTTCACAGGACTTTAAGAAATCATAAATTTAAGTATTATCATATCCTTCCACTTCAACATCTAACACCGGCACAAAAAGAACTTCGCTTCCAATTTGTTTCCCAACTTGTGATTCGGAAAGAAAACGAAGACCCTAATTCATTCAGAAATATCTTATGGACTGACGAAGCCACATTCACAACATCGGGGGTTTTCAATAGACATAATAATCATCACTGGGCCGTTGGAAATCCAAGAAAATTTCAGACAATTAAATTTCAAGGAAGTGAAGTCCTTGTCCATGTTTGGTGTGGCATAAAAGATAATAGAATTTTGGGACCAATATTTTTTAACGGGACTTTAAATGGACAGAGATACTACGAGTTCTTATAAAACGAAATTGAGAACTTTTTGGAAGATTTACCATTGGAAGAATATCAAAATTTAATTTGTCAACATGATGGGGCCCCTCCGCATGCCGTGCGTGAGGTTACTCAATATTTAAACGGACGCCATGAAGAATGGATTGGTAGAAATGGACCCTATGCTTGGCCACCCAATAGTCCCGATTTGTCAATATTAGACAAATTTCTTTGGGGCCATTTAAAGAACGTGGTATACAAGTAGCGAAACCACGATATTAAAGAGATCATGCAGAAAATTGTGAATGAAATAAATCGCCTTAACCAGGAAAATCACAGTATAACAGCAAGTTTGGAAAGGCTACAAAGAGGTTATCGCACATGTTTCGAGAACAACGGAGGTCACAATGAACAATTATATTATTATTGTTTTTTTTTTTAAATTAGTATAGAGTTGGATTTCTTTTTCTGTCATGTAATATTTTATTTTCCTCAAATAGGTTCTTTATCCTTAGAATAGTATTAACGGATATATTTCTGTGAAAATTTGCAATAAATCTTCTCCTTGCTTCTCTTGCATTTTCTTGTCATTTGTAGAACAAGATAACAATCTGCAATCTCTCATCTAATGAATATTTCATTTCGGCAATATTATAGTAAATTTGTCAAATGTTTTGACTTTGAAGGATTCAAAGGTGATTATACCTTTATTACCTAGTGTATGTTTCAAACAGGTTAAAGTTAAATTATACTGGATAAAACATTAAAATTTAATAAAAATAGCTGTCACAATATTAAATATTTTAATCAGAACGGACAAAAAAAAAAATCACTCGTTCCAAAAATCGTATAAAAAAAGCTATGTTCCATTTAAAAAACACCTTATCCATAGCGTAACTCTTTTGTTTCTGGTTCAAATAAATTTTTGGTTTCATTTTTGAATTCTGCAGGAAAAAGTACATCGATTGGCTATTTTGGATTTTTCTTTAAATACAAGGAAGCTCAAAAATGAGCCCCTGTTCAGTCCTCGTTGGAAGACCCTGTACATACTGTATGTTTGCTTTGAAATTCTTATTTTTTAAAATAACCAGAAATTAATGATTGCTTCATATTTTTTATTTTTATTTTATAATATTCAGATTCACGTTTTAATAGCGATTGAGAAATATTTGTAGACTTGTCAAAATTAATAACATTGTTAAAAAAAAAGTCTCTCAAACTTGCGCAGGCTTCAGATAGGCTTGATATTTTTGCCACTGGAGTAAGTTCAGGTTCCTCTTCCTCTATCTCAGAGTTGGGAGTAGTTTTATCCGTAAGTTCACAAATGTGTCCTTAATGTTAGGAAGGAATCGTGCGAGCCAAATAGTATCTTCTTCTTCGAAGTCTTCTATATTGATATCGGCTGAGTCGCCACATATTTTCTTGGAGGTAATATCGTGCCGACGACTGAATTTTTCTAACCATCCATTTGATGGCTTGAAGTTATCTATTCCTGGACGCTGAGCAGATTCGAGGACTTTTGCTTAAATTATGGGCCCGGATGTTGGTAATTGCTTGTTTCGCGCCTTACAAAACCAGTTAAAAACAACTTGAAGCACTGGCAGTCCTTCGTTTCAAATTTCTAACTTCTGCTTTATTTTGAAGCTACATAGTCACTTGGGTCTTACCTATTTAAAAATTTTTAGCCAATCTCCTGGTACTTACACCAGTTTTTTCACTTTTTTCGATAATTTCAAATTTTTCGCTTAAGGAAAGACATTTCCTTTTTCCCGCCATCTTCAAATATTCACGTTAGTCCCAAAACATACAAAAACTATTCAAAATAAAACTAATGTTAACAACCGATTTATCAGCCTTTAAAGCAAATTGAATAGATCCGCCTAGTAATTAATGTATGTATAGTATTTCGAGGGTCACAGTGCAGGACCTCGTATGATTTTTTTTATGATTTGAGTTATTTATATTAAACGCTTGAAGAATGACTAGCGCCATCTGTTACTCGTGCAATTAAAAATTATTTTTAACTGCCATCTATGTTATTTTCATAGAAGTAGGACCTCGTATAAAAATGAATCAAATGTAAAGTGCAGTACCTCGTATGTCGGCTAACCGCCATTAGAAGTGACTGTCTGGAAAGTTGTTATCCAAGATTTTATAAGAATCAGATTGCTTTTTTATAATTGTTTATACTATGAACGATAATTAATATATTTTAGAATAATATTAGGTAAGTAGTAGCGATGTATTAAATAAGAGTATAATGTTAACAATACTTTAAACCTAAACTTAGAGTTGATTAGCCAAGATGATAAATGATGTGCTCTTGATATTTACTGATAATGATGATAAGCTTCGTGACCTTGGTATAGTGCCGAGTTCTTCATCAGAAGCAGAACCAAGTAAACAAAATTGAAGAAAATTAAGAATATGTTATTATAGAGTTTATAGATCCTACAGTAACTTCGTTGGATAAATTTGGTTTCCAAAAGGATAAAGCAACAATAGAGTTAAATAATGCATCAATGATCAAAGAAAGAACAGCCGAAATATTTAAAAATGAAAACGCTAAAAAAGTGACACAGAATAAGAAGGCTGATAACGAATATATTCCAAGTGACGAATCATGTTCTGATAGTAGTAATATAGAAGATATTATAAAGAAAGACAAAAGTGCCGAGGGAACACAAGAAGAACTAGCAGTATCAGATCTTGAAGATAACAGTGAAGACAAAAGTAGAGTACCAAGCGAAAAAAATGAAAGTAAAAGAAAACGAAAAAAAGGCCGAAATCAAAGAATAATAAATAAGAAAAGACGTATCGAGGGAAAACAATACCTAGAATTTAGAAAACCCAGGGGACAAAAAAATACCTTTCAAGATAAATCTAGGAGTCAAAGATTTCTTAAACCTAGATGTCAATGTGGACTAGAAAAAAAATATTTCCAGACAATGCGCATCTGTCACAGATGAAAATCGAAAAAAATATTTGAAGATTTTTGGGATAAGATGTCTTGGGATCAGAGAAAAGTTTATGTATGTAATACGGTTACATGCAAGATAGCTGAAAGGCAAAAGAATGATTCTAGACGAAAATCTACATTAATTTATAAACTTACTACGAGAAGCGGTAGTTTTCCTGTTTGCAAGATTATGTACCTGAATACAACAGGACTGGTCGGTAAGGAATTGGACGTTAAAAAATGAAGACGGGATAGTCGAAAAAAATTTAAGTATTGTCCTCAAAAGACAGATAAGAACAAACGGTAAAGGAGAGGATTATTTATTTATGAGTCAATTCTTGAATTCCCTTAGCAAATTGCCAGCGCATTATTGTTGTAAAGATACTTCAAAATTATACCTAGAGCAAAACTTTTAATCTCTAAATCAGTTGTATGAGGAATATAAGAAGCAGTGCCCTAATCAAGTCAAACAATGTCTCTCACTTACGAAGTTATCAGCCATGGCAAAAGAAATGAACATTGGTTTATTTAAGCCAAAAAAGGATAGATGTGATGAGTGTTATAAGTACGAGAATGGAAACTTAAATGAAAGCGATTTTTTTAAACATGCAAACGAAAAGGACAGGGCTAGAAACGAAAAAGATAATGATAAAGTCAAAAGTATTCTAGGAGAATGTATTGTCCTTACTATGTATGTAGAAGCTGTGAAACTGTGTTGTCACAATTTTACTTTGTATGATTTAGCCACAAATCATGCAACTTGTTATTGGTTCGATAAAACCAAAAGTGACTGTCAAGCTTCCGCATACTCGTTTTGTTTAGTTCATTTTTTAAAAGAAAACTACTTAGACAAAAATGATAAAAGAGACATAATAATCTTTTCTGATGGCTGTACTGCCAAAAAATTAGCCAAAGGTCACACCCAAATGGAGTGTGACAGTGTTCATGCCACAATTGAGACCGCACTGAAAAATAAGGATATTCACTTGCCGAGTGATTATGCCAGAATTACCAGAGAAGCAAGAAGGAAGAAACCAGCTTACATAGTAAAAACACCAGATTATGATTTCTTTGTCAACTATGGTGTAAAATCTTTGATGAGATATGACTCTATACGCCCTGGAAAGACAACGAATGATCCAGTTGTTACAAATATTAAAGCACTTCAGTATAATCCAAATGGCGAGATAAAGTATAAGCTAAGCTTTGACGATGAATTCTTGCCTCTTCCCCGAAGAGCTAAACCGATTGATCTGGCGCAAGCCAATTTTCCTGACTCATAGAATATTATTCTCTTACCTATTCCCACTTTACTATAGCAACTTAACTTTTAATGTTTGATAATAATAAAAGATTTTGTTCGCTTACTCAAATAAAAAATTGTAATTAAACAGCATTTCAATAATTATACTAATAAAATGCATTACCTCTTATATTTTACAAAGGAATGGTGCAGTACCTCGTATGCAACATTTTTAATAAAAAACGAGAAAATTTTAAAGTTTTAATGATATATAATTGGTTAATTAAACCAAATCAAATAGCAGACCTTAAAACAAGAAATAAAATATAACAAAAAAAGGTTTTTCCATTTTTTGCAAAATCATAAAAAAAATCATACGAGGTCCTGCACTGTGACCCTCGATTTGTAGAATTATATCGTTGATCTTTAGACTGCAATAAAACCCTCATTATCCCTTTGACCATAAAATAAATAAGGAAATCCCAAATTTTAAAACCTTTTCGAGTAGAGCCGGACCAGGTACAAATTCAATTTATACCTATGCCTGATGCATATATAAATACAAACCGATTTTTAATAATTTTAGTCTTTAGTGGTTTTCCGACGAGTAATTTTTATTTGGGCTTATTAGTGGTAGAATGTGGCGTCCTTGGAATTGTGCTGATAGGGGGGCATCTTCAAGTGTCATTTTTAAAAGAAAGCATTTATCTATATACCGATGCCAAACTAATAATTAAAAATGTGTATCAATCTTTGTTGAGTAGAAATTTTAATTCGATGGATGCTTTAGCAGAGACGTCTACTTTGACAAAAACTCCTTTATCTTCGGTAAGAGACATAGTACTTAAACCTGTTAATCCTAGAAAAAATCGGAGTGATTTTGGCACATTTAGAAGCATTGACGAAAATGACATGGATTTATTAAGAAGAAAGATTTACCAAATGTATGAGGCACAAACTGTACCCACTTTGATTTCCCTCAAAGAGCGGCTGATTAAAGACGAAACAAATATCTCTTGTAGCCTTTCAAGTCTTAGGAAAATATTGCATAAAATGGGTTTTAAATACCGAAGCATTAATAAAAGACAAACATTAATGGAATCTCCACGTTTACAGGAATGGAGACTTAAATATTTAACAGCTGTTAAACAATTTAGAGAAAAAAATCGTCCAATTATTTACCTTGACGAAACATGGTTCGATACCCATGACACTCCAAGAAAAGGTTGGGATGATTCTTCCAAAAATTGTGAAACCAAGGCACCATC
Source organism: Polydrusus tereticollis (assembly GCA_963920685.1). Taxonomy (NCBI): domain Eukaryota; kingdom Metazoa; phylum Arthropoda; class Insecta; order Coleoptera; family Curculionidae; genus Polydrusus; species Polydrusus tereticollis. The sequence goes on along the minus strand of OY987326.1, from coordinate 49,630,668 downwards.
AAATAAAGGCAAAATAATCACAATATTACATGCTGGTTCAGAGAACGGGTTTGTTCCAAATTGTCTGTTGCTTTCAGCTAAAAACATAGCAGATTCTTCTTTAGATTACCATCAAGATACCGACGCACAACTTTTCGAAGATTGGTTTAAACATAAACTCCTTAAAAATATACCTAAAAATAGCGTCATTGTAATGGACAATGCTAGTTATCATAGTCGGTAAGCAAAAATCATTCCCAATTCTAATAATACAAAAGCAGAAATTCATAATTTTATGATTGAAAATTATTTATATTTTGAAGAAATTTACAAAAAACGAGAACTGCTAGAAGTATTAAAAGCGTTTAAAATAAATATGGAATACGAGTGTGACAAACTTGCAGCAGAAAATGGACATACAGTGTTGCGTCTTCCTCCATACTATTGTATATTTAATCCTATTGAGCTAATATGGCACCAATTAAAATCCCATATTAGGAGAAATGATATTTCTCCTACATTAAATGCATCTGTAGTAGAATTAATTAAAAACAAAGTAAGAAAAATGTCTGCATACAGCTGGAAAAACTGTGTACAGTATGTACTTAAGCTGGAAAATTCTTACAATTGTATGATTACAAATGTGCAACCCTTCATTATAAGTTTAGGCTTAGATGAAGATAGTGATAGTGATACAGAGTTAAATTTTGAATAAATTGTCAATAGTTTTTAAGAATTTAATTATTTTTATTGTACTTGTTATCCTAATAGTTATACATACTTTGAAATTATATTATTTTCAATTATCATTAATTGTTATCATTATTTAACATTTATTATAGGTACCTAAAACTAAAAATACCTGTCTATTTATTTTAAATTATAAAAATAGATCATGTGGTGTAGGTACATTTTCAAGCCGACCCTGATCCCATTTATACAGCTTTGAAGAGGTTGAGACGTATACAATAGGATTTAATCAGGTAGATTATTTATGGCAGTAAGAGTCAACGGTATAATTCTGCAAATATTATACCTATATTTCTTAAAAATTGTCGGGTCGGATTTTCCTGCCCCTAATGGAGGGTGTTTTTAGCATTAATATTTACTAAAAATTCCGATGATGAGTGCCCGCGGTCGTTTAACAGATGGGTTGGTAAAGAGGAGTATAAAATAATGGGATTTCCATTTTTAATATGGGAAATTCATAACCGGTCGTTTAACGCAGGTGGTCACTTTATAGAGGCGGTCGCAAACAGAGGTGTTACTGTACTTCACTTGAGTCGAAAACCACCATTAGTGATGGTGTGTTAACGGAAAGAATGCCGTCCTTATTTTCAAGTAAAGCTATATTTTGGGATTTGGTTAATTCGTCAGCCTTTGCATGATTTTTATATAACAGGACAATAAAAATGTGTAATTTAATGTAAACGCATTCCTAATGGATATTTTCGCGTTATGATAACATTGATAATGAACCAATAACCATAAATTTGCTTAAGATAACGTTTTATTTTCCCAAAAAACATACGTAATTTTTAAGTTTTAATATACAGTCTCGGAGGGTTTTACCCACTATTGATGAGAAATCTTAGAAACTCTCTAAATAAAAATTACTCGCAGGTAATTTAATTTGTAATATTTGTCTTTTTGTTTAATACTGAAATATTCAATGAAATGATTAATCAAAAGGTCACAAAAATGATGTAGGACAGGTCAACATATTACAACAAAAATACTGAAATTAAATAGAAGTATATAACCTTAATATTGATAGTTAAAGAATTCTTCAAGGGAATATAAATCTCAAGTTACTTCGAATGGAGCGATGGAACCATAACCTTTAAATCTATGGGTGGAACTAGGGTTGTGGAATTGACCGGTCAAATTGTCTTTGGTCAATTAACCAAAATAAAATAAAACCAACAAATAAAAAATACAAAATTTTAATGCAAATTAACATGTTTAAATATGAAAAACTTAAAACCATAGTTATATTTAAAGCAAAAATAAAACAAAAGGATATTAAACTTGGTTACTTAGGCTGGATAATGGTAAATTATCAGAATCAGATTCATCTTCGGAATCTGATTCTGTGTGCTCGGTATCAGGATCGGCTTCTGAAGACGAAGATAGATTGTAATCAGTTTTACTGGCATTTTTATAGATTATATTTTACATAAACTAGTTTTCCAGACCGTGTAGTGGTCAATCTGTTTCTCAATTTCCATGTTGACCAGTTCCTTGCACAACAAGCTGAAGAGGCGGGCATCCTTAGTAACTTTATGACTACATCGTGAAGGACCGACTTATTTTGCCAACTCCCCCACCAGGTTGATTTGATGATTCAAATCATTTGCTGCTGTTCTAAAATTTGAAATGTCTCCAATAACTTCAACATCGGATTTGTTTGGACTAAGTTGTACTATTAAGTAGTAGCACGATGCATCTCGTCTGGAGTTATATCTGGGATTGAGTAGATTGTGAGTGCTCGTACAAGTTCGTCACTTCTTTTTACTACAGATGCGGTTGTGGATTTTTTTTCTTATCTAAGAGAAGGACTTTTTAAAACAAAGACATTGAAGCGTCCTTGTAACAAATAAAGCTTGTGCCCGACATATGTCAATGTAGCATAAGTATTTTCCATAAAGGTAATTAAACGAACGACAGGATTCAATAAATCTATGAAGTTTCTGTCCCAAAACGCATCATTCTTAAGCATCATTGATTTTATTTTATTTGTTGCTAAGGCTTCTTACATCAGGATTAATTAAGCATTGTTTATTGACTTGAATACTTTCCATACTTGTAACGTACTAACCCCATCTAGTTGCGACTGGTAATTTAAGAGACTAAAAGTTACTGCTTCTTACATCAGGATTAATTAAGCATTGTTTATTGACTTGAATACTTTCCATACTTGTAACGTACTAACCCCATCTAGTTGCGACTGGTAATTTAAGAGACTAAAAGTTACTGCTCTGCTTTTCATTTAAAACGGCGTTGGGAATATGTTTTAATTTAAAAAAATTAACAATATCTTTACAATCACTCAGGTTTGTTTGTAGATTTGCGAAAGTTTCTTTAAATTCAGTTCATGCAGCTTGCAAATTAGCTGCATTGTCGGTGACCAGAGCGGTAATTTTATTTTCGCCAATTTCTTTGATTACCCTTGCAATTTAACTGGAAATGTATTGGCCTTTGTGTCGTAATGCCTGGGACTGTGAAAAGTCATCAAAAATCTCCATTTTTGGTATGCACCATGTAATTTATTAAACCTTCGTTTCTTATATTAGTCCAGCCATCACTCATTTGAGTTATATTATCCTCATTATCAAGAATTTCTTTGATAATATTCTTTATTTTGTTATAACACTTATCAAGGTGCGAGGTAGCCATCGTTTTCCTATCAGGAATTTTAAAAGCTGGTCGCAGTATCCGAAAAAACTGTTTCAATTTGTCTGACTCGAACATTGACAGGGCGCAATTTGATGAATAAACAGCTTCACAAAAAATGGTTTGTAATTCAGATTGTTCAGATACGCTTACCGTGTTAAAAAAATATGTGTTTTTTTGAATTTTTGAACGGTGAAATGTCCTAGAAGGACCAGCTAAAATATTTGTATTTTCATCGTTTTCTGCGTGTGGTGTTTTCTACCGTTGCTGTTTTCGATTGTATTTCTTTGTTGGAAAATACTTCCTCATCTTTATCTTGGAGAGATTCATTCAAACTGTTCCCTACTTTGTCAAATTGTAAATAAAAGATATTGTTTAGAAAAGCATGTTATTTTCTTTTCTGGCTGGCTTGGCGCTATTAAATGCATTGTACAAATGTTTTGATAAGGGACGCACTAAAAGTGCCTTAAACCTTACGGTATAACATGTGATTGGTTCAAATAGAATAATCTATCTATAATTTAACCTTTGGTCTAACAAGTTATAAAATATTATTATAATTACATACCTACATAATTATATCTATAGTCCATACTAATAAAAAGTACAATATGACACAATGTTCAATGTACACTAGTACAATGTGAATAGATAAATTTATAAATAAGCAATATTTATATTACACTTACATATTCTGTGCGCACTGCTTCTGGAATTGAACTGAAAGTTTTTAAGTATATGTTTCTTCATCCTATCTGCATGTGTAATGTAAATTGTTCCATAATAATTGCATTTTCTTTTCACTTTGTGTTCTTCACGCATTTCAGTAAAAAAATGACAGATTTTTGACTGACTTGGACAAACTCATAATAATTCTAACGGCGACACTGACTTAGAAATGCGCCACTTTACGCTTTATTCAATAAAACTTTTCGCGTTACCGTACCAAGTCAATAAGTACAGGTTTTCTACCGCCGCGCCGCGACGATACTTTACTACCTCCGTGTGACTTCGGGTTAACGCACTTTCAACTTCCGTACTAAACATTTCGCGAGTACACTTGACTATTACGGCACGGCAACTTTTGACGAAGGACGGCTTCGGCGGTACTAACTTTGTAGGTATTTGAATATTACGACGGTTAAAGCTGAGCTAACTTTTCCTCTAGCAATCCCACCTATCTATAGGGGAAAATTGTTCAAAACAACACCTAAGAATACTCGCAGATGGTTACACAAGTGTTCCAGTTTCTAGAATCCCTTTGTCGGTATCAGAAAAATAAAATATTTTGGCTTTTTACAAAGGCAATTATTTTAATTTATTTGACAGTTATTAGAAAACAGTTGCAGCTGATCGGTAGATGTTCTGCAGGTGTTACTTGTTAAAGCCAACGCGATCCGTCCTCATTTCACGATCTAACCAGATAAAACTAGTTTAAGTTAGAGTTTTGACCAATCAGGAATTGTACTAGCGCGTGGCGGGAGAGAGATTATTTAAACTTTGGCAGCGCCTAATTTCATCAGTTTCTTTCGTACGGTACCTTTTGCTCGGTCAAATAAACAGTCGGAAAAGAGAAGTGAAGTGAAATGAAAAATAAATTAAAATTTGATTTAATTTTAATTTATTCTGTTTGAAATATTTTTGTAAATTTGTGACGTGTTCTGTTAATAAACCCCTTATTGAATTATTTTATTTTATAAACGAGTTTTCCAAATATCTCATTTTAATTTTTTTGAATTTTTATAAAATTATTTTAGAGTTGTCCAATTTAACTTAAAAAATTTCAAAAAGGTTTCTTATTTTATTTTGGAATTATTTTAATTTTCAATGTTTTTTCCCAATACTTATTTTAAATAAAATATTTTTCGTTTCTTAAAGACTCCTCGCACTGAATATAAATTTTAAAAAATTGTTATTTTCTTTTTTAATTTGATTAATAATAAAAATAAATTCTTTATTTCTAAAACGACCAAAAGTTTTTCCGAGTTTTATTTAGTTATAATATTTTTAAAATGCCGTTTACCACACACTTTTTTTTTTGCTTGGAAGGATGGCAAACCACCGAACTGTAAAAGACGGGTGTAGGTAAACTGGACTGATGACAAACGAATAAATAACGTTGGTACAACCTAAATAAAATGCTATGCCGCGATATTACGTAAATATCTCTAACAACATGAGATCATGTGCGTTTCTTAACTTAGATTCAAACGTTAACTTTTTTTATTTCTGACCGGTATATTATTAGCTTATAACGTCTTAGTTACGCGGGAATTATAAGGGCCATAACTCCCTTGGGATATTAAGAAAAATTTGACATAAAATCAAACGATTGACATCTAATGTCAATTTGATTGTCATCTATTGAAACATTTATTCCACTTTAAAAATGAACAAAATGTTACTAAAATCGGTCAGAAATAAAATTATCTATGTATCACTGGAATTACAAGGGTCTCAATTACCTCGGGCAATTGCTGTCCCTCGGGACGTAAACTTTGCCCTCGGTAATTAAGACCATTATAATTCCCTAGATACATAAATAACTATTATTTCCTCGTTCAACTGTTCGGCTTGTCATTATTAGATATGTCTTGGATTCGGAAATAATTCTTTAAATAATTGACGTGTGTCAACAACTCTTACATTGTAACGGTCAATAGTGTTGCTGGATTCTTTTGTCCTATTGCTTTTCTAGCAATGAACACTTTTTTGCGAACACTCCTTCTTTAGGATTAATATTGTTTTTTTTTCCCATATTAGTAGAAAAATAAAATATAAATTTATATAGCTTATAAGTGAATTGTATAACACTGATGGTTGAAGTAAATCACAAAAAATATCACAACGGCACGATTGAGATTCAAAATTAAAATGATGCATAAAGGCACCTACACGCATAAGAAAAAACATAAGTATAACTGTTATGTTTTTTTATCTGTTTTATGTTGTACCAGATTGTAATGATTTCTAGGTAAGGTTAAATTAAAATAAGACAATTTTAAATGTTTAGAAATTCCCCTATAGCAGGTATTATGAGAGATTGAATGTCGGTCTTTATTTCTGACGGGAAGTGCTCAGTTGTATTGCATTATCATTTTACGAAATATTATATTATACGTATAAAATAGCATTATGTGGCGTCAGTCCGCGTCAGTGGAAAACATTGGCAGAGCTTCTTTAAATGTTCCGCTGAAAAAAAAAAATTAGATATCTCTCAATGCTAGGAACATAAGTCAATGGCTATCCACATATAGGCTAATTGATTTAAGGATTTTTTTTTCGATGCCGTTTTCACTCCATTCTACTGAACATCTAGCCATAAAATAGGCCTAAAAATAAAATCCCGCAATTTTACTAATTACATAATATTATTAAGCACACTGTATATGAACAATTTTTTTACCGTTTAAAGATGTAACATTCACGGGTCTAAAATATTTGTGTATCTAAATTTAATGCATGTTTGAACAAAACCTACACGTAAGCCCTACCGGGAATATGTTTTTATCTTAAGCAAATAGGATTATCAGCGATAAAATGCTTTCCATAATCAATTTTGTCTCCTAACGTATTTCTAGTTGATCACTATAGCAAGCAATAAGAGTTGCGTTGCCCAAAAGAAATCTTAAAAAAAAAGGGCAAAATGCATCACACTTGTTTCATAAGTGCCGTTTTGTTATTGTTTGCACACTGTTCCTATGCAGTAAGTACAACTATGTTTTTTTATTTGTCTGAAGTCATCATCTAATATGGAAATAAGATAAGATATCATAGGTACGGGCTGGGTTCAGGGTTGCTCGTGGTCTTATTTTCACTTTAGTTTGCTCATTTATATTTTCAATTTCCAATTTTAGGACTACATTGGGGCAGTCGTCGAATATAACCCACAGAACTTCTCAACCCCAAACATTACCATTGAAGAGAATATAAAAAATTACATCTACCAGATTGAACAGGCGCAGGTATGTTTGACTTTTTATGGTTTTTCTTCTGACTCATTTGAGTAATGATAAGTACGAATGTGTCATTTTGTCCAAGTCACATGCTAATTGATTGATTTATTATAGTCTATCTTTAAATGATGCGAAGTACTAAATCAATCAAAACCGTCTTCTTCATGGGCGTGTGAGAATTTTCGGCATGTATAGATTTAAATAGGCCTGAATTTTCAAATTTGTGCAGAATTAGTACAAGTATCGACATTAAATTCAAGTTTTGTCTTCAAATATATATTTTAATATTAAATTTTTTAAGCTTGAAATTATGTAAATCCGTACCATTTACCTGGAATTTTAAAAAGCAATTTTATCAAAACTAATTAGAGTCTAGGTACTTATTCCGTATCTGCTCTAATAATTTTATTCCTTTTTTTTTGTACCTAATCCTGGTTAGCTTTTGTTAATTATGTGGTTAACATGCCTTTATGGGTGCCTCTATTGGAATAATACACCTATTTATATCTATACGTACCTACCTTGGGTGTTGGTTTCTTAGTGAAACTAGTCAAAGTGTGAAGTGTCAGTGTTTTTTTAATTAATTTTCAACAATTGCCTAAACGCCCTAGAATCGATTCATGTACAGTAAATGAAAAAAAATTAAATCTTAACTGCTACGATTCTATTAAATGTAAGAATGCGGATTTGAGTGTTGACAATGCAGTGCAATTTACAGCAGATATGTTTAACGTTGGGAAAACAACAATATATAAACTTTTAAAAGAAAAAAAAGTGTTGGCGTCAAACCTCCAAAAACTTCTCCAGGACGACCAGAACTGGAGCTGGATGACCTTTTAATGTAGAGAATAAGGCGAAAAGTTCATAGTTTATTTAAAAAAAAAAGAAATTCTGTATCTATGTGTAGAAATACGCTTTGGAAATTATTTTAAAAAAAAATGGGTTTTCGGTGGAAAAAACATAATAGTCAATCGATTTTAATAGACAGAAGCGATATCGTCTGTTGGAGAAGAAATTACTTAAGAAGCATCCGAATAGCCAAAGAAGAAAACAAAAAAATATTTTACCTAGACGAAACATGGCTAAATGAAGGCCACACTGTGACTACATTTTGGCAGGATGAACATATTAAAAGTTCAAGACAAGCTCTTTTGGAAGGATTGTCCACAGGATTTAAACCGCCATCTGGAAAAGGACATCGTTTTATCGTAACCCATATTGGAATTCTAAAGGCTTTGTTAAAGGTGGTCTACTGATGTTCCAATCTAAAAATACAGGAGACTATCACGAAGATATGAATGCCGATATCTTTGAAGAATGGTTTGAGAAAATGTTGGATCTTATACCAAAATAAGTGCGTGGCGTAAAAGTGAAATAACAGAATGACTAAGTTTAAGACAAATAGAATTTCCATTGGATTCCTTAAAAAAAGAACTTGGTACTAGCCAATTTACATAAAAATGCATTAAAAAAATATGTAGTCGATGAAATGGCAAAGTTATGAGGAATATTATCTGTGCTCAGACTCCCTCCTTACCACTGAGAATTAAACCCGATCGAACTTATATCGACTAAAATACAGACAGATGTCGCCAGAAAAAAACACGACTTATAAAATGGTGGATTTAAAAAGACCGTTTAATGAAGTTATGGGTAAAATCAGTGCGGAAAAGTGGAAAAAGTGTATCGACCATGCGATAGAAGAAGAAGCCAAAATGTGGCAGGTACAGGTAGATATAATAATCAAAGAGATGGTTGAACCGCTTATTATAAACGATGTTAATAAAAGTTTATCTTCCGAATCGGAATATGATTAAGCCATAACGACAAAGTATTATTGGATATTTGAAAATGCGTTGTTTGTAAGATTCTATATTATATCATGTTTTTGTAATTATTTTATGTAAAATAGTACCACCCATTGTTATTTATTAGTTAATACGATTTTTTAAATGTTTTCATACAGTGTGTCCGCGGATGGGGGTACCCAATAGGGAAGAATTCTTTATTATTCATTTTACGACCAAAAGTCATTCTTTACAAAAAGTTCTGCTTGTTGAGAAAATGAATTAACGACAAAAAAATTTGGATCACATGTACAGGGTGTTAATAAATTAGGAAAATATGAAAACGCTTCAAGAAAGAAGTATCATTATTTATTATTTTTAACAATAATTTTATAAAACACAGTTGTTTATAAACTAACGTAAAGTCTAAACTCAAATTTTGAAATAAAAATTCGAATTTTTAAAAATTATTCTACATAGCTACCTCCCAACATGACGCACTTTTCCGCTAACTTAATAAATTTACCGTACACTTTACAAATGAATCGCGGCACATTCAGATCATGGATTGCTTCTTCTATGTGTTGTTTTAATATTTCCCTATCATGTGGAAGATTATCTGAACAAACGTTTTAAAATTTTTAAAATTCCACCCCATACATTAACCTTTTTGTAACGTTGACTTCGTTTGTTTATTACATAATTAGGATTCTAGTAAGCTCAATGATGACTATTTTGTGAAGATACGTGCCCGTTTGTGTAAAATGTAGATTCATCGGTAAAAAAAATAAATCTATGAAATCGTTGGTTCTCAACAAAACTCTAAACGTCTCGCTTTATCTCCAAGTTCAAGTGTATGCCGGATCTTTGGCTTAAACGGTATAATTTTAATTTCCTTAAAAATTGTGCGTAATTTACTTTTGCTTAAATTCACTGTTTGTGCACGCTTCCTTAAAGATATTCTCGGGTTATCTAAAACTGACCCTATTGCTAATAATGTAGCTGCATCATTTTGATCGTATTTTTTCTTTGATTTCTTTACATTCATCACCGACCCATGTTCATTGAGTTTTTTAATTAATATTCGCATGCTTTTTTTGACTTGAAATTTTTCATGAAAAACATCTATAGCGTATTGATAAGACACATTTCCAATACCGTAACATTTTATTAAATAAATACGCTCTTCTTTGGTTAACATTTTCGAAAATGCCTTCGCGAAATCAGAATACTGACACATGTAAATAAGATGATGACGTAACATGAACGTATACAAAATCTTGATTTTTTTTGTAAAATGCAAATAATTACATAAAACCCATGTTATTTTTAAAAATTCCAATTTTTATTTCAAAATTTGTATTTAGACTTTATGTTACTTTATAAACAACTTGTTTTATAAAATTATTGTTAAAAATAATAAATAATGGTACTTCTCTCTTAAAGCGTTTTCATATTTTCCTAATTTATTAACACCCTCTACATGTGATCTAAATTTTTTTTATCATAAATTCATTTTCTCAATAAGCAGAACTTTTTATAAATAATAACTTTTGGTCGTAAAATGAATAATAAAGAATTCTTTCCTATTGGGTACCTCCATCCGCGGACACACTGTATGTTATAAATACCTACGAATATAATATAATACAATTTTAGGAGAATAGGCATATTTAAGATTTTAAATTTAAAAGCTTCCCCAATACACGCTCCTGCATGGCTAAGAGATTTTCCCAGTAACAATGGTAAATCCTCAAATATAACAATAGCTTGCGATAAAGTCAGGGAGACTTACCTAAAGAATGCTCATTATTTGGATCCTTTAATGTAAACACAATCGATTTTAAGGGATGGCGTTTAAATTGTTCTTGATACCCCGGTATGCGTTTTGCAGATTTAATGAGCATTTATTACTCGCGCCATTTGAAGATAGACTATAATTTTTTTAAATTTTTACACGCCTCAATTAGAGGTATTGCTAAAAATGCTGGTTTATGTTTATGACATTACCGATTGCATAAATTTCTTCAGTTCTTACATTATACAGAGGGGTATAAGGTGTTTGGAGATGACGATGACAAATTTTAAAGTATGATTTTACACAAAAATTATAAAAAAAGTTCATATTAATGTAGGACCGCAGATGCTTTCATACTTAGCTTGAAGATGGTGCCATCAAAGTGTTTTATTTTTTATTTATTAGGATCTACCCAACTGGCAAAAACTATTATAATAATTTGGGTAAGAGGGAATTATGGACATTATGGTATACTCCGGCACACAGTTAATGGTCCTGACTAACTAATCCGTTTATACTTTATACCTACTTGTCCTTCTATCTTGACAAATAAATCATTCCGGTCCAGGGTGGTAGTAGGAAGATTGAAACAGTGCTTGTATATTATGTACAAAAATTTATTGTGTATTGCTGACTTTGACGTAAATTATTAATATGCGTAAAAGTAGTAAGCCGTAATATATAATTTTTATTATACAGGGTGTCATACGTAGAAGTTCCAGCCCCCTTTATTTTCTTTAGTTTTTGAGATATCAAAATAAATTTTTTCTTTTTTTCTTGTTTGAAAACGAATGGCAAAGGCTTTTTTGACATCTGTGTAAATCCAATTTTGCGCAGGAATCGGCGTAACGTTTCGCGACTAGCAGCAAATCGACCATTTGCTAATAACTTTTCTCGGAATCAAGTGACGGAATCTGCTTAAGCTTATACATCGCATACACTTCCCTGCGAATCATCTCTATGTACATCGTTCTTATAATAAGCTGCTGTCGATTCCAATGGTTGCATAATCTGCATTTCATTATATTTTATTGTTGAATCACCTCTTGCTCTCCCAACTGTTTTAACTACTTTTTATATTAATTTATATAAATTTCTTAAATGGTTAGTTGCTGAAGATGACTTTCCCTAAAGTCGAAACTAGTTCAACATATACGTTAAGAAATTTATTTTAATTCTTCGTCATTTTATGTATTTTCTATAACCCTTGTTTTCTACCCTAGAGGGGCAAATAAAGTTATTTGGTGGTAAAGATAGACCTTTATTTCTATTTACAATCTCGCCACAGAATATGGACTACATCTTAAATCCTGTTACAATTAAAGGTATGAAATGCTGCTTGGGTAGTAATGTGTTATTAAGGGTCGTATTTATTTCGGCGAGTGTATTTTCGCTATTTTTTTTTAATAAATTATGGTTTCTTGAACACTTTTACGGTCCTATACTCGACTGTTTTCGAGTTTTGTTATAAAAGTTGTAGCAACAGAAAAGAAAGGATTTACAAATTTAGGAGCAACGTTGTTTTTTATATTGTTATTGATATGTTATTATTATTCAAAAAACGTTGCTTACCATTACGCCACTGGTTGCAATACATAAAAGTTAATTGCTGGATTGCAACTATAAGATCCTATATTAAATATAAAAAAATAACACTTGCTGTCACCATCTTTAAGGGCATGTAGCTCCGTATGAAAGCATTTTTGAACCTATGTTAATATGAACTGTTTTTCATTTGTTATGTAGAATTATAAATATATAAAATTTGTCATCGTATTTTTCGGACACCCTGTATAGTTAGGATAAATAGTAAGACACAAAGGTCACACATTCATTTCAAAACGAACCATTTTTTGATTTCGAGGGAAATAAGATTTGACAAAATACACGTCAATTTAAATATCGAGGGGGAAGTTTAATAACGCATTTGATAGAATTTTAATATTGACTATATCGAGTGATACATCATTGCGAAGGGCATTGAATTGTCTGTCCAACCGTGCCAAAAAAAGTGAAATCGGTTTGCGGAAAAATGTGATAATAATTAAAGTATTTTTTGTTTGAACAGCTATTGGCAAGACAACAATAAAGTCTATTTTGAAATTGCTCTTGGATATTGAGAAAAATTTCTCTGGTAATGCGCCTGCATTCCGGTGTTATTTTCTATAAACTTGAGTTTTCAAGTGGCCCCCCAAAGGAAAAAATCAAGAGGCGTCAAGTCGGGAGATTTTGCCGGCCACTCCATTACACCTCGTTTGCCAATTCATTTGCCAAGGAACCGTTGGTTAAGCCACTCTGTAACTGGTATTGCTTAGTGGGGAGGAGCTCCATCTTACAGAAAATGCAAATTTTCTTCCTTTAGTACCAAGGTGCCACTTTCATCCACTTGATTTTTTCAAAGATTGTACAATAAGAGGATAACTTACATTTTCCAAAATATTTATTCTTTTTTAAAATTTTGTGCGAAACAGTAGAAATATTCGTCAGCTTGACAATTTTTTGAATAGAAGCAGAAGTTGGATCTACAGCGAATTGACCAAGTACCTCAACCTGGCAAGTTTCATCCAAAACCCTTGCTTCTGCATTTATTTTATTGCCTATAGATCCAGTTTCTTCAAAGTTACGCACGCACCAATTCTATAACATACTTATGCCCGACGTCTTTGTAAATACTATGGCGGTTCTACGCTCACAACTATTAACTATTTCTGCATGTTCTCCTCGTCTGAGATGTTCTCAGCTTTAGTATTACTTTTATTATTATTACTTTTCGATTTTTAAACTGCTTTAAAATGAGAGTGAAACATCAGTTAAATATTGACAATTTTGTAAATACCCGTCAAATAAATAGTTTGTAAACAAACCTTAAAAACATACTGTTTTTGTCGCCCGTTTACTTTTATACCTCAGATTTGTTTCATTTCTGTGGCTTACAAAACAATAATAATTAATCGTTAATATTACTAAATGTTACAATGAAATTTTGCACTTTCTAAATGAAAAGACAAGTACGGCAAATTAATTTTTATTGTTTTAACACATATCTTTTCCACCTCGCAAACCGATTTTCCGATTTCACTTTTCTTGTCACGGTTGGACAGGCAGTTTAATGCCCTTTGCAACGATGTAAGTTGGAGGTGTGGAGGTCAACAGTAAAATTCTATGAAATGTATAATTAAAATAAATGTGTTTTTCTCCAAATGACATTAAAAGCCGATTTTTAATGACACGTGACAGGCTTTAAAGGTATATTTTTACTGCCTAGTCAGAAAAGTGGCCTTTTTCTGCCTAGGCAGAAAAAGTTCGTTGCTATGCAACGGTCCAGGTAATAATTTAAATTAGACTGGTAATTAAAATTGACAATGATATTAGGTATAAACACAAAATGATGGAGTTTAAAAAAAAAATAACACAAAACTGGTTTTATTACATTACAACTACAAACTGCAACAGGAAATTTTTACTGATTAGAAATATTTATTTTAAACAAAATTTTTTAAAATTGACAATGACATTAAAGTAAACACAAACAATTCAACAAACGTCATCAACGGTAAACATAGTAACGAGGAGCCAGTTATCTTTGTTAAAATAAATTAATTATTTGGATGTTGATAATAAAACGCCAATAATAAATATAAAAAGACGATTTGGCGTGAAATTGGAATAAACTTAGAGAAAGAATTATTATGTCTCTCACGGCAGAAAAACAGATTTAATGACTTGGCTGGTTTCCTATGAAACACCAGTCACAACATTAACTATTGTGCTTTTCTGCCTAGTAAAACAAATAACTATTTTTTGTCAATTATTTTCTTTAAAATCAAGAGTTATTTAGGGTGGGTCGTTTTGAAATGAAAGCCGTGTATAAACATGGTTACGAAAATGCTCATAAGACAAATGAAAGCATATTATATCAATAAATTATTATTATTTTGCAGACTTTTGGTGTGAAACTAATAGTTTTTCCCGAATATGGTTTAACAGGATTAATTGACAATCCAGAAGGATACGGATTGGTAGTCCCTGATGTCGGCACTAACGATTTTACAAATTCAAGTTACGTAAGTATTCTTTTCTACAACTGCGGTAAAAGCACTCAAAAACACATTACACCTAAATTTTCACATTGCCTTTGCCCGATGCGATCCAGGCCAACAAAGCTTTTGCTCGTGTGAAGAGAGCATATTTCAAAACTTGTTGTACAATATACTATTAAATAATTCTAATTATTACAATATTTCAACTTGGACATATTTTTAATTCTAATATAAGTAATATTTTCTTATGACATTTTCCTCTAAGAATAAAAATTAAAAGGTATTTTTACATTCGATGAATTATTAAAAAATTTCCATTTTCTGGCAATTTTCTGTGCACATAAGCTGTTCCAAGTAAAACACACGTAAAACTGTGACCTACTGTTTATTTTTCAAAGCCATGCCAAATTTAATTTAACTTTTAATAAATTGATTATTGTATGTGTATTTATGCACCAAAAACATAATATAATTTACTAAAGCCGTTTTATTTTTAGCCATTACTAAGATTAGCTAACGCAGCCAAAGAATATGGACTGTACGTCGTGGTAAATCTTATTGAACAAACAAACAATACAAATAATCAAACTTTCTACTACAATACCAACTTAGTATTTTCTAATAATGGAACTTTGGTCGCTAAGTAAGTAAAAGTAAACTAACTTTACTGATAATCTTGTTATCAGTTTTTTACACCAATATTTCGTCTTTATCAACATATTTAACTAATTTCAGGTACCGAAAAATAAATCTTTACCAAGAACCCAAATTAACTCCAGGCCAAGATCTCGTTACTTTTAAAACAGATTTTGGTACTTTCGGATTAATTACTTGTGCAGACATCTTGCACTATAACCCATCTCAGACGCTACTGGTAAACAGTGGAGTAACTGATGTAATTTACCCAGCGGCGTGGACTTCATATGTACCATTTTATATGTGTAAGTAAACTACAATTTATAAGAGATTTTTTTGATCAAATAAATAATCTTTACTGTCACTGGGTATTATAAAAAAGGCAAGAATTAACTTTGATTTTAATCGCTTGGTTAACTTTGCTGGAAAAAATGATAGTTTTATAAAATCACTATAAACCTTCGAAGATAAAGAAAAAACTTGTAACCTCTGTTATCAATATCTGACATAACTACATAAGTATTTCTTATCTTCAAATATATCATTTATATCTCCTGCTAACATTACGAGGCCTGAATTAGCAGCACAAACAACGAATTCGACTTAAACACGAAAATACATCAGTTATCTTTAATTGATACCTGCTTCGCCCAATAAAGTTAACATTGATATTGTCAACTTCAACTGTGACGTTATTCCTTAAGCTAACCTTTGTTCACCTGTTAATAAAGGTTTATAACACCCACTCTTAGGCCCAAATTATTAACATTCTGTTAGCTATAACAGCCACATAACTTTCATGACAACAATTGAGGCGTCCAGCAAAAAAGTGGACCTACGCCAAATCAAAACAATCGAGTAATTGGCCATTAAAAAATAGAGTTAAATAACAAAATTAAAAACACATTTTCGTTTCACCAATCCGGCAATCAGACATCCAAAATAAAAGACATCATTATGTTTTTCTTACTAACCTTTAATTTAACATAACATAACTAAGACTACAGATTTTCACAAAAACATTAATTAATTGAATGTTCAAACAACCCTTCATTAACAGCTAAATAATATCCTAACCGATCATAAAATTCATTTCTAACATTACTGAGTTGATATTGAGAAATTCTGTCACATTCTAACGAAATACAGTTTTTTAGCTGGTCAAGACTTTCAAATTTTACAAATTTTTTATAAATAAAATTTTTTAAGTGACCCCACAGAAAGAAGTCGTTTGGCGAAAGGTCAGGAGATCTGGCTGGCCAAAGGATTAGATGCCGTCGGCCATTATTATTTCTGTTAAAAATATTTTCCAAGTATTCCCTAACCATAAGAGAATTATGGGCAGGAGTGGCAGGACAATTCCAGATCTCCTGATTTTCGCGTACAACTTCTAGTGCGGGTTCAATTCGATTTTGTAGTAAATCCAAATAGGTTACTGCTGTAAGGTTAGCTCCATAAAAAAATAATCCAATAATGTAATGTCCTACAATTCCCGCCAAAACATTTATTTCTTGTGGATATTGCAAGACGTGTAGGTCACATGAATCAATATGTATCCCAAAAATGGAACGGCACAATTAAAAAATGTAAATATTTTTCACTGTCTGGACGAAAGCACTGACCTATCCCACATCAGCCAACTTGTAATTTTTGTTCTCAGTGTAGCAGAGATCTTATTCCTCTCAAGTCGGGGGGGGGGGGGTTAAAGAGCGTAAAAAAGACAGCTTTAACTGTAGCGGCATAGACTTGTTGTACTTCGTTTCATATTAATATATAAGTTATTAAATTCGTAAAAACATAAGAATATAACAATAGACAAAATGTCTCCAGATTTGTATAATACGTTTCAAGTAGTGCGATTTCATTTTGACAAGCACTGCTACATACGTTTAAATATTATTATTAATTATAAATTAAATAATATAATTCTAAACTCCGCAAATACCTGTAAAATTTCTGATGTCATGATGACAAGCACCTTCCCACAAACTCAATATTATATACGATAGAAAGAGACAAAGCCAGTATCAAGGCACAGGTGATAATTTCTGGCCCAGGAATCTGCGCTCTATTAGACGTGGGTTGCCAATCTTACCAAAGTAAATCATTAATTAAAATTTCTTGAATATTATTTTCACCGTTTTAACGATTAAAATTTGCAATGTAAGGGGGAAAAAAGACTCAGACGCTACTGGTAAACAGTGGAGTAACTGATGTAATTTACCCAGCGGCGTGGACTTCATATGTACCATTTTATATGTGTAAGTAAACTACAATTTATAAGAGATTTTTTTGATCAAATAAATAATCTTTACTGTCACTGGGTATTATAAAAAAGGCAAGAATTAACTTTGATTTTAATCGCTTGGTTAACTTTGCTGGAAAAAATGATAGTTTTATAAAATCACTATAAACCTTCGAAGATAAAGAAAAAACTTGTAACCTCTGTTATCAATATCTGACATAACTACATAAGTATTTCTTATCTTCAAATATATCATTTATATCTCCTGCTAACATTACGAGGCCTGAATTAGCAGCACAAACAACGAATTCGACTTAAACACGAAAATACATCAGTTATCTTTAATTGATACCTGCTTCGCCCAATAAAGTTAACATTGATATTGTCAACTTCAACTGTGACGTTATTCCTTAAGCTAACCTTTGTTCACCTGTTAATAAAGGTTTATAACACCCACTCTTAGGCCCAAATTATTAACATTCTGTTAGCTATAACAGCCACATAACTTTCATGACAACAATTGAGGCGTCCAGCAAAAAAGTGGACCTACGCCAAATCAAAACAATCGAGTAATTGGCCATTAAAAAATAGAGTTAAATAACAAAATTAAAAACACATTTTCGTTTCACCAATCCGGCAATCAGACATCCAAAATAAAAGACATCATTATGTTTTTCTTACTAACCTTTAATTTAACATAACATAACTAAGACTACAGATTTTCACAAAAACATTAATTAATTGAATGTTCAAACAACCCTTCATTAACAGCTAAATAATATCCTAACCGATCATAAAATTCATTTCTAACATTACTGAGTTGATATTGAGAAATTCTGTCACATTCTAACGAAATACAGTTTTTTAGCTGGTCAAGACTTTCAAATTTTACAAATTTTTTATAAATAAAATTTTTTAAGTGACCCCACAGAAAGAAGTCGTTTGGCGAAAGGTCAGGAGATCTGGCTGGCCAAAGGATTAGATGCCGTCGGCCATTATTATTTCTGTTAAAAATATTTTCCAAGTATTCCCTAACCATAAGAGAATTATGGGCAGGAGTGGCAGGACAATTCCAGATCTCCTGATTTTCGCGTACAACTTCTAGTGCGGGTTCAATTCGATTTTGTAGTAAATCCAAATAGGTTACTGCTGTAAGGTTAGCTCCATAAAAAAATAATCCAATAATGTAATGTCCTACAATTCCCGCCAAAACATTTATTTCTTGTGGATATTGCAAGACGTGTAGGTCACATGAATCAATATGTATCCCAAAAATGGAACGGCACAATTAAAAAATGTAAATATTTTTCACTGTCTGGACGAAAGCACTGACCTATCCCACATCAGCCAACTTGTAATTTTTGTTCTCAGTGTAGCAGAGATCTTATTCCTCTCAAGTCGGGGGGGGGGGGGGGGGGTTAAAGAGCGTAAAAAAGACAGCTTTAACTGTAGCGGCATAGACTTGTTGTACTTCGTTTCATATTAATATATAAGTTATTAAATTCGTAAAAACATAAGAATATAACAATAGACAAAATGTCTCCAGATTTGTATAATACGTTTCAAGTAGTGCGATTTCATTTTGACAAGCACTGCTACATACGTTTAAATATTATTATTAATTATAAATTAAATAATATAATTCTAAACTCCGCAAATACCTGTAAAATTTCTGATGTCATGATGACAAGCACCTTCCCACAAACTCAATATTATATACGATAGAAAGAGACAAAGCCAGTATCAAGGCACAGGTGATAATTTCTGGCCCAGGAATCTGCGCTCTATTAGACGTGGGTTGCCAATCTTACCAAAGTAAATCATTAATTAAAATTTCTTGAATATTATTTTCACCGTTTTAACGATTAAAATTTGCAATGTAAGGGGGAAAAAAGACGGGATAAATGTTACAGCGTGTATACACTATACAGAGATATGCATACGTCTAATTGTTTTATGAAATATATGTGAATTCTATACAAATTAAGATTTTATGGAAATTTAAACAGTGTATTATTGCAACAATGTTGTGTTTTGGACCACATTCCTTAAATTCGTTTCGTAGTTGTAGACTCGTGGATGGAACTATAGATCTATGGTAGAAACTAAATTTGGGTTTGCAGGACTCTTAACAACAATTATATACAGGGTGGGCCACTGAAAACTTACAATGGCTGTAATTTTTGAACCAAAAGAGATAAGTATCAAAAAAATAAAAAATACCGTTTCTATAAAATCAAGGGGGAATACATATGACGTATTTTTCAAACCACCCCGACCTACCCCTTAGGCGCCACCCTTACTCACTTCAAAATCTTAAATGGCAACACCCCACCTGTGGCACCTTTTTGGAAAGCTCATGAGAAATGCTAAAAAATGATCATAAAATTTTTAGGGTGAAATTGAAAAACACCCTCCACCCAGGTGGACATAAATTGAACAAAAAAAGGGTGGCGCCTAAGGGGTAGGTCGGGGTGGTTTGAAAAATAGGTACGTCATATGTATTCCCCCTTGATTTTATAGAAACGGTATTTTTTATTTTTTTGATATCTCTTTTGGTTTAAAAATTATAGCCATTGTAAGTTTTCAGTGGCCCACCCTGTATAATATATTACATATATACAAAACAATATCTTTTCCAACATGAAATTTATAAAGTCAAAATATAGGTGGTCCCTGTCTGATAAGTGACTTACATAGCTGCAACGTTTGTCAACAACAAATAATAATGTTATTATTGATACACTGGTTAGTGAAAACCAACATCCCCAAACTTCCCACTAATTTTTTTTTAATAAATGAAAACAATTACATATGCCATTAAACAATTTTTTTCGTACCTATCACAAATCACTGATAAAGTTGCATACGAAGTATTTTATGATGCGGCCCTCATAACCGCAATATTATTTACAGCGGGCCTTGGGTCACTTGAAGTTGGACAGCCCTGGATTAGGGCACTCTGCAACTACAACTTATCCATAATTTATTTTTAGCCCTCGAAGTTCAAGCGGGTTATGCTTTAGCCAACAAAGTCAACCTGTTGGCGTCCAACACGAACGATCCAAGCAATGGAAGGGGTGGAAGTGGTATTTTTGCCAGTGATGGAACAGTTTTAAGAAGAATCCTTACTGATAAACCTGCCACCAATATTGTCTATGCTAATATTGTACCACCCACTACTGCTAGGAATAGTTTTGTAAGTTTTTTTCAGTTAAGTCAAAATGTTGTTGTATCTTATAACGAATCGAACTGCAACTGTCGGGAGGCAAAGATGAGGTGAAAAGAGCTGGAATTTTACCATGAAATATTCAATCGTCAATACTGTTTATACAGGGTTGGGAAAAAAAAGGCATGACAAAAATTACATCTTGTATTCTGCATTAATATTAAAGCAGATCAATAAAAATGCAGCTACAAATCTTATCATCAGATCTTATTTTTTTTTTAAACGTTTTAAAATATTCTGATCTTTATCACAACCTTGCATTTTACCCAAAGACATTAGAACTACTAGTTCTAATGTCTTTGATTTTACCTGATCTTTATAATTCTTTTTACAAGTTAATGTAAGTATGTTTTTTTTTTAATTTTAGGATCTTATGGGTTTTGATTTTCTCGACGACGTTACTCGACAAGAACTAGGAAACTATAAAAATCTCACTGATTTTCAGTACAACTTGTATGCCTATAAAGTACTAGATTTGTCTCAAGAAAATATAACTGAGGAAATTTGTGATGGAAAGTTTTGCTGCACTTTTAACATTGTAGCTTTGAAAAACGAAACTAATACTTCTGAAGTTTATAGGTATTATTTAAATCATAAAATCATTATAGTGCCTATTAATAATTATACTTACCTTTAAGGCTTTTGGCGTACCATGGAAAAACCCAATTTGACACAAAACAAGTAAGTGTAAAACATTGCAATCTGGTCGCTTGCCTAACCAACGATGTACAAACATGTGGAGTACGTCCCCCAACCTCATATACAACAAGATTTAGGCAGATCCTCGTTTGGGGTAATTTCGGCAACGTAGCCGAAGAATTTTACAGGCCAGCAAGTTTACGGGGTAACCTAGAACCCATATACAACGTGACTTATCTTGAAAATAAGACCAACCAGACCGTTGGAGTCAGTTTCAATATTACTCAGCCAATCAGTAATGTAGTGCTGTTTGGTATATATGGAAGGGGTGGAGCGGGGGCTTTAAGTTTCAGTTTTATATTGATTGCTGTTATAGTTGCTATACAGGGTATTTTCTAATTTAGGTGTGGATTGTGTAGTATATAAGACAAGCTGTCTGTTTTGTTCTTCCAATGCTTTTAAGTAGGTTCAATCAATTTTTTATAATTGAATGAAGTTTAACAAAAGGCATTTGTCCTTTAATTTGTAAAGCAATAAACGAATACATGTTTGATGTGAAGATCTTTACTGATGCCACACGTCCCAAGTGGTACGACACTAAACAAGAGTAAGTAACTTCTTAATTTAAAATATTATATACAAAATTACTTATGTCAGTGTTTGTCGTAGTTAGTTTTTATTTTTTTTTATTAATAAAGTGTCTTTATACCGTTTGTATTATTTACAGTTTGTTTTTATTTGGAAACAATACCTTTAGTCATAGAAAAAATATCGTGTATACAGTGTATTCCAACCCCTATGGGACATTAGGAGAATCTAGAATACGAATATAAATATCGTGCTGAAGTTTTGGAAATGGAGATAAGACATAGCATTCTAGCCTCTAAAAATATTTTTGAAAATGCGGCGTTCCCGGTTATATAGTTGGGGTCAAGCAAATATTTGACGCGTGACACTTCCATATTGTCATGGGTGTCAAATACGGCAGGTCACTCATAATATAAAAGTTACTAATGGTTAATTTATATTATAATAATTACCACCCACTCGAAGTATTTGTATCTTTATCCTTTTATATGACTAAAAAGAGATATACATAAACCGAGTTACCTTCTCGTCGATTTGGTCAAATCATATGGGCTGCAGATCCGCATTTTATTTATTAATTTAATCGTTATACACTACTAATCGTTATACACTACTAAGATTGCTTTTGTTAAGACCTGCGATATTAATGGTCAATCCTCAATCCCACCATTACAATGCACAGAATTTATCAAAACAAATTTATTTATATTATAATTCATATTCTTAGACCAATTTCCCAGCAATCATTTTCTGCAAAGGTTTATAAATAACAATATTCGTCAGTCCGGCCCTGACTAAGTATCAGCTGTAATAAAGTTGGTGAAATCGAAATAACCTAGTATTGGACAAATATGACAAGATGGAAGTGTCACGCGTCAAATATTTGCTTGACTCCAACTATACCTTTACCGGATACTAACGTTCGAATGTTAAATGCAACTCGTGGTATATTATTCGATTTTTTGATTTTGCGGCTCAATCTGAGTAACTCAACCATGTGCTCTATCAATTTCCCATTATTGCTTCTTGGGTATTAATTATTTTGTTATTCTTTGCGGCCAAAACAGAAATAACAAAAAATCAAATATTTGTAGGAATCTATATATCATAAATCAACCTATGCTTCTTGGTCTATGGATCTAACGATCTCCAATTTTAGAAATATTAAAAGAAAATAGAGGTATTGCGGTTGTATAACAAACTTGGAAAATATTTTTCACAGGGTGCTCAAAAGATATGTCTCTGTGGGCTTTTCAAAAAAAAAAATACCAAAAATCACTTTTTTCGAAACACGCCTTAAGTGTATACTTAATGCAAAACAAAAACCGATGCTCGTCATACCCTTCGAGTGACGTCAGTTATCGACAGTGTCGCCAGCTTGTAACCGAAATATCCGAGTGAGGGAATTACACAGTTTTTTTTCATAAAAACACGATAAATATACAAAAATTTCCCATTGTTTATATATTTGTTTACTGCATAATACCTTTTACCATCAACTTTAGTAGATCTAACAATGGTGCCATTCTGAAAAATCCATGTTTCATCTAAGAAAACGAATTGGTACAAGGATGCTTCTTTTTCTTTCATATACAGGGTGTTACAAATTCGAGGCCCACCATTGGGATCTGGGAAATGGTAACAGATACGTGGAAGTTTAAATTAGGGCAAAGTTGCGCAATTCAATGCCGATCAATATGCCGTCAAGAAAATTCATATATTCCGATTGCTTTCGAAGATATTCGAAAAAAAACGAATTTGGCGTTTTTAATTTATATGATTTCCTGCCTTTATTTGAATAGATAATTGAAAACAAACTTAACATTCTCATTGCCACTTTTTCTCTTCTATTAGACTGTGGCATCAGATTTCGAATCCGACGTTTCGTCTTTGGGCCCCATCATTAATTTATTTTTTTTAAATGCGGACCTGGATTTTTTATTTCATTTTTGGAATCACCAAGGCTGACTGCATTATACGGTTGCATTACTTTGATTAGGATTCAACATTTTAAGCTACTAAAAACATTTTTACAATAATGTTTTTGCTTATTTTTTACTTAATTTATTTCTAAAACCATCCAAACATAATCTGAAAATCTGTTTTAACAATTTTAATCCCTGGCGTACTAACACACATAAGCTATAAAAAAAAAGAAAAACAATAACATTCAAACTTAGAAATAATAGGAAAAAAATGGTAGGTTCCTACCTACACATTCACTAAAAAAATAAGAAACAATTTTATCTAAGATGTTCAAAAAGATTTCCGTTTGCATGTATGCAGCGATTAATTTTGTTTCTTACTTTTTCAGTGGACCTTTGTACCGACCTTCTTCTTATTAACCTAAATCCTTCAATAATTCTAGCTCTAAGTTCTTCTAATGTATTAACATTATGTTTATAAATCTTATTTTTTAAAGCCCCCCATAAAAAAAAGTCTAAAGGTGTCAAATCTGGAGATCTCGCAGGCCATTCTACCACACCTCGATTACCTATCCATCTGCCTGGGAATTCTTGATTTAAAAACTCCCTAATTTCCCTTGTTCCATGAACTGGGGCACCGTCTTGTTGAAACCAAACGGCTGGTTGTCTGGCGAGCGGGATCTCAGCTAAAAAATCTTGTAGATGATTGTTTAGGAGGAATAGATAGTCGACACCTTTTAGCCTGTCTGGTAAAAAAATTGGTCCAAGAATTTTGTCTCCAAACCCCTGCCCAAACATTGATACTAAACCGTACTTGTTTGCGTATTTCTCTATTAGCTCTAGGATTTTCTATGGCCCATATGTGCTCATTGTTTCTATTAAATATACCGCAATTAGTAAACTTAGCTTCGTCGCTCCAGATTATAGACCTAAGGAAGTTATTATTATCGTCAATTTGATTCTGTAGCCAGTAACAAAAATCTAACCGCCTCTGAGGATCTCCTTCGTGCAACGCATGGGAAATATGGATTTTGTAGGGTTTTAAACCATTATTTTTTAAAACTCTCCAAGCCTTGACATGATTTAGTGTTGGCAAGTTAGATTCTGTGGAAATTTGCCTTGTTGATGTGGAAGGGTTGTTGTTTACCTAAAATAATACCATACCCTAAATAAAATAGCGCATACCTTATAGAAAAGAATGAATTAAAAATAAAGTTTACATGGTTTTAAAAGAAAGCTAGTCAAACTTTTAAGTACAGACCTGGCGTAAAACATTTTGCGATTCTGCTTCTGTTACACGGTTACCATATTTTTTTCTGGGTTTTTCAAATCTACCGTGTTCACGTAGGTTTTTATCCAAGTTTTGAAAGATCCTTCTGTTGGGCTGCTGTCTTTCGGGGTAATCCTCAAAATATCTTTGCGCAGCTGTTACTGAGTTTCTGTTACAGCTGTAATAAATCTTTATCATATCGCTTTTTTCCTCAGTAGAATATCTCATTTTAGATTTTTAAAAGAACAACTTATAACACCTTACAAAAATCTTGAAATAAATAATTTCGGACTGTCAGTTATGAAAATTCGCCATATTTTTTTTCATGGTAAACTACGATGTAGAAGTAAAATTTTATTTAAGCGTCCTGGGATAAGACATCAAAGTAAAAATGTTTTCATTAATAATGATGGGGCCCATCATCACTCCATATCACCATTTTTTTTATAGCTTATGTGTATTTGTACGTTAAGGATTAAAATTGTTAAAACAGATTTTCAGATTATGTTAGGATGGTTTTAGAAATAAATTAAGTAAAAAATAAACAAAAACATTATTGTAAGATGTTTTTATTAGCTTAAAATGTTGAATCCTAATCAAAGTAATCTAACCATATAATGCAGTCAGCCTTGGTGATTCCAAAAATGAAATAAAAAAACCAGGTCCGTATTTAAAAAAAATAAATTAATGATGGGGCCCAAAGACGAAACGTCGGATTCGAAATCTGATGCCACAGTCTAATAGAAGAGACAAAGTGGCAATGAGAATGTTAAGTTTGTTTTCAATTATCTATTCAAATAAAGGCAGGAAATCATATAAATTTAAAACGCCAAATTCGTTTTTTTTCGAATATCTTCGGAAGCAATCGGAATACATGAATTTTCTTGACGGCATATTGATCGGCATTGAATTGCGCAACTTTGCCCTAATTTAAACTTTCACGTATCTGTTACCATTTCCGAGATCCCAATGGTGGGCCTCGAATTTGTAACACCCTGTATTCTCTCAAAAATACCAGTCGTTTGAAAGCTACATGGGAAAGTTTCATAAGCCCTCGCCTCGGTTCATCTTTTTTTCATCCGAAGCCTATTTCCTTTAAGAGGCTTCTCAAAGAGTTAAGACAACCATCAAACAATTGTTCGTCTTTTAATTTCTTACTTAATAAGTTGTCAAAGTTACATGATGTTCTAAACAACTTATGCATAACCTATATGTAAAATATTATAGTTTTTAAATAGTTCAACTTACTTGTTTGATACATTCCATAACCAGTGCCACGGAAAGACCTTTATATCCAATCTTGACACATTTACAATTCTCTTTGAATGAGAACGTTTCTCTTTAGGTGATTCTAATAAATTGTTTCCCTTAACTGTTAAAACTGTGCTTACAGTGGAGATATTCAAATTTAGGGCAGCGTGTACGCTAAAAATTAGTAAATGTAGATATAAAATATACTATAGACCTTGACCTACTCTTTAAAGTTACTTCTCTAACTGCTGTCAAGGGTAACAATAAGCCATTGTTGTTAAGTTCTTCTTGAAAGTAGCTTATTAGAGAAGCTATTAGCTCTTTGCACCGGCTATTTAAATGCTTCGGCATTTTTCACAAATAGTAAACCACGTAATCGACAGAGATATGTATGTGCACTTTTGTTGTTCTTAAGTAACAGGTTTTTAATGCTATAGATCTGGAGTTTTAGTTAAGAAATAGAGGCAGAACAACACGAAACCACAGAACAATAAGAGCCGTTTCACACACGACTGATGGTCAGTGCTGATGATCAATCCTGATGAGATCGGGCCATTACTTTAAATTGCCCCTTCATATGCAGAACGTACCATCAGTCTACCGATCCAAAACGCACGGGCATCGGTCGAGCCCGTGCGTGTCCGTATCATCAGGATTACTTGAAGCCGTTATTTTAAAGCTAGCGTTTCACATGCATGCGTGCCGTCAGTTGCGTATTTGGTGCTGTGCTGCAATTTAGTTTTTTCTTCATTCTAAGTCCGGTAAAATGGCAAATGTCAAAATACCGGTTTGATACCAAAATATTAATTAGCGCCATAGAGCAGCGAAAACTACTCTGGGATACATCGTCAGAAGATTACAAAAATCGCAATTTAAAAGATAACGCATGGGCCGAGGTAGCTGACATATTAATAGAAAATTTTAAAGACCTTAATGAAACGCTAAAACAGAAAGCAAGTAAGTAGTCGTACAATTCTAGTAAAACTGAGATTTCCTTTATTTTTTGTGTTTGTATCAAAAAATAGAAACTCTAAGGTTGTTTGAAAATTTTAACTCATTTTCCAGTTTGCTATGCAGTTTATCAAATGAGGTACTGGACATTCGAAAATACGTAAAAAACTTCTTTGGATCGTCCCTTAAATTTGAGTGTAGGGTGACAAATGCACCTTTTACGGGCCTCTCTAGACATAATGGATGTACCCAAAAATGTCTAAAGCTTTTTCTTTTTCGCTTTGATAACCCTCTCACGCACAAAGCGACAACAACGCGTTGCTCTGGGCTTTGCAAATACATTTTTACAACTGATCAATCGCATCCATGTGAAGACAAAATAAACGACTGATGATCAGTTCATTTCTTTACGACCGATCATCAGCACTGACCATCAGTCGTGTGTGAAACGGCTCTAAAGGTTAGTTTTTCACGAAACGTAAACAAAACGTCAATACAAGCCAACCAACGAGCTGGCGTCACCGCACCGTTGACACCTCTGTTGCCAACGGTCGGCCAATAAAATTCATACTATAATAATTTTTACAAGCTTAAAGAAACAAAATATTTTCTATAAGTGGGTTCGTATCAAAGAAGAATATTTTAAGTTTGTACTACATTCAATATCGCATGAAATTTTAATATTTTTTGCCTATATTTAATTTCTTCATGTTTTCTTACGGATTTAGAGTTATCAACTGATTGATGGCGTGCATCGGAAATTGTTTTGCAAGAACTATATGTCTTATCGCCATTTCCAAAATTTCAGCACGATGTCGGTTTTAAGGATAAATATTGATGAAACGGGTAAAATTTTGCATGACTTCGTTAAAAAAATCGCCTCAATGAAAAGTTATACAAAAACAAAATATCTTAACAAAACAAATCTTTATTAAAGCCAATAGAAAAGTTTAACAACAAAATACAATAAAAACACAGAAAAAGAATATCAAAGAAATTAAGTAGCGTGAATAAAACTAATACAATCTTACCATAAGTAACTATAACACTAAAAAATAACTGAAAATAAACACTTTTAAACCTAGATATAACAACATTGGTAACTATATTCCACCGAGCAACGACAGTAAATAATAAAGTTTAACTTAAAAAAAGAGTATGCAATAGTAGTAGGTATTATTTATAAATTATTACTAAAGATATTACATAGTAAATGTATAGGTAGCATTTTTTTTAAACCTGACACTCGCTCCTCGTTTCGTTATACAGGGTGTCCGGAAATAGCATCAAGAAAATTTAGGGGTGTATGTATCTCTTGAGTTTCTCTGGTAGCACGAACCATTCTCCAGTAATAATTAAAATACTTCTTTACAAGCGTTTTCCAAAATAGTTGAAATTAGTTTAAAACGCGTTTAAAGGAGAAGTATTTTAATTATAACTTAAAAACGGTTTGTCCTGCCAGAATAACTGCACTATTTCTGAATACCCTATATATAGTGCTGGCTAATATAATTTTTTTTTGTTTTTTAAAATGGAAAAGAGTGCCCATCTATCAGACAAGACAAGACAAGACAAAGACTAGTGTGCAGGACCTAATTGAAAAGGACAAAAGGAATGAAAGGCAATGAACATATTTGTTCTAAGTCCTTGTCGCCTCTGTGTACTGTTCTTGTCTGATGATGGGTGCACTCACAAATCGAGATAAAAGTTGTAACCAAAATGTTAAACGGACAAGGAAAATATAGACAGGTTTATATCACATCACATAGTCAATGGTGTCAACCAGTGAATTATTTTTTTTGACAAAACTCATTTGGTATTCCGGATATTTTACCACTTATTTGGCTTGCTTAAATTCCTGTACGACCCATTGTATATATCTTGCTAAATTATTTTTACTCACAATATTAATTGAGGATGTAGTTGTGTCAATAAGATTAAAAAATATAACATTTAGTACATAGTACATAGTACTGTAATAATATACAGACTGAATTTTAAATAATGCGAAAGGGTTAAATTAAGTTTTGATTTTATTTCTCAACGGAAATTAATATTTAAACGCCTTTTTTACTTATCAAAAGGTTTCCCCTACCTAAGCGGACACTTGATAAAACAATACCAAAGATAGATGTGTTTTACACTGTCAAGGATCTTTTGATAAATTATTTCATAATATTTATTGACGTTCAATATTTGTTAAAATCTCAAATATTTTATTAAAGATAACCTATTACATTATCTACTCATCAAAAATTTTGTAAAATATATAGTATCTTTAATAGTGTAATACCACCCTTAAAAAAGTCAACCTAACAAGAGAACTCAGCCACACAGTGCCGTGATAAAACTGATAAAGTAAGCGCCACAAATATAACATTATTGTTTACATTTTTGTTGTCTGTATAAAAATTTCAGCAAAAAATGCTGCCTCTATGCGGCATGCATTGCGGCTTAAAATGTAAGGTTTCGGCTAGTACATTATTTCGAACTTAAAAGCCAGATGCCGCCGAGTACGATTCGTACGGACGTGAGCCGTCCTCGCATCTATCTCTTTTTAACGTAGTATAGATAAGAACAGAGCAAAGCCGTATCGGCGCTTCGCCAGTAGCGTTAAAAAATACTGTCAATAGGTCAAGTTTTACATGGTGATATCAAATTCAAACTAATGCAGCCAATGAGAAACGGAAAATGGGCTTTGAAGGCTATTAGAATATAGAGGTAATTAGATTAAATTTTCTTGGCGTCCACGTTGACTCTTAAAGTATTAACCCGGGTTTTGTCGCTTCCTTTGACACATTTTTTGCTGGAGTTTTTATACAATAGAGGTAATTAGATTAAATTTTCTTGGCATCCACGTTGACTCTTAAAGTATAACCCGGGTATTGTCGCTTCCTTTGACACATTTTTTGCTGGAGTTTTTATTTAAATGTGAATGATAATGTTATATTTGTGGCGCTTACTTTACATATATGTGTTTGACTTTTTCTTTCTTTAATTATGCTGTTTCATTAAAGATTTCGCTTTGTGATTGGCTATATTGTTCAGCCGAATGCCACCGTCAAAAAACAAGTAAATTTCTACATTCTAAGTTTATAAGAAGTCGTCCCTTTGCACTTTTTGCATTATTTAAGAAGCACCCTATATATCAGCGCTATATGTGTAAAAAAGTAATTAATTTGATTGTCAAGATAAATATATATACTATATACAGTGTATTAAAAAAAGTATGCAACATAACAACATAATATAACGATCATGAAACGGTCAAAAACAATTTTAAATTTTGCAAGGGGTTAGCATAAATTCAATAACTAAAAAAGCAATGTAAATAGATGCAAATCTTAAAAAAAATCTAAAAGTTAAAGACACGAAGGGCCTTCCTCTAGTTTTAGTTTTTTTTTTAGGAGAAATAGTAATGTATGGACATTGGACATGTTAAAATTTGACATCACGATATATTTGCTACAAGATAATTTTTTAAAAAACTATAACTATAGAAAGGTTAAGTAATCAATCAGGTTTTCAAATCTTTTTACGAAAGAAATCTATTTAGAATATTAGCTGAGTTCTTGACTTTGTGCGGCGGCGTGTTTTCCAATAGCGACGGCTTGCTGGCGACCTCTTAAGGATAAAATTTGCAACATGAGCTGAGGGCGGTTGATGTAATTCATCCGATCAATAATAGGCATTCCTTGCGATTTTATTGCTATATTTTTTCTACAAATGGTATCCAGAAATCATGCGATTCCTGGCAATCAACTTTGTATAGGTAAGCTATGTAAATTAATAATGGAAAAATTGTTTTTGAAAATTAAAAAGAAAATCAATTATATGCTGCACACTTTTTGGACGCTAAAAATAAATCATCTATAACGATAAAAATTTAAAAAATAATTGATTTAGCAGTAGACATTTAAGCTTATTTAGACTAGATATATAATCATTTTTTTTATCATTAATCCACAGTTAGCTTTTTAAAAGTTCCATCGATGCCAATTCCCAGCTCTTCGTTCATTTCTGACACTAACGGACAAGTTTTTTCGTCGATTTCTATATACATATCGTCCAGAGCTAAAAGGGTTTCACGTTTTTCCTTAAGAATAACTTTGAATTTCTCCAGCATTTCATCTAAGGGCACCTCACCTCCATACTCTTTGGGCAATTTTTTCTTGTCAACTTTTTCATGGAGTTCCTCAATTGATTTATATATCTAAAAATACGTTAAACATTGTCGATAGGTTGGGTCCAGTGGCGTAGCCACAGGGGAGCGTAGGGGGGCCCCCCGCTTCCCTTTGCCTGGTGCCCCTTCACTACTTATTAAATAATAATTCTTAGAAAACAAGATCGGTTTTATTTTATTTTTAGCAAAGAAGAGCGATGGAAATAAACTTAATTAAACCGGTTTCGAGAGGTTCCAACCACATATAACGGATTTTAGCTTCATTTGGGGCCAGACCCACGTTCCCTAGGTAGCATAAGGATGTTGAGTTTTTACGAAATTTGGGCGTGGTCCCAAAAATTTTTTCCCTGCGGCGCTTTAGCTCCGCGATCTGCGCCCCTACGATAGTTCGCCCCCTCGCCCCAAAATTCTGGCTACGCCACTGGTTGGGTCTTAATTGCGCTTACTTGTTATAAGTTAGAAGGCAGAATCAATTTAACGCATTTTAAGTACTCGAAACAATACAAATAAAGTTGAAATTTGGTATACAGGGTGTTAAAGGAATAATTCTCTGAGACGAAAGGTTTATATAAACAAAGGTCCGGTAATGCTCGTTTTCAAGTTACAGGGTGTCGAACTTAAAAAAAAATCGTTTTCTTGTAAATATCTTGATAATCCTTTAGCCGATTTTGTTGAAACTTGGCAATGGTATTTAGGGTAATAAGGGGCTAATTTAACCCTAACTAGATTAAAATTCTTAAGTCTAGTGACGTCCCGGAAGGCACCCTTTGTTGTTGACAAATAATATGTGCGCCACTAATTATTTTTGCAATTTTTATATTTTTTTCGCATTAGGAACTACAACTACAACTTTTTTATTTTTAGCATTTTTTTTTATATCTTGCTTAGGTTTTGAGAAAAAACATAAAAATCACTTTATTGCAATCAATAAAAAAAAATTGTGTTTTGTAAATAATTCAAAATTGTTTTTACTGTTTCCATGTGCATAGAATAAAGTGATTTTTATTTACGACCAAGCAATTAAAATTAAACAGAATTCACCTTTAAAATTTTTCGCTCAGATAACTGTTTTCGATAAAAACAAATAACGATATTTATTACTGCAGTGTTATGAAAGTAACAAGAAAGTAAGAGTGCCATGGAAGAAAAAACAATTGTTCAAACAAATTTGACTTTGGCATAACTGACATAACTTTAAACAGTGCATACGTAATTATTTGATCATATTTATTTGAACTGTTAAGAGTAGTACCAGTGGTGAAATTTTACTACTCCTCTTCCTGTGGGGGCGCGAAAATCCGCGTGCGTTCGGCGCGCTGGTTTAAACTTGCAAAATTTTGCGTGTTCGTAATTGATGTAGCAGGTTAATTTTCTTTCTCGTCTTGATAAGCGCATAAGACGTATGCAGTGCCTTATTTGCTATTACGTATCTACCGCAATTGTAAAAAATAATTACAAATAAGGTAAGTAAGTGATTAAGTAAATTAATTAACAGGGATGCAAATAATGGTTTTTCTGCTTAATAACTTTTGTTTATGAAACAAATAAGGCTTAGTGTTTAATATCTTTTATTTATTTTATTTAGATGGCCAGAGAAGAAAAAATAAATTGTCTGGTTACTAAAACTTGCTTAACAAGCGAAAACGGGAAGAAAACTTGGAGAAAACCAATTTCAAAATTAGTAACTTTTTCCGAAAGACCACACAAGACACTACTTCTGATAACAGCAATTTTCTACATTCAACAAAATCAAACTTGTCATCAGAATTAGAAAAGCAAGCTAATGAGGATGAAGATCGAAAAGAATTATATCTTTCAGCCAGTGTCGGTACCATCATGTTCGAGTAAGCAAGACGAATTATCCGAAGAAGCGCCCCTTTCTAACGATCCAGGTCTTTGGCCGAGTGTATTGTCTCCAATTCAGGTGCAAGAACTTGTCAAAAAAGGTCCAATGCATTATCAAAATAAAACTATGTATATGTATCCTAAAGACAAAAGTGGACGTAAGTTTTCCGATATATACCTATTTTACTCGAATTTTGATAAATGGTGAAAAGGTTCAGCGTCATTGGTTGCTATATTCTATTGAAAAAAATGCAATTTTCTGCTTCTGTTGTAAAATATTCAATGACCCCAACCCCAACAATCCATTGACTTTTAAAAACACTAAATTAAGTAACCAAGACGATTTCAATGATTGGCATCATTCATTTAAGCGAACATTTGAAAATCCACGAAAAAAGTAAATCTCATTTTTAAAATTTACGTGTTTGGTCAGATTTACTAGAAAGATTAAAAACTAATCGAGGCGTTGATTCGGAAATGCAAAATTTATTAAAAAATGAACCTAAACATTGGCGCAGTGTCATTGAGAGAATGATTTATACTATTCAATTTTTGGCTGAACAAGACTTGGCTTTTCGTGGTCCTAGTAACAAATTATTTGAAAGAAATAATGGAAATTTTTTAAAATGTATAGAAATGATATCAAAATTTGATTCAGTCATGTCTGCACATATTAATAATAAACGAAGTCAAAGAAGCAAAGTATCTTTCTATATTACTTGATTGTACTCCTAATGTGAGCCGCCAGGAGCAGATTTCTGTTTGCTTAAGATACGTTAATTTAAAAAACAATAAATTTAGTGTCGAAGAACGTTTTTTAACATTTCGTCCCATAAGTGATACAACAGGTGAAAGTTTAACCAACTTTTTACTAAAAACTTCGGAGAATTATGGTTTAGACATTTATAATATGCACGGCCAAGGTTATGATAATGGTTCAAATATGAAGGGTAAACATCAAGGTGTACAAAAAAGAATTTTAGAAATTAATCCACGAGCAATGTTTGTACCTTGCTGTAACCACAGTTTGAACCTTGTCATAAACGATGCTGTGAATTCCAATTTCTAGTATAAATTTTTTTTCAACTGTTCAAGAATTATATAATTTTTTTTCTGCCTCAACAAATCGGTGGTCTGTTTTGAAAAGTAACATTTCAAGTTTGACATTAAAGCCTTTATCAGACACTAGATGGTCTAGCAGAATTGATGCAATAACCCCTCTAAGATTTCAGTTGGGCGAAATTACGATGCTCTTTATGAAATTTTATCCGAAAATATTTTGACAATACTACAAAACATCTAGCTACCTCCCTAGGTAACGAAATTAAAAATTATGAGTTTATGTGTATGGTAGTCTTGTGGATTCTAAGTAAAGTGGATGTTGTTACTAAGATTCTGCAATCGAAAACAATTAATATCTCCCAGGCTTGCGAAAGCTTAAATAACCTCAATGAATTTGTAAAACAATATCGATCTGACAAAGGCGTCAGTGACTTATTAGTAGATGCCAAAGAACTAGCTTTTTGCTTAGGAGTTGATGCAAAATTTATATCCCCAGAAATTTTAAGGCCACGAAAGATTAAAAAAGAATTTTCTTACGAAGAATGACGACCAGCCGATTGAAAATCAAGAAATGAAATTTAAAGTAAATTGCTTTTTCGGATTGCTAGACATTACTATTTTATCCGTACATGAAAGATTTAAACTATTATCGTGTCATTCTGATGTTTTTAATTTTTTGTGGAATGTTGACGATTTCGGCAAATATTCTGACCAAGATCAGTTTAATTTTTGTAAAAAACTAGAAGAAACCTTAACTGACAAAGATCGAAACGAGAAAGATATAGACGAAATAGATCTTTTACACGAAAAACAATTTCTACAAAATGGTGACAAAAACGCGACGTCTGTAGTAGAAACACCTAATCACATTGCAATAACTATATAACTAACCTAAATAACCTAACCCGCTCATTTCCAAACACTACGATGCATTGCGCATATAATTAACCATTCCAGTTTCTGTAGCTACAGCCAAGAAGTCATTCTCTAAATTGAAGTTGATTAAAAATTATTTACGATCTAGAATGGGCCAAGAGCGGTTAGACAATCTTGCTATCATTTTTATAGAGTCTGACTTTTTAAAGCAACTTGAAATGGAAAATCTTGTTAATAAATTTGCAAAAAGTAAAGCTAAATTCGAAACGTAATAAGGTAAAATTTTATTTCTTTTACATATTTTCTATACAGGTGTATATTAGGCAATATGTTTGTAGGTCTGATGATGGCCGATTAGGGTGAAACGTGTAACCAATACAATAATTGGAACTTGAGACCGTGACTTTGTGTTTTTTGAGTTACTCTACAATACTTAATTCAGGTCTCTTTGTGAACCATGGACGGATTCTTTGAATTATAATATTGGTTAAAGGCGCCTATCATTATTTCACACGACGGCGCCGAAAATACTTGGCGCGTCCCTAGGCGCTCCCTTGCTACTTGTATAATGATTCTTAAAAAAAAGATCGGTCTTAAGACTCTCAACACTGAAAAAGAATTAATTCAACGGATACGGGTTTCATTTGATCAGATAAGACATACGCCGGGAATATTTCAACGTGTTCGGCAATCGATGTTAAGACGAGGTAATGCTTACATTGAAGTTGAAAGAGTACATTTTCAGCAACTATTGTTTCGTGTTACTTATTGTTAAATATTTTCTTACTACAAAAAATAGCGCACCATTTGTTTGAGTGTGGTTCTGATAAAGCGTTTTCCTTGTTTGCTTTTTTGTTTTAATTTCAGGCGTTACCATTGTACACAAACACTTCTTAGCTTAAAATATTAATTTGTATTTGTTAAAAGCTGTCATCAAGTTTCAACGTCATATTAGTTTGCGTCTTTATGTTACTTAGGATCTTTTTAAAAATATTTCAACACCCTATAAAAAAACATTTTTTTTATTATGTTGTCCCAGGGATATGCAATAATAGCTATTTATGCCATCAGTTACGAAATGCCTAATTTTGTGTAACGCGTGAGATTTTTGCGGAACGAACGAAGTGAGTGGTCTTTCAAATCCTGTTCTATATACTGGCCACTGCTTCAGAAGAAGCTCTGCCACTTTCCTAGCAGACAGTGGCGCTGATCTTTTAAAATTAAAGAGGCACGGAGGTTGGAAATCTAGCTCTGTTGCGGAGGGATATGTTGAAAATTCCATGAATAATAAAAAAACTTATAGCGCAAGAAATATTTGGTGAAACATCTAATGCAATGTGCGTCGCTTCCCAAATAACAGCAAGTTCGAGCAATGAAAAAAATATGTCGTCGGGAATTAATTTGAATAATTGCAATAATTGTGTTATCAATATTTATAATAATTAATTAATTTATAATTTATGTTTTTAACTTGTATTATAACAGTTTAATAAATAGAATAATTCTTTTTGTCACTAATTTTGAAATACATTTTTCGTCACCAATTGCATAAAATTTTACTTTATGCAACTAGTTACAAAAAGTAAGACATTTCATAATGTCAATCAGTTTTAAAAAGTGTCACTTTATATGTCAAAATTAGAAAAAGTGATTTTTATGTTTTATTTTCAAAAACAAAGCAAGATATAAAAAAAAATGCTAAAAATAAAAAAGTTGTAGTTTTAGTTGCCTAATGCGAAAAAAAATACAAAAATTGCAAAAAAATCAGCAGCTTACATTTTTTTTGTCAACATTCTTAGTTAAGGTGCCTCTCGGGACGCCACTGGACTTATAGTTTGGCAACGTGCTTAATAACACCCTGTATACCCCGGTGCACTTAGTTCTTGGCTGGGAACAAAATCACATAAAGCTGTTTTTTCGGGGATGTTTAGTTTCTGCCGTCCTACTTATCATATTAGAAGAATTATATACAACAGAGTCTTGTAGATATAGATAAGTAGGACGGCAAAAACTAAACATACCCGAGAAAAACAGCTTTATGTGATTTTGTTTCCAGCATACCAACATACCATATAAAACTGCACTAGCCTAATACTACTGTAGATAGCTTTCTTATTTTTCTTTTTATAAAGAAATACTTACGAATATCCGATTTCTGAGCTTTTCATTTAACAAAGATAAAGCAAATTGAATCAGTTTAATAGCATTGGTGGATATATTTAGGAAATGGTTTTCTTTGTGCCTCATTGGAGATGTGTTCTACAAAGAAAAAAACAACATAAAAATACGGAAGTATGCTGAATTGAAAACTAAACTAAATAAGTTGGAAATATTCTACTATGAAATCAGGCACCTCGGTAATTTAAGACCAGGTTATTGTCACGTCTATGGTTTATTGTTTATTTTACGACTAATAACCCTTCGCTGTGCCGTCAACCATTAAAAAACACAGTATAGGTTAGAAAACCCTCAAAAGTTCGTTAGAATGATTTAACTCTTACCTGGACACACCTTACAATATTCCTAACATCAGTCAAACTCCACATCGACACATGAGCCATTTGAAATCCACTTTCGTCATTAATGTAAGTGTATCCATTAATTTGATTAACTTCATCGTCCATGAGAGCCTCGGTGATTAAACTGTGAACTCGAATCATGTGTGCTGATGTGTATTTGTGGGGGTCGAATTTGCCAGCACAACTAAACAACACCTTAAAAATCATTAAATTGAAAATAATCAAAAGATGCATATAAAGGGGGTTTCAATAGGGATGCACCATTTTATTTTATAAATAAAGCGACCTGTATTTGAGATACCTGTCAGTCTCATCTTTATTTTACAGCAAAGTGTCATCCTTACAAAATTTGTCTTGTACACGAACTAAATGGGGATGATTTCGATCTACGCTTTCAGTTTTGCGAGAATATGCAAAAAAACATCTGCAATAATGACGAAAATTTCGCGCAGCATATTTTATTTACTGATAAGGCTACATTCTGCCTTAATAGAACAGTCAACCGACATAATTGTAGGTATTGGTCGACAGAGAATCCTTACTGGATGCAAGAGGCATACACAGTACCCACAGAAGCTAAACGTATAGGCCGGAATTTTACGTAACAGAATATTAGGACCTTTAACTTTTTCGAAGAAACGTTAAACAGTTTGAATTGGTTTCTGCTTTAGCTGGCCTATATCCAAATCACGATGAACAAGATAGTCCTGAAAGAATCATTTAGTTATAACAAGACGGTTAACCGCCCCATTACGCCGCACGGGTACGAGATAACCTAAACGAGGTTTTCCAACACAGATGGATAGGTAGAAGGGGAGAAATGGAATGGCCAGCTCGCTCAGCCGATTTGACACCCCTAGATTTCTTTTTGTGGGGATATTTGAAAGAAAGAGTGTACAAGAACAAGCCATCGGATTTAGAGACATTAAAACTGATAATACAACATGAAATTCGACAAATATCTGAACAGGTTATTGGGAACGTTCAAAACGAATTTGTTTTACGTTTAGGACACTGCCAAATTGTCAATGACCATCAATTTGAACATTTAATTAAGTACTCTACTTTTTATAATCAGATTTAAAAGCTATTGTTTTTACCTAATAAACCTACTACTTAAATTTTGTTAATTATTATTGTTTAGATTGTGATATATCGAAAACAGCTGAACATCGAAATAGGGTATGTTACATGAAAAATATTCAGAATTTTAAGTAGAATTCAAAAATCGAATAAAATTTTGGGTATTTCATTTAAAAAATTAAAGTTGACGTGTGCCCCGACTTACATGGTTATGAAATAAATATTGGGGGTGTTCCATTCTTTTTGCCCACGCTGTATATAAGTTGCCTCAAACTAACACCAACTTCTGTATATGTTATTTAATCGTATTAAATGATAAAAATTTAGACCCAAGCAAACGTAAATATCAAAGAAACAAAGAAAAAAGTGGTCAAACTAGCGAGGGATGTCGGAAACAAAATGGTGCATCTATATAATATGGAAAACCCCTTTACGTGTTAGGCAAACTTCAATATTGATAACTTGCAATATAAAAAAGACAAAACTGATGCTTTAGTGACAAATACATTATTAAACTTGACTTGGGTGGTTCAATAGCAGTACAAGAGGGAGAGTTAGCTTGAAGTTTTGTTACTAAAAAATCGCCATAAAAAATGTTACTATTAGATCAACTTTATTGAACTATTCGCTCTATAAAAACAGGCTCCAACATCCAATAAATAAAGTCTTATTATTATAGACTATAAATAGCTATTATATCATTAAATATATGGACAATAAAGGCATGAACATACCAGTCTTCCATTATCTCTCTCTAAAAGTGGTACCAAATACCCGGCATCGATTATTCCCGCCAAATCTTTATCTTCCGAGTCCAAGTTGCTAAACCATTGAGGATACAGTTGTCTCATGGTGAGGTAACGTTCTAACATTTCGCATGCTAGTGGTACGCTGAATTTCTTGGTACGCAGAAAACGTAATAGAAATGGAGCATCTGCAAAAAGAAATTAGCAACATGCATTAAAATTATTGGTTCGTCTTGTATGAAGTTAAAGCCAGATTCTCTTTTCTTTTATAAGACCACATAGTTTGTAAGTTTAAATCTGGTTCTACGGAGGAAGTGTACAATACGGCAACACTGTAAGACTTTAAATGTTCCGAAGGGAACTGGTCCATCGAAAAGAAACCCTTCATATTTATTATTTACTACATAATCACGATCAATAAGGACTGAACATTATATTTACTGTTTTTCTTGGATGCTTGTATATTATTTTTAACGCTCTAAATCATTTCGCATTTTAGTAAAAATAATGCAGTTAAATTGTTATTTACAGGTTAAATTGTTATTTAAAAAATAATGGGTCTGCGAATGTGTGCAAAATCAATTCCGATGTTAATATTAGTATTTCAACAATACCCAACACATAACTTTCTCTCACAGTGCTTTGCTAGATTGTTACGGAATACTTAACATGTAGTTCAGTTAATATGTGTAAACCTATGTATAAATACTAGAATTAACAAGAAACAAAAACGTAAAAAGATGAGTCACCGGTTTATTTTTCAAATTAATTAAAAACAAAATTAATTGCACAGTAAAGAGTCATGTAGGTTATTAAAATGTACCGTTCTTGCTAAGAACAGCTGCTTCAGATTCCATTCACAGTTTCAAAAAACGAAAAAGTTAATTTTTTAGCTTTCACACAATTTCTATTTAATTTATTTTTTAATTCATAATAATATTTCAGAAGGGTACTGAACAAAGTCCAAAGGCCAGCCTGTGGTCTATGGTAGGTGCTATGAGGACATCATCCACGTGAGCTCTTGAAGGGCTCGTAGTCATGCCGCCACTTTATTTTTGTTCATAGATCTACAGCGATAAGAGCAACAAACTTGCATTCGTTCGCCATGAACACCTTAGAGCAACACTAGGTAAAAATCCACAACTGTGGAATCAAATGAATAAGACCTGTCATATCTGCACCTGCAGATCCCTTTAAAACCCCCAAACAATACAGTATTGTTTGGTAATACCGAAAAAGTAATAGAATAACGGACATAACAATAGACTTTTATATTTAAAAGTCTATGGGCACAAACCACAACCCAGAGGCGAGGGTACCTATCTATATACTCAAATTTAGGTTCTCAACCATAAGCTTCAACGGCGGAACTGCAATATTGATTTTCTATAAACCCGCAAATTGTTTTCGAGTGTCAAAATATCGTTCAAGAGTTAAAAAGAAAAGGAAACAAGATCAGGAATCCTGATATTCTGATCACTCTGGTATACAGGGAAACTATAAAGTCAACCGATTGGCCAAACAATGGGACTAAATCAGCTATTTGCTCCCAAAGAATATTGGGATTAGGGAAATCAAAGAGGTAATTCCGACAGAGCTGGAGTGAAGAGCCTCTTATGAAACATGTTAAAGCGTACATGCTACCTTTAGCAGAGAACTTCTCAGGTTTTCTGATAGGATATTACCACCAAGCACCGACTGAGAATCGTAGACGACCCATAATATAGGTGGTGCCTGGAAGTGAAAGAAATCGCTCAGCATGTTTTCCACGAATGCTCAGCCCTCAGCATACTGAAGATACCTCTCCTCTATAGCCCGAGAATATCAGACGAACTTGTTCGGAAAGGCTGTTAAAACTCGCACGGGCAATCGACCTCCAATGACTTTTACTTGGAAGGTAAGATGCTGTTCAGCGCTCAGAACTGTGAACCACGAGCCCTTGCAGCAACCTCTCAACCTTTCATCCGGTCAAAGGATCAGCATCCAGTTCTCTATCCAGTTACGACTAGACAGATCAACTGAAAATATCATACTTGCCCCATTCTTGAAGGAGCAGCAAACGTATGGTTTAACTAGTGCAAAGCAACGTAAACAAAAATGTAAGGATGTAAACCTTTGAGGATCA
Organism: Polydrusus tereticollis; assembly: GCA_963920685.1. Classification (NCBI taxonomy): domain Eukaryota; kingdom Metazoa; phylum Arthropoda; class Insecta; order Coleoptera; family Curculionidae; genus Polydrusus; species Polydrusus tereticollis. The sequence continues at coordinate 49,588,539 of OY987326.1, read as the reverse complement.
ATATAACGATGTAAAGTGCAACCCTTAGAAAAAGTTTATAGAGCAGGGGAAACAAAAAATGGAAGAAACGGTCAAAGTATTATTCCACGACTATTAACAAACAATGTTCGAGAACAGCCTACAAAGGGAAGCGTATTACCACTACTACTAGCTAACTAACCCACCTACACTAACTTTTAATATCTGAAGAAGAAATAAGCAAATTGGGACTAGTATTGACAACGCCAAAATATCATCCATCTACCAACATCAAAATCTACCGCTAAGAAGAGCTGACGAAAGTGAGACTTTAAATAATCTATGATTTAAAAATGAGTTCAAATAGCTTCATCTGAAACAAGTATCACTAGCTAATCTGGATTTTAAAATTATCGGAACCTTTTTACAGACAGTGTAGTATACATAGTGGCCAAAAAAGTGATGACTTTTTAAAGATTATTTCTTGCTACACCAAATTTCTCACCTTTTCTGCATCTTTTAATATTCGGATGCTTGTTGATCCACTCTCGCATTTGTTCTAAAGATTGGTCACGAACGTTGTCATCTTCCCTAAGTTCTTCTAGTGCTTTTCTCTTTTCCTCTGGTGGCAAAGTGCAGGTATACGCTTCTGTTTCTTGATGTCCTCCTAAACCCATCTTATAGTTCTGTTAATTTAGTTTTGCAATTTTGTCTATCTGCAACAGAAAAAAATATATTTTGAAGAGCAAGAGACTTTTATTTCTGATTTTCCTTCAATGTGTTAGTTCAGGTTAGTTTATTGCATTGACTAAGCTTTCAATATATCTTAATCACTTAAACATAACTGAAAAACGTACTAAATTTAATATCGTCACTACGCCACTAGAAATATATATTAGTACTACCTTTATACTACATCTATTGTTGATCAAGACTAGACAACAAATATGATTTTAATAACACTTAAAAAATATTTCGGACGTATAATGTACGTGCTAATTACTTTCCTGCTGTATTTAGATGTATAGAATGTGCAGTTTTCATCTGGGGATAAAATAATTACAATATTATTTATGAAGTTAACAATACCGAGTGGTCTTTAAAATTTATACAGGTTTAAACAATTTCATATACTCCCACTTCAGTATTTAACAGTTGTATAGAGAACCACGTAATTCACAGCGATCTACGAATGTCGACACTAGTTGAACATTTTGACTTAATAGTAACGGACTATTATAGATTGACAGATGTCTCGCAAAACACACTAATTACATTCACTTCCCTCCTAACAAACCTTACAACTACGGAAAAAACTGGCTTCTGCTTAGGCCTTAATAAAATATGTGACAAGCATGATCAAAATTTTAAGTAACAACTTAAACACGAACCGCTTTTAAACCAATAAAAAAACCAACTCTAAGTTTCCTTCCAGTTTTGTCCCAATTTACTTTTTTACTTAACCCCTGCAAATTGCTCTTTGTTCAATGTTCTACAACGTTTCAAGTTTATCTTATAACAATATTATATTTTTACCTCATTATACCTTCATTTCTCCACCATGAAATTAACTCCAAATCTTCATCTCCTTATACTATACTATACCAAAATAACACAAAAAACTTTTCGATCATCAGATACTTTTATTTCACATCAATGTAATACAATAATATTTCAACCCCTTTTACCCCTTTCTGTCTTCATTCCTACATATTAAATAACCCCAATTCTTCACCTGTTTAGTTTTACTATACCGTAACAAAACTAAAAAATTTGTCTCTAACTTCTCGATTATCATATTATACTTTTATTTCACACCAATATAATACAATGACCTTTCAACAATTTTCATATTTTCTTGCAACTAACTGGTCTTCTGTCAAGGCTTTACATTATTAACTTCTTAAAAATTCGAACCACTGATCACAATTCAGCGTTATTGACTTAAATTTGGACATTGAGTTAGTAGATCTTCATCTTTAACTCCTCTTCTTTATCGTACTTCTGTTCAGAACAACTTCTTGGGTGGGTTTGGGTGCTGACAATTTTATTGTTTTGGCTGCTTTCTTGATTGTATGCTAATATGGTAATGCTTTTCTTATTTTCCTAATGATATTTTTATAATTTTCTAGTGCAGCTCGTTTTTCTTAAGGTGGGAGCCAGTCGCGTGAAAGTCTATATGTAGCTTGGTGTGGTGCGTGAGTGTGTGACTGAGTGATAAGTACATTGTTCGAAACGTCCGTCCGTGCGTAATATTTTGTAATTATCTTGTCAAGAAATTGTCTAATGTCTCCATGTGCATGTCATTGTGTAGTACTCTTGTAGGTGTATGTTTAGGTTTAGGTACATTTGTAATAATTCGTAGTATTTTGTTTTGAAATATTTGAAGTTTCTTGTACTTTCTTGTCTTAGTTATGGTACACCATGTTGGTATACCATAAGTCAGTACTGGCCGTAATAATATTTTGTATATATTCATCTTTGTCCTATTGTCTAACGCAGCTATACTCTAAGTGTGTTCCGCGGAACCCTATAGGGTTCCGCGATACCTCTGTAGGGGTTCCTCAAGAATTTAGAAAAAAAATCAAAGCACCTCTCTCTGGTCGAACGTTTTGACTCCGCGGCCGCGCGTAGGTATATTTATTTATTTATTTGTATTTGTATAAACATGTGTTACAATAGCTGGTACAATATCTCATAAGTTTGGTATCAACATGTATACTTGTATACTTGTGAGCGCGCAGTCCCTTTGATAAAAGCCGCCTCTGAATTGTTTACAACGCAATTTTTATATTTCTCTTTTTATTTTTGCTTTTTGTTTATCAAAGGCGCCGACTCGAGTATTTTCGAGAATATTCGAGATCGAGTCTAGGACTAAGTATAAAAGCGGCGATCGCGCGTCGCGCCTCGTCAGTCAGTTGACGATTAGCGTTCGGAGCGATAAGTTCCTACCTACCTACTTACAAGCTCGCTAGCGAGAAACTAGTGTTCATTGTTCTACTGCCTGCTGTATTCTGTTGTCTCAGTTTTATACATTTGTTCATTGTACTAAACTTAGTCTCTTATACGCAGTAACGATTGTGCATTATTTAGACCCCACCATCCTGACGTGTAACATTATAAATAAAGAAGAATGGAACGTTGGCTTAAAGGTGTTAAACGTGTTGCAACAACCTCTTCTAATGACGCTGAATGTTGAAAAGCAGTACGCGCGGAGAATATAGCAATCACCGATCCAGACGATGATGCCACGACGTCAAGCTCGACGGTTTCAAAGACGAAAAAAAGGAAGTATGATGAATCATATATCAGTTTCGGATTTGTTGATTCCAACGGCTCACCTCTCTACATGCTATGTAGTAAACTGCTTCCTAATAGTTCCATGGCACCTGCCAAATTGCGCCGACATTTACAAACTGTACACCCCGAGTCTAAAGACAAGAATAAAGAATTTTTTGTTCGTAAAAAAGATCAGTTATTGGAAAGTCAAAAAAATATGATGCATGTAACAAAAACTATCAACGAAAAGGCCACGGAGGCATCATATTTAGTTAGCTATCGCATTGCACAAGCAGGTGAAGCGCACACTATCGCTGAGAATTTAATAAAGCCATGTGTATTAGACATAACAAAATGTATGCTCGATGAAAAATCTGCAAAGCATCTTTCTACTGTGCCGCTATCAAACGATACTGTTTCACGGCGAATCCATGATCTGGCAAGCTACGTCAAACAAGAACTAGTTACACGTCTACAAAAAACACGATTCGCCTTGCAAATGGACGAGTCAACTGATGTCGCTAGTTTGGCTATCTTGCTGGTTATCGTGAGATATCCATATGAAAGTTCTTTTGAAGAAGACATGCTTATGTGTTCACCGCTGCTCACAAACACTACCGGGGAAGAAATTTTTAATAAAATAAATATATTTTTTGAAGAAAATAATCTCAGTTGGAACAATTGCATTGACATTTGTACAGATGGGGCCAAGGCGATGACAGGTAAAACAGCAGGAGCAGTGTCACGAATAAAAAATAAAGCGCCTAATTGTAGTTCCAGCCATTGTATTCTGCATAGACAAGCACTTGCGATGAAGCAAATGCCGTCAAATCTAAAATTAGTTATGGATGAAGCGGTAAAAATAATTAATTTTATCAAATCACGACCACTACAATCCCGATTGTTCTCATTATTGTGTGAAGATTATGGCAGCAAACATAAAACACTGCTGCTCCATACAGAAGTGCGATGGCTGTCTCGGGGTAAAACTTTAACAATGCTATTTGAACTTAGAGCCGAGTTACAAATGTCTCTTTCAGCAGATACTTCTTTTAATTTGAAGGACCGTTTGTATGATAAAACTTGGTTGTTCCGATTGTCTTTTATGGCGGATATCTTTCAAAAACTGAACGAATTGAATTTATCATTGCAAGGTAAACAGACAACAGTGTTTCAGGCCAATAATAAAATAACTGCCTTCAAAAGAAAAGTAGATTTTTGGATTATTTGCGTTGGTAAGAAAGAAATAGAAAGCTTTACGTCACTCAGTGAGTTTGTTAGCGATAACAACTCAGAAATGTTTCAAGATGATGTGTTTGAAGAATTGGTCCAATATCTCAGTTCGATGCGCGCATCTTTTGAAAAGTATTTTCCCGAAGAACAGAATACAAAAATGAAACTGAATTCATGGATTCATAATCCTTTTTTACCCAACTTGGAAAAGCCCGAAAGTATGTCAAACGAGATATATGAATCTATTTTAGAAATGTCATCAGACACAAGTATGGAGTCACTGTTCAAAACGACGCCTCTCAACGATTTTTGGTGCAGAATCCGTGATGAATATCCAATGCTTGGCAAAATGGCTCTGAATATTCTTCTCCCGTTCCCAACAACATATTTGTGCGAAACAGGATTCTCAACCTATGCAGCCACGAAAACAAAATATCGCAATAGACTGGACGCCGAACCTGATATGAGACTTCCACTGTCTTCTATCAAACCTGATATCAACCAATTGATGAAAAATAAAAAACAGTTTCATACCTCCCATTAGTTAGATTTTTCTTTTTTAATATCTTCTATTATTGTACTTGCCATGTGGTAAAGTAAGTAATAATTAGTAACTGTTACATTGTACTTTTATTATGCTTATTAATAAAGAATACACTTTTAAAAACTATTGTTTTATTGTAGGGTTCCATCAAGTATTTTGCTTCCCAAAAGGGTGTCGTCACCAAAAAAGTTTGAGAACCGCTGGTCTAACGTACTTTAACGATTAATAAATGGGTAAAGCGCGCAAAGTTGTCTTTGTGCGCACGCCAAACAGTAATCCGCATTTGCGTTCCAGGCCATCTTTTTATCAAAGACAAGCCCCAAGTATTTAACCGTGTTTTTCCACGGTATCTGTTTGTTATTTACTTTGACTCTGCTTTCCGGTAGTCTTACTCTTGACTCTTGACTTTGAGAAAAAAATGGCCTGTGTCTTAAGGTAAGCGCTCACTGACCCGCGCAGAACGAGCCGCACGCATCGCATGAATCGCATTTTTTTTTTAAGATGCGTTCACTCACCGGTACCGCACTACAAGAATTTTAGAATTTTACCATCAGTGCTATTTTGGGTGTTCGTTTAGTGTTTTTGCGCAAAATGAGTGACAGTGAAGAAGAAATAATAGTTGTCAGCTGCTTGTTAGCAGAAGAGGAAAAAGTAAAAAAAAGGAAAGTATGGGTACACAATATATGCAAAAAACGAATAATCTTTGGTGAATTTAACGCATTATTTCCCGATCTGCTCGAGGACGACGTGAAGTTCTTTCAGTATTTTAGAATGAGCCATGAGAAGTTTGTAGCTCTTCTTGATATACTGCAACCTCAATTATTCAGAAATAACACAACATTCAGAAGGGCTGTTGAAGCTAAATAATGACTCGCAGTGACTTTACGGTAAGTTTTTTAATAAAGAATAAATGGCAAAGACATAGGATTAACATTTATTGGTCACCTCCATAACCCGTGTGATAATCTAAATTATAGTAATTGGGTTGATAATGATCCTCCTGAGGGTTGAAGGAAACAGCTGATGCAGATGACACTGAATTAAGACCAAAGACGATAAAGCAAAGATTAAGACCCTGCGGGGAGACAACAGGCAGCGAGCTTCGTGTTCCGCCTGCATTTGCTTCGCATGGAAGCATCCTCAACTCTACAGCATTTACCATTTGAAACAGTTTGGATTTAATGTCAATTTGATCCCTTAGCGGAAATTGTTTTACCGTTTCAGCCATGGATAGGAAAAACTCTGTTAAGGCGTCATCACTTTTAGTGGTATTATTTAGAGATTGGCTTTTTCTTGCTTTTAGATAATCTTCTAGGACAGCAGCTGCAGATGCAGGCTGCACACTGGATTTACGTTTTTTGCGTTCTGTAAAAGGAGTTGAAGTTGCAGAACGAGTGGACGATGATGCAGAACCCCCAGGAGGAGGCGATATGTCTCTGCTTACTGGTTGGATGTAATCCTGGTCAGCGTGCTCACTTTCGTCTTCTTCACTACTGCCTGGAATGCCTGGTGATGTCTGGCTCGAAGGGTTAGGAATATTTGAGTGCCTGCTATCTTTGTCAAACAGATATGGTACCAAAAATGTCAACTGTTGATCAAACTTTGGCGTTTTCATTTTCTTTGAGGCTTGACCACTTTTGGTTTTACGCAAGTTTAGAGCTTTGCGGTGATTTTCACGTATTTAGGAAGATTTATATGGCGTTGCAAACGTGAGATCACTAACCACGGCTGTCTCGACGTGGCAGTTATCCCGGTATCATCAGCAGGTAGGTATATCACTCGTATAGACATTATATAGTACCGGCGCAAGGGGGGTCCCCTGCGGTACTTCGGCCCTGATATTCCTAACACTTGATGTGGCGTTTTCTGACGACACCGCGAATGTTCTGTCCTCGAGAAAAGATATGATGAGCTTAATCATGTAATTTGGTATACTTCATTAACTTTATTATAAGTCTGTTGTGCCAGACTTTGTCGAAAGCTTTTGAAACATCGAAAAAGATCGCCCCTATTGAAAAGCGGCCATTAAAGTATTTCAGGACATTAGATGCCAATCTATTCGTCCGGCGCACCGTGCAATGAGCAGTTCTAAACCCGAACCGCTCTGGTGGTAAAACGTCGTTGTCGTATACAAAATCGTTAATTCGATACAGTATAAGTTTTTCAACTAGTTTGCCTAGACATGACAGAAGACTGATAGGTCTATAGCGGGCAGCTAATGTTAAATCCTGAGTAGGCTTAGGTATTAATATTACCTTGGCCTTTTTCCAAATCCTCGGGAACTAGCCCCTTTCGATATGATAGCCCGGGTAATATTTACCAAGTCAACAACTGTATTTTCTAGCAAATTCTTCAATGCTTCAATTCAGCGTAAACTTCTACTTACTTATATCAATTTGATATCAACCTTTCACCCTGCTCGTCGCTGACAGCGCCCAAATTCTCAGGAAAAAATGATAAATGGAAATGGAGAAAGTGAATTTTTAATGACATTCGGGAACCAAGCGATTTGTAAGAGTCTAAAGCTTCATTAACTAAATAGTTTTCGTAGTTTGAATCCATATTGTTGCCTAGAAATTTGCCCACTATACTTAAAAATGAGTTCCAAGCTTTGAGTTCTTGCGTGGTGAGCTTTCGTATAAAATTAACATCGCCCAGTAACTTTCTAATGTGTGGCACAATAAAAATGCCTTCTTTTAATTTGGTGTCACTTAATTGGGGAAAGAATTGTCTTAGGTATTTGAATCCTTTACCCTCTTTATTCATAGCCTTCACAAAGTTTTTCATTAGTCCAAGCTTAATGTAAAGAGAGGGCAAAATGACATTTATTGGATCTACATTTTAAGATCCCGGTTGAAACTCACTCCTTTCCGGCCAAATTTTTGTTACATAATGTTCATTTTCTGCACGAGTCTCCCACAAACAAAAAAAACGGCAATAATTTGTAAATCCTCCCTGAAGTCCCACTAAAATTGCTATAAGTTTTAAATCCCCACATATCTGTCATTTCTACCGGTTGTAGTTTATTTTATCTAAAAAGATGCGTATATTTTCATAGATTTTTTTTCATTGTTACTGAATGGGCAACTGGTAGAGATGGTTTTAAATTTCCAAATTGTAAAATGCAGAAAACGTTTCCTAATTCCGTAATTTTTGTTTCTTTGACTAGTCAGTTCCACTCCTTAAGATGGGAACCAAGAAGTTCTGACTGTTGCTTGGACAACCCCAAATCATTTAACTTTAAACAATCAAATGTGGCTCGCCGGAACTGGGGGCTGGAATAAAAGTGGGATCGGTGCACTGTTCTTCGGAGCTGCCTGATTATTATCTCCATTATCTCCCGAAATAATAACTTGCCAATCCAAAGGCGCAGTCGATACTCCTAAGTCAACATTGTGAGGAGCAGGTCTTATGACAGAAAGCAAATTCAGATACTTGATCTTATGCCTTTCTTTTTTCGAATAGCATTCAATCTTTGTCATACACAAATAATAATCGTCAAAATGATTGGTGGGTTCTCACCATACCATTGGGACTGCAAAAGGCATAATTTTATCTTCCCTTTCATTCACTGCACCAATGACACGCTAAAGCTGAGACGGCACACATGGGGAGCCCACTGCTTGTCTTGATCTCCGTATAAAACACCAAAATACATGAAATAAGCTTTTTCACATTTTCAGAAAATGGTCTGTTTTGTGACTTTACCAGAAAGTCTCCACAAATATAACCAAACTTGTCACAGGAGAAACTTTGCCACTGCGACGCGTTTCACTGGACATTTTCGTTGTTGAAGAACGTTCTCAACTACACAGAACCACTTAATTCGAAACGCAAAAGAAGACTTAATAAGAGAATAAGTTTAATGTTATAAACAATCCATTTTAGGCTATCTTTCTGTTTTAAAATGCACCCCTTTTAACTGACCCCTCATAAAATTTGCTAAAGTACTTCCCAACATATTTCGTTTGGCTTAATGACTGCAATCAGACCCTTCATAAACTCGGCTTTCGCTTTTGCAGAGACGTATTAACCCACATTTATTTTTAATTCCAGTTTATAATAACAATAGATAGGTACATTACTTGATTTGTTATCCAAAATTAACAAACTGTCCAATTAGGGTTTTCTAGAAACAACTTAATTATTAGGATATTTCTCAAAACTTTTAGTTACAGGTACCTGTTTATATAGCTTATATAAATAGTAAACATAATATTCGAAATAGATTAGTACCTATCTATTTTACTTTCAAACAGTGTGCAACAAGTTAATATTAAAAGTATATGGAGACTTTGGGCATATTCAGCTAATGCGATATCTAGCTACCCTAAACATTCCAGGAAGCATTTATCGTCTGACGCCAAAGTGATCGTGAAAAATGTATGTGAATCGTTATTAAAGAGCGGTCACCCTAAAGTAATTGCCATTAAAAATACTAGTGAAATGACGAAAGTTCCATTATCGACGGTACGAGATATTATGCTAAAAGGACATTTTAAAAGAAAAGTTCGCAAAGATACCGGAAAAGTGAAGTGCAGCTGTTAGAAGTGTTAAAGGCATTTAGTATTAAAAAATAGTATGTGTGTGATAAAATGGCGGAAGAAATGGGTCACACTGTGTTGCCACTGCCACCCTATTATTGCATTTTTAACAGTATTGAACACATGTGGCATTAAATTAAATTGAAAATGAGAACTAAAAATAGCACACCTACTCTTATTGACAGTGTAAAGGCTTACACACACCGACGGGGCCACGGCGACGGTAGCGATGGCGGCCGCGGTGGCGATCATATTAGCGGTCGGGCGTATTCACAACAAAGCAGTGAGTGAAGCTGTAAGATAGTTGCCGTTTACAGATTTTATGTATACGAAAATATATTTTTAAACGTCCAGGTTTCATTTTTATTTCTATTATTTGTTATTATGATAGACGATGTGGAAGAAGATCGAGACTTTGTTACTATTAGCTTTTTGTCACATACTTTGTTTTTAGCCCTTATATTTTTATAATTTGGATGGCTTAAATCAAAAAGTATGGGAAATAATCTAACATTTTCTATTAATAATTCTATTATATTATTTGCCATTACTACTGTCACTTCTCGCAGTCAAAGTTGACACGTTGCATTTGACCGTCACCGCATATCAGAACGCTGCCCTAGGCCGCTTGATCTGAACCTACCCGCGCTGGTATGATTTCATTCATTTATTTCTATGTGTTTAGATTGGCCGCCACCGCCACCGTGGCCGTGGCTGCGTCGGTGTGTGGAAGCCTTAATAGAGCTAATAAAGAAAGTTTTCGGTGAAATTCCAGATGAAAGTAGGAAAAATTCGGTTAACCATGTCTTAAGAATTGAAGACTCTTATATAACTACACAACAAAACGAAATACATCCTCTTATTATAAATGTGGATGATAGTGTTAGCGAGACTGAATTAGGAATATATTAAAACGTTTTATAATTACAATTAAACCTTTTGTGTATATATGTAAATATATTTTTTTAAGTAGGTATATTAATTGTTATTGTTACTTTTTACCTAAAAGTTGCCCTTTTCCGCACGCAAACTTTTCACACTTGTTTTGTACTTATAATAAATTAATATACATATAAAACAAGTAATGGTAAAAATAAACATAATAAACATTGCTACTATAAGGTATTACTATGGCTTTTCATTTAACTACAAAATCCGTTTCTGTGCAAAGCAGTACCCCTTATTTCATTTCATTTTAGTAATATAAACAGTGATGCCAGCTGGGGCCAGGTAGATTTCGCTGATTGGCACGCTTATCGACAGTTTTATATGGGTAATTTTACCAAGAAATTATTTAAAAACGTAGGTTTGGCAATCGAACAGGTAACGGGGTTTCTTTGGGTGTTTACAATATAATAAAACTATTATTGCAGTTATTAGGTCAAACGAAATATGTTCGGATGGACTTTACCTGCCAATATAAAAGGGTCTAATAAGCCCATTAGAAAGTGGTACGTATTAGGGCTTTATGAATATTTTTTTATTATTAGAAAGGTATTAGCATTGTGAAAATAATGGGCTGAATTGCGTTACAAAAATCGTGTCGGCCAGTGTAATTATTATAATTAATGTGCCAAATTTCTCTCGACTTTCGAGTAATTGCTTTGATATCCACAGAGCTGTAATGAACAATTTAAAAAATTCATCAGGTTTTATAGGTGGTTGCTTATTATTATAGGTGTACACTGTGTAAAGCCTGTCCAGAGATATAAGAAAGTTACATTTTGCCTTTGAATGGGATTATCCAAGGGTGGCCATAAACAAACAATGAATGAATGAATATACGCAGGTAAATTATGGTCCGTACTTAAAAATGTCTTAAAGTAAACTGCAAATCCGGAAGACGTAATTTCATTATTAAAGTAATAGTTTGGTCATTTTAAACCGATTTTTACCTGATTCAAAATAAGTTAATCCCATAAAACAAATTATATTCTAAAGACTGTATATATAGCCACTCTAGTTAGCATAGGCGCACCCACGGTGGGGGGGAGGGCTAAGGGGGTTATAGCCCTCCCTCCAGACCCTTAACGAAAGAAATCGTAAAAATATGTATAAGTCAGTACCTATTCAGGGTTGATCAAAATCATGATTTTCTTGATTTTTTAAAAAAATTTACCAGCTTTTACAAATATTATTATTTTAAAATATTTCTAACTGCTTATATTTTGTTTTGTTAAGTAAACAAATATTTTTAGGCAGGAATAGTACAGATACGAAGCAAAACTGGAGAAGTTTTAACATGCAAATTTCGTTCGCTTAGTTTTTGCAAATTTGCGCCTTTGTCGAAACTTGTAATAACTGGCAGAAAACGCCCGGCTATATAAACGATACGCACTTATTTTAGTTATCAGTAATATTTTTGCTTTGGGGGTTAATCTATCAAAACATTTGAACTCATGACAAGCCGGGGCAGAAAGGAATTTAGTGTCTGGCAGCATTTTATAAAAAAGAAAGTGGTGGGCAAACTAGGTTGTAGAGCAGTATGTAAAAAGTGTGGTAAAGAATTGCAAGGTCTAGTGGACAGACTAAAAAGTCATTGGGAAACCTGCAGAAGCACAAATTAAAACAACTGTGTTCAACTAGATGGGTACAGAGACACGATGCTGTGCTTGTTATGGTTCAGCTTTTACCTGCTGTAGCTGATGCTCTTGAAGAGATAAAATCGTGGGAAGATAATGACTCATCGTCAAATGCATCACTTCTCTTAAATAGTGATCGTCATTCAGAATTTATTATATCTCTTTTATGTTCTGAAAAATTGTTGGGATATTCTCTGGTTCTTAGCAAAGTTCTTCAGACTGTAAACATTGACTTAGTATCCGCTGTAAACTTAGCCTCCAATGTAGAATCAGCAGTAGGTCAGATAAGGGAGAATTCAGAAGAGGAATTCGCCAAAATATTAGAAAATGCAAACTCAATAGCGGAATCTTTAGGAGTATCAATTACAATGCCGAGGATAACCAAAAAACAAATTCACCGCAGCAACATACCAGCAGATAGTGCCGAAGTCTATTATAGAAGATCTATTTTCATTCCCTGTGTGGACACTTTCCTTACCAGTATTAGAGAAAGATTTTGTAAACATAGGAATATTTCAAGGGTTTTATGTGCCTTCTACCAAGTGGAACTTTACCAACAAAAGAACAAAAAGTACAATTTCTGAATACGGCTGCATGCTATCAAGAAGGTCTGGAATGTAACAACTCCCTTGCTCTCATGCCAGAGTTTGAATTGTGGTACCGCAAATTCAAGGATTCAAGTGAACCGCTGTGAACCGCTTCCAAAAAATGCGATTGATGCATTAAATTTGTGTAACAAAGATATTTATACCAACATATTAATAAAATATTTGCTACATTGCCCTCGTCAACAAGTACACCCGAAAGGTCATTTTTAACACTTCGTCGTCTTAAAACCTACCTTAGAAATACAATGGGGGAAAACAGATTAAACGGATTAGCACACCTAAATAATCATCGAGAAATTGTCGTTGATCCTGATGAAGTGATCTTTGTTTTGCAACGCCAAGAAGTTCGTCGTCTTAATTTTGTTCTATAAATTCTGTTTTATGTTTTATTTATTCAATTTTATTCGGTTCTTTGACCCATCGTGGGTTTTTTACCGGCTACCTTCTCCCGGTAAAATGGACAGTATGATACCGCATGCTCTTATTGTTATTTAGCCCCCCCCCCCTCCAGTGGACTTTTCTGGGTGCGCCACTGCTAGTTAGTTTTAAGCTTAGTAATTATTCTTACTTCGTGTGTAATACAGCGTTTGTTTAATCGTGTGTGAGTCATGGAAAATATGTGCGAGCCCAATGTATCTCGGGAAATAACCCCGTCAAAAAGCAGAAAACACTTTTCTGTGGAAACTAATCATTCAACTCTCATTGAACGTGTCAGCATTGAACGTCAGCAAGCAACCAGCGTTAGAAGAAACGGCAGAACAACGTTATGGAAGTGTATCCAACACATGGGTTTTAGATTAAAAAAAAATTAATAAAAGACAAGTTTTAATGGAATCCAGTAGAATTTGGGAATGGCGATCCGAATATCTACAAAAAATTAGGATTTACAGAGATCAGCAAATGCCGATTATTTACTAGGATGAAACCTGGTTCGACACGTATGATACCCCGGAAAAGGGTTGGGTTGACTCAAGCGGCAAGTGTAAAACAAGCGCGCCATCAAAAAGAGGTAAACGAATTACGATTTTGCATGCTGGATCTAAAGATGGATGGATTCTAAATGGACTTTCTCTGTCTGCAAAAAACGTTAAAAATTCTTCTCTGGATTACCATGAGGACACCACTGCTGATTTATGAAGATTTTATTATTATAAGTACCGAATAATTTGCATATTTTTGTAATCATAAATATAATTTTTAATACTAAATTAACTTGTAATTTCACATTTAAACATAAATAAAATATTATTTAATGTCTTATTAATTTTTATTACAAACCATGATTAAATTCTAAGCAAAATACGGACCTGTTCGGCCATATTTCAATTTTACAGCTGGCCCGGGTCTTTCCTAATAGGGATCAGTTAGTCACTTTCTTATATCTCTGAACAGACTTTACCTATGTGACAAAAATCAAGAAATGTGTTGAATGATTTACTTTTAAATTTTTAACAATAGCACCTAGGTTGGGTCACTGACTTTCAGTAATTAATATGTTTTCGAAAATTAGTTTGGAGAGTTAAAGAATAATATATAACCAGCAATGGCTACTTCCTTTTTAGTTTAGACCTTATTTGTCGTTGTAGGTGGGGTGATTGACACCTTTAAACATTTCGGTCGAGCTGACAATTGTTTTGATTAATTCCATCAGTGCCGTGCGGTCCATGGAAGCGATGGAGGCACCACTTCCTCTGCTTCAATAAGATAAATAAGACTTTTAAATAATTAAGAAATTTCCGCCAATTGCCATTCATAATACCTATTTGATTTTAATTTCTAAACCAAACTCGACCCTGACGCTCTGACCCGACCTCATTCTGAGACCCGACTGCTAAGCGAAGCGCTCAAATATACATGCCGTATATTATATCGAGACATTCATCCCTCCTCCCCTCATAGAAAGTGCAAGTGCCCACCACGACCGCGCAGTTTTGTCACACGTGTTACTTTACTTTACTTTAAACATGTCTTTATTATTCTAATAATAAGTTCACAGTTCACCTAATTTGCTGTTTGGCTAGGCCACTAGAGATAATCTCCTCAGTGTGGCAGCGCAGCTACCACACCGGTTTACCACCCTACCTAGTTGCCTCTAGAACCGGGGACGCAGCCCCGGCGGATCGTTGGCCTGATCCTTAATTTTGGTGAAATGCTTTTATTTTATATCCACTTCACTCACGTACCGGCAGGAGCCTCAACGGGTGTTCTCAATCAACTCTTGCGTAAGCATGACTTTAAAAAATTATGACAATGACTGTAAAATCAGAATTGGAATGCGACTGGCATTTGGGGAAAAATCTGCCAAAAAACCCCATTAGTCACACGTGTTGTGATCTTCGCTAGCTGAGAAGTACTGTTAACGATCGAGTGAACTTTGAGCAGAACTACAACAATGTGATGTATTCCTATTCTGATTTAGACGTTTGTAAAACACGACATTCATCTTTTTCCAGCAACGATCAGTTGTCTTGCTTGAGTTGAGACAATACAACAACTACGCATTGTTTTGTGAGTAAGGTATTGTCCGTCCTGCTTTTTATGCAATGTTTTGACATTAATCTCTTAGTGAAAAGTTTGAAAACCTTGTTTATTAATTACAAGTAATGAAGTGCCTCGCCAGAACGGTGCAAATTACAATGAATCAACCACCCCGTTCAGTTGTTTCCCCAGGTTACGCTAAACGAGGTCAAGTCCCTTTTTTAAACTTTTTGAATAGGAAAAAAGCCCCGGGTTTCGAGAGTTTAAAGAATGGGGCGTTGCGAAACTTACCCGACAAAGCTTTACGGAATATATATAGTAAATTTACCGCAGGCGATAATCAAAGAAGGTCACTTTTCGAGTGCATGGAAACATGCAAAAGTCATCCTTATACACAAGAAAGGTGAGGACCCCACGGCACCGACAAGTTACAGACCCGTCAGTCTTCTGTCTAGCTTGGGTAAAATAAATCGAAAGAATAATCGCTTAAACGATTTTGTATTCGAGCAAAATGTGCTGCCTGACGAACAGTTTGGATTCAGAGTCGAACGTTGCACAGTCAGGCAGACAACACGTCTAGCTTCATACATTTCAAAGGGTTTCAACAGACGATCCCATGCGGGAGCGTTTTTCTTTGGCGTTAGTAAAGCCTTTGATAAGGTCTTCATACTGAAGATGATAAGACTCAAAGCGCCGAACTACCTCAGTAAGGCAGTAGCTTCTTTTCTTGAGAATAGAAGTTTTGCAGCCTCGTCAGAGAACGCATTCTCTTTGACGAAAAGCACCAGGCGGGTGTGTCGCAAGGCTTACCTCTCTCCCCGATGCTGTATTATACAGGGTGTCTGTAAAAGGTCTTTACAAAAACCTACCACATATTCATCAGACCAAAATTAGCCGATTTAAGTAAACTTACCTTAGTACAAAGTTGCTTAGTTTGGGCACTAGACGGCGCTGAAATGACAATTTTTAAATCGTTTTTCAGGATCAATTCAAAAACTGCTCATAATATTTTGCCGAAATTTGGTACGTTGGCATAGCTTTATGGGACAAAAAAACCCATGCCACAATTCTGATTAATATCAGTCCATGGGCGTAGAACCTGGGTTTTTTACTAATTGCTTGTTTCAGATTTCTATGCCAATGGAACAAGAGGGGTTTGGGCACAAAATTCAGATGAACCAACTCGATTCCTACAAAAAAGGTACTCTTGATTAAGACTCGATTCCTTTGACGGTTTTCGAGAAATTTGCATTTTATTACTTAATACGTAGTAATTTTTACCACGTAGTACCTACTTAGGTTTTATAGAATTTTTCTGTTTTTGATTTCTACGCCAATGGAAGATAAGAGGTTTAAGTTTAAAATTCAGATTAAACTAACTTATTTACTACAAAAACCTCTTGAACAGTTTTCTTATCATCTGCTTTTTGTTCGCACGGTATTTTTCAGGTATCTACAACACGACCTTACACCTCACAAACGATTGTTATTGTTGGTTATTATTAGTTTCATCTGACAACATAAGATTATTGTCAAATTTGTAACATTTAATATTGTTGCTAACGTTCAATCATTTTATCTGCTTGCATTAATTATTAGAAAACTTTAATTGTCGTAAATTATCATGGCGGTGCAATCCACTAATGCAGAATATACCGATATGATATTGGCATTTGGGTATTGCCAAGGAAATGGTCGAGAATGTGTCAGAGTCTACTCCGAAAGGTTTCCAAATCGTTGTATACCAAGCCACTAGACGTTTGCTGCTGTTGAAAGACGCCTGCGGGAAAACGACCAATTTACTCCTAAAGCCATTGATAATGGAAGACAGCGTTTTGTAAGGGTTCCTGAAGTCCAGGAAGACATTTTAGAACGTGTTGCAGAAGATCCAGAAATAAGCACCAGGAGACTAGATAGGGAAATAGGAGTGTCCAAAGATATTGTTCATAAAGTACTTCAAGAATAGTTGCTATATCCATACCATAAGATGCCAGTTCAAGATCTTTTACCTAATGATCCTGAAATGCGCCTGGTTTTTAGTCGGCTTGTTCATAGGCAGAGAGAATAGACAATCCCAAATTTGCCAACAATATTTTGTTTACCGATGAAGCATGTTTCACAAGAAGAGGGATTACAAATTTTCATAATAAACATGTTTAAGCGGATGAAAATCCACATGCTATTAAGGCAGAACATTTTCGAAATGAGTTTAGAATTAATGTGTGGGCTGGAATAATTGGTAATCACATTGTTGGTCCTGTCATTCCACAAAGATTAACCGGGGAAATTTATTTGCAACATCTACAAAATACGCTGCCAGATTTGCTGGAAGATTTACCTTTACAACTTCGGAGAGATATGTGGTTTATGCACGATGGAGCTTCACCACATTTTGCCTTAAATGTTAGAAACTTTTTGAATCATCAGTACCCAAATAAATGGATTGGTAGAAGTAATGCCCCTGTAAATCTCCGGACTTAAATCCATTGGATTATTTCTTTTGGAGGCATCTTAAGACAGTGGTTTACAGGATAACTCCAGATAACGCAGAACAACTATGGCAAGTTTTCTGCAAAGAGTGTGTTTTAATTTTCTTCGACGTATAAATCTTTGTATTCATGAAAATGGTGGACATTTTGAGCAATTTTTATGATATTTCTATTTATTTCTGTTCATGATTTAGTTATTTTTTTCTTTTTTTGTAAAAACTAATACGTATTAAGTAATAAAATGCAAATTTCTCAAAAGCCGTCAGAGGAATCGAGTCTTATCAAGAGTACCTTTTTTGTAGCAAATGAGTTGGTTCATCTGAATTTTGTGCCCAAGCCCCTCTTGCTCCATTGGCATAGAATCTTAAACAAGCAATTAGTAAAAAACCCAGGTTCTACGCCCATGGACTGATATTAATCAGAATTGTGACATGGGTTTTCTTGCCCCATAAAGCTATGCCAACGTTCCAAATTTCGGCAAAATATTATGAGCAGTTTTTGAATTAAGTCAGAAAAACGATTTAAAAATTGTCACTTCAGCGCCGTCTAGCGCCCAAACTAAGCAACTTTGTACTAAGGTAAGTTTACTTAAATCGGCTAATTTTGGTCTGAAAAATATGTGGTAGGTTTTTGTAAAGACCTTTTACAGACACCCTGTACCGGGTGTTCCACCTAAGGAGGTAATCGGCTATATCTCAGAAAGTAATAACACTAGGACTTTGGGAAAAATATATATCGATAAAAGCGGCCAAGAGAAATTGCTGGAAATTATTTTCAAGTTCGAAAAATGACCGCTAGGGGGCATAAGAGAACTTTCAAAATAGAAATGCCGATTTTCTCTTGATTTTCCTTAATAAAAATATGTTAAAAATATAGGCATTGTATTCTTCATGAAATTATGCAACTTTATGTTAGGAATCGTTTTATTCTATTTTCAATAATAAAGTGGTGGGAGAAGGTCAACCTTTTTTTCTTTCAAACGCTGATATCTCTACTTTGGATAAACCGATTTTATTCAACTTGGTCTTGAAAAAAAAACCCTTCTTTTCCTCTACACGTAGATCTATTAACTATACCATATTGATTCTGATGGTGGCCACTAGATGGCGTTTTTCCGTAATTCCTCAATAAATAAGGATTTTCTCAAAAAAATCAAACGTTATGATATGACTTTTTCATCATATTTTATTTTAGGCTTATAAAGGCTATTAAATAGTGGAATAAAAAATCCAGGTCCGTATTTAAAATAAAAAAGTTGATGGTCGCTCGAATCCGAAACGTCGGATTAAAAAACCTACTAACTAACCTGAACTAACCCCATCAGCTTGTAGAGGAGGAAAAGTTACTATCAGGAACTGAAAACCGCAACGTGATATCTTTTGTAAAACTAGAGGTTTAATTGATTAATTAATGTTTAAAAAAATGGCCTATTTTTCCATATTAATTATTATTATCCCTAATTTCTCTAGTTTAACAAAAGATATCCAGTACTTATCCAGGCTTTGTAAAGGACATAATGTTTGTGTTTATGACAGTTGGGCCATCTTATTTGTTGGAACAACAAAATTCATCGTTGTGTTCATCGATTTCAAACAGACGACCTAATTGTCCGCAAGTAGATCACAAATACAAAATTTGGTTATAGCGTAAAACCCTCCGGGTATCTATTACCTGACTCGCGACCAAATTTCAGTTCCTTACTCTCTTAGAGTTCAAAAATATCAGCCCCTGAAGATTAATCATTAATATCTTAAAAATGGTAACAGATAGGTAATGAGATTGATGCGAAACTAAATAGAGATATAATTGATATGTGATGGGCTACATGCTTGGTGAAATGGATATTCCATAGTAAAATAGAGATTCTAAAAATAAGTTCAGATACAGGTGTTCTGTTTAAAATATGAAAGTTTATTATTACTACTAGACGCAGCAACCCTGCAAAACAGACAAAAATGAAATAGAAGCGTGTGTTGACATATCTAAGCATTTCTTTTGTTTGCTTCATGTGCGAACATACAACATACAGCCCAGATTATCTGGGGCTATATTATATATATAAATTTTGCAGTATAAAGGTTGCCCGCTTACCTGCCTAAAGCACGCTATACATAACTTCACGTGTTAACTATAAAATATCACTACTCTGATTAAAAAACTGCTTTATTCTATAAATAATACTTAATGTAGGTCACGAAGAATAATACCGGTGTTATTTCTATGCAGCCTGATATCGGATTCAAGACGGCAACACAAAATGAAGAAAGCATTTTACTTTCTTTTCAAGTCACTTTCTCGTAGCTAAACGATCTTGGCGAATTTAACCTTAACCTTTTGGAAATCTTGCTTAAAAATTCGTGAAAATTAAAAAAAAAATCAAAAATAGTAACATGTTACCTGAAGTACCTCAAATCAACCTCAAATAATAGTAGGTATCTATAATGTGGGGTACCGCAATCTAGTAAACTTTCTTATTATTGCTTATTTTAAGAAAATGTCACTTCTGATAAAAAAATTTTTGCTTATCTTCGAAAGCTATAGTCAGTGATCAAAGGCACGATAAAGTGTACCAAGGGCCTAGCGACACATAAAGCACCGGTTCCCGTCATCCCCTCACGAAATTTACATTGTATGCGGATGATGCGCTCATCTATGCGCAATCCTATTACGCGGAAGCTGCTAAGCGACAGGTCCAGTCGCATATTAATATCCTGGACCCATACTTCAAAAAATGGAAAATAGCAGTAAATCCGCTTAAAACTACTTGTACAACTCTAACAAAGAAGTTTACAAACAACAGAATAATAGTACCATTAAAAATAAACGATACTTACATACAACCACAAAGACGTTTTAAATACCTTGGAATTACAATTGACGAAAGACTTTCCTTCATGCCCCACGTGACAGAAACCCTCAAAAAAGGCTTTGCAGCAATGCAAAGCCTTTATGCAATTTTATCCAAACGATCCCACCTCTCCCCTCCCAACAAATTACTGATTTACAAACAAATTATTAGACCTATACTAACATACGGTGCTCCCGTATGGTGCAGTGCTTCGAACACTCAGATGCAACGGCTTCTGAGGCTCGAAAATAGGATCTTGAGATGTGTGACGTCATCGGACAGATATGTCACAATCCGAGACCTGCATCATATGGTAGCAACAGACGACATAATAACGCATATACGTGACCTTTCTGACAAATTTTATACATATCAATTACAACATTCCCCACTCACAATAAACATAACAGACAGACGTGCAGACAATGACATACATACAAAACATAAACCACTATATTACAAACTACCGATTTACAATCTCCCACTGCCAGACGCATAACAATAGCACTAAACAGTAAATAAACAAACGAACAAACAATAAAATAACGTAGACAGACATACAACAACATAAAACTAACTTAACAACAAAATAAAACAATGCACAAAAATGACTGCAAAATTGCGCTGAGCTTTGAGCATCACCGAATCGTTCGGCGTATTTTTGAAGCCAGAAAAGTGTGTTTAAAACATGAGAAACGGCAGTGGGAGGGACTTACAAGACCTCAGACTGACTAATAAACAAGGACCGAACACTAAAACATGGCCACTCTCCGCTGTAGGAGGTGACGGAGCGAGATGGTTGTGCTACATTGCAATCAAATTGTCCGCTGTAGGCGAACATAAAATGTCTGTGATATTCTAAATTTACTGGGTTTTTTGAAAGTTTTCCCAGAATGCTCTGCTGTTGGAATACAGTTTACCGCTTCACAATTTTCTTGGAATTTAAATATTAAACTCCTTGGAGTAACATAACCCTTGCAATACACCGGTAAGGCACCGCCGGAACGCGTGTGACACAGTGAATTATTAAATAGTAATAATAACCTTAGGCCACAACATCGGCCGCCAGGCTCAAGGCCTGGTTTTTGGGCGCATTTCGGGCCGTATGCTTACGGTCCGTATGCGCCCAACTCTGTACTTAGTTTAGTTAGTTTTAGTATTATGTATTAGGATAAGCTAGATTAAGTTAGTTATTAAAGTACTATTATAGAGAGCAATAGGACAATAAAGAATTTTAAAATGGAATGGTTCCCGTCAGATCACCAAAGTTAAGCGGTGTCGAGCGCGGTTAGTACTTGGATGGGTGACCGCTTGGGAAACACCGTGTGCTCTTGTCTTAGGGAAGAGTGTAAAATGAATCGACATCAAAACCATCCTATTCAGGCCGGATGAGATCGGATATCTCATAGGATGAAGGTGCCGTTTCACACTCCCCAGTCGGTAGACCGCACGATTAAAAACCGTACGGTCGATGACCGGTTCAAGATGGCCTCAGATACGCCGACGAACCGTAAAAAAAAAAAGGATGTTAAAAGCCTTTAAAAATATGAAATTAATCTTAAATAAAGTAATGTAAATGAAACAAAGCAGTCTTCCTCCAAAGTTTAATAATTGTAAAAGCAAGTAAATAGTTCCTTACATGTTTCGAATGCTTAAGCTATTATCCTTAGGGGATACTAAAAAGGATAGTACAAAGTTAGAAACGACCAATAAATATAAAATAAAAGTTTAAGTGGGACTTACCTAACATCGAGTTGAGCGAAACTATTAATATAAGTTGTCTCAACTCGATGTTAGATAAGTCCCACTTAATCTTTCATTTTATATTTATTGGTCGTTCCTAGCTTTGTACTATCCTTTACAGTATTCCCTAAAATTGAACGCTTAAGCGTTTGAAACATGTAAAGAACTATTTATTTGTTTTTACAATTATTAAACTTTGGAGGAAGACTGCATTGTTTCGTTTACATTACTTCGACTGCACTGAAAATATGAACTATTTCTTTAATTTTAAATAAAGTAGTTTACCTTATTTTTTAAGTTTATTTAAAGAAATAAAGCTGTTTCAAATTGAAAACAAAGACCAAATACAATTTTTTTTTAATACAAACATTTAAAAACTACGTGTCAACCAAAGTAGAAAATTTTGGATTGTCGGCTTTAGGAAACACTATTTTTGATTAAACAGTTGCATTAACCCAGAAATGAATTATCTGAATGTCGACTTGAGAAGTTTCTTGTGTTTAGGAATAGTAATATGGATTACTTTGGGCTTAGAACAGCGGATTTACCTGGTAAAATATTATGCAATTGGAAATGTATTTTATTGCGATTAAAGTCTTCAATGAAAAGTACTTACGTACTCAAATTTTCAAATGTTTAGGTTTGGATTTAGGCAGAGACGACCATATGGGTAAGGTCGTTTGTGTTAAAGGCGTCAGGCCTTCAACACAAATTAGCATAAAACTAAAAAAATTATCTATATGAATACCGGAGGTAAAAATGCATTATCCACCAACACCGACCGCCGGTCGGCCCAGTACCATTGGTGAAATTTTACTACTCCTCTTCCTGTGAAGGCGCGAAAATCCGCGTGCGTTGGGCGCGCTGGTTTAAACTTGCAAAGTTTTGCGTGTTCGTAATCGATGTAGCAGGTTAATTTTTCATTCTTGTCTTGATAAGCGCATGCATAAGGTCCAATGCATTATCAAAATAAAACTATGTATCTTAACCCTTTAAGTATCTTTGGGATAATAGCTTCCCACCCATATGTAACGTTAAGTGCCATTGGATTAGTGTATCCCCACCTGGGCGGGCGGCAAGAACAGACGTGAATAATCTCAGAATTCAAATATAAACGGTCAGTGGTGTTTCAGAAGTCGACAGTGACGGTTGATGTGTTTTGGTGGGAACATAATATCCCAACGGAACCCAAGGTAATAAATATATTAGTGACTATTGTAATATTTTTTTGTGATATAATTTTTGATAAATCAGTGAATGTCAGCAACGTAAAAATTGTTAAGTGTTATAAAGAAATAATTAGTTTTTAAAAATATATTATTTTCAAGAAGAAAATGTAACTTTTACTACAAAAATTTATTAGGAGAAACATATAAACTAAAATTAATAGAAAAAAAAACTAGTTTTCAAAGTAAAAAAAAAATAGTAAACAAAAATAAATCGGCTGCTTTCTATAGATAACTTGATTGTGTATCAACCTACTTTGGAACCACAGTAAATAATAATATGAGAATAAGTACGGCAGACGTAATATTTGACATTTCTCCAAAAAATCGTCTTATGTGAAAATGTTACCATTACGAAATTACATAACTATAGCTTCTTTATTATTTCGTAGTTATGTTATCCAATTATTATATTTTTAGATCTAATGGCTGCACTTTCTGAGAAAGAACTCGAAAGAATAGTAAATCAGCTAGCTGAAATAAACGATGAGCAAGCTGTCAATTCGGATGTGGGCGGTGATTCTGACGCGGAAGATGACTTAGTTATACCAAGGAATACATCTTCTACATCTCAAGGTGTATCTAATAGGCCTTCCACTTCTTCAGTTGAAAATGAAAAAGATACTGTTGGTGATAAAATGGTCATAAAAACTTATAGGAGGTGTGCCCAATGTAGTACTAAGGCAAAAGAGAAACGCAGCAACATCCTATGTCCTGTTTGTAATGTTGCACTATGTAAAGGCTGATTTGCCGATTTTCACAAGAGCAATTAATTAGTCTTTGTTGTTTGTTTATCTTTTAGCCTCTTGAAATTCCGTATGAATATAGATATTTTTTTATAGGGTGGTTATTAGATCTCATTTGTTATAACATGTAAAGGATGTAGCGCTCTATACATATATTATTTTAGTTATAAGCATTTTTTTCTTTTTAATTTCGTTTAGTTAGTTAGTCCTAATGTTTGTACATTTATTTTGAAATACATTTTTTTTTAATTTGAATTCCAAACTGTTTTCGTTAAGTGGGAAAATAATATCCCAAAAAAAAATTGACCTTAAGAATCTTTGGGATTATAACTTCCCACCAGTTTTTTGGGAAAAACTCGACGCTGGAGTTAAATTTTTAACATAAACAGGTATTTATATGTTTAAAATTATCTTACTTTTCATACGTGCAAATAAAATCAAAAAAAAAAAAAAAGGTCTTTTGCGCCTTAAAGGGTTAAAGACAAAAGTGGACGTAAGTTTTCCGATATATATTTTACTCGAATTTTGTTAAATGGTGAAAAGGTTCAGCGTCATTGGTTGCTATATTCTATTAAAAAAAAATGCAGTTTTCTGCTTGTGCTGTAAAATATTCAATGACTCCAACCCCAACCATCCATTGACTTTTAAAAACACTAAATTAAGTAACCAAAACGGTTTCAATGATTGGCATCATTTAATCGAACATTTGAAAATCCACGAAAAAAGTAAATCTCGTTTTTAAAATTTACGTGTCTGGTCAGATTTACTAGAAAGATTAAAAACTAATCGAACCGTTGATTCGAAAATGCAAAATTTATTAAAAAATGAAACTAAATATTGGCGCAGTGTCATTGATAGAATAATTTATATTATTCAATTTTTGGCTGATCAAAACCTGGCTTTTCGTGTTCCTAGTAGCAAATTATTTGAAAGAAATAATGGAAATTTTTTAAAATGTATAGAAATGATAGCAAAATTTGATCCAGTCATGTCTGCACATATTAATGGATCTCAAAAAAA
Organism: Polydrusus tereticollis; assembly: GCA_963920685.1. Lineage (NCBI taxonomy): Eukaryota > Metazoa > Arthropoda > Insecta > Coleoptera > Curculionidae > Polydrusus > Polydrusus tereticollis. The sequence goes on along the minus strand of OY987326.1, from coordinate 49,563,241 downwards.
TATTCCACTTTACCTTGGAGATCAAATTCAAAACGAAACCATTAAATTAGCAGGTGACAATTTAAGAAATAATATTTTAAGCGAAGTTAAAGAAGCAAAGTATTTTTCTATATTACTTGATTGTACTCCTGATGTGAGCCGCCAGGAACAGATTTCTGTTTGCTTAAGATGCGTTAGTTTAAAAAACAATATATTTAGTGTCGAAGAACGTTTTTTAACATTTCGTCCTATAAGTGATACAACAGGTGAAGGTTTAACAAACTTTTTACTAAGAACTTTGGAGAATTATGGTTTAGACATTTATAATATGCGCGGCCATCAAGGTTAAGATAATGGTTCAAATATGAATGTGTATGAAATGTTGAATAAAGGTGTACAAAAAAGAATTTTAGACATTAATCCACGAGCAATGTTTGTACCTTGTTGTAACCACAGTTTGAACCTTGTCATAAACGATGCTGTGAAATCCAATATTTTTCAACTGTTCAAGAATTATATAATTTTTTTTCTGCCTGAACCAATCGGTGGACATTTGTCAGAGATGATTTAGCAGAATTGATGCAATAACCCCTCTAAGATTTCAGTTGGGCGAAATTTACGATGCTCTTTATGAAATTTTATCCGGAAATAACTTTGACAATACTACAAAACATCTAGCTACCTCCCTAGGTAAAAAAAAGAATTATGAGTTTGTGTGTATGGTAGTCTTGTGGTACAAGATTCTAAGTAAAGTGGATGTTGTATTGTTGTTACTCAGATTCTGCAATCAAAAACATTTAATATTTCCCAGGCTTGCGAAAGTTTAAATAACCTCAATGAATTTGTAGAACAATATCGATCTGACAAAAGCTTTAGTGACTTATTAGTAGATGCCAAAGAACTAACTTCTTGCTTAGAAGTTGATGCAAAATTTATATCGGCAGAAATTTTAAGGCCACGAAAGATTAAAAAACAATTTTCTTACGAAGTTGACGACCAGTCGATTGAAAATCAAGAAATGAAATTTAAAGTAAATTGCTTTTTCGGAATCTTAGACATTACTCTTTCATCCGTACATGAAAGATTTAAACTATTATCGTGTAATTCTGATGTTTTTAATTTTTTGTGGAATGTTGAGGATTTCGGCAAATATTTTGACCAAAATCAATTTAATTTTTGTAAAAAACTGGAAGAAACCTTAACTGACAAAGATCGAAACGAGAAAGATATAGACGGAACAGAACTTACTTACACGAATTACAATTTCTGCAAAATTGCGTCTGTATTAGAAACACTTAATTACATTGCAATAAATAACCTAATCAATTCATTTCCAAACACTACGATTGCATTGCGCATATTATTAACCACTCCAGTTTCTGTAGCTACAGGTGAGAGGTCATTATCTAAATTAAAGTTGATTAAAAATTATTTACGATCTAGAATGGGCCAAGAGCGGTTAAAAAATCTTGCTATCATTACTATAGAGTCTGACTTTTTAAAGCAACTTTAAATGGCAAATCTTGTTAATAAATTGGCAAAAAGTAAAACTAGAATAGTCCAATTTTTGTAAGACCTCTCCATCATGTATCATGATCATGTATTATCTGTTTCAAAACAATCGATATTTTATTTCTTTATTTTTTTTTATATTTTTAATTAATGTTTTGTAACTTTGATACTGTTTTTGTTTTGTTACTGTTGTTTCGTATTCTATTAATATTTTTTTGTGTACTTTCTGTTTGTCACAAATAAATATAGACATTAGTACTAAAAAGTATAGAGGTTTCTTCAAAAATTTCAACGATCAACTATGAGAGAGGGTGGTAATTTTAGCTGAATATTATAATATTGGTTAAAGGCGCCTATCATTATTCCGCACGACGGCGCCGGCGCCGAAAATACTTGGCGCGTCCCTGGATTCAGCTGACAGTTTCAAACTGTCAAATACAATCAAACACTTGTAGGACTTAGCAAGGCATCCTAGAATCTACATGCAATATTCATCTGGTAGACTCTATTTCTGATTAAAATCTAGTCCCGGATTGCTGCATGGTTGGAACCATATATGTATTAGTACTATATGGCTATTACCCTGAATATCTTGAAGCAACAACAGAGATAGAAGATCCAGGGTCATTTCGACTTGTGCGCATGCGCCGTAAGGGTATTGCCAAATGTACTTTTATTTCTTTAGAACAGGGCAAAAGAGTAAGCCTTATAAAATTAGAGCAATGATAAAATTACCAAAAATCTTGCTAAAAAATTGTAAAATAAGCATCAAGTCTGTACTTCCAAGTGCTTTCAAATTATTTGTTTCCATTTCTAAACTAAAACGCGTTAAATAACAATTTCATATAACTGGAAAGTGACAACGTGACAACGTCTCAATTTTACTCGACATAACCTCGAAATCTTTAGCGAATGTTATTTTTGTTTGACAGTTCGCTTCACCTAGTTGATTTGGTAATTAATGGCTTTTGTGTACTGTTTATCTTTACTTTTCTGCAAGTTTTGATTGTGTGTGTGAAGTGTGATAATTTTGTGACGATGCCGAGGCAAAACCGAATATTTTACATTATTTTAAACAGGCGTAAAAACTTAAACAAAGATTTATCGTTCTACAGGTATGTACCTAGACCCGATGTTTCTTCCTTTTAACTTACCTACGTTAATTTCGTGAGGGAACAATAACTAGGTAGTCCATTTCCTAAAGATTATTTTCCTTTGCTGCTGTTGATATACTTAGGTACCTACATATTTTTACCGAAAATTGCATGTACTTCAAAGAATCCTACAAAAACCTATTATTTTACTACTTGTTAAACTCTAAGAATAATTGTAAAATATCTAATAAAAGTTTTATTAATATGTTTAACTGCGTTCTTTTTCTTTTCTCAATCGAAATAATATACAAAATCTTAAACAAATCAAGAACTTTAATGTTTGTTTACAAATTTCGGTCCAGTTGTCAAAGTCAAATGTGATAACCACATTTTTTTTCCGCTAGAATAAACGTCAATTTTCTTTTTCTCGCGCATGCGCACTGCGCGAAATGACCCTGGCGGAACAAGGAACCTCGGCTTCACTATGTTTACATTGGTTAAATGGGCAAGGCGCCATATAGTACTAATACATATATGGTTGGAACAAACCTATTATTAAGAAGGCTAAAAGCAGTACAACTATGATGGATGACGCTGTCACCTTAGTAATACTTGAGGCAGTATAAAACCTCCAACATTATCCTTAAGGAACAGATAACTTGAAGAATTTATATCAAAATTTGTATCTGGAAGCTTTAACCAATTACTTATTAAAAGAAATCGTCCATTGTTCTCAAAGATATACCCGTGTGTTAATTGGGAAGTAAAAAAGACGCAAAGTCTCGGCATCAGATTTTGTTAAATATTGACATGGGTGACTGATTAGTCCAGCAAATCCAATATCTGCGTTGTTGTCAGAAATATTCAGAAATTATTAAATATAAAGGTTCTAGAATAAACAAAAGTGAACATTTTAAAAATATTTTTGGATATTCAGGATGCGTCAAAAAGCGGGGCATCACGACAGTAATTTTTTATTAAATGCTACCACCTATTTCTTCTATCTCATCGAATTCGGCACACAATTTTACATTATGACACACTATTTTTTTTTGGCGATTTATACGACGTTGCCAGATTATTAAAATTTTCCTAAAATTTTCTGGGAAAACATCATATCGAAAAAATAATTTTAATATATTACTAACGTAAACTAAAAAATAAAAGTTTGTGTATTCATAATCTTTATAGCTACCTATCTAGAAATATTCTGTTGAAACACTACATCAATATCTTATACAGGGTGTTTTTCAAATCGGTACAAATGTAGCAATCTTTAAATAAATATTACTCGATTTACAGATAATTTCAGCCTCTTTTAAATATACAATTATAATAAATGCTCTAAAACGCAACATTCTTTTAATATTTCACGTTTTATTTAAAAAATGTAAAAATATCGGCACTTTCTATAGGTTGCTATTGGCTTCCCTAATTATTATTGAAGAGCTGCACTCAATAGATTAACTTAAGCCCTTTTCGGTCAAACTTTGTACTAAAACCTTTTTGAAACTTTGTAATTTATTATGAACAATAATTAAAAGTAGTCTTAAAAATGACACTTCAAATAAATAATTTACAATATCGCTGTTAATTTTAAGGTTTAATTAATTATGGTTCAAAAACATACTGGATTCATTATTTTTATTAAGAATTCGGGTCTCGAAGTTTTAAAATTAGTGCGAATTTTAACTTTACCAAGTACGCAAAAAAACTTAACCATTTAGAAAAAATTTATTATGGAAATATCATAAATAATTTGGGAAGATAAATTTAATATTTAACGAAATTTTCAAATATTCCTCATTCCTCCATTGAGTGATAGGCAATACCTCAAATAATGACTGGTTGATACAGTTCACCTAAATTTTAATATTTATGTTCATAACGCCGAGTTTTATTAATAATTAGTTAATAAATAATAAATTATCATGAACCCTGTATTTCTGAATACCAAGTTTTACAAGTGGCATTGTAAATTATTCATTTGAATGGGATTTAATCATGTATAAGTTAAGGCTGTCCACTGAAAGTTTTTTTGTTCCTTTTCCTGGACTTAAATAATATAAATGTGAAAAGTTAATAATTAAGTTAGAATTGCTATTAATTTACAAGTTTGTTAAATATATTTTTTCAAAAAACTTAACAATAAGAGTATTTTATTTAAGGATAACGTTTATGCTTCTGAACGCCCGGTATACTTTATTACTCGCGACTTTTAACATTGAGTATGACTTAGGTAAAGCAAAACTTTTTAACAAGTAACCTTTTCTCAAGAAATTATAAATATTAAAGTTATATTCAGTACGGAATCCTATCAGGTGACACACTGTATATTATTTAACAAATGTGTAATGTTGCCTATTACTCATAAGGATGAAGTTCACATTCGAATAAGTAATAGCCATTACACGCAAGTTTAATATTATACGTTATACACAACTATACGTAATAATAGCTGGAAATAAATTCATTTGAAAATCACTCATTTCTTTTTCGAAAAAATGCTTGGACCCACCGATTTTTATTATTAGAAGGGCATTTTTTAAACTAAGTTTCTTTTATTACTCGAACAGTCATGCAAATGTTTAATTAATTTGTTTGACGCGCTTCAATTGACGGTGTAACTACGGAATTGATAATCGTTCGGTCATTTGCTCGTCAGGCAAGAAGGAAAAAACTACCCTGTTCTAATTTCCTTGATATACAAGGTCGTTGGTATGTATGGAAACGGTCGATTATTTCTTAAAGTATAACAGTTAGCAAAAAATATTTTAGACAAAAGTTTTAGGGTTTTTAAAGGTGTATTAGAATTTTGAAAAAATAAGTATACAGGATGAGTCAGAAAACCGTAGGGAAGCAAAGTTACCTTTTTTGAAATGGAACACCCTATATCTTCGAATATTTTTGGATTTAGCATGAAACAACAATTATTTTTTAATAAGTGCATTATAAGTCTAAACCTAATAGTTTCCGAGATATCGACTTTTGAAAAATAACATTTTTGAACTTTGACAGCTTCTAGCTTTCTGACGGTACTTTGTAGAGTAAAACGGCTTGCATGTCCCTATCTTACTTTTTAATGATCTTTCCAAAAACATCAACTTCCGGTTAAACCGGAAGTACTGTATTTCCGGCTTTTGAGTTACATCCGGTTTAACCGGAAGTTGATGTTTCTGGGAAGATAATAAAAAAGTAAGATAGGGACATGCAAGCCGTTTTATTCTTAGAAAGCTAGAAGCTGTCAAAGTTTAAAAATGTCATTTTTCAAAAGTCGATATCTCGGAAACTAGTAAGTTTGGACTTATAATGCACGTATCGAAAAATAATTGTAATTTTATGCAAAATCCAAAAACATTCGAAGATATAGGGTGTTCCATTTAAAAAAAAGCAACTTTGTTTCTCTACGGTATTCTGACTCAACCTGTATACTAATTTTCTTTAAATTCTTATACACCTTAAAAGACCCTAAAACTTTTGTCTAAAATGTTTTTTGCTGACTGTTTTACTTTAAGAAATAATCGACCGTTTCCATACATACCAACGACCCTGTATCTATGGCGGCAAGCATGATCACGGAACGTGGATCCATCGCGGAAGGAGAGTTTGTATTGCTTTTAATAGCTCTGCATCACAATCTTTCATTTGAGTGCAGATTGGTACATTGTTTATACACACTCAAACGTCCACTTGCCAACTTTCTGTTTTGCGAGAGCAACAAAATATTGACGGGTCGATTAAAACTCCATCAATCTTATTTCAATATTATTGACCCATAAAGGAATATGTATTACAGTGAGACCTCGATAATTCGAACCTTCAGTAAACCGGATTCTTCGGTAATTCGGCCAAGAATTTTAATTGCATTGTCTACTTTATAATCCGGATTTGACAGTACTCGGTAATCCGGACCTGCGTTTTTATAAAACCGATCGTGAGGGATTTCCCCTCTCTTGAATTCGGCCAGACCTGTCACCTGATATCCGGGGGTTCCCATAAACATTGTGTGTGCGCCTTCGTTTCGACTGTGGATTAATTGCTTAGCTATTTGTTGTTGCATAGTACGTACATACGTGATAGTTTATGTTCTAAATAAGTAAGTATATAATCATTTTTTATACATACACATACTAAAATGCCTCCTAAAAGAAAACATACTACGTTGTCATAAAAAGACTAGCCCGTGGTGAAAGTGGAAAACTGTTGGCAAATGAATACAGGGTAGGAACATCAACAATTTCCGATATAAAAAAGAACAGAAGCAAAATCAAAAGGTATGATAAATTTTAATGACCATTTGGGACTATTACTAAATACATACGTGTTTCTCCTTATAGATTTATTGGAAAATGTGATTCCGGTCCGGGTGCTAGAAAAGCCGAATATCCAGAAATGGAAACTCGTTTGTATGCATGGTTTTGTGCGCAACGATCTAGGCACGTTCCAATTTCTTATCAAATTTTATTTGCCAAAGCAAAACAGTTTTATACCGAAACCTATTGAAATGGAATAAAGATAAAGGAGTTAAACCTCGCATCTATTCAAATATACAATGCAGACGAATCTGCTCTGTATTGGAAAATGTTGCCTGAAAAAACTCTGGTTCGTTCTCAGGAAAAGACCGCACCAGGTCGGAAAATAAGCAAAGAACGCGTTACATTTTTAACATGTTGCAATGCTGATGGCTCGCAAAAATTAAAACTCTAAGTGATAGGAAAGGTAAAAAATCCAAGGGCATTACAAATGTAAACATACCTGTTGAATATAAATCATCTGCCAATGCATGGATAACTACAGAAATTTTTTTAGACTGGTTGCATTGCTCATTTATTCGTCAAGTTAAAAGTCATTTGAGAAGTCTCAATTTGCCTGAAAAAGCCCTGTTAATCGTCGATAACGCCTCGAGCCATGGAAATGTAGAAGATCTGACTAGTGAGGATGGACAATTTATAACATTATTTCTTCCACCAAATTGTACAGCACTTTTGCAACCTCTGATATCTCTGAATCAATTGCAACGTACTCTGCTTTCCTTGGCTGAAGAGATAACATATGTTTCAGATATGCTTAATGGTCTCACTGAGCAAAATCTTACGAATGTAGAAATACGTAACTGGCTTGAAAATGATGAAGATTTGTTACCACTTGAAGACATAGATGTTATAGACGAACACCATAATACTAACAATGAAGGTGCAGAGTTAAATATTACAAACCAGACTGTTAAGAATGATGAGGCAGTCAAAAGTTTAAATTTATGCATAAAGTGGGCAGAAGAAAATGATATCCCACTACATGATGTTTTTGTACTTCAAAGATTAAAAGAAACGGCTTTTATAATGAACCAGAAAAGGGTTAAGCAAACAAAAATTACAAATTACTTTACAAAAGAATATAAAATTTACTAAGCATGCTTGTGCTTGTATTATATTTTTTTTTTTGTTTATGTACTATTTTCTAGTTGTTTTTATTAAATGTTTAACTTAACAATAAGAAAACTGTCCCACTTCAGTAATCCGAAATATTTACTAATCCGGATTACCGCGGTTTTAATTATACCGGGTTATCGAGGTCTCACTGTACTAGTATATCAAAGTTGGTGGTATAATGATTACTTATCAAAAGACACAGTAAGTAAGTATTTAAAGTAGGTAATAATAAATAGTTGTAAAGTAGTGACTTACTTACGAAATTTAATTGCAGTGCATTGAAAATACACGTTGTAATACTATTTATTTTCAAACTTCCATAAATAATGAATATTTTACACATAATAACAAAATAATAATTTATTCATAACATATAATGAGAGGCTTTAGATTCCAAATCATAACTCAAAAGATTAATTGTTAAAAAATTCAATAGAAGAGCTTCCGGTAATTAGGGTTAATATATTTTTTATTGCTTTTTGTTCTTTTAACAGGTGTTTTATCTGATTTCGAAAAATTACATATCAATAATCATCATTATATATCTACAAAATTTATTGGTAAAAAAAAACATTTTTACTAGCTCCTAATTCTGACGACGTTGGTACGTACAAATTTTACAGTGAGAACGATATGTAACCAAAGTTAGTAGTCCAGAAACAAAACCATTACTATAATATACAGGGTGGTTCATACAATTTTTATTTTTAAGAAAAACGCTGAAACACGGAAATTAATTAAAATATGAGGTAAGTTTTGAAAACGACTTAAAAATTCGAATTATTGAAAGTTGCAATGCGATACGAAATAATCCAGGAATTTTTAAACGATTAAGAGAATCAATGGGGAGACGATTGCAATCATCAATTGCGTTTTATCAAAAGGTGGTCATTTTCAATATTTGCTTTGATTAACTGTTGCATTTTTCTTGTATCATTATTTATAAGAATAATTTTATTTTTAATTTAAATGTTTTAATTAACTTTGAAATACATAGGTATTTTTGTGTTTTTTTTTTCGTTGATATTATAGGGTATAGGCTAAACGGTAAGAGATACAAAAAAAACTAGGATATGTGTCCCGTTCTCTTTTTTAGTGTTTAGTTTAATGGCGCAATCAGAGCTTCGCTAACTAGATTAGTTTAGAAGATACAGGGTGATTCTCAAAATCGGCGATTTTTATTATTTCTTATGACTCGGTTATTTATGGAGATAAAAAGAAACTTTTATTACGAAAGTTTTATAACTTTTTACGTAGAATCCAGTGGCGTATTTAAAAAAAATATAGATGTGTTAATTTTTGAGGTATTATCAAAACTAGCATTTTCTTAAATGGGACACCCTGTATCTGGGTGTCTCAAAAATTGAATTTTTTCTTACGATTGCAACAATATATAACACTTAATATTTTGCTTTGTTCTAAATACCTAAAATACCATAAAACAAAATTTTTTTTAATTGGCCATGGATTGAATTTTTTAAGCGTTTGTTTTTGTTTGTTCAGGTCATAAAATTCATTAACAATTAAGTATTGGTTTTGGCACCTGTTGTTAACGAAATATTTTTGATTATATTTTTTTTTAAAAGGAGTCGTTATACGTAACGACGACAGCAAGAAAACCAAATATTTTAAAGACTATATCACAATAATTTAAGTGAGTATGGATCATTTGGAAAACAAAGAGGTAAGATTTACAATAAGGAGAATAGAGAAAGAGATGAAATTAATACATTAGCTTGTGTTGCTGCTGATTCGACGGTATCTAGCCGTAATATTGAATAAGGTCGTTATATTGTCAGTTTCTTAAGTTAGCCAGATTTGGCTTTTACTTTTATTCGTTATTCGTGTCTTCCTTTTCGGTGACTCTTGAAGCTGGGTTTGGGTGTTCTTTTTCATTGTTCTTCCAGATGTCTATTGCTTCTTTGTTAATTTTCATTATTTCTTAATTTGATGTCATTTTTGAATTTATTTTTTAAGTGGGTTGGTCGATACGTCTGTCCGTCTATAGTAGTTTGTTATTAGTTTAGTCGTGTGTTGTTCCATTGTCTCTAAGTTTGCATCGTTATTAAGTACTGTTACTGGTACATGTCTTTGTGAGTTAGTTATTATTCTTAACGTCTTATTTTGCATTATTTGTAGTTTTTTCAGTCTCGTCTTGTTTACTGTGCACCATGTTGATGCTCCGTATGTTAGGACAGGTCGTATTATTGTCTTGTATATTGTAAGTTTTGTCGAGTTGTTAACTTTACTACTTCTAGATATTAAAGGATACACTGCCCCCATTTGCTTTTGAGCTTTTTTCAGTCTATTATCAATGTTATCATTCCAGGACATTTTCTTGTCGAATACAAGGCCCAGATACTTAACTTTGTTGCTCCAATTAATTGGTATATTATTGACTTTAACCCTGGTCTCGGGTAGTCTTAGCCTTGCCTTCGAGAAGTAAATTGCCTGTGTTTTATCTTCATTAAGTTTGAGCTTCCATGTTTCAAGCCACTTCTGCTGATTAAGGTATTGGCAGAAGTAAATTTAAAGTTTTAGAAACGTTAAGAAAGCATAAGTATCAACCGTATAAAATAAAAAAGGTTCATAACTTACATCCTGGAGATGAAGAGCGGCGTTTAGAATTTTGTCATTGGTATTTGCAATAGATTAGTCGGAATCCCAATTTTTTAAAAAATATATCATGGACTGACGCGACTTTTATATCTAGCGAAAGAATTTTTAATCGACATAACAATCGATATTGGTCAAACATAAATCCTTATCAGATGGTCGCCAAGGTACAACAAGGACGGTTTGGGTTCCATGTATAAGTGGCGCTATATCCAAACAGGGTCATTAACTACAGGATTTTTAATGAAAATTTGAATGCTGGAGGATACATCCAAATTTTGGAAGAATGTGTAGTAATCGAGTTGGATAACATGCCAGTAGCTGCAAGAAATAATGTTTATTTACAACAAGATGGTGCTCCAGCATGTAAATAACCATATGGTAAGGCACTTACTAACTGCCAATTCTGGCGAAAATTGCCTTGATACATTGGACCAAACAGATGGCCTCCGGATTCCCTCGACCTGACACCACTCGACTTTTATTTTTGGGGATTTATCAAAAATTAAATATATAAAACCCGAAGTAATACTATAGAAGAACTTAAAGCAAATTTTATTAATTGCATTGGAAGAGTGCCAAATATTCACATCTATAACGCGACTCATTCAGTTACAAGCCGAGTCCAAAAATGCATCGAGCAGAATGGAAGACAATTTGAGCATATTTCGTGATTAAGCACCTATGCTAATTGTTATATACATATAAGCATATGCAATAATTGTTGAGTTGTTATTATAAATTTTCGTTTGTTTTTTGTAGTTGTTGTTGTTTCAGCTTATCAATGTTTTAATATTCCTGTTAACTGGATTTTTAATATATCTATAATAAAATAAAAGAATAATGATTCCATCCATGGCCAACCAAACAAATTCTTGTTTCTTGGTATTTTAGCTATTTAGGACGTATAACGCTCAAAATATACGTCTAAAGCTGCGTCTTTATTTTTATTACTCTCAATATAGCACTCAAACATGTTTAATTTTTCATAGTTTTGAAAAATATTCATTTTGGACTCCTTTTTTAAAAAAATATAATCGAAAATATTTCATTAACAACAAGTGTTAAAACCAATACATAATTGTTAATGAATTTTATTACCTGAACAAACAAAAACAAACGCTAAAAAAATTCAATCCATGACCAACTAAAAAAAATTTTGTTTTCTGGTATTTTAGCTATTTAGAACAAAGCAAAACATTAAGTGTTATATATTGTTGCAATCACAAGAAAAAAATCAATTTTTTGAGATACCCAGATACAGGGTGTCCCATTTAAGAAAATGCTAGTTTTGAATAGATACATACCTCAAAAATTAACACATCTATATTTTTTTAAATACGCCACTGAACTCTACGTAAAAAGTCATAAAACTTTCGTATTAAAATTTCTTTTTATTTCCATAAATAACCGAGTCATAAGAAATAATAAAAACCGCCGATTTTGATAATCACCCTGTATCTTCTAAACCAATCTAGTTAGCGTAGCTCTGATTGCGCCATTAAACTAAACACTAAAAAAGAGAACGGGTCACATATCTTAGTTTTTTTGTATCTCTTACCGTTTAGCCTATACCCTATAATATCAACGGAAAAAAAACACCCTGTACATGCAATAAAGTGGTGGTGGTTTTATTTTTTCTCTCGAAAACGAAGCGAGATACGAGAACAGTTCGAAAAAGTTGTATTATTAGTTGGTAAATCCGAAAAAAAATATCAAAATTGGAGAAAGTCAGTGGCGTACATTTTCTCCCAATAATATTCGTTGAGGTGCTCCCCGAGCTGCCACGGGACTTAATAAGTTTAATTTAGTTAGGGCCAATTAAGTCCCACATCATTATGAATAACGGTACCAAATTTCAATAAAGTCGGGAAAGGGATATTTAAAAAAATTATAAGAAACCGACTTTCTTTGTAAAAACTTCAACACCCTGTATATCAAAAACGGGGGGCAACTCCGGACACATGTTTATATGAACTTTTTCTCTTAGAATAAGTTACGTGCCGTACTTCTGAAACACCCTGTATACTAATTAATTAAAAATATTATGTAGTTATAAGTTTTTGTAAATTATGTAATGTACATATTTCATTCTAGATCGTCTCCTTCGCCCCCCTTTTCAGTTTTGTTCCTTGCCCTATAATAATTTTGCATGGTCCTTTAGCGCCTTATACATTTAGTTAGATTTGTTTGCCATCGGTGGCGTAACTACTGTCGATATAGATGTGTTCCACTGAGAAAAATGGACCCCTCTCCTCTATGGGACCCCCCTATTAATTTCACAACAAGGAAAAAAAACCAATATTCTTTTGCGCTGAAACTTATTTATTCATAAAATGCATATTTTTCCGATTTTTGTACAGGGTTATCCAACCAAGACTAGACAAGGCGATTTTTTGACTTTTCCTGTACTTTTATAAAAAAACTGAAATAGCCATCTTAAGTCATTTTCTCCCGCGAATTCGAATATCTTCAGCAAAGAACAATTGAACATCAAACAAAAGTACTAGGGGTCACTTTGATATTTTTTTAAATGGGATGCCGTATTTTTAATGAGCTTATCCGATTTCTCATATAAATTTTGATCTAAAATGTTGGATTTTTAATTCAAAAACGCCTTTTTTCTTCAGTTTTAAATTCGGAAAATGTTAAAAATAAAAAAAAAAAATAAAAAAAAAATAAATTAAAAATCCAACATTTTAGATCAAAATTTATATGAGAAATCGGATAAGCTCATTAAAAATACGGCATCCCATTTAAAAAAATATCAAAGTGACCCCTAGTACTTTTGTTTGATGTTCAATTGTTTTTTGCTGAAGATATTCGAATTCGTGGGAGAAAATGACTTAAGATGGCTATTTCAGTTTTTTTATAAAAGTACAGGAAAAGTCAAAAAATCGCCTTGTCTAGTCTTGGTTGGATAACCCTGTAGGTACCTACATTGAAAAGGCGCTATAGACTACTAAAATCCTTTTTGCGAACTTTCATATTCGCAAATACATTGATAAGATTGGAAACGTCTAGATTTCTTGCTTCTTCGTTTTCAATAGAAATAATGGCCAAAGAGCTCAACCTTTCTTGTCCCATAGTACAGGGTGTCCCATTTTCGACACTCCGTAATTGTTAGTGCTATCAAAAAAGTAATATAGGTGTCATGTGCTCTTTTTGAGTCAAACTTAATATGGTAAAATCAAAATTACAAAATTTTCGCTCGCTTAAGAGATACGGGGGAAAATCAAAAAAATTGACAATTTCAAAATTACCCTACATTTTCTTAGTTAAAAGAGATACAGAAAAAAGTTTTATACAAAAGTTTCTTTATAATGATTGTTGAATGATCTGCCGTTTTCAGAATAAGTATACGGGGTCAGGTAAAAAAGTTATCGAACCTAACCTCATTTTTTTAAATGGAACACCCTGTATATGTTTATCTAAAAAGATACCATTTTAAATTCTCTTTTCAAATATATAACACACCATGGATGATATTGGTTTCCTATCCCATCTTTTTCGAACGGATTTTAAGGCAGTCATGATGTGTAATGGTTTTATTTCTGCAAAGGCCTCATGAATTCTTTGATCAAGTTGTTCTCGGGTTAAAATGACTTCTTTATAAATTTTATTTTCCAAGACTCCCCAAAAAAAAATTTTTGGAGGTGTTAGATCCGGAGATCGTCAATACCCAGTAAAAGTGCTAAACGCGCCTAAAGAAGTTTTCACTTCAATAAAAGTTGAGCTACTACTATTCAAAGCTATCACAGGATATATCACCTGATTATTGACCTCGACAAAGCCTAACACGCTTATTTCTTCATTTTCCTTCTTTTCTTTATTATATTTGATCTCGGCATCGTAAAGAGCCTTATGTTTTTAAACTATGTTCCAGTCGTCGGAATATGTCCTTAAATGGTTGCCGTCTTTCCGGATAGCGAACAAAAAATAAATTTTGCGCCATTTCTTCGTTTTTTCCACTTTCAATATAAACTGACATCATATCATGATAAGTCATTTTCACAAACGAATATGTAAAACTAAAATTGACGTTACTTAAATGTTAATAACAACTAGAATGTCAACATAGTTGTTTCTCAGATATTAGCTTTTGTTTCATGGCCTACTGTGGTTTATAAAAGTGTCGAAAATGGGGCACCCTGTACTTCTCAGATAATTTTTGATCAGTTTCAATTTCGAAAAAGATCTTTCTGCGCTTCCTACTGTGACAGGAATAGTTAGAAAATAAATAACAAGCAGTTATTATTTCTGTGAAACTACTGCACGAAGAAGAATTTTTGGATCAACAGGTATTCAAACATTTCCTGAGTCGTTTTCATATTCATTAAATCATCTCTGAAGCAAGTTCTGAACGATAACAATTGGTGAGGCAATTGATCTGAAACGTCTCTAAATATTCAGTATAAAAATCTTTTCCAGCGCTAAATAATTCATCTTTAGTCGATTGAGACAGAAAAGCAGAAGAAACAACGCGAAAAACATGCACAATTTCTCTGAGGCTTGCACTCCTTTGTCGTAACGGCGTAATTAAAATGTCGACAGTTTTATAAAAGACATTTATGCATTTCAAGGGGCCTCTTTAGAATCGTGGGGCCCGTGTTCCGTGGAACACAGTGAACACTGGTAGTTACGCCACTGTTTGCCATATTTGAATGTAACATACAACCTTATAATAAAATTATTATTGAGTAACATATTGGTTCTCAAAGTCATACTATTATCTAAAATAAACATCATTAAACGCATTATTTTTTATATTGGATAATAATTTCAGTGAATTTGGTAGCTAGGATATGATCCGGTGTACCTTTTAATTAAAGGTCTATTTTTTCAATATTAAATTTTATCGATTGCTTATTTATGATATCTTTTATCAACAATACTATATTTTATTACGGCTTAACGCAGCACAGGCTGCTTCTATTTTTATATGTTCCTACATACAGGATGTTTAAAAATAAGAGAAGAGAATTAAATTTAAAGAGCTGTCGCAAGTACAGTAAAATCTCCCAAAAGCGACCACCGTCGGGGAACCAAATGTTGGTCGGTTACCAGGGGTAGTCGGTTAATAGAGAAAAATTAAAACAGCTGGTCTGCATTTTACAGCGTTTGTTTATTAATAGGTATCTACATAAAATATATGTAAATAATTTTAAATATCTTTGTTTAAATACATCAGAACTAAAGTTAAATGAGATGAAGCCAATTTACCAATATGTATACAGGGTGTCCGGAAACTTCGTTCGTATATTTTATGGGGATATTATACATATGAAAATATAAAAAAAAGTTCATATGAATGTAGGTCCTTAAATGTCTTATAAGGAAGCTATGGCCGTCCAAAGGTGACCTCTAAAGATTAGTTTCTCTTTTATATCTTTGCAACCGCTTGAGGTATCGATGTGCTTTTTGGCACACAAACTAATATTAACAATTGCTAATTTATGATATTGAGAGTTAGTATGAAATTTAGTCAGGGACGTTCTTACTTTGGCTTAGTTTATTTATTTCAAATTTTTGCACACGACACATTTGAAAAATTTTACCCAAAAATTATAATTGCAGTGATTTTTCTACACAAAAAAGGTATTCTTAAAAAAAATTATTGGGCCAATTGGAGAAAAATCGATTTATTTAAATAATTGCATAAAGTATTATCGAATTGTGTTTAAAAACATCAAAGTAGTCTTATGACAAATACAAATTTGAAGACAAAAAAAAAGAAGCCCATGGTTAGGGTTAAAATAAATTGACAATGACAATAATTAAGTCAAAACGTTGTTTTATTGCAATTTTTAAACAAAGCAAATTAAGAGTTGTTGGTTTAACAATAATAAACTGAAAAAAGTAGAAAAGTTACAATAAATGTTGAAAGTGGTTTCCATTCATATCAATACAACCAACTAAACGATTTCTCATTGATGTTCGTACTCTTGCGAAAACTCCTTCCTTATTACGAATTTCCTCGCAACAATAAATAACACGTTGTTCCAATTGTTGTAAATTTTCGACAGGTACTGAATATACCAGAGACTTAAGATATCCCCAAAGAAAGCAATCCAATGGATTGAGATCAGGTGAACGGGGAGGCCAGGCAATGGGCCCACCTCGGCCTATCCATCGGTCTGGATATGTTTGATTTAAATAATCTCGAACCAATCTACTAAAATGAGGTGGAGCCCCATCATGCATAAAATAGTTTGTAAGTCTTTGCTGGTACGGCACATCTTCAAGTAGAGCAGGCAGACTTGTAAAAAATCTAAACGTTGAGGCATAATGTATGGTCCTATTAATCGATCGCCCAATATACCTGCCCAAACATTAATTGAAAATTTATTTTGAAATCGACTTTCGAAAATTGCATGGGGATTTTCTTCTGTCCATACATGGTTATTATGGAAATTTACGATGCCTTCACGGGTAAACCCTGCTTCGACAGTAAACAAGACTTTATGTAGAAAAAAACGGTCTTGATGACATTTTCTCTGCATCCACTGACAAAGCTGTGCACGAGGAAGTAGGTCTTGAGGCTTAAGCGCCTGAACTCTTTGTATGTGATATGGATAAAGAAGTTGTTCATGCAAAATTTCCCATGTTGTACTCTTAGGGATACCCTCTTGTAAGGCATTTCTTCTTGTGCTTATACCCGGATTGGCTGCAACGCATTCGAGCACTCTTTCTTCTGCTTGTGGAGTCCTAGTAGTACGGCTTCTCCCAGTTTCATTCATATTTGGCCTAAAAGTTCCGGTTTCTCTTAAACGTTGATGTAAATTAATGAATAATTTCTCACAAGGAATTTGACGGTTTGGAAAATATTCTTGATGCAACCTGCGAGCTTTTCGAGCACAACCATTAGCTTTGCCATACATAAAATGCATGTCAGCTAACTCAGCAAATGAATAATCTGCCATCTTTTAAAATTTGCACCTTAATTAATCAAAAACACTTTGCACTTGATCAATGATCACTACAATAAATTGCAAAAACGTCATTGTCAATATATTTTAACGCTAACCATGGGCTTCTTGATGTTTTTTTGACTTCAAATTTGTATTTGTCATAAGACTACTTTGATGATTTAGTTTAAACACAATTCGATAATAGTTTATGCAATGATTTAAATAAGCCAATTTTTCTCCTAAATCACTGGCCCAATAATTTTTTTTAAGAATACCTTTTTTGTGTAGAAAAATCACTGAAATTATAATTTTTGGGTAACATTTTTTAAATGTGTCGTGTACCCCCCCACCCCCCCCCCCCCCCGTAAGAGCGTCCCTGACTAAATTTCATACTAACTCTCAATATCATAAATTAGCAATTGTTAATATTAGTTTGTGTGCCAAAAAGCACATCGGTACCTCAAGCGGTTGCAAAGATATAAAAGAGAAACTAATCTTTAGAGGTCACCTTTGGACGGCTATAGCTTCCTTATAAGACCCTTAAATGTCCTACATTCATATGAACTTTTTTTCATATTTTCTGTGTAGAATATCTCCTTAAAATATACGAACGAAGTTTCCGGACACCCTGTATACTGCACGTGTATACTAACATATATATTATACAATATACTGTATGTTTGCTTTAATATTCTTATTTCTTAAAGAAATTATTGACTGCTTCATATTTTTTATTTTATTTTCATGAATTTCATTCCCATTTTAATAGCAATTAAGAAATATTTGTAGACTTGTCAAAATTGTTAACATTATTATTTTAAGTCTCTCAAACTTGGGCAGGCTTCAGATAGGCTTGATATTTTCTACACTGGAGCAAGTTCAGGTTCCTCTTCCTCTGTCTCAGAGTTGGGAGTAGTTTTATCCGTTTCTTGGATCTCTTCTATACACTCGATGATAGTCAATCTTGCACTTTCTGTTGGCAAATCGTTATCATTAGAGGCTGTTTTAAGTTCACAAATGGGTCCATAATGTTACGAAACAGTTGTGTGAGCGGAATGTCATCTTCTTCTTCGAAGTCGTCAATATTATCTGTATTACACATAAGTCCGGCTTTCATAAAGCATTGGTATGGTTATGGTAATATTATTTTCGATTTCTTGAAGAGGACAACCACTGTCTATACATGTTAAACCCCTCTTAATGAGGTAGCTTCCGTAGAGCATTTTAAAATTCTGAATAATGCCTTGGTCCAAAGGTTGGTCCTGTGAGATAGTATTGGGTGGAAGAAAAATAACGTTTGACATTATCCAGTGTAATTTTGGGATGAGACGTTACCGCATTATCCAGAAACAATACCACTCTTCTATCCCGCTTCTTCATCTTGGTATCAAATCTGTGAAGCCATGTTGTCACGATGTCTGCTGTCATCCACGCTTCTTTGTTCGAGACCCATTGGAGAGGTAACTTATCGATATGTGCGCCCTTAAAACATTGATGATTTTTGCTTTTGCCTATTATAAGTGATTCTTCCTTCTCACCTTCCATATTTGCACAGAACAGAATTGTAAATCGTTGTTTTGCTGTTTTTTTTTCCAGTACACTTGCCATCTTTCAATGCATATGTTTTTGTTGACAATGCACGATAGTAGAGACCTGTCTCATCTGCATTAAATACGTCCCTTGGGGCATAATCCTTTAAAATGGTCAATAGCCTTTCTTTCCAAGCGGTTATGTCTTCGATATTGATATCGGCTGATTCGCCACATATTTTCTTGAAGGTAATATCATGCCGATGACGGAATTTTTCTAACCATCCATTTGATGTCTTGAAGGTGTCTACACCTAGACTTTGAGCAGATTTGAGGGCTTTTACTTGAATTATGGGCCCGGATATTGGTAATTGCTTGTTTCGCGTCTTACAAAACCAGGTAAAAAAACATGGTCCACGCGAGTCCTTCGGTTTGGGAAATTTTCTTTTTGGTTCACCGTTGTCATCTTCTTAAAACAAGTTTCTAAATGGATTCGCCTGCAATATAGTAACTATCGTAGTATGTAAACTTTATTCCAGAATAATTCGTTGATTTCTCGACCGCAATAAAATTTAAATGACAACCCTTAGTCGTAATCCCAACCATAAATAAGTTGCCTGACAAATATCTAATGTGTAGGCACCGGACCTTTTGAAAGTATATAGGTCGTGATTACCTACTAATTTCAACAGTTTAGGTTAGCTATTTTCAACAAAACAACAAATATAAAATAATAGGTAAGTATCTTTATTTTAATCATGTAATTAAATAGCTATTAATATTTATACAAAAATACTAATCTACAATATTATAATAATACAATATTTAACTTAACCTACTCTATATTTAGCTCTGTTTCACTATCACTGTCTTCTTCATCTATGGCTAAACTAATTATTAAGGGCCTTACGTTACTATATACTAATTATGTTATAGGAATCTTCGACTTGGATCACGTGTCTCACAGAATTTTTCCAACTTTCTACTGGGATATTATTTACACATTTTTTAATTTATTCTATAACAGAACTACTTAGTGTAGGGGATGTGTTTTCTCTTCTAATCATCGTCTTTAACTGGCTCCATATTATGTTCTATTGGGTTAAAAATACAGTAATACGGAGGGAGGCGTAAAACTGTGTGACCATTAGCACTTGCGAGATTGTCAGAGATACCGGGTCCGCCAACGAAGCGGGGACGGAAGATTAAATCTTTATCGAGGAACTTATAAAGAATACTAAAACAGCATGAGGTCTGGAATTAGAAGCGGCATATTTTAAAAATATTTTACATTTTACAGGGTGGCCCAAAAAAGTGTGGCGAACTAAACTTGTGTTTTTTAAATAGAACACCCTGTATATTATTAGCCCAGAAGATGGGCATAGAGCTGCTGATCATTTTAATATTTGGTTATGTGGGTTTATTTTTAATAGTTTAAGAAATAATAACGATTTTATCTTAAAAATTATCTAAGTTTAGTAACCATTTCCAAATTACTAAAAACAATTGAATGAAATAGTAAACTAAAAAGCAATATGTTAGAATGTTGCCTATCTTTCTAATTAAAAATATTTGTGTTCAGTGCATTTATCATACAGGGTGATCACATTATGCAAAATATAAAAAATCTATTTTTTTTTAAACGGAACGCCCTGTATATTTTTTTATTTTTAGAAAGCCCTTTTCACATCCTTTCTACTGATACCAATTTGATACCTCTTAGAGTTTACCGTATTTTAGTTATTTCGATATAAACTTCAAAACCCCACACTTTTGCTACTTTTTATTTATTTCATTTTATTTTTATTCGTAATCGAGTTGCCATGATTTTTTTTGTTTAGATTGTCACTATGACGACCGAATACAATTATTTAACATTATTTGTTCAGTCGTCGAAATTAAGTACTAAATTTCTCAAAATGTCGAATTTTACCACTGTGGAAATGGTAAATATGATTTTTATACTGGGAGAATGTGCAAGAAATTGCCTTCTAGCGAGTCGAGTGTATGCTGAAAGATATCCAAATATTGAGAGAAAGCCGAGACCAGAGGCCTTTGAGAAGTTGTTGCGAAGATTTGTAGAAACAGGAAGCGTTGCTTACAAAAAAAGGATGGTAATCAATAAACCCGTTATTAATGAAGAAAATGAATTAAGGGTTCTGTTGGCAGTACAGGAAAATCATCACGTAAGTCAGACTGGCATTTTTCAGCAAACCGGTGTTAAGGAAACAAGCGTGCGGAGGATTTTAAAAAAGTATAAATATCATCCTTATCACATAGAATTACACCAAGAACTTTATGAAGATGATTTCTTAAGAAGAATCACATTCTGTAATTGGATGCTTAACAAAATTAGAGAAGTACCAGACATTTTATCAAAAGTTCTATTTAGTGACGAGTCTACATTTAAAAATAACGGAATCGTAAATAGGCATAATATTGCATTATTATGCTAGTGAAAATCCACATTGGGTTCGTCATGTAGATAACCAAAATCGCTGGTCGGTTAATGTCTGGGGAGGAATATTAGGGCCTTACATTATTGGGCCATATTTTTTTGAAGAGCGTTTGACGGGACAAGTTTACTTAAACTTTCTTCAACATGATCTACCCATTTTGCTTCAAAATGTAGATGCCGACACTCTCCAAAACCACTGGTTTCAACAAGACGGCGCTCCCCCTCATTATTATGAGCCGGTTAGACAATTTTTAAATCATTGGCGAGGTAATCAGTGGATCGGACGTGGTGGACCAATCGCTTGGCCTCCTAGGTCCCCTGATTTACCTCCCCTTGATTTCTACCTCTGGGGATATGTTAAGGAAGAAGTCTATGCCATAGCTCCTACGAACCGAGACGATATGAAGAATCGTATACGAGAGGCATTTAGAAATATTAGAATAAGAACTCTACAAGATGTCCAGCAAAATTTTGTTCGAAGGCTACATTTATGCCTTCAAGAACAGGGAAGAACCTTTGAACATATCATTAGAGCCACACAATAAATTCTGATTTACCGCATAATAAGGGTTTGTTTATTTTGTTTTGTCAACTCCTTTATTTTTTTAAAGTTGTAATTTTAATTCATTATTTTTATAATAATCGTTTTAAGTTTATGTTTTATAAATGTCTTAATAAATCAGTTCATAAATAACATTTAGTTTCTTTATTGCAAAATAAAAAATAAGGAATGTCATTTGATGCTAGGTTATTAAAATAGTATTAAGAAAATGAAGTTATGCATAACAAATGCAAACCATTTAAGGGTTACCGCTAGATTTTTCGAAAAAGTAGCAAAAGTGTGGGGTTTTAAAGTTTATATCGAAATAACTAAAATACGGTAAACTCTAAGAGGTATCAAATTGGTATCAGTAGAAAGGATGTGAAAAGGGCTTTCTAAAAATAAAAAAATATACAGGGCGTTCCATTTAAAAAAAAATAGATTTTTTATATTTTGCATAATGTGATCACCCTGTATGATAAATGCACTGAACACAAATATTTTTAATTGGAAAGATAGGCAACATTCTAACATATTGCTTTTTAGTTTACTATTTCATTCAATTGTTTTTAGTAATTTGGAAATGGTTACTAAACTTAGATAATTTTTAAGATAAAATCGTTATTATTTCTTAAACTATTAAAAATAAACCCACACAACCAAATATTAAAATGATCAGCAGCTCTATGCCCATCTTCTGGGCTAATAATATACAGGGTGTTCCATTTAAAAAAACACAAGTTTAGTTCGCCACACTTTTTTGGGCCACCCTGTATAATGTAAAATATTTTTAAAATATGCCGCTTCTAATTCCAGACCTCATGCTGTTTTAGTATTCTTTATAAGTTCCTCGATAAAGATTTAATCTTCCGTCCCCGCTTCGTTGGCGGACCCGGTATATTCTTTTTCAATATTGAATGTTTTTAAAACATTTAAAAGGTCCTTTTTTGTATAGGTTTCCTCGAAATATATATTATTTTCCATCATATAGTTTTGAATTTCCACTTTTGTATTATTTGAATTCGGCACTTTACTTAGTTGGCGACTGTGGTAACTAGCATTGTCCATCACAATAACACTATTTTTGGGCACATTCGGAAGCAGACGATTCTGAAATCAATCTTCAAACAATGTAGCATCCGTGTCTTGATGGTAATCTAAAGAGTAATTGGCAATTTTTTTCGCAGATAATAATAGAGCGTTCGGAATAAATCCATTTTCTGAACCTGCATGTAATATCGTAATTCTTTGCCCTTTGTTTGAGGGAGCTTTAGTTTGACATTTGATTGTTGAATCGCTCCAACCTTTTTTAGGAGTGTCGCGGGTATCAAACCAAGTTTCGTTCAAGTATATAATTGAACGATTTTCTTCCCTATATTGTCTGACAAGATTCAAATAATCTTTACGCCATACTTGTAAACGCTGCGATTCCATTAGTACTTGTCGTTTGTCAGTGGTACGATATTTAAAACCCATTGCTTTTACTATTCTCCAAAGGCTTGTCCTGCCACATGAAATGTCGGTTTCGTCTGCTGTAAGTACAGGGTCTTCCAACGAGGACTGAACAGGGGCTCATTTTTGAGCTTCCTTGTATTTAAAGAAAAATCCAAAATAGCCAATCGATGTACTTTTTCCTGCAGAATTCAAAAATGAAACCAAAAATTTATTTGAACCAGAAACAAAAGAGTTACGCTATGGATAAGGTGTTTTTTAAATGGAACATAGCTTTTTTTATACGATTTTTGGAACGAGTGATTTTTTTTTGTCCGTTCTGATTAAAATATTTAATATTGTGACAGCTATTTTTATTAAATTTTAATGTTTTATCCAGTATAATTTAACTTTAACCTGTTTGAAACATACACTAGGTAATAAAGGTATAATCACCTTTGAATCCTTCAAAGTCAAAAAATTTGACAAATTTACTATAATATTGCCGAAATGAAATATTCATTAGATGAGAGATTGCAGATTGTTATCTTGTTCTACAAATGCCAAGAAAATGCAAGAGAAAATATTTCATTTCGGCAATATTATAGTAAATTTGTCAAATTTTTTGACTTTGAAGGATTCAAAGGTGATTATACCTTTATTACCTAGTGTATGTTTCAAACAGGTTAAAGTTAAATTATACTGGATAAAACATTAAAATTTAATAAAAATAGCTGCCACAATATTAAATATTTTAATCAGAACGGACAAAAAAAAAATCACTCGTTCCAAAAATCGTATAAAAAAAGCTATGTTCCATTTAAAAAACACCTTATCCATAGCGTAACTCTTTTGTTTCTGGTTCAAATAAATTTTTGGTTTCATTTTTGAATTCTGCAGGAAAAAGTACATCGATTGGCTATTTTGGATTTTTCTTTAAATACAAGGAAGCTCAAAAATGAGCCCCTGTTCAGTCCTCGTTGGAAGACCCTGTACCTTTTTTAGCGTATCTATTGTTGGGACTATTTGTTTACTGTGCATGTCATAAATTTTCCTCCGAATCAAGTCTTTATCAGCTTCTTCGATGCTTCTCAATTTTCCGCTGTCACACCGTTTTTTCCTTGGCTGGATGGGTTTGGTCACTATATCTTTTACTATCGTTAATACAACTTTGGTCAAAATACTCGTTTCACTAAAACTTGCACTCCGGTCATACCCTTTTTCTGAAAGGGTACAGTAAACGTTCTTTATGATGTTCTTGGCATCAAGTAATAAATGTTTTTTCTTCGTTACACCATAACTTCCGGAAGCAGTATTATCTGAAGTTTCACACAGATCTGACATATTTTGGATGCTCGATAACACACACGAAAATACCTTTAACGCACAGCTTGACAAACACCAAACGACTGATGAACTAAGATGAAAAGACTCTGCTTTATATTGAACACCTGCAATTTGCCATTAACATACCTAATATACCAATATAATAACATAATTAATAGTAACGTAAGGCCCATAATAATTAGTTTAGGCATATATGATATTATAATATTGTAGATTAGTATTTTTGTATAAATATTAATAGCTATTTAATTACATGATTAAAATAAGGATACTTACCTATTATTTTATATTTGTTGTTTTGTTGAAAATAGCTAACCTAAACTATTGGAAGTAATCAGGACCTGTATCCTTTCAAAAGGCACTTATTTATGGCTGGGTTTAAACTTTATTGCGGTCGGGAAATCAACGAATTATTGTGGAATTGAGTATACCTATATTTCTTAAGAATTGTCGGGTCGGGTTTTACTGCCCCTAATGGAGGGTGTTTTAAGCATTAATGTTTACTAAAAATTCCGATGATTAGTGCCCGCAGTCGTTTAACAGATGAGTCGGTAAAGAGGAGTATAAAATAATGGAATTTCCATTTTTAAATATAGGGAATTCATAACGGTCGTTTAACGCAGGTGGTCACTTCATAGAGGCGGTTGCAAACAAAGGTTTTACTATATTTTGCAACTATACCATTGTTGTTCAAAAATGCTTTGAAATACTGGATTGAATTTTGCTACATGATAAAGGCATTTCTGAGACTGTACAAGATGTAACTTAATGGTATGTACAGGGTTATCCAACCAAGACTAGACAAGGCGATTTTTTGACTTTTCCTGTACTTTTATAAAAAAACTGAAATAGCCATCTTAAGTCATTTTCTCCCGCGAATTCGAATATCTTCAGCAAAAAACAATTGAACATCAAACAAAAGTACTAGGGGTCACTTTGATATTTTTTTAAATGGGATGCCGTATTTTTAATGAGCTTATCCGATTACTCATATAAATTTTGATCTAAAATGTTGGATTTTTAATTCAAAAACGCCTTTTTTTTTCAGTTTTAAATTCGGAAAATGTTCGTCTACAAAAAAAAAAAAAATAAATCTAAAAATCCAACATTTCAGATCAAAATTTATATGAGAAATCGGATAAGCTCATTAAAAATACGGCATCCCATTTAAAAAAATATCAAAGTGACCCCTAGTACTTTTGTTTGATGTTCAATTGTTTTTTGCTGAAGATATTCGAATTCGCGGGAGAAAATGACTTAAGATGGCTATTTCAGTTTTTTTTATAAAAGTACAGGAAAAGTCAAAAAATCGCCTTGTCTAGTCTTGGTTGGATAACCCTGTACTTATTTTATGGGGTTATTCGTAGACCAATTTTAAGTCGAAATGTTCATATAAACGTAGGTCGGCATCCGCTTTATTTTTGAGATATATATAGGTGTTGCAATTCTTAAGCGGAATCGATCTAGGATTTACCCATTGAAATAAGTACACAACCTTAAGTAACACCCTGTATAAGCAGAATTTTTGCTTTCACCAGTAGCGTTCATGTACCTAAGTGATGAAATATTACTGAAAGAAAAAGTGTTACGCCGCTGTTTTTTTCCGTAGTAGATATTTTTCACTATATTAGTGCTAATAATAGGTATAAACTTATATCATGGAATTCGGGAACAAAATCCTAAACTAACCACATTGGATGCTACAGAAATATGTGGCATTTTAACGAAACTTTCCTTGAAACCTGGTGCATTTATTATATAGCATAATTTGTGGAAATATTAGTCCCTGTTACTCCTTTATCTAGATTAATATTATTCTTAGAAATATTACAAACTAATAGGTCATTAAGGAAGGCACCCCATTTTGGTATCTATAGATACCTAGGTATATAGGTAGGTAGTTTACTGGATTGATATGCTTAGTTTCAAACTTAATACTGTTAAGACTATACGTGCTAGTAATTCGTATCTTTTCCAACTAAATTATAACATAACGTAAATTATTGTCAACATTTTATTTTCAATTTTTTTTACCAATACTATATTTTCCCGCTGGTACATGGACGTAAAATTGCATAAAAATAAAGGAAAAAATGAATTTAGATCTTTGTTCTAGATTTACGCTGCGAAAAAGTCATTGTTGATCAACACGTCAAAAGTGCAAAGCATGTCAGTAAATTAGATAAGAGTGGAAAACAGCAGCAATGATTAAAAAGTTGCTTGCAATCACTAACTTCCAGTAACAGCAAGCATAATCAATTTAACGAAGATTTATGCAAAGCAATGGGAGCATGAAATATGCCATTAAAAAAATTAAATAACATAAATTTAAAATCCTTTTTTCAAAGATATTGCACATTTAATATTCCTGAATATTAACGCAACTGTGACTGAAATAAAGGAACTAATTAGGGACAATTATTTTTGTATTGTGGTTGATGAAACAACGGATTCTTGTTGCAGATATATGGCGCATCTTTTAATCGGTGTGTTAAAGAAAGAAAAATCGGGGATTTCGTATTTAATATCATCAAAGCAGCTTGACGAAACAAACAACCTAACCATTACCTGATTTATACAAGAGAATCTTACAAAGTTGGTTTCACCCAATGTATTTCCTCCTGAAAAATTTTTAATTTTGTTTTTAGATGCTGCGCCCTACATGCTTAAAACAGAAGAGAATTTAAACATTTTTTACGAGAACTTAATTCATGTAATTTGGGTAAGACCAGTGGCGTAACCACAGGGGGCGATGCACGCCCCCCTTTGCCTGGCGCCCTTTGCTACTTAAATAATAATTCTAAAAAAACAAAATCGGTCCTATTTTATTTTTAATAAAGAAGAGCGAGGGGAAAGCTGAATTCCTACAAAATTTCGTCGTGGATTGGCTGCGGCGCTTTAGCTCCGCAATCGGCGCCCCCTCCTCATAGTCCCCCTCCCCCAAAATGCTGGCTACGCTACTGTATAGCACACGAAGTTAATAAAGTCGCGGAGCATATAAGGTGCGAGTTTCCATTAGTCAATGACTTAATTAGTAATGTACAGAAAGCACTTGTTAAGGCTCCTTTGAGGATTCAGTTATATCGGGACAAGGAATTATTTCTTGTAGAAAATTTTGAAGGAATTTAGTTGTAAACTCGTTTTATAATGTTAAGAGTGAGTAGACAATACTTTTTTGCTTAATAACCTTTAATCCTTGTATTGTACAATTTTATGTCCTTCATACTTTAGGTATGATTATTTTAGATTATAGGTACTTAAGTATAGGTTTATGTACATTTTTAGCTTATACCTCTTTATATTTAATAAAATTTTCAACCTTCAAAAATAGTTTTAATGCAATAATTAGTATAAAATAATATTTCGATATCTACCGAACCTAAATAATTTGCATATTTGAAGCATGTTCTTGCATATTTTAAGCATATCTTTGCATTATTTTTTTTTTTAATAGGGTGCATTAAAATGCGCATTTTTTAAACATAATATACAATTACTGTAATGACACATAACGAACGTCTATGGTATGATATTTTCTTTCATCCTGTCATTATAATCCTTTTTAAAAAGAATGAATAAATATGTCCAATAAAATTTAAAAAAATAGTTGGCAATATTAAATCATATTACCTTAATTGAAATTAAGTCATTGGTTACATGGTTTCCATAGTTAAATATGGTGTTTGCCTGTCACTGTCAAATAGATAAAATCTTAATATTATAGTGTCGGAAACAACGAATTCCATCCTGCATATTCACCATTAAGAGAGGTTCCGAAAGAATTTAAAGAGGAACTGGCAACTTGTCAAAAATCGAAAGTAAAAAGTCGTTGTTTCTAAAATTAAAACATGGTTGCTAGGCAACACATTACGGTATCTCATAGGCCACATCTTTACCTAAACCATTATTAAGAGTTTTTAAACAAACTTTAAAAGAAATTAAGTTTAGGTATAACAAACGAGATCGAAAAAGTCTACTAACTAAAAAAAATAAATTATTGTATGGGGGCGAAAATATTTGGAAAATAGGAAAAAATTGCATTACACCGACAAAACATGGCTCAATGAAGGAAACACAGTTAAGAAGGTATGGCAGGCTCTAAATATTAAAACTTCAAGGCAGGCATTTATGGATGGATTCTCGCAAGAGTTAAGAAATCCTAAGGTCTAATAGAATCGGGATTTAAGGGTTAATGAAATAAATTCAATTTATAAAAAATTATTATTTTTTTAAATACACACGCCATTGGAATTCGTTCCCCCGACGTCGCACAACCCGGAGTTTTCTAAATGCTAGTGATGAGTTACTGACAGAAATTTTTGACTTGGAGTATAACCACCGGTAGTGGCGCACCCAAGTGGGGGAGGGGCTACCGAGCTGTTGCCCCCCCCCGAGCAAGCTTAGCTCGGGTTGTCTAACTACCACCTGTTTACAAGAAAAATAAACTTATCACTACCTAAGATAGGTAAAATTACACAAAAATTGAAACGACTCTGGCTGTTTTCGTGATTTTCTGTTGTGTTTTTTATTTTTCTTACTTGAAAAGAAAAAATCCTACTCCGAAAAACAGTGGCGTGCCATTTGTTACACGAACGCCACTGGTGGAATTTAAAAAAATTAAACATGCTTGTACCTATCTCGAAAAGGAAACTTTCCAGATACATGTTTATGGAAACTTGTTTTTTTTACAATATCATAAGGAAGTAGGTACGCTATGAAGTTACGGACCGTAGGTACTTGCATGGAAAACACCCTGTACCAGTCTCTTGATCCACATCAAGTTTAAGAATATCCATGCCCAAAAGACACTTTCGCCAACAAGGCTTGCAAGAAAACGTATTCAACCTCAGACGAATATTCAACATTGCTAAATATTTTATTACTGAAACCCAAACTGTGAGAAATTGTTTACACTGGGCAGGTTATAATGGACGTGTATCCAGAAAAAAAGCCGTTTATTTCAGAAATTAATCACAGAAAACGGTTAGAGTTTGCTAGGGAATAGGTTTCAAAGCCTCCTGAGTTTTGGGAAATAATAATTTTTAGTGGCGAAACTAAGATCAATCTTTTTGGGTCTGATGGCAGAACTAAAGTTTGGAGACAGAAGAATAGGTAGGTACAGCATTAAAAATTGAAAATATTTTCTCGTTAGAGTGTTCTGCTTTGGGGATGCATGTCTTCAGGGGGAGTAGGAAATTTAAACTTTATTGATGGTACAATGGATCAGCATGTTTATCTAAACATTTTAAGGAACAATTTGCGAGCGGTTCACAATACATTCTTGTTTGCATTTTAAAACGATACTCGATGAGTGTTTAAGTTGTAAAAATATATATACGTGCATTTTGGTTAGACACTCAGAAAAGTCTGATGATGGTTAAATAAACCGAAACGTAACAAACCGAAAACAGGATTTTTTATTAATGACCAAAAACCCAAAAAACAAAAACCAGAATTAAAAATAAGGCATATGGGAAACTTTTTTATTATTAATTTTACGAATAAAAAATTCATATTTTTGATAAACCTCGTATACGACTGATAAATTTTGATATCTGAAGGTTGCATATTAGGTTTCAGACCATGCAGAACTTTTTATGAAGAATAACTTTTTGTCGTAAAATTAATAATAAAAAAGTTTCCCATATGCCGTCAACTTACGTAGACACTGTAGAACAGCACTAATTTCCTAGGTTTTAATTTTATTGTTAGGAGGGTAGGTATTGAATAAGTGCTAAATGTGGGAAAGGCCTTGGGTCTTTTCTTAATAATAATAATAGAAATATAATAATAATAATAGAAATAAAAAAAACCCAACTTAAATTGATTTTTCCCATAGTTCATACTTATTCAATACCTACCCTCCTGCCAATAAAATTAAAGTATGTGTAAAATACGCAAATGAAGGAATGTTTTTTTTATATTAATTTCATGTCATTTCCTAATGTTCATGTAGATTGTAGTTCTGATGATGATTTAAATATGAAATAAACCGAAACGTCAACATAAACTAAACTTTTTATTCATGTATGACTTATAAACCCACAAAATTAAAAAATTAAAAATTATAATGATAGTAATATTACTTTATTCCCAACTCACTGTTTATCCAATAATTTAATGATATTATATAAGGGCGCATATAGAAATTTAAACCCAAATATATCGAAAACGGTTAACCGGAACGATGTCTACAACGCACACCTTTTTTTACGCACTAGAGTTGCAAAACGAATATTTTCATTCAAGATGTGAATATACTAATGCGCACAAAAGTTGTTACCTTTTAAACGCAGCTAAGCAAAGGGTCGCAGACACCGCTCTACGCCTACAATCTACATTAGAAAAAATTGTAAAAGCGGAAGTTACGTTCAAAAATTAAGATCCCGCATTCAAAAATATCAGTAAATTTTGCTGTGTTTAATGACTTCGTTTGCAACCGGCAGAAGGTCAGTTTGGAGTTTCGTTAAAGCTACATTCTTACATAATGAATTTGTGGTTTTGCTGATTACCAATAATTAGCGAAGACCCTGTATCGAAAAATCCTAATGAACGCGTCTTTTAAGTTTAAAAAAAAATTATATTTTGAAAAGCGTTGAAGTAAAATAGGTACCTACTTAAATATTTCTAGTGTCATAATTCCTATGCTACTTTTTAACTACATTTGCGAAATTCTACAAACCTACCTTACGAAAACCTCCAAAATTTGAAACCCTACACACCACGCGAAACAACTGCAAATGTTACACTGAACCAACTGCAATCGTTTATCTGAAAAAGTTAACTTTCTCCTAACCTACTTAACGCTCAAAGAAATTTTCGTAATGAGACTTCGCAAAGCACACACTATATCGCGCGCGATGAGTACACCTAATCAACCATGCGGTACGCTTTGGGCATGGGCGCAACAAGAATTTTTTTTGTCGTGAACTAACTTGATATTTTGTTTGAAAAACACCTTGTTCTTCTATCTAAGGTTGCCAATTTTCAAAAATGCATTGTAAGAACAGAAGAACTTGTTGCAAACATTCGTGAAATATTGCAAAATAGTCAGGGCCGTCTTTAGGTATGTGGGGGCCCCTGGCACTTTTGGCGTTGTGGCCCTTCTACCATCATTGTGTCGTAAAAAAAGCGCCGCAGGCAAATTTTTTTTAGGTGCCACGCCCTTTTTTTGGACTATTAAAATCTAGAAGTTTACTTTTCGATAGCCCAACCCGAGAAAACGTAGAAATAAAGAAATTTCTATATATAAACGCCAATATTTTTATTTTAAATATTTTTTTTTCTGGACTGGAAGTAAAAACTTGTTCTGAAGTTGTTTCCGTTGATTCGTTGTTTTTTTGATCTTGAGCTGATGCTTTGGAAGTAAAAAATGAAGTTAATTTGGGTAGTTTTTCAATAACTTCCTTTTGATGAGCATTTTTTTTTCTCTTTTCTGCACCGCTGGGATATAAGGGTTTTGACATGATCATGATTAAAATATGATAACAGTGACCAATAAGCCCTTTAAAAAAAAAAAGAAAATTGATCATATACAACAAGCAAGGACAAGGACAAAAAAGTTTGTGTCTTAGCATTCAGCTTTTTTATTTTAAAATATATTCCAAACTCGTTTTATTTAGCGCGGTTTGTAACAAACAATCCAATTATTAATTATTAAGGAAATATACACTAACAAACTTTAAAAAGTCAATTTAAACTTATAAAATCAAAACCTGCGCTGCGCATCTAACTCAAAACTCAATTGACAATTTGTCAATTTGCGTAACGGTCAACGGATTTTAAAACAGGTGATATTATTATATTCCATTACATTCCGATAACCCGCGCCTGCCATCTATGATCTATGTGTGATAGCGATAGCGCCACCCCCTACGCCAGATATTCTCCATACTGTATACTGCCACTCAGATGTCGCAGATTACCATTATTCTAATTACAGACAAATTATTGTTGCCAGATTTTAAATGACTACTTTTTTTTTATGATTTCTTAAATAAACATTTTAGTCAAATTAATGTTAATTCCCAGTTAATAGTGTTAATACATAAGCCTTTTTAAGAAATTCTGTCAGCCGTAGAGGGATTGGCGGGGCCCTCCGTGGCCGGGGGCCCCGGGCCCTGCCTAAAAATGGCCCTGAAAATAGTCCAATAAAATGTGTAAGACGCCTGTTTCAAGTGTAGCGCCCACCTTCTATCCTCAAATATGTACTTACTCTTTTAGGGCCTCATTCCTTGAAGGCGGCTACAAAAATCCTCAACGGAGTTCGCAGTACCAGTGCGGTATACGAAATACAACCAAATAGTTGTTGAATTGAAGAAATTTAGGTTTTTCTTTTAAAGGGAGCAATATATTGTTGAAAGGGAGCAATATTTAATCGTAAAGTAAATGAGTTTACTTCTAATTTCTAGCAGTAAAACCACAAAGCCATGCAGTTGCACTTACTTATTAAAATATCAAATTTCTATCGGAGCCACCAATCTTAAAATTTAAATTCACAAACAAATCCCTTCACTTACTTTTTAAATCACATATAATCCTAACGTCGACACTTACTTTGAGAAATGCGCTCACTTTACGCTTTTTTACCGTGCCATGTCAATAAGTAAACGTTTCTGCCGCCACGACGATACTTTACTATATCTGTGTGACTTCGGGTCAACGCACTTTCAACTTCCGAACTGAACTTTTCACCACTACACTTGACTGTTACGACACGGCAACTTTCGACGGACGACGGTACTAACTTTGTAGGTATTTGAACATTACGACGGTTAAAAATGATCTAACTTTTTCTCTAGCAATCCCACCTATTTATAGGGGAAAATTAATCAAAACAACACCTGCAAGTTCTCGCAGATGTTTACACAAGTATTCCAGTTTCTGGAATCCCTTTGTCGGTATCAAAAAAACAAAATATTTTGGCTTTTTACAAAGGCAATTATCTTAATTTATTTGACAGTTATTAGAAAACAGTTGCAGTTGGACGGCAAATGTTCTACAGGTGTTATTTGTTGACACCAACGCAATCCGTTCCCATTCCGCGAAACTAGTTTAAGTCAGAGTTTTGACCAATCAGGAATCGTACAAGCGCGTCTTCTCCGAAGTGGAAGAGAGATTATTTAACTTTAGCAGCGCCTAATTTCATCAGTTTCTCTCGTACGGTACCTTTTGCTCGGTCGAATAAATGGTCGGAAATGAAAAGTGAAGTGAAAAATAAATTAAAATTTTATTTAATTTTAATTTATTCTGTTTCAAATATGTGTGAATTTGTGATATTGTGTTCTGTTAATAAACCCCTTATTGGATTATATTATTTTAAAAACGTGAGTTTTCCAAATGTTTTTTACTCATTTTAATTTTTTTGAGTTTGTTTATAAAATTATTTTAGAGTTGTCTGAATTCGAATACCAGTTTTGTTCATAATTTGATTGACTTAATTTTATCCTCAAATATTTTCATTCTTTTTTCTTCATTTTAAGTTCTTCTGATAATTCTTTGAAGTCAAATTTAACTTTGAAAATTTTCAAAAAGGTTTCTTATTTTATTTTGGAATTATTTTAATTTTCAATACTTTTCTCAAAACTTATTTTAAATAAAATAGTTTTCGTTTCTTAAAGACTCCTCGCACTGAATATACCTAAATTTAATAAAATTTTTATTTTCTTTTTAATTTGAATGATATTGATGAATTAATTGATTGATTGAATAAATTCTTTATTTCTAAAACGACCAAAAGTTTTATTTAGGTAGTTATAATATTTCTAAATGCCGTTCACCACACAAGAAGTGGAAAGATCTTATGGAACACGCAGGGCCATTCTTAAAAAACAGTTAAATTTATTTTCTTATAAATAAATACGAACTGCACATTTTGAAAGACGCAGGAAAAACTGTTAGTGGTTTACCCAATATTTATTGGAAGGAAATGATTTACTAGACCTGACATTTTTTTGTTGTTGATTTTTGGCTGTTTCCCGAAGAATGTACTTTGGATATAACCCAGGTAGCTGACGCGCTCCCTGCCACGATATTATTACATGTCATTACTCCCTATGCCGACCCCGTATTTCGATGCATACCCCGACCAGCCGGTGCGTCGGCAAACCGCTTTAGATCCCGAGACATCAAAGGCCCGACGTTGAGTGGTTCTACTTGTCTTTGTTCGTATGCGATGGTATCAGGCCACTGTTGATCGGCCAATCAGAACAGCGTCTTCTTGTTACTAAGCACGTCGCTTCCCAGACGGCACCCTATATTCCTGGAATATTCCCCTATCTGCCAATAGGCCATAATATCTTGCAATATTCCTGGAATATGCACTGAATATCTCAAATGTATCTTATCTCATAAGAATATTCCATATGTATGCCATTGTAGATATGCCTGGAATATGCCGCGGGTATATTTACAGGATATGCATTGTGGAATATATTCGATTTTTTTTTTAATACTTATTGATAATAATATATATAATATAATATCTATACAGAGTGATTGCGGTCTTAAATTCTATTTTGACATAACTTGATATAGGTATAGGAACTATTTAATTATAGATAATATAGAGGAAAAGGTGCATATAATTATGTATGCACCTAATTAAAAAATAAATTTAAATATGAAAATGTTTTAGACTTCATAAAGTTTTTGTGTAGGCATTTTCTGCATTTTATTAGTATTTTGTTAAAAATGAAACTTGATTTTTTTTATCATATTATTAAGTCAATTTTTGGATTCGAGCGGTGATACAAATTTGGCGTCTTATACGGTGTTGCTAGATTCCGCGTTTTAACCCTAAATTAAATTCTAAACTAACAGATATTTTGATTGCAAATAAATTTATACTGAAAGTTTATATTTTATATATATGTGCTTAATTGAGGACTGAGTTATTTTTTAATAACAATTTTTTTAACACAAGTTTAATTTCTGTTGCGTAACTCGGAAACTCGGAAATCATATTATTAAGTCAATTTTTGGATTCGAGCGGTGATACAAATTTGGCGTCTTATACGGTGTTGCTAGATTCCGCGTTTTAACCCTAAATTAAATTCTAAACTAACAGATATTTTGATTGCAAATAAATTTATACTGAAAGTTTATATTTTATATATATGTGCTTAATTGAGGACTGAGTTATTTTTTAATAACAATTTTTTTAACACAAGTTTAATTTCTGTTGCGTAACTCGGAAACGCTGCCTGTACGTCACAGAACTGACAGAACCTGCTTTAGTTAATTTTTTTTCACCTTGTTTTAAAGAGTATCTAGTTTTTAGGTTTTAATTTTTTTTATTTATAAAAGTAAAAAAATATATACTTATTAATTTTAGTAATGTTTTATTATACCAAATTTGTAACTCTAACTACTAAGCTAACTGACCTGACCTAAATTAAGTATATTTATATGAAAAAGAAAAAAATGAATATTCTTAGCATATGCCATAAATATATTTTGGCAGATTAAAAGATATTGCAGGCATATATTTCATGGTGACTTGGAATATGCATACAATATGCCAGTCATATGCCCTGGCAGATATGGAACATTTATGGGATATTCCAATATGCCAACGAAATATTCATGGAATATGTATGGAATATGTTTGTGCCGTCTGGGTTATGTCGTACTTACAATTGAGTTTTAGAGAATATCATAAAATAGCAGACAGTTTTTTTTACATTAGGATTTAACTTGAACATATATTTTTATGGATTTGTACAACGTTGCCACCACTTTAATATGTGGTGTTGCCAGTTATATTGCATATGATTTAATGTATTTTTCTCTCTTTTTTAACGTTTAGTTGTTAAAGAAAAACATAGTAATTTAGCACGAATGCGACGTTGCCGCTTGGTTTAGTATTTCATTGCATTATATCCCCTAAGATTGATTTCAACGTTTTTACTTTGTTTTTCTACTGGGTCACGACAGAAATATGACGTGAAGAATTGCTGGTCCTATTTTTTTCTATGACACAGTTACATCACAGCGGTATACCGGTATAGGGACAATATTTTGAATCCATTTGCGGAGCAATTACTTGACGATGAACTACGTTTGGGTTATTTTCAACAGGACGATGCAACCGCCCATACATCCGCGCAAACTATTAACTACTTACGCAATTTTTTCGATCCAGATTACCTTGTTTGACCGTTATGAATTACTTCATTATTCGTCATTTGAAGAACAATATTTTTAAAACACCAGTTGAAAATGTAGAACAGTTACAAGAAAGGATTATCCAATAATGTGGTAACATTTCTCCAGAGATCCTGGTCAAAGCTTTTGAAAATATGAAGAGACGTGTGAATTTATGCTTGGTGGCCAATTTCAGCAATTTCTATAACTTTTATTTTCCTTTCTCTATATTCTTACTTTATAAGTATTGTTACTTATTCTATCTTCTATCCCAGTTCGGTTCGATTCTTGTGTCTTTTTCCGTTTCTGTTCCTAGATATACATATTTCCCACAACCACCAATAACTTCACCGTGCACCGGTAGGATTTTCTTGCTGTCCTCCTATGCACAGCTATATTTAGTCTTTTTATAGTTGACTGTCAGACCCCAGTTTCTATACTCTTTAAGCTGTCTTCTCGTCATGAATTCAAGGTCTTCTTTATCCTGTGCAATCACTACTTGGTCGTCGGTAAAGTGTAGCGTGTAGTGTGTTGTAGCGTTTGTCAGTCGTATTCCCATTTCTCCACATGCTCTTCTTCACCTCTTTTTGCCTTGTTTTGGACTTTAAACAATGTGGGGGAGAAACAACACACTTGTCTGAGTCCTTTTGTTACTGGAAAGCTATCGGAGAAATATGATCCCAGCTTTACTCTAGAGTATGATGAGTTATCTAGTTCTTTTTGCGACAATTGCAGTATTATTGATTGGAGCTACTTCTAGTATTTGTCATAGCTTTTTATTGGGATGCTATCGTAGACTTTAGTTAGATCGACAAACAGAAAGTACAATTCTCCGTTGGTTGACGTATTTTTCTCATTCAATTGAGTAAGGCTAGATATGTTATCTAGGCATGATCTACCAGCTCTGAAGCCCGACTGTTGCTCAATTTCGTGGGGGTTGTATTCGTCCTCAATTATGTTTCTTAGAATATTGCCATATACTCTACTGAGAGTACTGGTAACAGATATACAGCAATAGTTCTGACAGAGTCAGTTCTGCTTCCTCTCTTGTGTATTGGGGTGATCCACGCTTCTTTCAAAACCTGTGGGATTGTTTCTCCGTTCACATTTTGTCAAATATGCTACTCATCATTTTTATTAGGTATAGTTTATTTATATTTTAAATAAATATACAGGGTGTCCGGATAATACGTGTACCTACAACGTTTGACGACAGACTCCTGACGTCAAAATAGGTCGATCTAAGCCGACTTAGTTATATCCAAAATTGTCTCGTTTAGCAAGTAAAGGGCGTCAAAAATTTGTAAAAATATTGGTTTTTCCTAAATTACGTGAAAACCTGCTAATCAATTTTAATGATTTTTAGTATGTAGACTATTACTATTAAATGACGTTTTCTAGTAGTATAGTCACCGGCTGTAAATAAGTGGAAGTGGAAATTGAGAGAAATTGAAATTATTGATTTGTATAACAGCCAAATGGATATAGAAGAATCAGCAAATATCGCTTGGCTGTCGCTGCTGCCAGAAAAATCGAGGAAGAGGTATGAAGCAACGTATCAATACTTCAAGAAATGGTGCCAAACAAACACTGCTACTGCAGTTTCAGAAACCGTGCTCTTGGCGTACTTTCACGAAAAATCTGCTGTATTAAAGTCTCCATTAAGCTTATGGTGTGAATATTCCATGCTGAAGTCCACCCTTTTCATAGAGGAAAACATAGATGTTTCCAAGTAACGTAAACTTCGAGCATTTTTAAAAAGAAAAAATGACGGATATAAACCAAAAATATCTAATGTGTTTGACAGGGAAGATGTAAAGAATTTCCTGTTTGAAGCCCCCGATATTTAATGATGAAGGTTGTAATAATAATGGGAATTGCTGAAGGGTGCCGTTCTAATGAACTCTGTGCAATGAAAATGGACAATGTTGAATTTTAAGGCATGAAGTCATATTTGTTACTATTCCTGATTCCAAAAATGGAATGGCACGTAAATTTATAGTGACTAACAGTGACTTCTGCATGCGATATCAAAATGGAAAGTGCTTAAACCAGCCTGTCGGGAAAAACTCGATTTCTTCAATTCTTCAATTCCAAGTAAAATTGCTAAATTTCTGAACTTTCAGAACTTTAAGGAGTATACTGGACACTCTCTTAGAAGAACGTCGGCCAGTTTATTAGCGAATACTGGAGTTGATGTCTTAGCCCTCAAGCGACATGGCGGATGGAAATCTGCAACTCTTGCAAAAATTTATGTAGCGGAGAGCGTCAATAATAAAAAGGAAGTTGCAAATAAAAATTTATACAATATAACGAAGCCAGAAGTCTCCTGCAATACTTCAAGAGTAACAGAAAACTTGGTTAGAGATGGAGAAATTATGGAGTCAGAACATTTCATACAAATTGAGAAAAAAACTAGAAAAAATTTATCCAAATTTTGTAAATAATGTTTATAATTGTAATAATTGTACTATTAATATTCATATCACTTAATATTACTCAATTTTTATAAATCATTGTTTTTATATGGCATAAATTATTACCACCCAAGGGTGGTAAGTTGACTTACAACCCGTCGTCAAAGGCAATCGATACCTTTTTGGTAATTGTTATACTTACGTCCTTCAAAACAGTGTCAAAATGCGTTGTTTGCAATATAGGAAGGAGAAAAAATTATATTTGATATTAAATTATACAGTTTTCCACATTCTGACCCATTATTTTATTTGTATTTTTTTGTGCAATCAAACAAACTGTAACACATGCAGAACAACCGTCCGGGTTCCTACGCCGCTGATCATGCTGTGGTTTTATAAACACTTATGAGCACGCAAATATTATTGCTGCCGTATCAGTAGAAAGTCTTCATAACCCACGAAAAAAAGTAGCAAGTGCTCGAATTTCAAAACTATATAAGTATGCCTAAAATATAAATAAAAAACCTCTTCCTGTGCCTGTGATTGTCCAAATATGACAACAACAATAAATTTAATTAAAATTTTACGTGGAATAAATACATTATTTAGTATAGACAATTAAACAATAATATTTATATTTGCAAAACAAACAGTTACTAATAATAATTTTCAAGAATATAGTGAGTACAGCGGTAATTAGTTCATATCTCGGTTCATATAAATGTTATTTTTGGGCATTGGACCAGAGAACTGCTTCTTTTTGATAAATTAAAACCAGCACAAGGGAACGGTAATAGTTAAGGCTGGATACTGGAGGTATATGGTATAACTTTCCGGGCGAGCTCTGGAACTCTGCG
The DNA here is from genome assembly GCA_963920685.1 of Polydrusus tereticollis. Classification (NCBI taxonomy): domain Eukaryota; kingdom Metazoa; phylum Arthropoda; class Insecta; order Coleoptera; family Curculionidae; genus Polydrusus; species Polydrusus tereticollis. The sequence goes on along the minus strand of OY987326.1, from coordinate 49,522,973 downwards.
AGTTCTGTGTATAAGGTATACCTACTTTCCAGTGGCGTAGCCAGTATTTTGGGGCGGGGGGGGGGGGGGGGGGGGCGAACTGTCGGAGGGGCGCAGATTGCGGAGTTAAAGCGCCGCAGGGAAAAAATTTTTGGGACCACGCCCAAATTTCGTAGGAATTCACCTTCTTTATGCTCCCTAGGGAACGGGGGGGTCTGGGCCAAAACGAGGTTAAAATCCGCTATATAAAAAAAATTATTATAACGTGGTGGGACGCTCTGAAAACCGGTTTTATTAAGTAAGTATATTCCCATCGCTTTTCTTTACTAAAAATAAAATAAGATCGATCTTGTTTTTTAAGAATTATTATTTAAGTAGTAATGGGGCGCCAAGCCAAGGGGGCGGGGAGGGGGGCGATCGCGCCTCTGTGGCGGCTACGCCACTGCTACTTTCCGAACGTTTGAGGTACAATATATTTTTTTAACCGACGCAGTATAGCGTATTGCTTATTTAAAAAGTAATAATTTTTATAGAAAAAAGGTAGGAAGTGGCGCAACCAGGGAGGGGGCTGCCTAATGTGAAATGTCATGTTCAAAATCCAAATTTTGACAGTGTCGTTAGAAAGTGAAAATTTGAATGTAGTCGATGCTTTGAAAATGATTAAATTTACCTTGAAGTCATGCGAAGAAATAAACGATGAAAACCAACTGAATAATTTGATCGAAAGTTCTGTATCATTTGCGAAAAAACTCAATATCAATTCGGAAAGTGACTTTACTAAACAACATCGAAAACCACAAGCACCAAAAAAACTCGATGAGAATCCCGAAACTGCGTTTACTTTTGATCTTTTTACGTTTTACCGTACCGAGTTCAATGCGGTATTCGACTTATTTAAGTCTAGCCTTCGAAAAAACTTAGAAGAATCTCTTTTAAAATTCGAAGCAATCCAGAAAATGTTTGAAATTGCAACCAATAGAAATATTTATACTATTGAATCGATTAATTCTATTATTGAATTGCAACCTAAATCCTTTGAACAAGAACCGAATGCATTTAGGTACAAATACAAACGCTTCTTGAGTCGTGGGGTCAATGTGAGAATTTCCTTGATATTTCGAAGAAAGCATACAATTTACTAAATTGTATGAATTTACCTAAGATTTTGCCATGGGCCTACAAAATTGTTCGATTTGTTCTAACTGCCTGTTTCTTCGGCATCATGTGAAAGATCTTTTAGTAAATTAAAATTGGTCATGAATTCCCTCCGAACGACAATGGTCGACGATCGTTTAGATTCTCTCACGTTACTTTTTTCTGTGAAGGATTATAAACGAAATAAACGTTTCGAAAGTTGTTTAAACCTGGTCTCAATTGAAACCCAAGAATTAGAACTTAACTTGTTTCGCCGTTTCATTATATTATGTCATTTTTAATATGGATCAATAAAGAATACTGTACACAAAGTTGTTGTTTTAACATTTTGTATAACCAACTGACAGTAACCAGATATTAAATAAAAATGAATATACCTACACATACACATGCACGTTCTTTATGTGTATAAGCTAATTCTTTGTGTAGGTGAAATCAATCTGTATTATAGTCGGCAAATTTTTCGTATCGAGTCGTCATTTTTAACATGATTATTCACCCCCTCAAACTTATGAGGCTCGGTACGCCCCTGGTTGGGACCTACAGAATGGGGTTTCAGGAAGATTATTGCAGTAAAGGAGGGCAACGATGTAATGTAAACTTTACTGTACCTGTTTAGATTTTAATTAAAATTCCAGTTTCCTTGTTATTTTTTTGATAATGTTGTTATTATTTTGTGGAGAAATAGTAAGCGAAGAAAAAACTTTATAGTGTGTATAGTCTATGCACAAAATTAGCAATAAATTCGCAGTTTCCAGCTTTCCGAAAAATTAAGTAAACCGTTTCCACTGTGAATCACCCTATATATAAGTAAAATATTATATAAAATATTGTATAACGGATGGCGGATGTTAAAAATAACTTGAGTACTTGAACAAACCTACACCTAAATCTTTGAACTAACCGAACTAACTTCTGTGGCGTCAAACGCAAAACGAACTTAACCAACCGAGCTATCAACTTCTGTGATGATAAAACGCCAAAATGAAATGTCAAAAAAAAGCGTCTGTTTAAAATTTCAAAACCGTTGTGTTATGTTATAGTGAGGCATTTTTTTCCCAAAAAATTAGTTAAAATGTATATCAAATCAATAGTTTTGGATGGTTTTAAATCATACGGGCAAAGAACAGAGGTTACAGGTTTTGATCCCATGTTTAACGCCATAACGGGACTCAATGGCAGTGGCAAATCTAATATCTTGGACTCTATTTGTTTTGTCTTGGGTATTTCTAATTTAACACATGTAAGTATAATAATTTACCTAGCTTTACGATATTTGTATTTGTATCTGAAAATGCCTTACAAATTTATATTTTGCAGGTTAGAGCAAACAGCTTACAAGACCTTATTTACAAAAGTGGCCAAGCAGGTATAAACAAAGCCACTGTTTCAATATCGTTTGATAATAGAAATCCGGCTCAGTGTCCCCCAGGCTTTGAAAATGTTGACGAAATTACCATTACCAGACAGATTGCACTTGGGGGAAAAAACAAATATATGATTAATGGAGTCAATGTTGTTAGTAAGAAAGTACAAGATTTATTCTGCTCAGTACAGTTAAATGTAAATAATCCACATTTTTTGATTATGCAAGGACGTATTACAAAAGTTTTAAACATGAAACCACCAGAGGTAAGATTAAAAAGATCCTCATGTTATACCTATAGGTTTATTTAGGTACACTATAAATTTGTTGACATGAATAAGTGAATATTAATATGTATGGAAAGGCTAGATCTATTATTATTAAAAATTTGCCCTAGGTTTAATAATTAACAGGCATTTAAATATAGATTATGATAACAGAAACAATCCCTGCACATGCATACTGTATCTAAATATGCACGTATCTAATCCTACTAGAATTACTCAGTTGTCTTTTCCTATTTTGGACTAGATATACAGGGTGTTTCAGAAGTATAGCATGTAACTTAAGTGAGTGATTCCTTATGATATTCTAAGAGAAAAAATTAATATGAACATGTGTCCAGAGTTGTCCCGTTTTTGATATACAGGCTGTTAAAGTAATATTCCATTAAAAAGATAACACAAAACAGGACATTTAAAACTTAAAATTAATACAAAACTCGACACCGCAATGGTTAGAAGCAACTGTTTGACTTTAAAATATCTATTCTAATATACCTAGTACATACAGAAAGGTATGCCATTAAGATTCTATAGATTCTTGGGTTCTAAAGACTCTTGTAAAACTTTGTTTACTAGATATAAGATAATTACTCTTTATTTGTTATATTATTATTATTTATTTATTTATTACTGACCTCGAAACAGATAAATCTGGTAATGAGGCCTATATATATAATAACAATAACAATACATTTTTAACAAATTCCTTAAATGGTAAAAGTACCTAATAGTTAAAATTCTAATGTTTACATTTTACATCCTAAGGGCCGTTAATACATAAAAAGTGTAATATTTTTCCTAATAATACCACATACACACTGGAATGGTAGTATTGTTGTTATTATTATGATGGAATAGCTATCAATACCACACTTATCTTTAAGAAAAAAATTTATACCTTATAAGTAATGCAAAAGAAAAATATAATCACTTACAATTTTTTTTGATATAATCATTTATTTGACCACTTTCTGTATACAAGACAAATTGTAGCAAGTTATATTTTCAACATGACGGATTCAACTATAAGAATAAGAGATTATAAATAAAATCATACATCAAACAATAAAAAGAAGCAAAAATTAAAAAAATCTTATTCAAAGCCAAAGCATAGATTAAAGATTGTACAACTAGGATTAACACATCAAAGTATTAAACAACTGAATAGAATACCTGATTCAAGAATATTTTTTACCACAAATTTAAACTATAATATAATAGCTATAATTGCCTTCTGCTCTTTAACACTGTTTTAAGAGGTAAGTACATGTAATTTCGCCACCAACAGGTAGAAGGCTCCTTGTGGGCTTTTAAAGCCAAATAGAAAAGAGCAAATTTCCCCCCAGCTCAGATTCTGACCTGCAACCTGCCCCCAACCCGAAACCTGCCTAAATGGGTTAAATAAAACAAATAAATCTTTTAAATCTATTTAATATAGATGCTCAAATTAGAAATTTTAACAAATGCTAGTTTTTGAAATGCTTAGATAATAATAAATATAATATAATAATAACTAACCTGAACTAACCCCCGTACATTCTATTATTTAAAATGCTTAGAAGGTAATAAATATAATATAAGAATAACTAACTCGGTACATTAGGACGAACCCTTTTTATTACTGTAGTTATACAGGGTGTTTCAATATTATACCGACAAATTGAAACAGGTGATTCCTTGACAAAAAATAATGAAAAAAGTTTCCATTAATGGAGGTCCAGAAACCCCTCGTTAGTAAGATTGAACTTTTAATTTTTTTTCGATTTTTCCTATTTATTTTATGCCTGTTTCAAGATTATTTATTCAAATTTTGTATTTTTGTTACATATTAAAGTATCTAAAGAATTAACCTATTGTCATTTAAAACTAGGTTGTTACCGCAATACAGACATAAAAGTTAGGTCACCATTTTGCACCATTATTTTGCCAAAGAGTGGAGATGGCCGGTTTTGCTTCTATACCCCCACTTCTGCGTCTGTTTCAATTATTTCATCACCTAGTTAATACCTATACCTTCTGGCCTTTCCAAATTTGTAATATAGGATTAAAATGTTTAATTGTATTATTTGCTTTGAATATATCATCTTTTATAATGCGTATAATGGAATGGTTTAGATTCTATCCATGGTTGAGGAAGCAGCTGGAACTAGAATGTATGAAGTCAAAAGGCAACATACCCAAAAACTTATGGAGAAAAAAGATGCCAAACTTGCGGAATTTCATTCTGTAAGTCGATACATATAAGTAGCTGTATTTTATTTAGGTATACAAATGGTCCTGCAACAGCCTAATACATATGATAAGGGACTACATTTGGAAATTATTTTCGAATATACAGTCTGTTGCGGTGTTGCCAAGTTATTAATTATTTTCCTAATTTTTTTGCTTTGGTCGGTTCCAATAAATAGGTATGTCACAATTTATTTATTGATATTAATTTGATAAATGTAGTAATTAAATTACTGTAGCAGATCGAAATCTGTATCTCTATTAGTATAGAATTTGGAGGCCTAGGGAGTCAAGTCACAGGGCCCTGTATATTGACCAAATAAACCTGGTTAGTTACTTTGAGTATTATGATATTTCAGGTTATAACAGAGGAACTTTCTCCCAGACTCGAAAAACTAAAAGCAGAAAGAGAGCAGTATTTGGAATTCCAAAGAACTGAGAGAGAACTTGAGCACCTTATGGGTATATACCAAGTGTGGCAGTATTTCGAAGCTAAAAGGAACTTGACCAATGCCCAAAAGGCTTTAGAGGGTGGCCAAGACAAAGTGAAAGCTATTGAAGATAAAATCGAGCAAAATAATGAAGCTGCTAAGCAGTTGGATGTTCAAATTGAAAGTATTACCAGCAATAATGACTCGGTAAGTTAAATTTTTTATAGTTACGCACAGTTGATTATAAATTCGACAAAAATTTTAAACAGTACTATTCCACATTAATTACTTTCATGGATAAATTACATGATGAAATCTATTGGAATATTAAGAGTAATAACTGCCTAGACGGTATATTCTTAGACTCTGTGTTGATTATTGTGGCGTGTCTTTGCTTGATGTGGGAATTGCTGATCACCTCGGACAACTAGTTTTCATTCCGTTCTCTTTTGGTAACACTGCCCTTGACAAAATCCGGGTAACATTCAGGCCATTGACAGAGAGAGGTAAACATGTGTTTTTTAGTTGACTGTAGGGGTTTCTCAGGAGTCTGTTCTGGGATACCTTTTATTCTTAATATACAGGGTGTTTCAGAAGTACATTATGTAACTTAAGGGGATGATTCCTTATGATATTCTAAGAGAAAAAGTTCATATGAACATATGTCCGGAGTTTTTGATATACAGGGTGGTAAAGTTTTTTTAAAAAAATCGGTTGCAATCGTGCGTTTTATCAGAAAGTTGTCAACATTTGCTTTGATTAACTGTTGCATTTTTTTAAGTATGATTAATAAAAAAAATAATTTTATTTTTAATTTAAATGTTTTAATTAACTTTGAAATACCTATGTATTTTTTTTGTACATGCAATAAAGTGGTTTTTATTGTTTCTCTCTAAAACGAAGCAAGATACGAAAACAATTCAGGGAACAAAAAAGTTGTATTATTAGTTGGTAAATCTTAAAAAAAATATTAAAATTAGAAAAAAGTAAGTGGCCTACATTTTTTTTGTCAATAATGTTCGTTAAGGTGCTCCCCGGGACGCCACTGGGCTTAATACATTTAATCTAGTTAAGGCTAATTAAGCCCCTTATCATTATGAATAACGGTACCAAATTTCAGTAAAATTGGGGGAAGGATGTTTAAAAAAAAATATAAAAAAATGATTTTTTTAACACTCTTGTATATCAAAAATGGAGCAATTCCGGACACATGTTCATTAGAATATCATAAGAAATCACCTCCTTAAGTTACGTACCTTACTTCTGAAACACTCTGGATATCAACGATCTTCCTAACATAGACCCCAGAACGCACTATACTATATTTGCGGATGACACCACCTTTTCTCGTGTGCATAAGAATTGTGATGAGGTGAGACTGGTGAGAGAAGCTTCTGAAGTAGCACGTGCAAGAGCGAATGAATGGTTTACATCTAACCAACTATTCTTGAACAATGAAAAACCCAAAACATGATATTTTCTATGAGACACATTCCTTCAGACTCCGGTACTGAGAATGTTAATTTCTTGGGGTACACTTAGATCAAACCCTACAATGGGACATACAGCGGCGATAGAAGCCTGGACTGAGACCTGGCTGCTGAAGCTGAATGAAGAGAAGTGCACCATCCTGCACATAGGAGCTAAAAACCCGCACAATACATACACACTGCATGGAACACAATTGAAAAGTGTGGAAGAGCAAAAAGACCTTGGGGTACTAATGCGGGCAGACCTAAAATGGGAATCTCATATAAATCAAATTATAAAAAAATGTAACTCGTTTATCTACCTAATACAAAGAGCATTTTCCAATAAAACAGTAGAATTCATGAATAAGATCTATAAAACATATGTTAGACCCAAACTTGAACATGCCCATGCAGTGTGGAATCCCTACTACTCCAAGGACATAGAGGCTCTGGAAAGAGTCCAGAGGAGGTTTACCAGGATCCCAACAACCCTGGTAGATACACCCTACAACGAACGCCTCTCAGCTTTTGGACTAACCACACTCAAAGAGAGAAGAGACAGGGGAGACCTGATCGAAACATTTAAAAAACTTCTTTATTTCAAATACTAATGAGCTCAGAGGACACTCACAAAAATTAAAAAAGGAGAAAAGCTCTCATCTGATACGAAAAAACTTCCTATCTAACCGTGTCGTGTACAGGTGGAATGCCCTTAATGAGGAAACCATCCTTGCCCCAAATCGGAACATCTTCAAGAACAGGCTTGACAAAAACCTAGAAACGATAAATGGCACCATCGTGCACTATCTTTAGTTGTCTACCTTAACCTTAACTGTGAACTGTACCTGGACTGTGAACTGTGACGTGATACTCTAAATGTTGACTATATGAAAGTGCCTGAAATATTAAAAATTAAAAAGAAACCAAAGACATAAGTGCACACAGCAGTCTCATCGGCTACAGCCGCTTACTGCTGTTAAACATAATAATAATAATAATAATAATAATAATAATACACATTGGTATGCTTTGTAAAAGATTAGCAACTAACATCTTTGTATTGCGCAACCTCTGACAATCCATTTCTCAGACTCTACTGCGGCAGGCATGCTTCTCCTTGTGTCATGCGCATATTGGATACTCAATAGTTGTATGGGGTAACGGCAGTGTTGCGTCCAAGGTTTTTGGCCTACAGAGAAGGGCTCTAAGGATTATTACAGAAACGTCTTACCTGGATGACTGTAGACAGGATTTTCAAATTTTGACTACCATGCTTATTTATTCTGAAAAACCTTCTCCACGTCATGACTTACGTTGGGCAATACGCGGCTCATACATCTGTTCACTCGTACGACATGCATCACAAACAAAACCTAGTACTAAAACTGGCGGCTAAAGAGGTGTCAAGATGAGTCTGGACATCTGGCAATCCATTTCTATAATAAACTTCCTATAGCGATAAGAAATTTGCCAATTAAAGATTTTAAGAATAAAATAAAAAACCTTCTCATCAGAATATATGGCCGGTGATATAAATGAGATAGTATACAGTTTTAACTATCACCCATTTTAATAATCTATTAATCAATGTTTTTAATTTATTGTTTGGTATAGGGAGAAACGTAAATTATAAATGTATTGTACTTATATTTAATTATGTTACTAAATTTTAATTTTCTTGATTATAATTTTAATGTGTAATGTAACAGTAAGGGTTGTTTGCCTCAATGTTGCAACTCTGTATAATTTTAATGTTTTACATTTTTACATACTATGTTGAATTTATATTTTATATTTTTTTACATTTTATATCTTTTATTTTACCATGATAATAATTTGATTAGTAACGCGTTATTTATTATATATCAAAGGATAGTTCCAAGGAATTGCAGGACCTTGAAGCACGCCTAAAAGAAAAAGAGAAGGAGGAAGCTAAACTTAATGCTTCAGTAAAATCAATCAAAGACAATATTGCAACTGAGGAAAAAAAGAAGAAGCAGCTTGAAAGAACCGTCTCCAGTGATGAAAAAGCATTGACTGCAAAGGAAAGTGAATTAAACAAGGTATGTTGTAACATGTTTAAATTATTGATACTTTGCTGTTTTTTAAAATTGGTATTATGTTAATTAAAAATGGTAGTAGTAAAAGAATTTATCTGCCGCTGTGCATGTGCTGATTATGTTATTTTTAAGGTTCAATCCCTATTTGAAACCCTTAAAGAAAATGATAAGAGAGATAGTAAAGCTTTTACTTTGGCAGAGAAAAAATATGAAGCCCTTTGTGCTGGTATGGAGGTCAATGACCAAGGGGAAGCAGAAACGTTGGCTGAACAACTTATGAACGCTAAAGAGGAAGCATCAAGGTAAGAAAGCGTTCTTTTTTTTTACGTTAAGACAATTAAGACAAAACCAAAAAGATGATGAGGCTATAAGTGATTCCTTGGACTTAAGTATGGCCTTTGATACCGTGGCACAAGGCATTCTGTTTGATACATGGGACTAAATTGGAATACGAGGTGGGTCACTCATAAAAAATATCTGACACATAGAGTTCGGCAAGTTAAAATTAAAATCAATACTACTCTCAGTGATAGTGCAACAATTAGTATAAATATAGGTAAGATTTTTGAAAGGGTTATATTTAATAGACTGATGTCATTTTTTGAGAGGTACTCAATGATCACCGACAGACAGAACGGTTTTAGAAAGGATAAATCCACCACAAGAGCGATTTATCAAGCATTAGAAAAGGTCTTAAATTCGTTAAACAATAATAATCAAACGATGTTAATGTGTATGGACCTTTCAAAGGTGTTCGACCCTGTAAATCATGAGTTGCTATGTAAAAAACTTGAGATGTATGGGATGCGTGATGCGACTCTGCGCTTGATTAAGTCATATTTGAAAGATCGAGTGCAGCAAGTGGTTGAATGCGATGAGTCACAGGAGATAGTTGTCACTAGGGGAGTTCCTCAAGGATCAATTTTGGGGCCTCTTCTTCTATATATCATATATACGAACGAACTACCTGATGTACCTGACGAATACACTGTATTATATGCCGACGATAAGTCACTCATATTTGGTGAAGAGAATAGCGAAACACTTCTTTATAAAGTACAGACTTTAATGGCGGCCCTTGGCGAGTATTTCTCGGCAAATGATCTGCTGCTGAATGTGTTAAAAACGCAGACCCCAATCTTTGGAAACAGAAAAGAGTAATGTTGCGCTCACATACAATGGTAAAGAGTTAAAAGCATTAGAGAGTATGCGTTTTCTGGGATTGCAGATTGATAGAAGGGTCGACTGGAAGGCTCACAATGAAAGTTTAGCAAGCACTATATCCCAATACTCATACGCACTGCGTGTAATATCCGATCGCGTGAATACCGAGGCGATCATTGCATCTTATCATGCATATATCCAGTCCCGGTTAAGATATGGAGTGATATTTTGGGGTAGTTCATCAGAAATAAACAGAATTATGGTCATGCAAAAAGGTGCATCCGAAATATTTTTAAGATGAAACAGCAGGAAAGTTGTAGGTCTGTTTTTGTAGAAAAAAATATTCTCTGACGGTAATAGGAATGTACATTTTGGACTCTGTGATATTTGTATGTGATAATAGGGATCTTTTCCTCGATTGTAATGTAAAACATGATTATGATACTCGCCATAAAAGTAATTTAGTACCAGAAAAATACAACTAACTATACATACCTTCAAAAAATGTAAAACATTGTATCATAAAAATTTTTAATTGTTGCTCAGACAAAATTAGAAACCTGCCAAAGAATAAACTAAAATATACCTTAAAAAAATATCTAGTCAGTAAGGCCTTCTACAACATTAATAAATTCTTTGATGATCCTGATAAAGGAAGTGTTAAATTTTAAATATTTGTTACAATTTTAAGCATGTGTAATTCTATCCAAATTGTCAATGTCTAAATGTAATTACAAATTTAATATAGTTATTTACAAAAAATCTCTCCAGACATTGTTCAGCAGCCCCTATTGGGTTTTTTTTTATTATGTTTAGATGTTTAGAATAGATATTTTCATCTACGGATAGCGCTATTCGTCAAATAATGTCTATGGAAATAATTGTCGATACAATTGAAACTATAGCAATTATTTTGAGAATAAAGATATTGGGACGTGAAAGTACCGGGCCTTATAGTAAATCTTATTATTGAACAAATAAATATTATTGTATTGTATTGTAGTACTGGTGTGCCACAGGACAAAAAAGTCAAAGTCAAAAGTCAAATATGCAATATGCTACATTGTTAAAAGCATAGACATCGTAACTATTAGACGGAACAATAACAAATAAACGTGTTGTCATCAATGTATTCCAGTGTAAAGTAAATCAACATTCAAGCTGCTCCCCTCCACTTGGTTTGCCAGACTTACGCCACAGAAAACGTAGTTTTTTGGGCTTACTCTGAAAAGTATTAACTTCTATGATTAACTAGATTAACATGATGTGGGAAATATATAACATTGCCTAAAACCCTGTAAAAAATCTGTAGTATGGCAACGCAGCAATAACGGATCCGCCCAGATTTCATCATTTTCGTGGCCATCCATGTTGTTTTCCTGGAGTTTTGTCGCATGCATATGTAAAGTCTGCGTAATCCCCACTCCCGGCCCCACAATTGTATAGCATTTATGAATGGCGTGTCGGATCTATAGTTACGATGCCTATGGTTAAAAGAGTGTATCCTATAAACAAAACTGGTTAAAAAGAATTGCATATTAACAAGGAACAGTACACTAATAGTTATTTATGGTACAAGTGTGTTATGTTATATACAGGGTTGGGCAAATGTTCCGGAACGGCTTAATTACAAGCGAACGAAAAGTGATATCGAATCGGGGTTTTGGGCAATCTATAGGACAAAAATTTTACTATTTGACTGGTATACCATATGTCAGTAATGTCACCAACTGTCAAGTGTCGACGATATTTTTTTATTTTTTTAAATGGAACACCCTGTATATTATCAGATATTCTAGATCTTCAATAAATTACAAATATTTTTCATATAGCATACCATATGATTAAATTCAACTGTTTCGGAAATACGGGCAAATGAATCTAGAAAGCCCATATTACATTTTGTTTAAAAATCAAGCAACATATTTCTTTTATTATGACATTCCAAATAAAAGTCTTATGATGTCTCTGCTTATGATGATAGGATATGGGGATAGACGGAGATCTTTTCAAGAGGCAACCGACCTTTTCAATCAAAGTTTTCCTGTTCGAGATCCCATTTCTAAATCAACTGCTAATAGAATATTCCATAACTTTGAGCATACGGGTACGGTAAAAAACTTGCCAAAAACAGGTCGTCCGAAAACTGCTACAAATGACGAGAAATCCCTGGATGTTTTGCTTGCCCTGCAAGAAGAACCACAGACGTCAGTTCCAAAGCTTGCTCTTGCACATGAAAACAGCGAAAAATCAATTAGAAGAATCCTCAAAAAAAATAAAATGTTTCCTTATAAAGTCAGCTTGCTTCAAGAACTATCAGAGGACGATCCTGATAGGCGTATGCAATTTTGTCAAGAAATAATGGACTACATAGATCTACAACCTAACTTTGTAAGTCGTATTTTATTTTCTGACGAGGCTACATTCTGTCTTAATGCTTTCGTCAATAGGCACAACTGTCGATACTGGTCAGACCATAATCCCCATTGGATGATTGAGCACCGTACGCAACACCCCCAAAAATTAAATGTGTGGGCAGGTATAATTGGAAACCATATTATTGGGCCTTTCTTCCTTGATGGAAACTTGACATCTATTTACTACTTAGATCTGCTTCGAAATAGAATTATATCAAATTTGATTAATTTATATCATGATCAGGTTAACGATCAAATACTAGCGAATGACATTTGGTTTCAGCAAGATGGGGCGCCAGCTCATTTTGGTATACATGTCAGAAATTATTTAGATCAAAGTTTTCCTGGAAGGTGGATAGGTAGGAGAGGGTCCATTGAATGGCCTCCTAGATCTCCAGATTTAACACCTCTAGATTTCTACCTCTGGGGTCATTTAAAGACTGTCGTATATCGTACACAACCTAAGACTTTGGAGGATCTTCAAAACAGAATTTTAGATGCTGTGCATGTTATTTCTCGTGAACATTTGCAAAACGTGCGTTCTGAATTTTCCGACAGGGTTGGACACTGTCAGGTGGCTGAAGGACGACATTTTGAACATTTAATTAAATAACCATTATTTTATATTATTGTGTTTTAAAGTTATTACCTTGGTTTTGTTTAAATAAAATGTACTACATTCATTTGCCCGTATTTCCGAAACAGTTGAATTTAATCATATGGTATGCTATATGAAAAATATTTGTAATTTATTGAAGATCTAGAATATCTGATAATATACAGGGTGTTCCATTTAAAAAAATAAAAAAATATCGTCGACACTTGACAGTTGGTGACATTACTGACATATGGTATACCAGTCAAATAGTAAAATTTTTGTCCTATAGATTGCCCAAAACCCCGATTCGATATCACTTTTCGTTCGCTTGTAATTAAGCCGTTCCGGAACATTTGCCCAACCCTGTATAAGTCGAGGTGAGAAATGTTTGCCGTAGGCCTTGAGGGCTAATTCCCGAGTGACTTATACGACCTAACACACGAGTGCCATACAAAATTTTATCCAACACTTAATGATATTAATAAAAAATAGAAAATTATATTGTCTCAATGTAAACTGGAAAACCCCGTATTATGCTTCAATTGACATATTTTTGAATGACAAATTTGACACGTAAAAGTAGGCTAGTGTGATTATTGTTGTTATGGAATTGATTAATAACAAAAATTTAAAGAGAGTAAATCAAATTATTATTTTTGCCATTTTCGATGGTGGTTTTTTAAAATATAAAAAAACTCCAGCCGAAATTCAAAAAGAAGCTTACCTGGCGTGTTCATTTATTATTCCCCACAAGTTAAGAGATAGTTATGACAAAACTTACAAAGAATTTATCGACTGGTGAGTTATGGTTATAACCCACGTATGGGTTATAAGCTACTATATGTATTAGTCTAAAATCGAACTAATAATGTTCACTTTATATGTAAGTGTTGGATAAAATTATAAATTATAGCGTACCTGCAGCTAGATAATTTAACATAAAGATAAGGGCGAGATTAACCAAATATGCACAAACATATATTAAATTTAACAACTCGAAAGAATCGTACAAGCATCAGTTTCATAGCTGGACTATGTATAAGGTATATTGTAGAAAACGAGTTGCCTAAATATAGCGATAGTTGAATGGCCGGAGCACTGGTATCAATGCGACATAATAACAATAAGCAAAAACAATATAAGCAATTTATTTAAATATGTAACCAGAATGCTGAAGGATGACAGTGACATTACATAATACTACAATATAAAAAACTGTAAGAACATGCAATTGAACAAAATTTCATTCTACTATTATACCGGGTGTTGCATCGTCGAGCGGGACATAGGAAATCCCATGTAATTTTAAATGGGGTCAATTATTGGCTTCCCTAATTATTTTAGAGAAAAATTCTATTTAGGTTTATTAAAGAGCACTAAAACCCACATTCAAAAGAATACTTTTAGATATTTTTGATGAGCCCGTTTACGGGTTATCGCCGATTTCTTTTTAACTATTTCTCCTTTTTATGGCCCCGTATTTGCGGGCACCAGTCAAGGTAAAAGATGACTGTCAAATAAAGTTGTCATTTTGAAATGTGTGCTTTATTGTTATAAAAACTCGTACATCGAAAATATTAGCCATGAATTACACTTCTGAAGAAAAAATATTGATGATTAAATGGTATTACAAGGAAATAGTTATCAAAATGTGTCAGACATGTTTGCTGCTCTGTATCCGAATAGACCGATACCTGCAAAATCTACAGTCGAAAGGACTATCAAGAAATTTGAGACAAAAGGCACTGTAATAAATAACTGCAGATGTGAAGAAAGGCAGGAACAAAGAAGAGATGCAAGAAATGATATGGACTTGCAAGTTTTATTGTGCGTGGAAGAAAATGATGGGAAGATCAGCACAAGGAAACTTGAGGATGACATAGGATTAGATCACACCACAGCGTTACGAGCTTTGAAACGACATAAATATTATTCATACAAATATGAAAAGCACCAAGAGCTAAGAGATAGGGACGAAATACGACGACAGGAGTTTTGTTTTGGTATGATGGAGAGAGCAAACATGGATGGGGAATTTTTAAAAAACATTTGTTTCACTGACGAATGCACATTTACCTTAAACAATGAACCCAATGTTCAAAATTATCCATATTGGAGCAAAGAAAACCAACACAGGTTTGTGGAAACAAGGACGCAATATCCACAAAAAGTTAATGTATGGGCTGGGATTTTCGGAGAAAATATTATCGGGCCATTATTTCTTACACGAAATTTAAATGCAAAATATTTTTTGGAACTACTTGAAGATCATATTTTACCTACTTTACATGATGCCGTCAGGGAAAATCAGGACGTTTGGTACCAAATGGATGGCTGCCCGGCACATAGTACCCTGGCTGTCCGGGAATATTTAAACCGTGCTTTTAATGGAAATGTTATTGGCTTAAATCATACAGTAAATTGGCCAGCCAGGTCTCCTGATTTATCGCCAAATGATTTCTTTCTCTGGGGCCATTTAAAAAACAGGATATACAAAGATAAAAAATACCCAAATCTAGACGAGTTAAAAAATTGCTATTTCTGCCGAATGCAATAGAATTTCAGTTTACCAACTAGCGAATGTAAGAAGAGAATTTTATGATCGCCTCGGGTTATTGTCTAGCAGTCAATGGAGGAATATTTGAACATCTTCTTAAATCCTAAAGTTCTGACAATTTAATAGTACCTACCTATTAATTAGTAAAATATTGAAACATGTAAAATGTCATAATTAACCTTGTAATTGGATACTTTATTTTAGTTTTATTCAGATTAATTTGTACTCATAAATACACCTTTAATATTTTCGATGTACGAGTTTTTATAACAATAAAGCACACATTTCAAAATGACAACTTTATTTGACAGTCCTCTTTTACCTTGACTGGTGCCCGCAAATACGGGGCCATAAAAAGGAGAAATAGTTAAAAAGAAATCGGCGATAACCCGTAAACGGGCTCATCAAAAATATCTAAAGTTATTCTTTTGAATGTGGGTTTTAGTGCTCTTTAATAAACCTAAATATAATTTTTCTCTAAAATAATTAGGGAAGCCAATAATTGACCCCATTTAAAATTACATGGGATTTCCTATGTCCCGCTCGACGATGCAACACCCGGTATACCGCAACTAAAATACTTCACCATAATATTTATCCAGACTGTAGTAGTTGGAAAAATTTTTTACGGAGTATGTGAATTTTTTAATATTTCTATAGCTTCTTGGTAAATGATTATATGTATATCTTAAGGCTTTTATAAATCGGTGAATTTCAAGGGTACTCTTAGGTATGGGTGGGCCCAGTTCATCCGTATTTTCTGTGGATTAGAGAAACTGTTTTCAGAACAAAAATGCAAGTCAATAATAAAATACTTTCGCGGATAAAGACTCCTCTACAGTGATTTTATGGTTTTAGTGTACAAAGATACCTTAAAGCTCTTTTTTGGAGTATAGTGACAGACTATCCACTGTTGATAACTCAAACCCCATAAATCAATTCCATACCTTAAGTTAGACGCTATCAAAGTAAAATAAACGGATCTTGGCATGGAGTGTCCCAAATTATTACTGATTATTCTCACAACATAACATGATGATGCTAGTTTTTTATTAAGTACAATTATGTGATTAGTAAATTTAAGTTTTAAGTTAATGTGAACGCCGAAAAACCTAGTAACAATATTTAAAAAATGCATACGATATCTAGGTTATAAAAGTATGTCAGTAACTAAGTTACTTTTTTCATGACAGATCAGTGGCGGCTCTTCCGTAAGGGCTGTAGGGCTGCAGCCTCCCCAGCACAACGAATAAACAGCGGAAAAATAAAATTTACATCCCTATTTATAAATATGTTGGTTATTGTCCATATTTTGCTTTAACTGGGTTGTTTTATATTGGTAACAATCATAATTTACAAGTCCGTCCCTGGCGACCACTTTACGTCGGCGATTTTCGCAACGGAATGAAGCCTTTTGAGGGCTCAACTTATTTCAGCCATTAATTTACACGTAACAAGCGCCAGAACGTGCGGAGTCGGTTACGCTCCCTATATGCAATTGTAAGGCTGCGAGAATTTCAGCCAGCAGTCGGTTTGAAAAGATAAGGGCTGCGTGTGTCGGTCGCTTGTTTCGCGCTATTTATGTATTATAATGTTAGTATTGGTCTATGGTATAGGTTAATAATTATGGCAATAGTAAGTACCCCTAAGTTACGTAGTTAGGTACCTTTTTACAGCTGGTAATTCAATTGTGATTGAAAGGAATATCCAACATTATAAAAATAAATATCTATGTTGGCAATCTGTCAAGGAGTTAAGAAAATAACATACTAAACATACATAACCTTTCTTTTATTCCTCTCTGTGCTTTTATTACTTTATTTGTTGTTATTAATAAACAAACATGAAACAAACTGCCAAACCAAAACAAAGAAATATTTTAAGGTTACTTTCAACTTTGTAGTAACATTTGTTTTGGTTGCTAACATAAGAATTACTATATTTCTTACCAGAATTGCAGCAGAAACTGCAAGAAAGATCGCCCAGAACTGATTTTCGGCATGTGATGAAATTTATAAAAACTGAATAACTTTCGGTCGTTGTATCACTACTCTACTGACACACACAAATATCGGTCACTTGTTTTTGCGACCCGTGTCAACCAATTAAATTAACAATAACCATCTATTCCTTTCAATGGTACACTACGTCGCCATATTTCCATACCATTTCATTATCAAAATTAATAGGATAAGGAGAAATTTTGAATATTGTTGAAATTATTATTTATTTTTAGTAAATACATTTAGTTCCAGGGTTCCCTTGCTAATAAATATTAAATTATAATTAAGTAACGGTATGTGACAACATCGTAAACCACTGAACGTTTTTTTTTCGGATTCTTTCGGCAGCTACAGACGACATGTACATTTTACCAGTGGTAACATACGGTCTTAAAACTGACGATTACAAAGCACAGTGTAAACCGATTAAGAACAACGCAGAAATGTGCAATGCTCGAAATCTCGATTAGGGGACAAAATTCGAAACGAGAAAATAAGAAGGCCAACACAGGTATCCAACGCACAGCCAAGATGAAATGGAGATGCGGGCAAGACAGAGCGTTGATAAATGCACCAACCAGTGACACACTGGCGTCCCAGAGAAACAGAACGAAACAGAGGAAGGCCGCAGAGACGTTAGGCGGATGATATAAGAAAAGTCACCAGTAGAAACTGGTTACAACTAGCTCAAAATCGACAAGAATGGGAAAGACTCGGAGAGGCCTATGATCAAAAGGCTGATGAACAGATAGATTGTTGATACGTATGCAATATAAATGTTTATGGTATTTCAGAGCTGGTACAGAAAACAAACAAGCAGCTATGCAACTAACTTTTTGTCAAAATCAATTAAAAGCAATGCAGAAGGATGCTGGAGCTAACTCATCTGACTATGAAAAAGACAAAGCCAACCTTCAGAAGACTGAAAAGGAAGTAGCTCAGTTAGAGGTAGGGAATAATACCTATCTATCCTATAATAGCTGATATTTGTACGCTGATGTTTTATGTTTTTAGAAACCCTTTATTTGCTAAGTTTTAAAGCAGCTGTATCTTTTAGGCGTCTTTAAAAAAATTAAACTTTTCTGAGGAGCGGATGTCTCAGCTTCAAGATCGCCGAAGGATTTTGTTACAGGAAATTAGGAACTTAAGGGATAGATTAGGAAACTTTGAAGCGAGTAAGCCTTACATTTCTTTTAAGTACAGGGACCCAGAGACAAACTTTAACAGAACTAGTGTTAAAGGTGTTGTGTGTAAATTGCTTAATTGTCCAGATAATACTTATGGGACTGCACTGGAGACAGCTGCTGGTGGAAAGGTAAAAAGATTAATTATTTCTAGACTTATGGATATAACTAACATTTTAATTCTATTAGCTTTACAATGTGATTGTTGATACCGACACAACAAGCAAGAAATTACTGCAAAGGGGAGATCTTCAAACCAGAACGACATTTATCCCTCTAAACAAAATTTCAGCCTACAAAATGGACCAAAACACCATTCAAATGGCCCAAAATTTGGTATGTAGCAACATCCGATTACAGGAAAACATCAGCTATTAAAAATGGCAAAAACTTAATTCCTTATAAAAATACATTTTTAG
This sequence comes from Polydrusus tereticollis, assembly GCA_963920685.1. Lineage (NCBI taxonomy): Eukaryota > Metazoa > Arthropoda > Insecta > Coleoptera > Curculionidae > Polydrusus > Polydrusus tereticollis. The sequence goes on along the minus strand of OY987326.1, from coordinate 49,503,655 downwards.
GTGGGCAAGGAAAATTGTCAGCCGGCATTGTCGCTAATTAAATATGACAGGACGTTGCAGGCGGCCATGGAGTACATCTTTGGAAACGTTTTTATTTGCAGAGACATTAACATTGCTAAAACAGTGACCTTCCATGACCGTATCAGGAAACGTTGTGTTACTTTAGATGGGGACTCTACCGATCCATCGGGTAGGTATTTGCATTTACTTCAATGTCCATGTAACCAATGGTACAGGTTTATTATCACCTTGTGGTCTAGAAATTTAATTTAATATAATACACAACATAATAAATATTTTAAGGAACTCTAAGTGGTGGCGCCAGACAAAAAGGAGATTCTATTTTAAGACTTGTTCAAGAAATGCAAAAATATGAGGTGAGTAGTTCAAATGCACCAGCGTAACTAATGTGTATTTTCATTTACGTTCTTATTTCTAGGACCAATTAAAAATTAAAGAGCAGGAACTGGCTCAAGTCGAGCAGGAAATAAGACAGATCAGTGGTTCTCAAGAGCAGTATAATTCTATAAAACATAAATTAGATATGTCAAATCACGAACTTAGCTTGATAAGGCAAAGATTGCTCAATACCACTTTTGCTAGACAACAAGTAGAGGTGGATAACCTAAAAGCACAAATAGGTGAGAAAAAATTGAAATGTCTATGCATTGCAACTTGATCTTATGAATACAATCCTACTTAATAAACAGAGAACAATATATGGAACTCGGGGATGTCAGACCTGCGTTCTGACGTGGTGGTGATAGACTTGGTTTATAGAACGTGGTAGCGTGGAGACCAAGTCAGTATCATTCCGCACAATTTAATGGAGACGTTTCCCTATCTATCCTATAATCTGGATTGGGGCAAAAGCACTCTTGAAGAATCTGGAAGTTCAGATGGGATCTAGACTCATCACGAAGTTCTGGACCTCGTCTGAATCTAACAGTCGGTTGTAGTTGGGGGAAGGATCCCTTACTCCTCTAATCAACTGGTCAGCAGGCACACGTACAGCATTACCCGCGTCCGCGAGACTACCGTGAACCGCAGAATCCTCGTTAAGTGAACCTTATAAGTAGATTTTCAAGAATTATTATTAGCAAAATAAAACAACTACTTTCTCAAAACACATAAAATCTATTACAAAGAAAAATAAAGTGATAATTTACAAAAAGAGCCTTAAATATATTTACAAAGGAATATTTACATCTAACGAGAAAGAGAGGTTTAGAAACTAAAGCCAACTAGCTAATTATTCAGTATTCAAACTGAATAATCGACATGCGTCTAATGAAAATCCCCAATAAAAGGTAAATAATTAATGAAAATTAATTTCGAATGCAAAATCCCCAATAAAAAGAAATAAATAAAAACAAAATAGAACAGAATGAACTACCAGATGGTATACGTCTTACCGCAAAACACTGAACAATTGGACTTTATAAAATTAAGAAAAGGATCACTTCACACGAGAATTAGTAAGTCGTCCAGAGAGTTTGGTAAAAATCTCGGAACTGATTTTACTGCGTTCTTGAAAAGACTTGTGGCCCTAATACCACACCCCTTGGCTCCCAAAATCCCAACCTTTCAACTTTAATACCAATTAAAACTCCCAAAAACAAGTAATGGCCATTCCCGCGTCCCATGACTGATGGTATTTGACCAATACCAAGTGTACTTGCCCTTATTAACCATCCCCTTAATATTCTTAGGCTGTTCGCCGATAGATGACTCACCTAGTCTACGAAAAGGATATAATTGAAAATATTGATTTCCTCTCATAGGAAATGACTTAAACCTATAATTTATACAAAACAACAAAGGCCTAATCTAATTATACCCTAAAAAGAGTTAGAAATGTATAAGAAAAAAACCTACAAAGTCGTTTTTGCTTGTTTCTTGTGTTTTTCAGGTTTTTGGTAGAAAAAAGATAAAACAGATCTAAAACTTTTGTAGAACGTGTATAGGGCAGATACCGGTTTCATTCTCAAAATCGCAGCTTAATCTATCCTTTTAATATCAGACTATATGATTCAGTTCCCGCGCATTCTTTGTTTTCGAGAAACGTTGCATGTGGTTCTCCAACTAAACTCAGCCCTAAAAGGTAAGGGTGCTTTCTAAGAAAGGTTCTGTTTCGAGCAAATTTCTGTTTTAAGTATCTATAGAGAATATTTTATTTTAAATTCAAAACTTGTCGATCTCAGAAATATTTATGGTTATTTGCTTTTAAGTCGGGAAGCACCATGACGAATGAAATTAGGCCCAAAAAGGAGTTAGGTCTTTATTACAGAAAAGACGCTCTATAGTTTGATTTAGTGTTTATTTAAAAGATAATAAAACCCTTGCTTTCCCCAAATACGAGCCACATGTATTTCTTGGGAAAGTTTCTTCCAGTAAAGCAAGCCTTTTGAATACAAATAAAATATTCTATGCTGTTACATGTAACGCTCTAGTATAAGACCTCACTTTTTTAAAATAGCAATTTAATGGACCAGCTGGGTGGTAAAATATTCTAAACCATTAATATTTGTGAATTATTTTAAAGTTATTCTGAGTGTAAATACTTGAGTTGTAACACAAGGCGACAGGTCTTCCCTTTTCTCAGATCCTAGCCATACTAGGGATGGATCTGGCAAAAGGAAAACGACGAAACTCTGAAAATGTAGGTTCTTAACGTTTTTTCACTACCATTACGTATATCATAGGTGGATACTCACACATACATAGTTTATTCTCATTACAATAAAGCGTTTTTGACTTGACTTGAAAACGCACTTTCCGTTCTCTTAGAAAATTACAAGAGAACACTTTCTCTTAATTCTTGATGAAAGTAAATAAATAGTCATTTTTACTTTCAAGAATATTATGTTTTATTATTAATTGCTCAAAAAATGTTACTCTTCATAAAAGTTGTTGCATATTTTAGTTGGTGAAAATATTTTTTTGGGAAGCGCATTAACCTGATCTAGAAACTTTAACTGACGTATCTCAATTCCTATGGATTTACATACTCTCTTTATATGTGTAATATGTAGAACGCAAGTTCCTCCGGTAATTGCATAATCTTAATATTTCAGTTGAGTTGCAACAAAAAGTTAAGTCTTGCCAAGAAACAGAAAAGAAATGCAGTGCCACAGCCAAAGACCTGGAAACCAAAATGAAAGATTCCACCGGCTACAAAGAAAAGCGATTGAAAGAGGCAGAAGCCGAATTGAAAAAGGCTAAAACTCAAGCTGACAAAAGCAAAAACGAGTGGCGAAAGAGAGAGCAAGATTATGAGACATTAAATTTGGAAATTGAGGAGCTTAAAAAGGGCTTAGAGAATACTAAAGAGCAGTTAAGATCAACAGAAGCGGATATAAAAAAATTGCAGGAAGAGTATGAGCGTGTTTCTGAAGGATCAAACGAAATAAAGGTAACAATATTGTGAAAATGTCTTATTGCTTACTTATTAGGGTGAAGTATACAGTGTGGCCCAAATTGGGCCTACAAGTATGGGGATCTTGGAAACTATAGAAGATAGAGAAACGGTTAAATGGTGAAAGTTTTTGACAATTATATTTCTAACTGAAAACCGTTTAGTACGCGGCCCTATCTTTTTTGGTTTTTGAAATATGTTGAAAAAACCAAAAAGATGTATTTTCGAAAATATGCTGTAGATTTCTTATTATTCACTATTTTGGCAATCTGTAAAAACATTTTTAAAGCAACTTTTTAAGTAGATTTCAGTTCTGCAATTTAATTTTGAACACGACGTTTCAGTTATTTTATACCATCATCAGGTTCATTTTTTCTTATGGGCGCCATATTGTATTTTATACTTAAAAGGTAGCTTATGACGTCCGCTTTTCAACGATGTATTATTTGTTGGAAAATAAATGAAATTGACTTGAAAAATAAAGAAAATTAATTTTCGCAACACGTCAAATTTGACAACTGCACTATAACTCCCTAAATTGAATAACAATTAAAAGGTTTACATTTTGTAGTATTCACAAAACACTGCTTGCATTGTTTCAATCAACAATATTACAATAACCTATAAATCAAGAATAAAATCCAGTAGCCTATGACCTTACAATAACATATGAATCAAAAATAAAATCCAGTAGCCTATGACCAACCACTACCGTTTGAAAATGAAACAAAAATATTACTTGTCAGAACGAGTAAAAGTATAATAGTTTTTATTATTATTATCTAATAATAACGATTTATTTGTGTATTCTGAATTTAAAAGAAAATGGCATTGCGTTTTTCTCACGAAGAAAAATTTGATTTGCTAGAATGTTACATTCATTGCAACAGAAATGCAAACCTTGCATTAGAAAGGTATTTTAAAAATTTTCCTGTAAGACCGCAGCCAAGTGTCAGACTTTTTCCAAAAATTGTTATGAACCTGAGAAACCATGGAAGTTTTGAAAAACCGCGGCCCAAGAGTTACGAAAAAGCAGGTAATAACGAGCGTGACGAAAATGTCAGAGCCTATTTTAATGCCGCTCCGACATCATCTACAAGAGCATCGGCAAGAGACTTACCAACCCCGCGAAGTACCATACAAAGAGTCCTTAAGGAAAATAAATATCGACCATACAAGCCAACTATAGTTCAGGGTTTACGAGAAACGGATTATCCAAGAAGAATGCAGTTTTCAAATTGGTATGTGAATCAATGCGAACAAAATCATGATTTCAGTCGTCTTGTAATTTGGACCGATGAATCACATTTTACCAACTGCGGGGTATTTAATAGACATAACCATCATTTTTGGGCAACAGAAAACCCTCACCAATTGGCTCAACGAAGACTGCAAACCCGATTTGGTTTTAATGTATGGTGTGGTATGTATGGTAAGTAATGTCACCTAGCTTGCTAAATACATAGCAGGTATTAAGTAACCCAGCTTTACTTTTCTCCTTACATTTTAGACAACAGACTTATAGGACCATTCTTTTATAATCATACGTTGAATGGCCAAAGATACTTGGAGCTGTTAGAAGATCAAATATTACCGGCAATTAGAGCAAGAGTTCCTCAAGATCAATTGAATAATATTTGGTTTCAACAAGACGGTTGTCCCGCACATAATGTTCGGGAAGTTCAAACTCTCTTAAGACAGATATTTGATGACAAATTAATTTCAAACGGCGGACCAGTTAATTGGCCTGCTAGATCCCCTGATATAACTCCTATCGATTTTTATTTATGGGGTTATGTAAAAAATGAAGTATATGAGTTTGAACCCCCGGAATCTGTACAAGAATTAGAAGAGAGAGTGAGGAATGTGTTTACGAGCATAAATGGCAACACGCTTCGCAGGGTCATCAATACTGTGTTAAAAAAGTGTCAAAAATGTATTAATAAAAACGGCCAACATTTCGAATAAGTATAGTAAGTTAGATATTTTTTCTTATTTTCTTTTCAAAACAATAATTATTATTCATTGCGTTTTTAGTTTTCTTTATTTGAAATGTTAATATGAGATTTTTAACCATAAGGAAAAAATAAAATAATGTATTATAATATTATGATATTTTAAACAAATTTAACCCTGCCTAATGTGTTCTTCTCAAATTTGACGTGTTGCGAAAATTAATTTTCTTTATTTTTCAAGTCAATTTCATTTATTTTCCAACAAATAATACATCGTTGAAAAGCTGACGTCATAAGCTACCTTTTAAGTATAAAATACAATATGGCGCCCATAAGAAAAAATGAACCTGATGATGGTATAAAATAACTGAAACGTCGTGTTCAAAATTAAATTGCAGAACTGAAATCTACTTAAAAAGTTGCTTTAAAAATGTTTTTACAGATTGCCAAAATAGTGAATAATAAGAAATCTACAGCATATTTTCGAAAATACATCTTTTTGGTTTTTTCAACATATTTCAAAAACCAAAAAAGATAGGGCCGCGAACTAAAAGGGTTTCAGTTAGAAATATAATTGTCAAAAACTTTCCCCATTTAACCGTTTCTCTATCTTCTATAGTTTCCAAGATCCCCATATATGTAGGCCCAATTTGGGCCACACTGTATTATACTATACAGGGCGTTTGGAAATAGTGGTACTTAACTCAAAATATGACAAAAATATCATATAAACATGGGTCTGCAAAATGCGCTCCAAGGGAGCTAGGCAATATAACCAGTATCGTGTAAACTAGCGGGGGGTTTTTATTGACAATTTTTTAGCAGGATAATTTTTAGGAAATTTAACACCAGCATGCGATTCCAAAATTAAAAATCAAAACAAGTTCAAATTCTTTTATAATTAGCATTCAAAGATATCAATATAATTATCAAATATTTCAATGCATGAGTATTCACCTTCCTTATTTCCAACAGTTCTATTTATACAGGGTGTCCATTTAGTGTGCCGGTGGACGATATCTCGTTAACACTCGACTTAAGGAAAAAAAAACTTTTATACGAAATTTTAAATATGCAGGTTGGCTCAAAAATCCAGGGTGGGCCAAACATATCTTATTTTGAATGGTACACCATATATTTTTTTTATTATATTGAAGCCTTTAGTAGTCCTCTATTCTACTTTAAAAAGGCGACGTTGTCAAGATATGAATTTTTCAATGGATTTTTGGCTAAAAAACGATTTTACATAAAGATCCTTGGATTTTAACTATCTTTACAAATTTTTGTACTAAAATTTAGGAAAGATATTTTAATTCCTTTTAATTTGATACCAATATTTGATATCTTATTTCAAAAAGTTGTTGAAGGAAACATGATTTCAAAAAATTGTGTCTTAAAAAGCCTTAATATTATGAACAATTTTGATGTTTGCTTATTTATTTTTAAATTTACTTCCAAAAAAATGAGAACTAAATAAATTAGTGTGTAATTCATATCTAAGAAGTTATAAACGATTTTACAGAAGAAACCTAAATTATTACCTATTGAAAAGTATGTAAATCTTCAATTTTGAAAATATTTTTCACCAATTTAAAACGAATACATATTAACGCATTAAGTGTTCAAAGTGTCTACCATTTTGCAAAATGTAAGCGTCAACTCGTTTGAAGAACGAGTCCCTCACATTTCTCAACATTAATGGGGTAATTTTCAGGGTTGATAAAAATCATGATTTTTTTAAAAAAATCAAAAATCGATGATTTTTTTGATTTTTTAAAAAAATTTACCAATTTTTACAAATATTATTTTTAAATATTTCTAACTGCTTCTATTTTGTTTTGTTAAGTAAACAAATATTTTTAGGCAGGAATAGTACCGATACGAAGCAAAACTGGAGAAGTTTTAACATGCAAATTTCTTTCACGTAGTTTTTGCAAGTTTGTGCCTTTGTCGAAACTTGTATTAACGTGAAAATTTCGACCGCGCAGTATTGCAAGTTTGTCGAAACTTGTAATAACTGGCAGAAAACGCCCGCCTATATACGATACGCACTTATTTTAGTTATCAGTAATATTTTTGCTTTAGGGGTTAATCTATCAAATCATTTGAACTCATGACAAGCCGGGGCAGAAAGGAATTTAGTGTTCGGCAGCATTTTATAAAAAAGAAAGTGGTGGGCAAACTAGGTTGTAGAGCAGTATGTAAAAAGTGTGCTAAAGAATTGCAAGGTCTAGTGGACAGACTAAAAAGTCATTGGGAAACCTGCAAAAGTAAAACTAGTGATATCAGCAGTGGTCTTGAAACTCTGCATGCTGATTGTCATTCACAGCTTGGAACTAGCCAGAGTGAAATTATCCAGTTGGCAAAGAAACAGAAAAGCGATAACTGTGAAAAGGGAAGTGTAGGTGGACGTGAAAATAGTGGAAGTAGCGGTCATTTAAATTCTTTTGTTGTGCGAACTGGACAAGATAAGAAAAAAGAATTGGACAGACAAATAGCCAAAGCCGTTTACGCAACAAATTGCAGTTTTAGAGCTATAGAAAATAAAGAGGTTCGAAAGGCCATAGAAATGCTAAGACCTGGTTACCTTCCACCATCTAGATTTCAGTTATCATCAACGCTCTTGAATGAAATATTTGAAGAAGAAAAATCTAATTGTTTTAACAAGTTATCTGAACAATCTGTTTGCATGTCCTTAGATGGATGGTCCAATATACATAATGAGCCGATAATCTGTGTCGTTTTGACTGCAGAGGATGGAAACCTTCGAGCACATATATGTGCTCGAAGATGGAAACAGTGTTCTTTTAGAAAGCATAGATACATCTGGTCATCCCCATACAGCTGACTATCTTGCCGAATTGGCTATTAACTCAATAAATAAGTGCAAAAATGAATATAACTGTAAAGTTACCAGTATTGTTACAGATAATGCGAGCAACATGGTCAGTATGAAAAAAAAAATAACCGAGTTGTCCAATTACCCTATAATTACATATGGTTGTTCGGGCACACTTACTTAGTTTGCTCTCCAAAGATTTAGAAGCATCGCAGATAAAAGAACATATAGTACATATTGTGAAATACTTCAGAATTACCCATTTGCCAAATGCTTGGTATAAAGAAAAAGGGGGCAAGAAATTGGTCTTACCTCAGGATGTTCGATGGAATACACTTTCAGATTGTCTTGAGATCTATGTAAATGAGTGGCCAAAATTGTTATTACTATGTGAAGAACATAAAGATCCTTGATAGGAAAAATACAAAATGTATAAATCTTCACTTATATTATTTATTCCACACTATAACAATTGTTAGATAGTAGAAACATTTTCTACTATCTGACGAAGACACTGTGTGTCGAAACAATTGTTATAGTGTGGAATAAATAATATAAGTGAAGATTTATACATTTTGTATTATTCAAGTTTCTATAATGGATCTTCATCAAGTAACGGCTACATCCATTGAATAAACATAAAGATCAAATTTCTATAACACTGGATGCAATGCAACAAAAAGGTTCATTTTTATCTGAAGCAGTTTACATATATATAGAAAAAGTTACTGACTATTTTTGACAGTTTTGAATTTGGAGAAGAAAGAAGCTTGCGTCAATATCAATTATTTAAGAACAGATATGTTCAAGCTCTAACCCCCTTTCACTTTTTGGCGTATATTTTGGATCCTACAATAAACAAAGAAGAATATCCATTACTAGCTGAAGGAAACAGAGATGCTCTACACATTGTTTCCAAATATTTTGCAGACACAGGATTATTACCATTACTAATTAAGTTGGAAGCTAAGTCGTACCCTTTTCACAAAACTCTGTTTTCAGAGGAAATAATCAAAAATGTAACAGCAGTACAGTGGTGGAGATCTCAAGAAGATGTTTCAGAAATTAAGCAAGTGCTCCCTATAGTAATTTCTGTTTTGTGTGCCTGTGCATCGTCTGCTGATATCGAAAGGATGTTTTCTACTTATGGATTCGTACATTCAGATATAAGAAACAGACTTGGCAGTGACAAAGCAGCTAAACTAGTATTTCTATTTAAGCATTATAACACTGAGGTTTTTTTTTATATTTTTTTTTTGTTTAAATTAAGTATTTTTTTGTATTAAAAAAGTTTAAATTTTTTTAAAGTTTTATTTTTTTAATAACTAGCTGTTCTTTTCGATTGTTATAATAAAATAATAAATAACACCACATAAAAATGCGTCTGGGTTTTATTTTTGTATGCACAAATACATTTTAAGTGTTAAAATTTTAAAACTCTTTTTTTTTAAATTAATCATGATTTGAAAAAAAATCATACAGATTAAAATCATGATTAATTTAAAAAATAGTTTTAAAATTTTAACACTTAAAATTAATATCCAACGATTTTTATGTAGAATCATTTTTATCGCTCTGGATTTTTGAGCTAACCTGTATATTTTAAATTATTTTTAAAAGGTGCGCGGCGTTAACCTATAAAACTTTTGTATAAAAGTCTTTTTCCTTAAGTCGACTGTTAACGAGATATCGTCCACCGGCACACTAAATGGACACCCTGTATAGTTTCAATTTTCTACTACATATTTTTATTATTTGTATTATTGTAACCATTGTTTTTGGAAAAAAATTCTGTACAAAAAATGACTAAAGTAATTCAACGTCTGGTGATGTTAAATTTAGTAAAAATATCCCTGCTAAAAAAAGTGTCACTAAAACGTGAACATACTCCCCTAATTCGCAGAACACTATTACTCTCAAATAATTATATTTCTTAGGGCAACTTATCGCCCAACACTCATCTCTCTTCTTCAAAGTTTTTTTTTACAAATAATCTTCAAAGCCGCATAGCTCCCTTAAGTGCATTTGCGGACAAATATTTATATGAAATTTTTAACTAATTTTGAGTTAACCAATCTGTTAGGTAGCACTATATTCGAACACCCTATAGATACAGTGATAACATAAAGGTTGGAACAAATTCATTTAAAATTCATGTGTTTTTTTCGAAAAAACGCTCAGACCTGTCAATTCTTTATTTTTGTTGTGCATTTTTTGAAGCGTATTTCATGTATACAGGTTGCCCTAAAGACAAGTTAAGATGGTTTACTTAATTTTTTTAAATGGATATCCCTATTTTATAATATTTTTTTGGATTCTGCATAAAATTCTAAACATATTTCATGAAATATGACATATACTTGAATTCAGCCGTTTGCGAGAAAACTGCGTTTTAACTTAACACATTATTTATTAGCGAGAAGTAAAGAAAATTTAAAAGAAACTAAAAGTCACTTTATCAAATGCTAGAAATGATCTCCACCAACAGTCTGGCAGTAACCAAGACGATCTTCAAATTCTTGCAGTAGGTTCTATCAATGTTATTTTGCCTCTTATTCTGTTCTTTAAATCTTTAATATTGTTTGGTCGGTCAACATATACCTAAGACTTCAGATAACCTCACAAAAAAAAATCTTGAGAGAAATCTGGCCATTTAATTGGGCCTCGTCGGCCAATCCATCGTTCAGGAAAAACTGCATTAAGGTAAAGTCCGTTCACAGATTTAAGAGAATGACTTACCGACTCGTGTTGACGCCTGTTTAAAACCAGACTGGGGTCTACACAGGCCCGCACTAAATTGTATTTCAAGCATGGATGATTTGACACAAATAATAAACAATTTTAGATAGAATCGAGGATAGAATATATTATAACTATATATTATAATTAATTAATGCAACTACAGTTTACTCATTTAACTCATTTTCACTGTCACTATCAACACCTATGTTAATAATAAATCTCTGTAATATTCCCAATTTGAATGTATGAATTTTCAACAGTTTTAATATGCGAAACACAATTTTTCCAGCTACTCACAGGCACTTTGTCCACTTCAGTAATAATAATATCCAGTACACTAGCGTTTATAGTGGGTGATACATTATTACGTCTAACGGCAGATTTTAATTGATGCCATATGTGTTCTATGGGATTAAATATACCGTGATACGGCGAAAGCCTTAGCACTGTATGCCCCTTTTTTTTTAGCGTAGCTGTCGCAGTAGTACTCTTTTTCTAGGTTCAGAAATTTAAGCACATCAAGTAACTCTCTTTTAGTGTAACTTTCATGAAAATATATAGCATTCTGAAACATAAATTCCTGTATTGCCATTTTCGTATCTTTTGAACAAGGGTGCTTGTTTAACTGTCTACTGTGGTAACTTGCGTTGTCCATAACAATCACACTGTTTGGAGAAATATTAGGAATTAACTTATTTACGAACCAATCCTCAAATAACTCCGCTGTGGTATCGTTATGGTAATCCAACCAGGAGTCATTTATATTCTTGGCTGCCAATAAAAGTGCATTTGGTACCCAACCATCTTCGGACCCTGCATGTACTATGGTTATTATTTTTCCTCTGTTTGACGGTGCCTTTGTTCTACACCTGTCACTAGAATCAACCCAACCTTTTGATGGGGTATCATGGATATCAAACCAGGTTTCATCTAAGTATATAATAGGTCTGTTCTCACTTCTGTACCGAGCGATTTTTGTCAAGTATTCAAATCGCCATGCCTTAAGTCGTTGCGATTCCATGATAACTTGCCGTTTATCGATTTTTTTAAATTTAAAACCGATTCGTTGAAGGCACTTCCACAGCGTTGTCCTACCGCAATTGATATCCGTGTTATCTATCTCAAGTCTTTTCAGTAAATTATCCAGTGTTGATACCGTATGCTCTTCATACATCTTATAAATTTTGCGTCGGACTAAATCTTCATCGCTGCGATCTAATTTTGTGCAAGTCCCAGAATCTTTCCTTCTTTTCCTTTCGGTGATGGGTTTATTCACAATTTTCCATACTGTTTTTTCCGAAATTTTAGTCAATGTGGCTGTTTCTTCAATACTTTACTCAACTTTTCACGTTCTACAATCTAAAGATAAGTGTCTTCTTCCATTTTCATTTCCTCACTGTGGTTGTACCTGTACCCCCTCCGGCTCTTCTATACTAAATTCACCAATCCACGGACGCCACATATTTGGATAATCAAAGCTGCGTTTTTATTTCACACGAACTAATGAAATGACTGGTTTTGCAGCACTGATTTGTCTACTTATTTTTTTCTCATTATTTAAAAAGGCTTTGTAAAATAATTACGGCCAAGTACGGTCCCTACCTGGATAATAAAATCATTATCTCTATGATCCTTGAAACCCTTTCAACAAAGAATTTTATGATAGGTGATAACTAAAGGCTGGTAGTCATTCTCTTAAATCTGTGAACGGACTTTACTCACGCACACAGCGGGTGTAATGGGCCGGAGCTCCGTCTTGTTGATACCACAAAAAATTCTTCGGCGCATCAGGATCTTCTGAATTAGGGTATAATGTGGCAAGACACGGTACTAGATCATTTTCTAAAACGAACTATGTTTCACCTGTCAAATTTCCGTCAATAAAAAGGGTCCCAAAATTCTATTTTCAACAATGCCGGCCCAAACATCAACTTTTTAAGGATATTGGGTGTGACATTTTATAATCCAGCGTGGATTTTCTGTGGCCCAATACAGACAACTGTGGATGATTATTGCACATATTCATCATTATCACGCAAATTTGGACTTTTCTGTCTGGATCATCTTCATTGAGTTCATGAACCAATTGGACTTTGTAAGGATGGAATTTATTTTTGTCTAAATACTTTAGGACGGATGCTTTGCAGATATAATGTAGTGCTACTCGCCTTATGGTAGTCTTCTTGAACCGACAATAACACATTTAGTTGTGTATCTTCTAATACCGCAGGTCAGCCTTTCGTATAATTGTCCCTAACGTGACCTAAATCTCTATATTAATTGAAATAAGTTCTTTACTTTAGCAATCGATCAGCAATGCTGAAAAATATCACTTCACTGGTAAAATTGAGTTAGTTCCTTTTAATACTCACCAAATCGATGCCATTAAATCCAACTTAACTGTCCATATTTATTATCCACATCAAAGTTCTAATAGTTCCTTATAAAAATGCAAAATATCCCAATAAAAGAGCTCAGGTAAAGTAGTAATCTCAGAGATGAAGCAAGATGTGGACGCACTGGAATTTCTAACGGAAAGAATGATGACATTCCAATAAAAGATAAATTTCTAATAATTAAATAAATAAATAAAAACAGTTACGTTTAGACATGGCATGTTAAATCAAATATGTCTAGAATTTAAAGAAGAATCTAAGAATCGGAGAAAAATTATAAAAATAATAAGGTTGTGTTTAGTCTTTTTCATGCACCCTTTGAGGTTTTCAGAAATGTTCCAATCTTTATGAGCACCCTGTGTACCTAATAATTGTTGATGTAAAAATAATATCTGAATTTGCAAAATTACTTTTGGCCTAAAATTCTACCTTTAAACATTATTAGTTTAAAGAAAAGTACCTTTAAGTGAGGTAGGTACCTACTCGTAAAACTATTTGCATGTTCCATGTGATAAGTTATAATAATCTGAGATATGACTCACAATTTAGTGTGCTTCTCACAATATAGACATGTATGACTTACACTTTAATATTTCTACTATTTTCTTGCACCTGTTCTATTTTTGATTTGTGGCTATTAATATATTGATGTTACGTGGAATTATGTGTATCAGGTAAATTGAAGGACAAATAAAGATAATTTATGTGTTATTATTGCAAAGTTTCCCTAGTCATTTCATTCAAACTTTAAATGTATTTGCAGGTATACTATTTCGTATACATCAGCTGTATATTTTTTTTCCATTTTACTGACAGTTGATCGAGATATTGGTTCTCTGCGAGGATACTTGTTATTGAAGAGTTCACAAACTTCCTTTTGTGTGCGCATTATATCTCCATAACCAATCATTATTAATTGCCAGACACTTTTAACTTACTCTAATATACTCAAATCAGGAGACAACCGTCACTGTCAGTGTGACAACTTAACAACCAATGGCTTTATTTACAACAGTGTTCATAATCTAAGTAGTAATAAAAAAATCATCTGTTAAAATCCGAATATCGATTTTCTCGCAAATGACTGAATTAAGTATATGATATATTTCATGAAATTTGTTTAGAATTTTATGCAGAATCCAAAAAAATATTATAAAATAGGGGTATCCATTTAAAAAAATAAAGTAGGTCGTCATAACTTGTTTTTGGAACAGCTGAATACATGAAATAAGCTTCAAAAAATGCACAACAATAATAAAAGATTGACGGGTCCGATCGATTTTCGAAAAAGAAAAACACATGAATTTTAAATGAATTTGTTTCAACCTTTACCGCTCTCACTATATATTTAATTATATTAGGAGGCAGTAAAGGAGCTTCAAGCTGAAGTTAAAAAAGCAAAAGGACTAATTGCCGAAAAAAATAAAGAAGTTCAAGGAAAAATTAAAAAGAAGGCTCAGTTACTAGCACAAAACACGGATTTGGAACTAGAAATTAAAAAGCATGCCCATGAGATCAAGGAATTAACCAATGCTTGTAAAAGTTCAAAATTTAGGGTAAGAATATAAATTAATATATATGTCGTAGGCTGATAGTGAAATCCGTCATTTCATGAAAAGCCTAGTCACTTCATGAAGCGTCGGCAGATTATGTAAAAACACGTCAATTCATCGCAAATTCTTCTATATTTTTCATGAGTACCATAATTACTTAATCCTCTTCCTTGAAATACCAAAATTGGAACCAAAAAGGTGGATTAGATGTCGTGTTAGCGCTGTTTAACCAATATAAGTCTATATATCTTCTGTTTTAATTGTAACAATATATATGTCGTAGGCTGATAGTGACTAGGCTTTTCATGAAATGACGGATTTCACTATCAGCCTACGACATATACATTTTGAAAATATGATTATATCTTTGAACGCATTTGTTACCATGTTTTCATCATTTCTATACAGGGTTTTCGTTTATATTTAAACCCCCATCTAGAGCGAGAGTATTATTGACTAGAGGGACCAAAAATTTGAATACAGAAGTCTTCGAAAACTAACAAAAGGAAATCACAATATCGCAAAATATAAACAACTTAACCAAACCGTTTTTCAGATATGATATGAAGCTGTGGGCAGTGGACACACACAGATGTAAAAAGATGTCTACATTGTAGCCAACTTTAATTTATATTCGTATAAAAACTGTTTCGATATTTGTCTGGCCTTTACGCGGGACGGTAGATAGTAATAGATCTAGTAGTCCTTGTATTTTATTTTGTTAAAACTGTATGTCTCCTGTGAGGCGATTCTCTAAATTAAAAGGGCCAATTAAATAACTATCAAGCATACTCCAAACGTTTACATACATGAGAATTACGAGTATTATTTATACCGTCACGGGTGAACGTCTTCATCCGTAAAAAGTATACGCGATATTATTATTTTATCCACCGAAGAAATTCCATACGTTTAGCATAATCTTCCGGTTTTAGGTGCTGTACTCTCTGTACAGGGTTATCCAACCAAGACTGGACAAGGCGATTTTTTGACTTTTCCTGTACTTTTATAAAAAAACTGAAATAGCCATCTTAAGTCATTTTCTCCCGCGAATTCGAATATCTTCAGCAAAAAACAATTGAACATCAAACAAAAGTACTAGGGGTCACTTTGATATTTTTTTAAATGGGATGCCGTATTTTTAATGAGCTTATCCGATTTCTCATATAAATTTTGATCTAAAATGTTGGATTTTTAATTCAAAAACGCCTTTTTTCTTCAGTTTTAAATTCGGAAAATGTTCGTCTACCGTAAGATTAATACCTGATAGATGGATACCCGTTTCACCTATTCACCCTTTAACCTGCTTTAAAGCGTCCGTCAGTTAGACAAAATAATCAAGTTTCAAATTTCTATATATTTTTCACGAATTAATTACAAATTTAGTAGTTTTTGCAAATCTATTATTGCTTACGTATTGTTAAGGCTGAGACACAATCAAAAACTTAAGGAATGAAGAATAGGATTTAAGATTTAGGTGTTAAGGAATAAGAGTACAGAACAGAATTAAAATTTTATTACTTAAATTTAACCAATCCGGTTACTTAAAAACGGCGCGATTTTTAAATTCTAAACTATTGTCCTAACCCCACTTTTTTGTTTACAAATACAAACCATTTTTACAACTTTGACAAGCTCACCTATACTTTTAAAAAATATGGAAGGCTTGCCAAAAAAGTCCTTAACTCTTTTGAGTAGTATATTTGCAATGTCGGCAGCGTTTTATTATTACCTTAAGAAACGGAGATCAATAAGGTGGCGCAACAGGAGATAGTGAGTTCGCTCTATAATGTCCAAAGAGAATTCTTAGGAGACTTTAATGCTAGAACGTAATCGTGAAAGTTTTGGTCATACATGACTTACATGAAACTCTTACTTTTATTAAAAACCAAAGTGAAAAACTGAAAATACAATTTTGAGGTTATTAAATTGTCAAAAGTCAAACAACAAACATGCTGACTTCTCATTGGTTGATTTCCTATTCCTTATTTCTTAAAACCAACAAATCGGTTTTTTAAATCTTAAATCTTATTCCTTAATTCCAAAAAATTCATTGTGCGTTGTTTACATAGGACAACATATGTTCGTTCTTAAATCTTAATTCTTATATCATAAATCTTATTTCTTATTCCTTAAGTTTTTGATTGTGTCTCAGCCTTTATATATTTACTTTACCTTGGACACTACCAGTTACCGTTACCTTATTAATTTCATACCTTAGTTAGTAAATATTAGCTATCAATGTCAATCACTACCTATTTGTATTCTGAGTTTATTAAAGCCTTTATTCTCGAGGTTCTCTTTACTTCAATTTAATAAACTCATTTTAATAAGACTCTACTAATTACGAAGATCATATGGACAAGTTACTGAAACCTGAACGACTGGATATTGAATCTTCCGCCACAAATACTGCTTACCTATGGTCACATTGGAGTCGTACTTTTATCAACTTTCTAGAAGCTAATAAAGTAACTGAAGATGAGGAAAAACTAAACATACTTATAAATTTTGTGAGCCCAGCGGTTTTTGAACATATAAATGAATGTAAAACCTATGAAGAAGCAATTGACGTTTTAAAAACCCTATACATAAAGCCGCAGAATGAAATATTTGCTAGACATTCTTTATCTTTAAGAAAGCAGGAAGTTGGTGAGTCTATTGATCAATATTTGCAAATATTAAAACAAATGAGCAAGGACTGTAATTTTAAAGCCGTTAGTGCAGATCAAAATAGAGAAGATTTTATAAGAGATTCATTTATAGCTGGACTAAACTCTTCACACATTAGACAGAGACTTTTAGAACAAAGTACCTTAACTTTATCGCAGACATTTGATTCGGCAAGAGCACTTGAAATGGCTCAACGCCACTCTGAGTCTTACCTTACACCATTCACCTCTCATGCTAATGCTGTTACCTCAAGAAACTTGGAATCAGAGTCTCAGTCTTATAGTATACGGTCTGAAAATGATTCTACAATAGCAGCAACACTCCCTAAATGTTATTTTTGTGGTCAAAGCAGACATCCCCGAAGCAATTGTCCGGCCAGAAATATTTTCTGCCATTCTTGTGGTAAAATGGGTCATTTTACGAAAGTTTGTAAATCAAAAAGTCAAAAACCTGTCAATACTTTAAGTAAATCTGCTGCTGGTATAATTGGAATGATGGCTACCACGTCTCCCGCGTGTCTTTCAAAATCATTAATTAGAATAAAAATTAATGAAACAAACCTTGAAGCTTTGATAGATACTGGTAGCTCTGATAGTTATATTTCCAATAAAGTGGCATATCAAGAAAATATAGAAATATTTCCAAGCAAATTGAATGTTACAATGGCTTCGTCGGCTCTTAGTTCTCCGGTAGTTGGATTTTGTATTGTTACACTAAGAATACTTAATCATACTTATAATAGAATTAAACTTTACGTTTTAGAAGAACTATGTGCTGATGTTATTATAGGACATGATTTATTAAGACATCATTCAAAAGTACAAATTGATTTTGGTGGGCCTAAATCACCTATATCAATATGTAACCTGGCATTAGCACAGGTAAAACCTTATCCATTATTTGCACATTTAACAGATAACTGTAAACCTATAGCAGCGAAGTCTCGCAGATACTCTTTTGCTGATTTAAAATTTATTGAAACTGAAATACAAAATCTTCTGAAAGAAAATATTATCGAGCCTAGTAATTCACCTTGAAGAGCACAGGTACTTGTTACAAAGAATGAAAATCATAAAAGACGAATGGTTGTAGACTACTCATTAACAATAAACAAATTTACATCACTGGACGCATATCCATTACC